>OX377206.1:37487162-37540495 GCA_947396885.1 Heligmosomoides polygyrus polygyrus
AAGTGAGCTCATAAAAAAGACTTCTAGAATAAAAATTTCGTGTCTTTCTTAGTAACATGGGATGTAACTTCAGTACTAGCAGAACGGTGCACTCACCTGTTATAAGAAATTTTTGTGAAAGTTCTTTGTGCCTTTTCAATTTTTATTTATTTGTTTATTTTTAGCTTTTTGTGTAAGGGTTCCATACTTGTGAACAAAACTCTAATATGGGGATGACATATGTACATTAAATACTAGTGGGTATCGAGCTCTCATCAGACTTTATATTTCTGCAGATTAGGAGAAGGATAGAGAAGACTTCGTATTATCGTATCAATATGTTTTTCAAAATTTAGTCTGCGGTCAATGAAAACACCGAATTCACGAACATCAGATGAAGAACAATGTGCGTAAGTGTTGGCTTCGTAATCCATGGGAACTGCATTTCCATTATGAAGAAATGAAGCCTCAGAAGATGCACAGCTATACATATTTGCCAAGCGTTGGCCCACTCTACCGTATTTCAGATAGAATGAATGAGATAAGGCTTGATGAATCTCAGCCCGATTGTGATAGGCGCCATAAACCTTAGCATACATTTTTACATTCGTGTACCACTTTTGCCGTCGAAGCATCTTGAGAGAAACCATCTTAAAAGAAACCTTTGCCTGCCAAGTTCGTGAAGCCTAGACAAGAGCCTTTCGCGACTGACCTTATCGAATGCTTCTGATAAATCGGAACCAATGACGTCGTCTGTGTCTTCCCTGTTTAAAGAAAGGTTAAATAAAACCGTGTTGTTCGGGCGGATTGGACCTGTTTTTTACAGGCATGCTAGTGTCTCATCCTTTACAAAGCTTTCCGTCACTTCCATTCGTGTTGGATTTATGCTTATGGGTCGTAATGAGGAAAGTAGATTAGATTTTTTCGGAATGGTTGTAATAGTGAACTCCATCCAGATTTCGGGACGTCGTTGTAGTTTAAGCGTTCAAAATCATAGGTTATGGCTTATAAAGAAATTGCGCACATACTTTGCAGTCTGATAGTGGGATTCCATCAAATTTTGCTGATGTAGAACTCCTTAAGCGCTTCAATGGCTTCAAAATGTGATCAGTCCGTATAATAAGTTCACCTTCATCATCGTTACATCCAATCACATGATTTTGTTGGTGCCAAAAAATATTTCAGCGAGCAAGTTGTACTTTCACAATTAGAGTTGAAGGAGATGGAAAACATGTACATGTTTCCAGTGCTTCCGCTCTTTGGGAGTTATCCTTGTAAAGAACCTCCTCATTGTCCTTTAAAACGGGGAGCTCTCTTTTGGGCCTTCATCTTTGGAGTGGATGAGAAAGCAGTGACGTTTTCTGGATGAGAAAGCAGTGACGTTTTTCGTTTTCAACGGATCCTCGATGCCAGTATCCCCCTGCACGACAAAAAACCTTAGGCGACTATCAGGTTCCACACATATTTTTTTGTACCGTGGATGGGACAACGGATTCAGCAGCGAATTGAAAAGACGCTTTCTGAGCGGTCAGGTTCAAAATGTGTTTTGGATAACGTGAAAGCGGTACAGTTATGCTAATAATTCGTAACATAATTCAATAACCCAGAGTAGT
Source organism: Heligmosomoides polygyrus polygyrus (assembly GCA_947396885.1). Taxonomy (NCBI): domain Eukaryota; kingdom Metazoa; phylum Nematoda; class Chromadorea; order Rhabditida; family Heligmosomidae; genus Heligmosomoides; species Heligmosomoides polygyrus. Next base: position 37,488,755 of record OX377206.1, read on the forward strand.
CTGTACTTCCGAATCTTTTGCACAAGTCATCAGTGTCTTCTACTTCAGCGTTTGTTCCGCCAAGTGGCGGCATCCACATTCCTGGTGTGTTGGTGCCACTTCTTCCGATTGAACGCCTGATCGCGGTGTATCCCAGCTAGCTTCAAATCCATATGCAGCGTTCGAGCTAGCGCTGCTTTGGTCTCCCTCGTGCCCGCCGCTTTCGGGGCACATCGAGGTTAAGGCTAGTCTTTCGAACAGTGTCCTCTTTTACGCGGAGAACGTGGCCGTAGCATCTCAGACGAGTTTGGCGTAGTTTCTCAATTATCGGGATGACAACGAATCTTAGCCGAATGGAGTCGTTGCGCACTCGGTCCAAACGCATAACTCCGACTGTACACCGCAGCATATTCGTTGCCATTACGCTGAGGAGCATTCCAATTTTTTTAGTTGCGGTCCATCACTCAGCCCTGTAGATACCTACTGCTTGGACGGCTGCTCTGTACAGGTAGCCCATAAGTCCTGCAACAAAAACGTAGTCGCATAAAAGGCTAAAAATGCACCAAATTTCGAACAGTTCGAAGCTCTTTTTCCTCACCGCTTGTGGACTACATATGATGGAGCAGTTTCTTTAATAAGGGGTTGATAAGAGTCTTCAGATCGTGTGGGTAGCCTTGCAGCCCGCGTCGAAGCGCCTCTTATGGAATTTTATTCCTCATTTGTTCACAAGAAGACATTGAACAGTAATTTTTATATGCTCTGTAGGCGAAACTTTTCTCTAAAATGGTACATCAACGAGGGCCAAGAATCTCAATATGCAGGAATTTCGCACTTGTCTTTTGCAGGTGTGATGTTTGACAGATGGGTGGAGAACCGCTACCACGTCTTCTTTTTGCTGTTAGAATAATCGCTTTAACGGAATATGCATTTTGCCTTTGAACAGCGCGATTGGGTCTAGGAAATATAATGTTTAATTTTTGTGCCCATCGTGCAAACATTTTTACCGATTTTCACTCTTTTTCGCTCAATATCAGTGATACACAGGCACAACGTGCATGGTCACAATACGAACGGCGTATAAAGGCTACAGGCTCCTCACAGTTTGTTTCCCTATATGGACCGATGACCTCGGGAAAAACCATTCTGCTCGGATTTTCAAAGACCAGGACGTGACGTCGCAAGTGGTTCCAATGAAGAAACGAGGTCTGTGGATCCCGCAAACTGACGTTAGCGGCCATCGATACACTCTTTCCCTCATCTTTGCCTGTCAACTGCAAATCAGAGGTAGCTGAAGGTTGTTTGAACCTAACACCAACAGTACCTGCCGATTCTGGAGTGGTGATCCACCTACTTACGCTTAAGTGTGGCCCACCCTTAGGTAAGAAACCTTCGAGGGAAGAAATCAAGCTGGCCGAACAGATGGCCAGCATACTCAAGGACTTCGAAGCACGTCAACTTGAAGTTGACGAAGACGAACAGCTGGATGTGGTGGAAGACGAAGATTGAGATCCGCAAGATGAACTGATAGACGTGGAGATGCAAGTAAGCAGTGGACATATGATAACGTTTTCGGGTGGAATGATTTCACTCCCACGTCATTGTGCACGATCCTGCTTTTGACCTGCAAAACCGGGACAACATCCTTAAAATAAATGTCGAAGCTGCGAGTAGCTGAAGGAGAACGGATTGTTATAATGACATTGAAGGTGGTGTCGCTGGTATACCTGTGAAGAGCCTGTAGCTTATATACGCTGTCCGATTGTGACCAGTGCTTCTGTTTCATTCACTTTGGGCCTGTGCATCACTGGTGCTGAACGTTTATTCATCGTTGTGTAGCTTTCTCATTGCCTTGTGGTTAAAAACCGGTCAGTAATGAGCAAGTGGCAAGAAATTTACTCTCCACGGCGTACTACTGGAAAATTAGGCAAAAACATCTGAAAATGGTATAGATCTCAGAATTGTTCAGCTCTCAACCTAACATATGAAATGCAAAAATGCAGCAGAGCGGGAGAAGGAACTCCCGACCTCCCACCCATGAAACAACGTCTCTATCCACTGCGCTCCTTGTGTTTAACGACTTGGGAAAAATAAACCCATTTTTATACTAATTGAGGGGTGTGGATTCTCCCTATATGACTCGCTCTCCTCTTTCAAACATACGCTCCAGATCCTTCCCTTGTCAGATTGCATACACACAATTCGGCCACCCTGAATGACGCGCGAAACAAAACATCGTTATTATCAAAAGGTCACAATTCCCTGGTTTTCGAAGAGGAGTGACATTAACTTGTTAAGAAATTGATAAAGAATATTTGAAATTCGATTATTCAAAATTCGAAGCCTTCAAATATTCGAATAAACGAATAATTCGCATATTGGACTTTCTCGAATATTCGAATAAACGAATAATTCGAATATTGGACTTTCTCGAATATTCGAATAAACAAATAATTCGAATATTGGACTTTCATCGAATAGTCGAATATTCGAATATTCGAAATTCGAACTTATTCGAATATTCGACTATTCGAAATTCGAAAAGGACAAAGGTATAACGGCAAGGTGTCAAAGATAGATCAAGCAATGAATATCGATCGATATTATCGATTTTCTCTTAGATTTAACCGGTCCGAGTGGGAGTTAGGTGAATATGATCGCCGACGGAAGGCCTTCACAGCAGGTAAGAAGTTTCGATCGGGAGGCCAATATCGGTCGATTTCATCGATTTCGTCATCGATTTCGGTTTGGGAGACACGCGAATATGATGGCCGGCGGAAGTGCTTCGCAGCAAGTGGAAAGTTTCCATCGGAAAGCAAATATCGAGCTATCGAGCTACATTGTTGATTGTAGCTTGAAAATGACGTTCCTTTGTTTGTCTGTGGATGACGGTTAGGCAATTCTAACCGTTGTAGCGGTCCCGCGTAGAAAAATACCTCTCTAAAAAAGCATTAGAAGCAAAGGAAATCTCCCGGCAAAAATACTTTTCGTCGTGTATCCAAAATCTATCACACGCTCAACACCTATCGGAAATGTCGAGTTTTGACTGAGGTTGACCGCCTGAGGAGAGGAGCGAAGGTGTCTACAGTTATGTTGGCGCTAGAGTGCAGTGGGGGACGTGCTGTGGGCATCAGGAGGGTTGTCCAAGAACCTAGGGGACGAGGGCAATGATCAGCACAAGCAATGACATCACTGAACCATCTCGAGATGATGCCAATCAGGGATGAACGGATTAACCGTTATCCGTTATCCGGTTTCCGGTGGATTTTGCTCTATCCGTTTTGTTGTTCGCTATCCGGGGATTTTCCGCCGGATAACGAACAACAAAATGTGACAAGCTTGTGATTACTTAGTTGAATATAAGGAGATTTTTTTTAAATCGACTTGTGTTTTTTCCACTGCCAGCTGAGATACGCTTTCAATACCAGGTCGGTGCCTCCTCAGAGTTATTAGTTTAAACAATCTAATTGCTCATAGCGCGTTTTGAAATGCTGAGCACTGCCTTGCTCATTTCTACATATTTGTGGGGTTTTCATCAAAATTCCTTCTAGCGTAATGTACGGACTGGAAAAAACCAGTCGATCAGTGGAGAAAAGTGCAAACGTCCCTATGAATCACTTCGTTTTAAGGATGTGCCAAATACTCCGCATCTACACGACCTTTTGGCGCTCTTTGAAACTATTAGGTTGTCCCATAAGTCCTTGCCGTTTTTTAAACGATTCACTGCAGATTTCGCCAGCGGTATCTTGCATAGCGCTGCAAAGCATTCGAAAGAGAATGATTTCCTCTATCAGAGCATGTATTGCATTTCTTTTTTCATCATGAATTTTGTCAATTTTTAGGTCGTTGAAGTGAAAAGTGAAAAGTGAAAAAGTAGCCATTTGCGCACTTGTTCTCTCCGCTTAGGTTTGTAATTTATTGCGCAGTTTTTATAGCGTTTGAAAGACAATGACAATTCTGTGCTACAAGAATATGTGTTGGTCTTATTTTCTCACTTGTCCTTAATCGATTTTTAGGCCATCAAATTAGGACGTCCGAAGAAGGAGGCTTATTTTTGCCGACAGCTCCTCTACGGTTGGACTTTTTGGGTTGGTTTTGTATCTCATTCGAAAAAGAATGCCTTGCTCTATAAGAATATGTGTCGCGTTTATTGATTTCTTTTGAATATCAACAAAATGCGAAAAAGAGAAAAATCGTCTTCACCAACAACTCCTTCTCCTCTAATATTCGACACAAATCATCATGAGCCAATAAACGCGACACAAATTCTTATTGAGCTAGGCATTCTCTTCCGAAAGACATATAACACCAAGCAGAACAGTCCAACCACAGAACCGGAGTTTCGGTAAAAATTCGGACGGAAAAGTCGTAATTCCCAATTTGGTGGCCTAAGAATCAATAAAGGACAAGTGAGAAAATAGGACCAACACATATTCTTGTAGTACAAGACATTATCTTCCAAATGCTATAAAGGACTGCGCAAAAATCCCAAACCTAAGCGGAGAGAACATGTGCGGAAGGGCTACTTTTTCACTTTTTCACTTTTCACTTCAACGACCTAAAAATTGACAAAATTCATGATGAAAAAAGAAACGCAATACAAACTCTGATAATGCAAATCATTCTCTTTCGAAAGCTATGCAGCGCTATGCAAGACTGACGGCGAAATCTGCAGGGAATCGTTGAAAAAAAACGGCAAGGACTTATGGAACAACCTAATATCTTCGGCACTAGCAGCAATTTTCAGTTTACCCTTTCCAAAGCAATAAAGAGAGTTCTATTCTACCTTGGCAAGAAGTAGTGTTGTTAATTTAATTGGAGAGTAAACAAAAAGCGACTATTTCTACCGAAGTGATTCGTATGGACGTTTGTGCGGCCTCTGCCCCACCTAAGCCCAGAAATTCCCATAGTGAATTCACTGCAGCTAACAAACATGAGGAAAGGATATAGGACGACGGTAGCGCCGGATGCGACATGCATTCTACTCTTACGTGATATGCTGGAGGCATTTTGAGTGTGTATTTGGCCAATACAATGACTTGTGGTGGTCAGCCGATGGACAATCCAGTGCATTATCCTGCCCTGAAAAGCCTGGAACCGATACATCGAGCCGGAAAGGAAGGAAGGTGTGGTTGACCTGGAGAGGAAATCCAAACCAAGAACATTGAGTAGGAGAGCATGCGATGGGCGGCACTTCCGACTGCACTACCACGTGGATTGAAGAAAAAACACAATTATGAATGTTAAAAGTGGCTTATTTGACATGTGACATGGACGATGTTACAATTACCGACCCACCATTGAAGAAATAATGGTTTAAAAGTAGTTTCGAGTTTTGTTGTTTGTTCGTTATCCACTTTTCCGTTATCCGGCCATTTTTGGGCAAAGTTATCCGTTATCCGGGTTTCAAATTTTTATTATCCTGATGCCGATGTTAAACGTAGTGGTGATGGTGGTGGTGGTGGTGGTGGTGAGGGGGGGGGGGAGGTTCTGGCTGACTTCATACCGCAAAACCACTCACCTGGGCGAGATTCATCAACGATACCGCCGGCATCATCTCACAGCGAACTCACCATATCGGCTTGCATAGTAAGTGATACAGAAAGACAGAGATACAGATACGATAACCGATATACCGTTGTCGGCCGGTAATCGGTTGATGATGGGCGCGTGTAGCGCAGTCGGAGTAGGTAGCGTGTCGCGTGCACCCGATACCAGGTTCCTGGTTCGGATTTCCCGCCCAGGCCAACCAAGCCTTCCATTCCTCCAGGGTCGGTGAATTGGTACCAGACTTGTCTACAAGGGGAGGATAGCGCGCATCGCAAAAGGGATTGAGTAGCGCCGTAGTTTATCCTTTATCCTTTTAATCGGTTGATGAATCTAGACCCTGATCTTAAGGAAGGTAGAGCAAGGTTCAACATAATAAGCTGCATAAGCACAGCAGCTAACTGGATGTGATTGTCCTTAGCTTAATTATACTACAACATCGCGCAAGTGCGAGGCACGCCGATAGGGGTGACTGAGCACTTGTGGATCAATAATTACGCAGGGGCTACAGTATTGAAAAAACACACACCAGAAAACAAGCTAAAAGTTCAAGGAATCAAAAAACGAAAGCAAAAGCAAGCAACGCACAACAGATCCGACAATCAAAAAAACACACAGAAGAAGCAGTAAATCTCTGACAGGACAAAGAAGCGAAAGAAAACGATGAATATCCGCAAACCTTCTATCGCGGAGGCCTCGGGAGTAGGTAGTTGAGGAGAGGTACGAGGCAGTATAGGTCGTGGCCCACGGCTTGTGCTTGGAGTAGTACCCACCTGCAAAAAGCTGTAAGACTACTCTGCAACGCTTTGTTAATATTAGGTGGTTGCAGAAGTTCTCGCCATTTTCAAGACACCACATTTTTTTAGTTTTACAAAAAAAGCGAAACACGTCAAGGAACGAAGTAACTGCCATCATGTTCTGTCACTCCTCTCCACCTTTCACGCAGACTCCCGATCCCATCAGCGTAGAACTTTTCTGGCTTTGATTCGAAAAAGCCAGCCGCCCAGCGTTCCATGTCGTCCTCGTTATCGAACGTTTTTCCTTGCATGGCATTGGAGAGAGACAGGGAAAGATGGTAGCCTGTAGGTGCTGTAAGGTGGGTAAGACGCATATCCCATCCAAGATCGAGAAGCTTTTGCTGAGTCATTCCTGCGATGTGTAGTCCAGCATTGTCGTGCAAGAATCGGATTGCGCCATGATTCGGACTTTTTTCTGCGATCTTGGCGGCCAAACAATATAAAAATCCGACCCCTGATTTTGACACCGTAACCCAGTGTTCCACTGAATGAATTACAAAACTTAACTAGAATTTGCTGCCACCGTAATCCAGTGTGATATTGTCATTATCACCTCCAAAGATTGCAACAACCAACAATACTAGGTGAGATTGTCCGGCATTTCCGTATCTTGTCGGTTGCAATATGGTTGGTTTCAAAAAATAAAGGCCAGTGCACATACTTATCCAAACCAACACCCTAATCGACAGGATTGGCAGGCAGGCACCAGCAAATTCTTGTTGATTTCCATAATTCAGTGCAACTTAGCGCATGTAACACCACATCCTTAGGGCATTGCAACAGGTGACCCTGATGATAAAACCTTGAACCATTTTATGCATAAGTTGCGGAGCTGTTGCCCTTGCTGCTCTTTTTTGTCTGAAATTGGACTGGATAGGTATGTGCACTGGCCTTTATATTTTGAAACCAACCATATTGCAGCCGACAAGTTAGGAAAATGCCGGAAGTCCGCACTTTGTATTGGTGGTTGTTACGTACACAGCTTTGGTGGTGATAATGGCTACACCACACTGGATTACGGTGGTAGCCAATTCTGGTTGAGTTTTGTAGTTCATTCAATGGAGCATTGGGTTACGGTGTCAAAGTCAGGAGTCGGATTTTTATAATACTGTGGCGGCCAGTCTACCCAGCTGTTGACAGAACAAGTCCGCTGTTAGAGTTTCGTTACGTGCCAGCTGCTCGCAACATATGACACCTTTGTGATCCCACCAAACAGAAAGCATGATCTTCGACGGGTAAGGACCGTCCCTTGGCTGTGGCTCAGGCTGCTCAACCTCGTCAACCAGTGTCTGCTCCTCTTGATGTTGACGCACAGGCACCACTTCTCATCTCCTGTGATGGTGGACTTCAGCCAACTATCTGCGCGCTTGTACGAAAGCATTGAGTGGCCACCTCAGCACGTCGCTGGCGGTCGCGTTCAATGAGGTCATGGGGGACCAACTGTACCAACTTGTGCACCTTACCCAGTTGATGTAAGTTCCTGGCGATGCTGGCATAGTGCACACCCAATTCCTGCGCAAGTTCATGAGTAGCCCGTCGAGGGTCCGATTCCAGCAGCTGTCGCAATCGGTCGTTGCCGATATCGGATCGAATTCACGTCCTGACCTGAACGAACCTTGAAGGTTAAACTCACCTTTGCGAAGGCGTGCGAACCATTCTCGTGCAGTGCGATCGGACACTGTGCCCTCCCCAAATGCACCATTGAAGGGACGACAGGAAGCGGCCGCTGACTCGCCAAATTTGAAGGCATACAATGAGAGACCTCGGATGTATTCCTTTGAAAGCTCCATTTTCCTAGGAGTTACGCGAGAGTCAGTAGCTAACAATATTCACCACCTGTATCACCTGTCGTCCCGTTGATCATCGATTTGCTCGAGCGGGCGCCAGCAGCGTCTCCGTTCGTCCCTGTCGCGTGCCAGAGTGGTCCAATGGATCCTCCTTGCTCGAGGGACACGAAGAGCGTTATATCGGTCGTTCAGGGCTTTCACGAAGAAGTACGACCAACGCATTAGTGGGCGTCCCGGTGTTCTCTTGACATCCCGCGGAATCCAGTCGGTAACGGCTCTCGTCCAGGGGGTGTCTGCGAAGCGCATTACGTGGCCGGCCCACCTAATTTTCGACAACTTGGCCCACGCGACAGCATCTCTGATCTTCGAACGTCGGCGAAGCTCGGAACTCCAGAGGCCTTCTCTCACATGCGTGAGTCGTGTCACTCCGAGCATCGTCCTCTCGATTCCACGCTGCGCGACGCTGATCGCGTGTTCATCCTGCTTTCGTATAGCCCAGGTCTCTGAGGCGTATGTTAGGGCAGGAAGAACGGTAGAGTCGAATAGGTGGGCACGGAGTCAGACGTTCTTCGTCTTCTTCGCGACTTCTTCGACGCTCTTGAAAGCTCCCCAAGCCGTTCGTTTCCTCCTGCTCAGCTCCGGCGCTAGGTCGTTGGCCATATTGACTTCGCGACCCAGATACACGTAGCTGGAGCACTCGGAGATGTTCGTTCCGTTGAGCGAGAATGAGGCGTCAGAAACTTGTCCTGAACATCGTCTTCGTAAGATTCAGTTGCAGTCCAACATTACCACATACACGATCGAAGTTGGCCAGCATTCGCTTCGCCTGGCTGATGCTCGGTGTTATGAGCATGATGTCGTCAGCGAAGCGAAAATGATGTAGTTGTGTCGAACTTCACTCCAATGTCTTTCCATTCTAGTTCGAGCATGACGTTTTCGAGAGTGGCGCTGAAAGGCCTCGGGGGCATGGTATCCCCCTGCCGAACCCTTCTCTTTACGTCGATGACGACGTCGTTGTAAAATGGTGAGATATTGGTCGTGAATCCACTGTACAGCTCTCAAAGGACTCTGATGTTCTGAGTAGGCACCCCTGAGTGAGCAGGGCGTTGATGACCGATTTAGTTTCGACAGAGTCGAATACCTTCTTCAGGTCGATGAACGTAAGGCGCAGCGGCAGCTTGTACTCTCGCGACACTCCGATGAGCTTCGTAATGGTGTGTATGTGGTCGATCGTGCTGAATTCCCTCCGAAATCCTGCTTGTTCGCATGGCTGTCCTTGGTCCAGCGTTCCGCTGATCCTATTCAGGATCGCTCGAGTGAACAGCTTGTAGACTACGGACAGCAGGTAGATCGGGCGATAGTTGCCAATGTCCTGCACGTCTCCCTTCTTGTACAGCAAGACGGTCCTGCTGGTCTTTCACTGAGATGGAACATTGCACTCTGACAAAAAACGCGAGAAGAGCCGCGCCAGGAAGTTGATGAGCGCTGGCGGGAGGTTCTTCAGGTGTTGGGGTCTGATCCTGTCGGGACCGGGTGCTGTACGTCTCCTCACTGACGAGATGGCGTGTCGGATCTCGGAAGGGAGAACAGAGGGAGCGGCGTATCCATCCTGCGGAAGATGGCATGGGGGCAGGTGGACGTGGCTATCGAAGAGATCGGAGTAAAAGTCGTGGATGACCTTCTCCATGGTCCTTCTGGAAGAGGTGACGGTTCATCAAAAGGTCGGAGAGCGTTCATCTTGGTCTTGAAGTTGGCGAAGTTCCGGCGGGCATTTCGTCCGAGCTTCGCAAGCTCGGACGTCATCTGGTAGTTGCCTGAATCTCGTGCTGCTCCACGCTGGCGTATAAGCTCGAGAGTTTCCGGAGACAGCCTTTCACCTTGCTCGTTCCATTCCAAACCGTGGGTTCCGATGTGAAGTTCTTCCGGCGACCTTCGCGGTCCGATTTTGGCGTTGAAGTCGCCGACGATCACCTTGTAGAAGGTGTGATATTCCTTATAGAAGTTCTCCAGCTCCACGTAGAAGGCTTCGACGTCTTCGTCGTCGTAGTCGGATGTTGGGGCATACGCGACGAATACAGTCAAAGCTGGCACGGAACCACATCGCTTCAGTCGCAGACGTCCGATTCGGGTTGTCAGAGACTCGTACGAATCGATGTTCATGGCCAAGTGCGTGTTGACGAGGACACCAACGCCGCCTACTCCTCTGCTGTCGCATGTTCCGAGGAACAGTTCTTCTCCGGAGTCGTAGGCGGCGTGCAGGGGGTGGTGTCTTCTCGTCTCGGTCAGTCCGATGACGTCGTACTTGATCTTCCTGGCTTGCATCATCAGGTCCTCGACGGATGCTTCCGATGCAAGCGTGCGGGCGTTGTAAGTACAGATCGTCATCCTAGTCCTTCTCAATTTGCGCAGCCTGGTTAGGCCCTGAGATTTGAGCAACCTCTCCGTACTCGTCCTTCCCACCGCTGCAGAAATGGGGGCTCCTTCGGGGTCAGGGGAATGAGGCCCTTTAATGCTGCTGTGTTTGACTTCCATACAACACGGGTAGCTAGTCAGGCTCTGTCGTGCGGGCGAAGAACTCCAGCCAGACTGCCCGAAGGGACGGGGCGAGACTTTTGAGCCGGCCTCGAATCTCCTTACGATGTTCTCCCAGTCTACCGAGTGCAAGCTTTTGGCCGGGCGACACAGTTACCATCCGCACAGCCACGGACACATCCGCGCACCTTGTGCACGAACATGCCGCTCCCACGCACAAGGAACGCGTCGACCCGACACAGCAGGAGCAAGGAGTCCATCCCCTGCATCCCACCTGCGTCTCTGGGCAGTACACGGTCGCATTTGGTTCGCCTTTAATTCCCCTATCCACCACCCGGGGACGCGCCACGTGGCCCTGCGACAAGCGGCCCGAGATCCCTCTTAACAACAGAGCCCGAAGGCTCTCCATCGAGGGAGATCCGTGGAGCTAACAATATTAGTAAACTTCTACATACCTGATCTCTTTATGTGAAGAAAAGATAGGTTGCTATAAAGTAGCGTTAGTGAGGAAAAAGCACATTCAAAAAATAGCGAGAACTTTCGCAACAGCCTAATAGTTCTCCTCATGGTGTCTACCTGTAGCTTTTAGCTTTCTAGTAGGATTTGACTGCAGCCCAAGTTTCAACATTTACTAATGGATGAGATCAAATCAGAATCAAAAACTTTTAACGGAATTTCTTACACTGAACATGATTCAAAGCCTGATAATTATGCATTGCATGAAAAGCATGAGAATATCAGAAATCTTTGGTATTTTGTTGAATACAACTAGCCAGGGAATGTCTTCAGCCTTTCGTGGAACTTCGTACAGGGACCTATGCCATGAGAAAGAGTTTGAAACGCGGATTACAAATATTCAAACCAGATCTCTTATGCGAGTACTGTCCGGTGAAAACGGTGAAAACCTGACTGCATGTCGCGCGCGCTTATGAAGCGTTGGGCGGAGCATAGCGTAACAAGCGCAGCCTTTAGGAGCTCCGCCAATTGCGGCGACAGCGCAATGGTAGTGTTCAGTCTTTGTTGGGAGGTGGTCACGGGTTCGCTTCCCCTCGACACTGGAGCTTTTCCATTCTGTGATTTATCGTCAGTGACACACATCTTCTTTTCCAAAATATTTTTGAACAAACGCCTGGTAACAAATATCAAATACCTTTTTCGAGCTCTTTGAAAGTGTAGTGATAACAAACGTTGATTTTTACGTAGAGTAAATCAAAATCGGATGCTAGATGCGTGACCATCACCCCAAATAACCTACATGTTTTCATGAAAGTTTTCACGAAATAGGTGCTTCTGATCTCACCATCACCTATTCATATTTACCTCAACCTGTCATAAGAAGACGGAAATTCGGAAATCAATGTCAGATTCGCGATCAGCACCCCAATAACCACCTTTAACCGAAGTGTGGCCGAAAATTTAGTCGTACAGTACATGTGACTTTTGATTCTCGAGCAGACGTTTCAACATGAAAAGACGTTGTAGATACCAAATTTCATTCTTTACATGGACGGATTCGGTGTGCAACTTGTTAGCGTAGCTAACAATGTACCAGCCACCTTCAGCCACGATGGAAGACTGCAAAAAAATGTGTAAGCGAAAGGCAGTGCTCACAAACTGATCACTTATGCTTCTCTTTACTGCTCAAAAAACTTAACGTAACAAAGTCGATATTTTGATTTGCTGTGTAGCTTATCCAATATACTCAATTGGTTTCCACCTTGAATGGCTTCGCGCCAGGGGTGCACGTTTAACGGCCAACATTTTAACGAGTTTAACGAATTAACGGCATTTTTTTGCTAAAATCTAGCTTAATGGAAATTTTCAGAAATTTAACAAAATTTTTAACGAACTGTTTTCTCAATAAGCTTACCAGTTCTCCTCTTAGTCATTACTAGTATTGCAGACCTCACCGCCTCGATTAGGACTTATAATGCCTTCTTCTTCTATGGCGCATATGAATTTTTAGAAAAGAAGTAGAAGATTCTTCGCCAAACCGCCAAGCACGTCAACGAATCCACTAAAATTCTGATGTGGTCCAGTAAGATCTGCTTTTCCCAACTTGGCGCTGCTTATCCCAAAATACTTTCTCGCCAACTGGAACAGTCGAGACGGAGAGAATGTTATCGGCCGCTAGACACATTTCAAATTGTGTGCGAAAAACGTTAAGAACAAGAAAATGTGGAAAGGTACTTTGCCTAAACGTTAACATTCCACTAATAGGCTCTTAATTGCATTTTTTAGTAATTCTTTCGGCGCAAATAGGCTCGGGCGGGGGTCACCTTGTAAGGCAGTCCTCTACGATGTTGTGTTGTAAGAAAATTAAAAGTTTTGTGGAGCACCGTTGTGTTCTACCCCCATGGTGAACTAATGTAGGCCGTTTCTGATGTAATTGGACATACACGAGACATGTGACATGTGGCTTCTTGACAAGGCGAATATCCACTAGGTTAATACAAGGTGATCCCCCTATGCTCGTAGAACAGTCACACAAAGCGGTTCCGCAAAGAAATGGGGAAGAGAATGGAGTCCGACTTCTGTCTATTCTGATTTGAACCCTATGTAGGTTGCCGAAAGCAGGTTTATTCTGTTGACCACTTTGTTGGTCGTGAATTGTTCATGTCACATCGTAGCACGCTACATTGCATTCGTTGAACTTCAGTTGCTCACCTGTTGAAGTAGGAGCATAAACGTTTTTCTCGGCTTTTCTCATTTGAAATGATGTTTAGTTCGCAGCTATTTGTATTCTTCAACAAAATTTAACGATCTAAAGGGAGTCAAACAAAAAGTTCGTTTAAAAATTTAACGCCCAGAACTTTGTGCGCACCCCTACTTCGCACTTCGGTCCCACCCTTGATCGACAATGGTGGCCAAGGTGCGAACCTCGATCTAGACTCAAGGCTGGAAGCGAGGGGGAGCGTGATGTGGGCCATAAGCACCAATTTTTTCAAACGTTATGCGTGGGGGTCACTTGGGACACTGACCACGAATCCTGCATCCGATTTGGCTTAACATACGTGGAAATCTGAATTTGTTATCACTTCACATTCAAAGAGATCGAAAAAGGAATATGACAGTTGTGACCAGGCGTTTGTTCAAAAATGTATTGGAAATGAGGATGAGGGTGTCACTGACGTTAGATCGCAAAACGCAAAAACACCGGCATCGATAAGCACCGAACCCACCACCCCCTTCCTGCAAAGTGAGAGCACTACCACTGCGCCGTAGTGGCAGCCGGTGCAGCTCCTAATGCCTGCGCCGATTTCGCAATACTCCGCCCAACGCTTCATCAGTGAAAAGTCGACAACGCGAAAATTCACCGGTCAGTACTCGCTTAGGAGATACATTTAGCAACTTTGGTTTGCACATTGGTTATCAGCGTTTCAAGCGCCTTCACATGGCGTAGGTCTCTGCCCGAAGTTCTATGGGAATGCTGAAAGCATTCCCTGGTAAAAGATAATTACCATGGATGACAAGGCCGACATGTTCACGTCTCGAGCGGGCAGAAGAATAAGAGGTTGACGTGGCACTACGGATAAGCTCTGATGATCGGGTCTGCACACTACTGTCTGCATTCTTCGAAAAAGACCGGTCCAGCCCTTTGTGTCACCTAAAGAGGGGACGATAAAGACAATCATGAATGCCAATCGCTAGAGAATATCGCACTCAAATTTCGATGTACGAGAATCACATGCTCAAATAAGTAACAGAAATATGAGGCAATGATTCAGAAGATATGAACCGCCACAACAACAATAACACAATAAGCTGGAGAAACGATGCTGAGAGCGAATAAAAACTTGAAAGATGTGGAAGAACGAAAGTAAGGAAATAAAAGTCTCGGTAGCAACAGCTGTCTATGCTTTAGTTTAAGAAAACATGTTTAGGATTAAGGATAAAGAGCAGCGTTATCCAATCCCTTTGGGATGCGCCACGCATTCTACTTCTACGTGGAGGCAATTGGAATGCGCACTTGGCCTACAATTCAGCCCGCGTCGCGCGGTCAAAAAGACAGTTTGCGAAGGAAAAATGTAACTCTTTTAATTTTGAGTTGTTTGCGAAACTGTTAGCACCATTCGATTCGCCTCCTCGAGATCTACACAAGCATATATAAAACTTTACCGACGCGCATGTTTTCGGACTATCTCGCATGGCACGTTTTCAGTGCTCCGCCATGCCTGGAATGCTCCGAGAGTGCGCCGTGCACAATGCATATAGAATCGAACCTTTCAATCGAGGGGGGCGACCGCTTGCAAATTGCACGCACGGGTGTGTTTGGAGCGCAATAACTCTTTCAAGTTCTAATCGCTTCGGCTGCAACTCGTAGGTCTTGTAGGCAGTAAAACGGTCCAGCAGCATACTAAAGAAGAACGGTGTAGCTTAGGAAGGGGCAATGTTACAGGAGTGCGAAAATGCAGGTGAGGCTTGTGTGACGCATTTTTTCCGAATTCGGTGGACCACTGCGGGAAGACCCGACGAGCAAACGGCCTTTAAATGCGCATGCAAACAGAGCGCTTAAGGCACTTCACGACGACCTGCTCAGAACTTCTCAGCCTCCTAAACTGCCGTAGCCTCAGTTGCCAGTTCAAGGCGACCGAAGATAGCGGTTAGAGTTTTTGCGCTCCTACTCGCCCAGGTTTGAGTGCACGACACTCGCAATGGTACCATGAAAAGGTACCGTTTACCATGAAAAGCGCTATTGAATGGTTCCAAGTTCGACCGATTCTGGAAATATCGATGTTTTGATCAAGGACGAGGCCGCTCGAGGCCGCGCAGACGAACGTTGACGTCATTGAAAATCGATGTCTTCGAATTGGGCCATGCTTGATACAGTTCGATAGAGCTTTTCACGATAAATTGAATGGTATTATTGAAAGCAGGGAAAACTGAAATGTGGGCGAGTAAGAGCGAGGAGAACATCGGTGTTGTTGTGCTAAATTGCACGCGCGGGCGTGTTCTGAACGCGATAACTCTGTCATGTGTAAACCTTTCCTGATGCAGCTTGTGTATTTTGTAGGCAGCAAAATGTTCTAGTAGTGCGCCGAAACACGGCAATGTAGCTTATAACTGCACAAAGTTACAGTAGCGCGAAAATGCAAGTTATCCTTGTGTGACACGATGTTTTCCAATTTCAGTCGACCCCTGCGGGAAGACGCGGAGAGCTAACGGTCTACAAATGAGAAGTCGAGCAGAACGCTTAAGCTTCTTTACGGAGACTTTCTCAAAACTCCCTAGCCGGTTAAAATGCCTTAGCACCAGCTACGGCGGCGGAGTTTTAGCGGTTGAAGTTTCCTGCACCATTATTCGTTCACATTTGAGTTTTCGATACTCGTAATAACACCTTTAGCTTCATCACGAAAAGTTCTATCGAACAATGTCTATCTCGACCAATTTCATAAAAGTCGATTTTTTGACGATTTCTGTCGCATATGCGAGGCAATGCTCCATTTTGACCGGGCAATCAACTCCTTGATCCCCCATCGACCGGCCTGGTCTTATCACCGCGGCGGCGCCGGGTTGGGAGCAGTTCACTTAGTAAGTTTGTCTCCTCGTCGCTTCGTGACTCCGCCACTTTCTCATTGTCCGCCTCGCCCCTTGCGACCCCCTCCGGCGGAATCCCTCTTGTGCAGAGATCGGGAATTTTGAATGGTTAAACCCCCTGGGATTTAGTTCATCATTAGTTCAGCAATAAATGCGCTACTAGTTCACATCGGGAAAGGGAGCCTAGTCCAAAGTAACTCACCGTCAGCCTCCCTCGCGTGTATCTCATTTTTGCATTTCATCTCGTGTTTCTTTTAGTTATAATAAACTTTAGTACATATCTTTGTTAAACTTTGATAGGTATAGCCGTATGTATTTGAAATGTTCAGTATCTAGACGGCCATGCTATTTTCTAAGTCTACCGAATGCAACAATTTCCCATCGAGGACGGGGCGCTCTATGCCGAGCCTGCGTGGACGTTGACGTCATCGAAAATCGACATTTCGAAATTGGCCAAATTTTCTCGTCCAAAGTCATCTAGGGGTTATTTGCTTATTACGAATCCAACGTCCTTTTTTTAAATTTAATTTAATTCGCTAGGTTTTGGATTTTCTTCTAAATAATTGAGGGTGGTCGGGTCACCGATTTTGCTTAAACTTCGTATAGGGGCGGGACTTATTCGGGGTGCCGAACACGATGCCGAAGGTCATTTGGACGATTACGCAGGAGACCGCCTATACCGATAACTGAGGGTGGTCGGTGGTCCTGCCTCGACCATCCTCAAACGGGAAGTAACCTACTGAAATCGGAATCGGAATTTTCAAAAACGGACGTCGGATTCGTAATCAGCGCCCCAAATAACCCCTAGATGATTTTGGACGAAGTTTGGGCGAGGACGTTTGACCAACCTCGAAAACATCGGTTTTCGATGACGTCATCGTCCGCGCAGCTCGCCCTAGGGCGCCCACGTCCTCGATGGGAAATTGTCAGAAAATTGGTTTGTTAGAATTAGTCGAGAGTAACACCATTCGATAGAGCTATTCGTGATGAACAAAATGATGTTATGGGGAGTGTCGAAAACCCAAATGTGAGCGAGTAAGAGGGCAGAAAAATTGAACCGCTAAATCCGCCCCCCTGAAATGGCAGATGATGCTAAGGCAGTTTAGGCAGCTGGGGAGTTGCGAGCATATCGTCTTAAAGCACTTAACTCATTCGCGACGGTGTCCACACATATGTGTGGACGGGAATTTTTGGGAAAACCTTCCTTTTTTGATGTTTTTGTTCGATTTTCTTTTCAAATTTCCAAATTGTAGTCACAAACCAATGTCCAGATCTTCTTCCAAAGATCGATTAAAATTTACTTACAGAAAGTAACTCTCGCGAGGGACGATGTCCACACAAATGAGTGGACACCCGCGCGCGCCAACAAGGCAGCGGGCCGTCGCGCGCATTGTGCGCGAGAGCGCTCTCGTCGCGAGTGTGTTCTGCTCGCCTACGCATTTGCATTCTGTTGGCTAGCCGTGTCTTTGCGCAGTCATCGACCGAAATCGAAAAAAAAAATGGGTTGCACAAGCCTCACCTGCTTTTTCGCAGCGCTGCAATTTAGTCCATTCATGAGCCACACTGTTGTGCTTTTGCACGTCAAGACCCTTGTGCTGCCTACAAAGTCCTCGAGTTGCAGCCGGAAAGATTCGAACATGATAGAGTTATTGCGCTACGAACTCGCCGCGCGTGCATTTGTGAGCGGACGCCCCACTCGGTTGATAGGTTCTATTCAAGATGCCTTGTTCACGGCGTACTCTAAAGCCTCCCCGGAATAGAGTACAGCAATTCCTGAGTAGGGCGGCTGGAAATTTCTGATAAAACTCCCCAAACGCTCACTCTACAAGCTATCGCGTACACTCAATTGATAGGTTCGATTCTAAATACATGCATTGTGCACGGCGCACTCTCCATTCTCTCTTCATAAAACCTCTTCATTTGTATAAGCTGCTGTCAGTGTGTGCACTAAAGCACCTAAAGAGAGTATGCTTTGCTGTTTATCTGGACATTTGAACCGCTTCCGCTAACTCGATTGATAGGTTCGACTCTATATGCATCGTGTACGACGCACTCCAAAGGCTCGTCGGACTGAATGGAGCAAATTATAAGTAGGACGACCGAAGATTTCTTATAAAATTTTCCAAACGATGCAATATAGTCTTGAGGGCTTTACATTTTCCATTAAGCGAAGATATGTAGAAACCCAGTGGGCATGCTTCCGCCCATTCGATTGATAGGTTCCATCCTAAATGCATTGTGCACAGCGCACATCGGAGCATTCCAGGCATGAGAGAGCACTGACAACGCACGCCATGCTTGAGATACTCCGAAAACACTGCACGTCACATGCACGTCCTGGAAAATAAGGTGCTCTAATCGCAAAATCCTGCTGCAGTTATCTTTTAGGCCACCCACGGCGAAAACGCGGTGGTTCGGTAAAGCGCTTTATATAAGTTTGTGTAGATCTAGAGCAGGCGAATCGAATGGTCCCAACAGTTTCCCAAACAACTTAAAAATAAAGGAGCTATGAGCATGCGACGGATTGCGACGGATATTTCCGTCGTATACCGTCTTTTTGACCGCGGGAGGTAGTGTATAACTTGCGGTGGGCAGTTGATGAACAAGTCAGTGCTTCATCCTACCCAGACAAGTCTGGTACCAATTGAAGAACTCCGCAGGGATGGAAGGCTTGACTGGCCTGGGCAGGAAATCAGAACCAGGAATCTGGTACATATAGAGTGTACTTATGCTCTCGAAAAATTTCGAGTATTCGAGTTCTAATACATTCAAAAAACGTGGTTTTTCTGAATATTCGAATTCGAGAACATTCGAAAAACGCGATTTTTTGAACATTCGAATTCGAATACATTCGAAAAATGTGAATTTTTGAATAATCGAATTCGAAATCATTCGAAAAACGCGATTTTTCGAACACTCGAATTCGAACATCTCTGACTGCACTCCACGCGCCCAAAACTGGTTTAGAAGTAGTTGATTTTCCAGCGTGAAAACAGCCGGAAAATGGAGCCGGATAGTCAATATTGGCTGCCTTCCAAGAAGACACGAGTCTGTCAACCACTTCTATATGCTCCATGGGAGTTACCACGTGCAAAAGACGTTCACTTTTTGCAGGATTGCATACAGCAGCACAGGATTTGAGGAATGTGATGGCAACACCTTGCTCGATCACGGTCCAGATGCAGGTAGGTGAGCCAAATATAAATCACCTCACTACGCATGAAGACAGCAGAAAATTGACGGCACCCGTATTCATCTGACTTCCTCTTTTTGTGGAACTAATCAAAACACCATCCTTAGGCCGGGGGCATACTTCCATCGCTGCGATGCCATCGCGGCGCTCAGTTCATGGCCATTCCGCCGCACGCGGTCGAATAGTCAAAGGAAACTTCGCCGCGGCCGCCGCAACAGTGACGGTCGGCATGCGCGATGGCTTCCCGCGCCCATCGCGGGCATGGCATACTTTTTCGCGCCGCGCGCGGTGTTTAGCGTTGTTCCTGGACGGATCGCCGTCGCGCTCCCTTGCAGAGCGATGGGCGATGCGACCAGCACAGAGAAATTGAAATTCTTTCGCGTCGCTCTGCAAAACTCATCGCCGCGATTCCATCGCGGCGATGGGAAGTATGCACGAGGCCTTAGAGAATCTATTCGTAATCGCAACCTTCGCCTGTTTGAATTCCTTTAGTTTTCACTTCAACATTGCAGAAAAATACAGATGTACCACCTTGAACACAATGACGATGCCATTTTCGTGCGCGAAAATCTCTGCATCGAAAGGGGTTTCTAAAAAAAGAGTTCAGCTTCACTTAAGGATTAGACAAGTCTTCGCGCCGCACTCATGCTGCTAGTCCTTCAAATTTTACACCTCCTCATTTTTCCTGCCACAGTGAGAGTAAGCTCGTTCTGTTCCCCTATCATATCACAGCTCCACTGGGAGAAGATTGGAAGGCAGCGGTGGGCAATTCATTGCCAGTGAGCAAGATCGCGAAATGGGCCACTACACACTAAATCTTCAGAGGACCACACTCTTATTATGCCGCCAACTAGAAAAGTAAATGCTTATTTGAGCTTGCGAAATAAGAACAATTGGTGAGTGGATCACAACACCATTGTGAGCGAAGCCAGCTGTGCAGTGAGCTGCCCAAAGCGTCGCTGAAATCGCTGGCTACTCAAGAATATAGTTGCGCTCGAATGGCCTATTCGAATAGGTATTCGAATGATTGTCATTCGAATTTGAATATTCGAATTCGATTATTCAAAAAATCGCGTTTTTCGATTGTATTCGAATTCGAATGTTCAAAAAATCACATTTTTCGAATGCATTCGAATGGAAGGGACTCCAGGGTGGGTGCCGATCAAGCTGCTCGTGTGGAGACTGCTTTCGCCGCTCAGGGCAAGTCCGCATCTGGGTTCTGCGCTCGAAGAGCTGAATGTTCAAAAAATCGCGTTTCTCGAATGTATTCGAAATTCGAATGCTCGAAAATTGCGGATATGTGATACGATTCGAATATTCGAAAATTGCCAAAAACATACAATTATTCAAATGATCAGTTGATGCCATTTGAATAGGCAAGTTAGAATCTGCAATGTTTTGCGAAGCCGATGCATGGATATTTTGCATTGAAAGTCCAGAAATTGTAAGCACGTCGTCTTCCTTTCACTCCATATATGATGAGTCTCCTAATCCCTCTTCCACAACACCACGCAGGAAACAAGAAGCACGGCTGAATCAGAAGCTGAACCTTCAGCTTTATTCACAGAAGGGCTTACACTTTCATTCGTATTTGAACTTTTCCTATTGGACCTCAGGAACCAGTTTTCGTTTTTCGTATTGGACCTCAGGAACCAGTTTTTAGTTTGACACTGCCTACGACTAATCTTGTTTTTCGTCCTCATCTTTGCACCATTGCTCTTGTTCTCTATAAGGGACCTCTAGTAAGGATAAAGGATAAAGGACGGCGTTACTCAATCCCTTCTGGGATGCACCAGCGCATTCTACTTCTACGGGATGTCGTGGAGGCGACATGAATGCGTATTTGGCCATACAATGACTTGCGGTGGCCAGCCGATGAACAAGTCAGCGCTCTATCCTTCCCAGACAAGTCTGGTACCAATTCACCGACCACGGAGGGATGGAAGGCTTGGTTGGCCTGGGCGGGAAATCCGAACCAGGAACCTGGTATCGGGTGCACGCGACAGTCGCGCCTCCTTCGACTGCGCTACACGCACCTCTAGTATAGATCCGAAAACATTAAGGGCTGTGTTATACTTCGGCGACGCTGTTGTCGGCGACGTCAGTGACAGTGTTGAGCGGTTGCTACGCAGTGCGCTCAACACTGCTGCCGACAACAGCGTCGCCGAAGTATAACATAGGCCTAAGGGTTTTGTGCACCTAGTATTGACCTTCGCGCTCCAAATTTCCCACCTTCACTGCGAAGTCCTGTGGCCTATTCTAAGCTTTCTTTTCACATCAAGTTGCGCCACGCCCATGCAAAATGTTTCTTAGGTCTGCCAATTTGGATGGAACGAATGTTTATGGAAAGGATGTAGTTTCTTTTATGTGCTTCTGCGCCGAACGAGGTCGTAACGTTGATCAGTCTTTACTGAGTTTCCTATCATTCCGACCATCATCGCTTTTGCACGCCAAAATTACTCAACGATTCGGACATAGCCATCTAATCCATCAAGCATCTAATAGGTTGGAGCTTTTCGGCTGTTGTTCAGACGCGTAACTAGAAACCTGAATCTACTAACAAGTAGTTCAATCGTTGATCTACACACTCTTGGGGGACTTATTAGGACTACCAATACAAGGAGGGGGAGAGGTTAGGCTTCTCAAGATTGATCTTCCTTGCAATCCTATAAGGCGCAGAAGCATGAAAACATCTAAACGCAAAGTTTTCCTTAAGAAACGCTGCTTCCGTTTGTTGGGTTTTGATTATCACTTAGTAACACACTTGCTTTGTTCAGGGGGTCTTAGGCATCGACAAGAAAAAGTCAGATCACTCAATGTTTCTCGGTTATGCTCTTCTTGGTCCTGGATTGGCTGTCTATAACCCGAAAGTACTTGTCCATTTCACCTTATGCCGCACATAGGATATATGTTGTTGTTCAAACATCGGCAGGACAGCAAAAAAGCGATAACATTGTTCTTCAGTCCTTGATGTAAAGTAATGGCAAAAAATATTGGTGCCTATAATATATATCCGTTACGCCTATCGGCGTGCCTCGCATTTGCGCGCTTCGCGCGATGTTGCAGTATCACTATA
Source organism: Heligmosomoides polygyrus polygyrus (assembly GCA_947396885.1). Classification (NCBI taxonomy): domain Eukaryota; kingdom Metazoa; phylum Nematoda; class Chromadorea; order Rhabditida; family Heligmosomidae; genus Heligmosomoides; species Heligmosomoides polygyrus. The sequence goes on from OX377206.1 coordinate 37,511,201, forward strand.
GTGATAAGGACAATCACATCTAGCCAGTTGCTTTGCTCATTCTGCTTTCTTCCCTCCCTAGTAGTACAAAAGGCAATATTTAAGAACCTTGTTATGCTTCCAAACTTGCTCTACCTTCCTTAAGATCACGTGTGTAGTTTTGCGATATGAAGCCATCCAGAACCTCCCCCCCCCACCGCCACTATTCTTCTCAACATCGGCATCATCTTCGGACGGTTAAGTGACGGTCGGCGATATCTGAGTCCCCAGTCACGTTGAACGACGACTCCGGCACGTCTTCTGAATTCCCAAGCACGTAGAAGACTTTGGTATTTTTCGCTATTTTATGACTAACTTTCTCCGATTGCTCACCTATTCTATGACTAATTTCTGCGCGGCGCCGATCAATAGCTCTTGGCGCTTTATTGTATAGTATAGTAATTATAACAAACTTTCTCTTTTTGCGCAGCATATGTACTCCTAGGATTTATCAGCTGTACAAAACCCAATCTGTTGCATGGTGTAGACTGTAGAGCAAGAAAATGGCTCCTATTGTAAAGTATTGAAACTTTGAAACACGGCGCAAAGGGCAATAAAGTAGACGATTCCATGAAAAGGGTTGTGTTGAAATGTATTGCGCGGAGGCGCTCATTGAGGAAACCTAAAAAAAAATTAAAAAGAAACAGGCCATGCTATTTTACTCGTCGGAACGTACGCCCGAGCTGACTACGGGTCTGACTTTGTTGGGAGTGGTGTCAACTGCGGCCAAGTTTTCGGCTTGAACAATCGTTAGGTAAGCACTGTAGAGAAGTTAGCTATTATATTATACACATCTATTCGACGACCACTTTTCTCAATTATGGAGATCATTTAGACTTATAAAGCTTCCGCACTCTCCGATGCCATCAAAAATAATGCACTAACAACACTCAAGAACTTCTCAGGGATACGCATAACTCTAAGCTTCTTCTTATGTACATTTTATGTTTCTTGAGTAATGTGAATAAAAAGTTGAAGATCTCCATCATGATGACCTTGGTCTCCGATGAAGCAAATAGTTTCACTAAGAGTTTCCAGGGGTTCCATGGTAAGGGGTCCCATGGTGAGCCGAAAAGTAGATGCCCGTATGTAACCCCCAGTAATTCTAACCAAAGGTAAGCGCTTCACCATACACCTGCTATATCCCGTTCGATTTCACCTGGCCCTTTATTGGGCTAAGATAAGGTATGGCCTTTGGTTCTGTTTTCTGGTCGACTATTTATCAGTCGACCAGAAAACAGAACCAAACTTTTTAAGGACGTGTTGTTTGGTTTGATGACTCGTAACATATTTCATCCTTTCAGGCATAGAAGAATTCGGTGGAAAGATCACTCCATTAAAACTTCGTTAAACGCTTTGCAAACGAATGTAAATTTCCTGCTACGTTAGGGTAAGGTAAGCCGTCTATTGGTCATTGTCACCAAAGCACCAGCCATGTTTTTTCCTTTCTGTAATCCAATGTTCCATTCGAAAATATTCGAATATTCGAATAGAATATTCGAAACAATATTCGAATTCAAAGGTTCAAAAAATCGAGTTTTTCGAATGTTCAAAAAATCGCGTTTTTCGAATGTACTCGAAATTCGAATGCTCGAAAATTGCGGGTATTCAAAACCATTCGAATATTCGAAAATTTTGCGAGAGCACAACTATACTCAAGAATAAGAACATAAGTGTAGTGCTGTGATGTCGAGAAGACTTGCCAGCCACACGTTCAAAAGAAATATGCTTCAACACAGACCACAGCTATCTGTTTTGTAGACGAATTTGAAATCGCACGGAACTGTGCAGTGCGCTCACTTTGGAAGCACTTCATGCTGGCCACTGTGTCACCGCTGCTACCTTAACCAAATTGAAAACAAAATCACAAGGCCAAAGGAAGAGAAACTTGACAAATGGCAAAGAAACTGTTCAAGGCAGATATCCTGCTCAATGGAAATAAAATAAAGGAAAGTGCTCTCAAGCATATGAAGCCCTCTCTCATAAGACTTGTTCCTACCTTAATTCGGCTGGTCTAACGGGTCTACATGAAACTCTTCGAAACGAAACATACAAAGCACGATAATTGGTGATTGCAGCGGACTGAAGGAGAACAGTCTGTTCCTATTAGCAGATGAACAAGGCAATTCCCACTCATTAAAAGATACAACAAACTGTTTTATACATCACGGGAATGCTTGAGCAAACTAAATAGTAAAAATTCTAACAGAATCACACGAAAGCCTACGAAATGTAGCACCAACAGAACAGTTCATTAGTGAGCAAAACGAATGAAAGCAAAGAAATGCTGTTCATGCATTGGCTTAGTCGACGAAGTACAGAGATTCCAACATTGAAGAGCTAGTGTTGTGCATACAGTACCGGACGCGTCTTTTGAACAGACGCTGCAAAAACCGCGATTTTGCGGCTTTTGCGTCTTTTTGATATACAGCACCACGCATGTCTTTTGGTCAATTGCCGAAAAAGCCGCTGTGGAGCGTTCCAAAAGTACTCGTGATATATTGATATCTACCACTATATAATTGAGCTAACTCTCAGCCCTATAGATGATGTGTATCTCACTCAGGTTAGAAACCTGGCTGAGATACGCCTCGTGGAACCACGTGCAATCTCATGGAACCCCTTGCAACGCCTCTGCGTACCTCGCGCGGGCAACGTTTGCCGTTCAACATGGAATGTTGTTACAGCAGAGGACGCGTATCATCCTCCTGCTTGACACAACGGCGTCTGCGCGTGTTTCTGAGTGCCTGAATCCCGAATGCGGGTCCCCTTCGCCGCACCACAACCGTCTGGAGTCAGAAGAGGAGACACTGTCGTCTACGACGAGGGATCGCATTCAGAACTGAACATGAGATGCTGCTGCAGCAGGGGAAGTGTAGCCTCCTTCTGCTTAGAAACGGCGTCTGCGCGCGTTTCTGAGCGCTTGGATCAAGAAGACAGGTCCCTTTCGTTGCACAACACCGCCTGGAGTCACAAGAAACGAAAAGAAAGGAAGCAGAGGTCACATCGTCGTCGTACGACGACCGGCCGCACGCAGAACTCAGCATTATCCCATGTTAAACGGAAAACTTTACCCGCGCAAGGTACGCCTCTGCGTGCCTCGCGCGGGTGACGTTTGCCGCTTAACACAGGCGAAAAGGCGCGCAGACGCCGTTGCTTGACACAGCGGCGTCTGCGCGCCTTTCTGAGTGCCTGAATCCAGAAGACGCGTTCCCTTCGTCGCACTACAACCGTCTGGAGTCAGAAGAGGAGACACCGTCCACTATATCTGCCCCGGCCAGGAGGTGGTACCAAGAAAGGTTCAGGCAATGAGGAGGGACCAGTAGGGTGTTACCAATCAGGAGGGGGGGGGGGCAGTAAGAAGATCCATTACCAGTAAGGGAGACCGGATTTAGAAGATGTGACATCGATGTCGCTCAATGGGCGTTCGCTCGCCGTCGTCGTGTCGTGGGCGTGAGAGGCCTACTTAATTGGGGTAGAGTAGTAGGGAAGATACCGAGGGGGGGGGGGGATGAAGGAATTTACCTGGAAGAAGAGACCTGTGGGGGGGACCAGGACGGGGAACCAACGAGAAGGAAGCCGTCAGGAAATTCATATGGAGAACAAGTAATCTGCCATATGCATAGCCTCTTCATGCTCGACACAGCGGCGACTGCGCACGCTTCAAAGCTTCTGGATTCGGAAGACGGCTCTTCTGAGTTTCTGGATCCAGAAGGCGGGCCCACTACGTCGCGCAAAAAGCGTCCTGATTGTAAATACGTGTCATCGACGTCTGCCGTGAGCATGGGAGAACCACTAAGGGGGTGGTGAAGAAGGGCAGCAAGGGGACCTCTAGGGTGGACCAGGAGAGCGACCAGGAAGGAAAGGAACAACCTGGAGGAGGGGCCAGGACGGAGAAACCAGCAAGAAGAGACCAGTAGGGGTCAATAGTGGAAAAAAGGAAGTGGGCCATTAGCTGGGACCAGGAAGATGGGGAAGGGAAGACCAGTAAAGGCGGACCAGCAATTAGATCCCGTAAGAAAAACAAGTGAGGGGAAACCTGGCTTTGGAAGAGATGTCAACGATATCTGGAAACGCTAGCTGTTGAGCATGAGAACGGTTGCGGAGGAGCAATCTGAGGGACAGAAGTACTGCGCAGCACAAACCAATGACGTTACTGGGCGGACCGGAGAGAATGTCTGTGGCATCTGGCACACCTCCGAGTCGCTCTTGCGATAGTCCGAATGGCTGCGCACTGCATAGCGATTGCAATCGCTGCAACTGTGTCGGTCCGCGAAAGGTGGGCGTGGCGAAGTCGGCGATTGGCTAGATGAGGGATCCCGACGCGATTGTCGCGGGAGCGAATCGGAGGTATGCCAGATGCGTATGTTGAAGGTACCGAAGTAGTGAACGACTTGATGACGATAAAGTACGCACCAGGTTCTAGATGATAGCGAATTTTATGATTTACAAAAACTGCTTTCCATTGGTCGGTGATGCTGTAATGTCGCGCGAAGCGCGCAAGTGCGAGACACGCCGTTAGGCGTGTCGGAGCACTTGTATACATATATTTGAACTCGGCAGCTCGTGCTGTATCTTCTGAAATATAAATCTTAATATAGTTGAACAATGCATATAGGCTCGATACAATCAATCGAGTATGCGCGACAACCTGTAGAGCGAGCGAGCGACAGCCTTAGAGTGAGTGTTTGGGGAGTTTTATCGGAAATTCCCAACCGCTGTTCCCAGGAATTGCTCTAAGACTTCCAGCTTGCCTTCGGAGTGCGCCGTGAACAATGTACATAGAATCGAACCTATCAATCGAGTGGTCACGGCAGCCTGCAGAGTGAGCGTTTGGGGAGTTTTATCAGAACTTCTCAGCAGCCCTTTCCAGGAATTGCTCTATGACTGTCCAGCTTGCCTTTGGAGCGCGCCGGGCACAATGCATATAGGGTCGGACCTATCAATGGAGTGGATGCGACAGCTTCTGGAGTGGGCGTTTGGGGGTTCTATCAGAATTTTCCTGCCGCCCTACTAAGGAATTGCTCTCAGGCTATCCAGCTTGCCTCTGGAGTGCGCCGGGCACAATGCATATAGGATCAGACCTATCAATCGAGTGGGCGCGACAGCTTGTAGAGTGGGCGATTGGGGAGTTTAATCAGAAATTCTCGGCCGGCCTTTCCAGTTATTGCTCCAGCACTGTCCAGCTTGCCTTTGGAGTGCGCCGGGCACAATGCATATAGGATCGGACCTTTCAATCGAGTGGGCGCGACAGCTTGTAGAGTGGGCGTTTGGGGGTTTTATCAGAATTTTCCTGCCGCCCTACTAAGGAATTGCTCTCAGGCTATCCAGCTAACCTTTGGAGTGCGCCGGAAATAATTTATATTCAACCGAACCTATCAATCGAGGGAGGGGGGGGGGGGATGACCGCTCTCAAATTGCACGCGCGGGCGTGTTCGGAGCGCAATAACTCGGTCAAGTTCGAATCGTTTCGGCTGCAACTCGTGGGTCTTGTAGGCAGTGAAATTGTCTAGTAGAGCATCAAAGCAGAACGGTGTAGCTTAGGAAGAGGCAATGTTACAGGCAATGTTACAAAAAGTGCGTCATAAAAGCCTCACCTGCAATTTTGCAGGTGAGGCTTTTATGACGCATTTTTTCGATTTCGGTTGTCCACTGCGAGAAGGCGCGGCGAGCTGACGGCCTTGAAATGAGTAGGCCAACATAAGGTACCTTAAGGTACCTTACGATAACGTGCTCTGAACTCTTCAGCTGCCTAAACTTCCTCGGCCTCAGCTCCCAGTTTCAAGCTGCGGAAGATAGCGGTTAAATTTTCTTGTGCTATTACTCGCTCAGATTTGAGTTTTTGACACTCCCAATGGCAGCGCTCTATTCAGCATAAAAAGCGCTATCGAATGGTACCAATTTCGACCAATTTTGGAAACATCGATTTTCTGACAATTTCGCATCGAGAACGAGGCCGCTTGAGGCCGCAGCAGACTTACGGTGATGTTTACATGCGCACGAAAGCACAGCAGGAAATGCAGAATGTCTGTCACATGCATCTCAAACAAAGGCTATTGGTTCGGGTCCCGCCCAGGAAGTATCGCGGGGTCACTGAACTGGTAACAGATTTCCTTTTGGCAGTGACTCGTTCATCGGCTGGCCATCGCAACTCATTGCTTAGGCGAAATATGCATTCAAATTGCCTCCACGGCACCCGTAGCAGTAGAATGCGTGCCGAATCTCAAAAACGACTGGCTGACGCCGTCCTTCACCTTACAATATAGCTTCTACGGAACCGTGTTTGTTGTAGAAATGAAAGCCAGAAAAAGAGCATTCAGCGACCACGGAGGAGCAAAAGAGCATAACCAGTAGCACGATGAAAATCAGAAGACCGACTCAGTGAGGCATTGTTCTGCACAAGGAGACACTGGAGGTGGCACAAGCCAGAACCCCTTTGACCCTTACGCATATCCTGTAAAGATTAGATGGCCTGTGGTCTCAACTTCTGTCTGCAGCGTGAAGGACAAGTAGCTTCGGTTTGAAACACCGTTCGAGTAATCATTTTCAAGTTTTTTTTTGTCAGACAGTTAAGAATCCCTACCCTCCCTCGGCCGGTTTGCACGGGCGCAGCAATAAAAGTGGAACGTTTGCCACCTCTTAAACAAAAATTCACCTTAATCCTTCCTTCTGCTGTCCTTCATCCTTTATGCTTATACGTTTACAGCGAAAATAGCATCCAAAACAGCTTGAGTAGAATGCGAAATTGGTCCAGATTAAACTGCCCTCTATGTCCATACTCTAAGACTATCTGAAAAATCCCTCAAACTATATAAGGACGCGCTAAGAGCTGTCGATCGTCGCTGCGTCAGAAATTGCTGGCAGAGAACAGGTGCATGAAATTAGCGTAAAATAGGTATACAAAACACCGGAAAATCTCCAGACGTCAAACGGGAGCTCCGGAATTCAGAAGACGGTGTCATAGATCGATCAGGCAATCGATATCGATCGATATTATCGATATTTTTATCGGTGATATCGGTTTTCTCTTAGAGTTAACCGAACGGACTCGGAGCCACGTGATTATGACGGCCGACGGAAAGGCTTCATAGCAGGGGGAATTTTCGATCAAGCAATCACTATTGGTCGATATTATCGATGTTTTGAACGTATCCTGCGCGCGGTGTGATTTAGAAATCATGCTACAGATGCTCTTCAACGCGCGTCTTGATTCAGATGCCCTGCCACGATGCACATCAGAAAACAGGTCATGTCGACCAGGATCATATGATGGTATTCTGTCGATGACGACCAGGCGTCCCCGATCAGTCATTCACAACTGCAACGATTCTGAGCGGACAGATTTATGCGGCTCAACATTGTAAGACGTGATGGAAGTTCTCCCTTTTGACAGAAAGGCTTTTCAGGAAGTGAGCAGAATCGACGAGACGCTCAGTATCCCGGCACCGAGCCACTATCGCAACAGAGCTTTGATTCACAGAAAGAACCGTCTTGGTGATCCTAATTACCAGAAAAACCTAACAAGTCTTTTCAGGATAGGTTTTTCAGGTTTCGGATGCTGTTACACAAACTCTCGTCTGGCATTCGAATGACACTTCTCGAATACTCGAGTAATTTGGCTTCCTGGGAAATCTTGACTATTCGAACGTTTTCGAATACCGAAAATTTTCGAGCATCCGAAACCGCACATATTCGAAAAGCGCGATTTTTCTGAATATTGGAATTCGAATACATTCGAAAAACGCGATTTTTTAAACATTCGAATTCGAATACATTCGAAAACGCGATTTTTCGAATGTTCGAATTCGAATAGTCAAATTCGAATAAAAATCATTCGAATACCTATTCATATAGCTCATGCTACGCCGATACAAAGCTATCATTGGCGCCAAAGGTTTTGCGACAAATACTTGATGTCGTAATTTGCTATTGTTGTGAAAACATCAATTTATACAGATCAGTTATATATATTTATACAGATCAGCTTATAAGTTCGGTCAATTAAGATCGTGTTTTGCCGAAAAAACCAAATTTTCAAATAATTTCACAGTTTACCTACGTATTGAAAATCTGCCTTCTTATCATATTTAATGGTGAACATAGATTGTAAAAAATTCGGCTCAAAAGCTTGAGCTCATTTTAGTGCGATGAATGGCCAAAAAGGATGCCGCCAACTCAAGCTATGGCCGCTGGTCGCGAGTGGGAATGGACACTGTTCAAGGACGAGAGGCTGATCACCGTGGAACAACCCCCAAAACGACAGGGTCTGGTCTACAGAAGCTTCAGCCCGGATCTCACTCCGACGGATCACAGCGTGTGGTCCATTTTGGGGGCCAGGGTCTGTACCAAGCGCCATCATAGCCTGGAGTCCCTCAGGGAATCTCTACGTCGGGAGTGGAACCGTCTGTGCCCAGATGACGTTGCTATTTATGCGTCATTCTGTTAAGTTGTTAGTTGTTTCGAAGCTGTAACAAGAAAAAGAATTCATCACGTTATTTTGGAACACCCTGTATATGCATTGTCAAATTGGACACTTCTAAACCAACTTGACGCTTCTGAAATCCAAGTGAACGTCTTGCAATTGAAAGTAAGTTCCTTACACATTAAGCTAGAGACTATCTAAGACCATCAGAATAATTTCTGTTCAAGGAAAATTTTGAATAAGTTTTTTTTACTTTTTAATCTCACTTTTCACTTCTATTTGGACACTCTTCTAAGCTAGCTTAAGGCTTTTAAAATCAAAGTGAACTCTTCCAAATCGAAATGAACTTCTTCTACATTACATAGAAAAATAGAAAAAAGGTTAGAATAATTTTTTGCGCAAGCAAAATTTTATTATGATTTCTTTTAAGTTATTATTAACTTACCTAATCAGCGAACATTTTATTTAAAATTTTATAAAATTCTCATTTTTTTGTGGAAAAATATGGTTTATAGCTTGTTCTAAGAAGAAGAATAGCGGCAATCGGTCGATGCCAAAAGAAAAGATTGCGCCATGCACTCATCCGGGACGTCGCGATTTTAATTCGATTGATAGTAAAGTTGCTGTTTGCATGGAGTTTCACGCCTGTAAACGATACAACAGAAGCAATTGTAAAGAGCACGCACATTCCCACTTTGGTGCTTCATGTAAGCAGCATTTACAATATAAACCAAACAAAAATCGCGAAGAGCTTTTCGAGTGCATGGCTGTTTTTTTAAGGAACTAAATGAGTGCTGGCTTGTTGCGCTTTAAAACAAAATTTAATTTATTATTTTTTCAAAAAATAAAAATTTTATGAAATTATTATACTCAGTCGAACAGCTGCACTAAAAATTTCAAAAAAAGCTTTAAAAAAGTAAAAAAACAAAATTATTCTACCCATCTTGGAGAGTCTGTAGTTCAACCTAAATGGAGCTCGTTTCGATTTGGAGGACGTTCTATTTGATTTCAAACTTCTTGGACTAATTTGAAAGAGTGCCCAATTTGGTTTAAAAAGTGTCCAATTCGACGTGAAAATGATATTTGATGATGTATATATCGTTTTCACGTCGTCAAAATCAACACTTTTTTCAGGCCTGACGCATTCGAAGTCCTGTTAGGGTTGACCTGCAATCTTCAAGGAACAGATACGTTCTTATTGGGGTTCCTGATGTTCTTTCACCGGTGCTTTCAATACATTCTCGTAAGAATTATCTGAAACTATTACATGACGGCGAACGAAGTCAGGTGCACTGCGTTTGCTCCTCCTTGCTCGCCAACACTTGAGTATTAGACACACGAGATCTCTTTCGAACGGTATTAGTCTCGGCCAATTCCGGAAAAATTGATTTTTTGACAGATTTCCATCGAGGGCGAGGGCGCTCTTCGCCGAGCCTGCGCGAACGATGGCGTCATCAAAAATCGTGATTTCGAAATCTGCCAAATTTTCTTGTACAATCTTCGCCCAAAATCGTCTGGGGGGTTATCTGAGTCGCCGACTACAAACAAACAGAGAATTTCTGTAAAACTACCCAAACGCTCACTCTACAAGCTGTCGCGCCGCCCACTCGATTGATAGGTTCGGTCATATATGCATCGTGCACGCCGCACTCTCGGAGGATTTCTGGCAGGACAAAGCAATGATAACGTACGCCATGCTTTAGATACTCCGAAAACATGCAAGTCCTGGAAAATAAGCTGCTCCAATCGCAAAGAACATGCTCCACTTATTCGTTTTGGCCACCCACTGCGAAAATGCGGAGGTATGGCGAAGTTGTGTACATGTTTGTGTAGATCTAGAAGAGACGAATCGAACGGTACCAACCGTTTCTCGAAAAAACTCAAATTGGAGGAATTGTGAGCACGCAACGGTTTTCGACGGCTTGCGACCGAAAACTCGTCCGCGACCACCCTTCGCAATGGAGCGCGAGTTTTCAATTTCGGCCATTTTCATGGCTCCATATAAACAATGTATACCAAACGATAGAGCTCAAGCTCCTGAGCTCAAGCATACCCTTATTTTTTGAAACAAATGAATTTCAGGCGAGTTATATCAAAAAGACGCAAAAACTGCAAAATCGCGGTTTTTGCGGCGTCTATTCAAAAGACGCGTCCGGTACTGTAGGGCTGAGCCGGAAAATACTATTGGTCATCTGATGGTGCGCCCGACTAGGATAGCTTGCTTGGCCTAAGCATGGGACTGAACCAAACAGCTGGAGCGTCCGCAAACAACGCTCCTCACTATGTGTCACACCTCCGCATTGCTGGCATTTTGAACGGGGTGTAGTTTCATGCGACTTGCGGACAAAAATGTGTGGAAACGAAGGGAGTTGAAAGGTGAGCCCAACGGAGTGAGGAAGACATGGAAAATTCGAAGCAGCAAGCTTCTCCTTGGCGCAAGGAGACGCGGTGTGAAAGGAACGCTGACAGACTCACACACGTATGTAAAGTGGGGCAACATATTTGAGGTGTGACTCCCATAAGACGATGACGAGGTGAGCGAGTCATGGTCGTTTCATGGCTTACTTGTGGAGACCACCAGGATAAGTCAAGGGCAGATCTAGGATTGGGAAACACACTCCCAGAGAGATATCGATTTTTTGTTCACGAACGAGGGGAGGAGCTGCCGGACTGTGGGAAGCCGCTGATGGAGCACGAAATGCGGGCAGCGGGCGCATGGAGCGCAGCGGAGATGGACACGGAAGACGTACGGCCGCACCGACGGTCCGCCGGATGGCGACGGCTGGAGAGTTCGTTTCGAAACGGGGAAAAACTGGCGTGTAGGCAACATGGTCTCTGACGAGGACGCAGATAGCCGCAGCGCTATCGATCGCCCTCACAACCTGAAAAGGCAGTGCTGCTGGTGTGCGCCGCGGCTTTTCCCCTCGCTTTTTTGTGACTTTCCACCCGACGAGCTCATGCTTTCCTTGTTCAACCTTGGAGTGACTACTCTCAATCGGATTCCAAGATGGCCGCACGGCTGCGCCGACGATGATTCGATAAAGGAGGAAAGGATAAAGGTCTGTGTTAATCGATCCGTTTTGGGATGCGCCACGCGTTCTATTTCTATTGGATGTCATGGAGGCAGTTTCGATGTTTGTTTGACCTATACAATTATTGCGGTGGACTGCTGATGAACAGTAGTGTCTTACCCTTCCCAGAAATCCGCACCAAGAACCTGGTGTCGGGTGCACGCGACAGCCGACATCTCAGACTGCGTTCCATACTCCAGATAATTCGACCCCTTCAAGGAAGGTGAGGCGCATTGGTCGAGACATATCCCAGGATCGCGACTGCGTCATTATGCTAGTGCTGTTTCGCGTTAGAACGCGAAAAGGGGCGCAGGCACTCGAGCTGCCTTAGGGCGAACGTTGCCCAACTGCAGGACAAATGTTATGCAGCGAAAGTCCAATTGATTCACACATAGGTGGCCGCAGATGAGTCATACAGCCGCAGGCGAGTAGCGACAGGGATGGGCGGAATTTCTGTTTCCTGACTTTCTCGTCATTTTAGGAAATTTTTTAGGTTTATGGGAAAATGGCCAGAAATTGGTGAGAAAACAAAAAATGAAGCCGCGTATAATATTTTGTCATAGCAATCCAACAGCAGGAATTCATAGAAAACCATGAAGTTGTGAGTTTCGTGAAAAAGGTCTCTATAGTATTCAACAAAAAAAAAAGAATGTGGTGCTTTGGATGTGTTCATAGAAATATAGATAGCGCCATGCATTCATCGAGTATACCACTTTGCTTGTTTCATTGATGGTGTAAATGCTATTGACACGGAGTTGCTTCATAGCATGTTTCGCGCCTTTTATAATTTTGCTTCGCCATCTTTCCAATTTCATCAATAGTGTAAACTATAGAAAACTTCGAACAAAACTTTGTGCCAAGGCTACAGAGCCAGTGCTTAACGTACATCTAATTAATGAGTAATCGCAAAAATTCCCAGCTGAGAAGGGCGTTTATAAACTGAAATTGTTTCGAAAATTCTGAGACATAGTGTAAGACGACAAGTGTCATATATAGGGAGAGCAACTGATAAAAAGCCTTTAGGCCTATGGCATACTTTTGCGGACGGGATGCGAAGAGTGGCCAGGTGTAAGGTCCTGGCACGATTCGTGTCCATCTGCGGGAGTGTCCGTGGGAGTATAATATAGTTGTGCTCGAACGAATATATTTGAATAATTTATTCGAATAATTATTCGAGTTGTCCGATCATTCGATACTGCATAATTTTCAATATTCGTTCGAATTCGAACCTCGAAGAAGGCAATACTCGAATATTATTCGAAAAGCGAATAATTAAACCTTGTTAGATCGAATAGTTGTAATCAAATATCGAATAAACGTGTAGCTGGAAGGATGCATTGACACCATTTGACAAAAGAACCGTAACCTCTAGAGGTCGATGAACTTGACGGTTTACCTGAAATTCTTGCCATTCAAATACTTTCGTGGTGGACCACTCGACCGGGAAGGCGCGAAACTTGTAGGGGTGGAAGTTGTTGTGACCTTCAGTCATAGATTACGAATCACCTTACGAAGGACCACTGAAGGCTACCTTAAGGATATGAGATATTATTATATATTAGTTTTCTCGTGAAAGGAATTGTTGTGTGTAAACCAGTTAGACGTAAAGATTATTCTGAAGGTCTTCAGGTAATAGTCAAAAATCTTAGTGACATGCTAATCTAATTGGCTTTCAACTTGCTGAAAAACGCGATTTCGTCTTTCTGTTTAGCGTATTGCTGGCTTCGCTTTCGCAGCCTGTAGGCGAAGCAGAAAATGCGCATCATGCACTGTAGGAGAGGTGCCCTTGACAATGAGAGTATTGGCCGCCCCTTCCTAACAAGCAAGCTTGTACTTGCCTGCGCTGTCTTGTAAGGACGAACTAAGGTTTGAAAGGAAAGGCAAAAAGAGTAGGCCGTTATGGATAGGATTTTCATGTGGTTTTTGAAAACGCTAGAACTTCAATTTTTTCACGATATCATGCAGAACTAGAGTGCGTAGCGCATTTCAGAAGTTACAGCAATATCATCTTTTACTCCCTTAACAGTTTTCAGAAATGAAACACTAATCGGATGTTTGCTCTAAGCACGTTTTATTGCACGGTGAAATACGGCTATTTGTTTTTCGTTCGAACAAATTATTCGACTACTCGATCTTTCGAAAATTTTCGAAATCTGATAAATTCGCTCGATCAGTCGATCGGAAATTTTTGGCATCGAATTTATTCGCTCATTCATTCATTCATTCGATAAAACTTCGCAAAAGCATAACTATAAAGTATACCATAGGCCTTGCGAAATACACATTCGGGAGCCTATAGTGAAATATATGCCTACAAAATGATGGGAAGGTGATAAGTGCCAAAAAAGAGATGAACATAAATTGAAATAGCACAACAATGGACGGGAATCGAACACTTGCCCTCTCGTCTACCAAGCAGCATCACCCACTCCTGAGCCATCGATCCCTGGCAGCGTAGTCTCGCTCCGCCTCTCCTAAATCAACACGTGGTTCATTGAACGTGTGGGCGCACTGACGATGCGATCGCACAGTAAAATTTGAAGGTCCCCAGCTGCTTGGATTCAAGGACTCTGTTTTCTGATTTTCCTGTTTTCTGACTTTTTTGGTTTTTCTGTTTTCTGTTTCCTGACGAACGTGATTTTCTGTTTTCTATTGGAATTTTCAAAATTTCAGCCCATCCTTGGTAGCGACGCGGGGTGCCTCACCTCTCCAGGCGCCGTCTACGGCAAGCGCGAACAACTACGATTTCTCAAAAGGTAGCAGCAAGAGCGTTCTTCAAAATATTTCATCCTTCGAAGGAAAGCATTATTGGGTTCCATACATTCGCACACCTCCTTAAATCCACCCTTCCACGCCATGGTTCAATCTGTTGTAGACTCTACCAATGACTGCCTTCCCAGTTGTTACCAAAAGTCCATGAAAAGTCGAACCCATGGCCCACAGAGGCTGCACATTTTAAAAGCTGTTTGTCTACACTGATGTATCCAATTCGACCGAAAATATCGCTATATGAATTTCCTCCGAAATTCCGATCAAACGAAAGTTGCCTTTGTTGTCGTTAAGAGAATTTGGAGCTCAACTTAAAGCTCATCAGTAGCTTATACGAGCCATACGAAGGTCGAGTTAGTTGGAAATTGCCTTCACCTGAATCATAAAAAGACTCGGGACTTCAAAATTGCAATGATATAAAAGACTGGAGATTGGATCAAAGGAGCTTAACTCGCAGGGTAGCGAAACTCGTAAACAAACTCGTAAAATGTTAAATATTGGTTGAACTCCAAGCAACCTCAATTCAAGCTTTCCTTTTTTAAATCATAGAGTTGATTCCAATCCTTTCAGAAATGTTGAGGGTTTGACTTGTCCATTAGGTTAGGCCCTCGAGTCGCTGAAACAGGCATGTTAAACGCATATAGCCAGTAGAGATAAAGATGTTTGGATCTCTTTTATTCTGTATTTAATGTGGCGCTACCGCTAAACTTATTTGCGTAAGATGTTATGAATACCTTCAGCTCATGACATAACATCAAAAACTGCGTTTCATTTCAAATGCATCTGGTGCACATAATTCATAAACTGTAGCACATAAATCGAGAAGCTGCTGGGCACCACGCACTTGCTTCACTGTGAACAGAGCATGAAGAGATTTTCCAACATTCCTAACATTAATGGATTTACTTAGCAATTGACGTCTCCAACAAGCCTTCATAATCCTGCCGCAGGACGAACGACGTCTGCGACACGTCTTCTGAAAGCCGATGCAAGACCGGCGACGCCCGAGAGACGCCTTTTGAATCCAGACTCTGGTCGAACGACGACTGCGACACATCTTCTCTAAGTTAGCACGCGTGAGGCGACGTCTGCGACACGTCTTCGGAAAACCAACGGACGTTGAACGAAGGCCGCGACTCTCCTTCTGGAACTCGACGCATGTCGGTACACATCTCCGACGTGTCTTCTGAACACCGACGCAGGACGGATGACGTCTGAAAAACACTTTTTGAGATATTACGCAAGATGAACAACGTCTGCGACACGCCATCTGAATTCTGAAGCCAGTCTCCGACTCTCCTTTTGAAATCCGACGCACGTCGAGCACAGGTCCAACACGCCTTCTGATCGGGGTACAGCTCGAGGTGCGAGAAGTGCAGGTGGTCGTGCTGCAACCTCGTCTTATGGGAGGCGAGAGGGTCGTACTCTTTGGTTTGGGAGGATTGGCCTTTATTTTTCGTTTCAGCTTTTTATGTGAAGCTTGTATCTCTTAATAAGTTGTTCTTTCCAGATATTTATCGACATTGGAGAGATTGCTCTCTGAGGATGAAATATTATTGATTGAAATATAAATATTATTATTTATTACATAAATTAAATGATTAACGTTTTGAATACCATAGACTCTATAAAATGTTAAGTGTAAGTTACCAACGATAACGCCATACTCTCCCTTCAAGATTTTTTAAAGCACTCTTCGAATCGACGAGGGAATCATAACCGAAGGATGGACTTATCACGGAAAAAATTTCTCCCTTCTGAAGGAAACAACATCAGAAAACATTCGTTGCCGTCTCGTTTGTTGAGCGGCGGCACTT
Source organism: Heligmosomoides polygyrus polygyrus (assembly GCA_947396885.1). Taxonomy (NCBI): domain Eukaryota; kingdom Metazoa; phylum Nematoda; class Chromadorea; order Rhabditida; family Heligmosomidae; genus Heligmosomoides; species Heligmosomoides polygyrus. The sequence continues at coordinate 37,527,298 of OX377206.1, forward strand.
TTGTTTCGCGGATTACAGCTAAGTTCTCTTTCTTTTGCTCTTATTGCTTTTGTTCTGTTTCGTTTTCAATCTGTTTGTTTAGCTAACTCCTCGTCTATTAACTTCTAGTCAAGGTCATTTTCCTCCGATTTCCTGTGCATCATCTCACATACCCCTCTTTTGTTCGTGTGAAGGGTACCTCGACGTTTGAATCGATTTTGCTGACCGCATCGAAACCATTATGTCGCAGCGTGCTAAGACCAACAAAAGGGTATCTGAAATGCCAGCAAAACTCAGTGGGAAGGGTCAAAACGTAGCCGACGGTAATACGAGCTGCTCTTCTACGGACTTCTCCAAGATGTCCGTTAATGAGCTGCTTAACGCGGTTCTAGAAAGAAATAATGACCCTGTCATTGAGCAAATGGTCTATGCACTGATTTCTACAATTCCTCAGGAAGTATCGGAGCGAATTGATGCGGAAAAGAAGGAAAGAAGTCTAATAACCGAGTGGTTACCAGAGCCGCCCACCGATCTCCCCCCTTCGGCGAAACAACGTGATCTTGAGGACAAGGTTAGTGAAATTTTTGATGTCCTTAATCTTGAGTGCCGCCCCTTAGAGGTGTACAGAATGGGGAGACGACGCGTTCGTAAGGTGAAAGTTGTATTGCTTTCAAAGTCTCGTTGGTTATCAGCTCTCTCAAATGCTTGGAGACTTCGAAGCTCTACAGCTTTCAGTAAGGTTCATGTCTGCCGTAGTATGACCTCTGAGGAGCGGAGGAGGGAATATGAATTGAGGCAGGAGAGTAAGGGACGAAACAGGCAGTTAGGTAGTAGGATGTGGGTGGTGTACCGTGGTGAGCTGCGACGCGTCGAAGAGCTGCCGAGACCGAGGACGATTGAAGACCGTACCGGGTCTAGGGGTCCGGGAAACGTCTAGCTGGACACGGTATGCCATCCATGACCATGAAGTGCTTTTTGTTTAACTCTCGGAGCCTTGCTAACAAGATACTCCACCTGCATTTCTTTTTGGTAACATATGATCCAGATCTACTATTCATTACCGGAACATGGCTTTCAGAGAAGATGTCAAATTCAGAAATACTATCCAACTTTCCGTATAGAATTTTTAGAGAGGATCGTATAAATCGAAAAGGCTTTGGCATTTGTTGCCTGGCTAAGAATTCAATTACTCTGACTGCTGTTAAAGTTCCCGCCTGCCTCAAATCTGATATTCTCTGCATTGATGCAGAAAATGCAAATTGTTCATATGCATTTAGAGTTGTCTTAGTGTATCGCCCACCAAACTCAAATGTGTCCGACGATGACTCCCTTATTGACGTAATGATAGAATTGTGTCTTTCCAGCAAAAATCTCATTGTGCCCGGGGACTTTAACCTCGATATTGTTTGGGCTCAACGTAGCAAGCCTAAGAATCTGTGTTCAGAGAAATTTTTGGAGTTTTTTGATTGCTGTGGTTTGTCTCAGCAAGTAGTGGAACCTACTCGAGGTGATGCAATTCTTGATATAATTTTGACTTCAGAAGCAATCCTTGACAACATTACTGTCCTTTCCCCATTCGCGTCATCGGATCACAATGTGATTACCTTTGAAATAAATGTTCCTTTAATTAGGCGACGTGAGCTGCCTTTTCCCAATTTTTGTAAGGCCATTTATTCTGAGTTGACCCAATATTTCAATTCTATCGATTGGTGGGAAATTTTCCAAGGTTATGAAAACACATATGACTTGTACAACAGATTTTGCCGTGTAGTTTACTGCGGCTTATCTCTTCATGTTCCCATTGATTATACAAAGACTTCAATTCATTTCTATCCAAAGCACATCTCTAATTTAATAGGTCAAAAGTCACGCCTTTTCAAGTCACTGACAAATCCTCTTTGTCATCCACTATATAAGAAAGTATGTCAAGAATTGGATCACCATTTGAAAAGGGAAAAGGTTTCTTCCAAAACACAGAATAAAAAGGCACTGTTTTCTCATATTCGGAGAAAGATGAAGCCACAGAAAGAGCTTCCTGTTCTTGTGGATGATACCGGCACAATGCATATAAGTGATCTGCAAAAAGCGGAAGCGCTGGCACGCGTTTTTGCCTTTGTCTTTAGTTCGAGCTCACAAGATATCCCCTGTGAATCGAACGATTTGTTTGAACCTGCGAAACCGAAAGCATTGAAAATTTTATGACAAGCCCCGATGACGTTTTAAAAATTATGAAACGACTGAAGTGCTCTTCTTCTGTAACGTCTGACGGAATTCCACAAATTATCTTCAAGAAATGTGCCACTTCCCTTTATAGACCCTTGTCGATGATTCTGAATATTTCTTTAACCTGTTGTGAGGTGCCCTCGATTTGGAAGGAATCCATTGTTACAGCCATTCCAAAAGATCCAAAATCAGTACAGCTCTCTTCTTTCCGTCCTATAAGCATAACGCCCACACCAATGAAAATAATGGAAAAGATTGTGCGAGATAAGATTGTTACGTGGTTCTCTCGGAAAACTTAGTTCCTTGTCAGCAACACGGCTTCACGACAGGCGCCTCCACTTCCACTCAGCTGGCTGACTGCATCCTTGACTGGAATTTGGCTTTGAATAATGGAGATTATGTTGATGTCGTGTATTTTGATTTGTAAAGAGCCTTTGACAAAGTTAACAATGAAAAACTTCTCAGTAAACTTCATCAACTGGGCGTTATAGGGCCTCTTTTAGAATGGCTGCGCTCATAATTGTGCGGAAGGCGTATGCGTGTAAGGGTAGGAAGTTCTTTTTCAAGATGCTATGCTTGCAATAGTGGTGTTCCTCAGGGTGGAGTATTGTCGCCAGTCCTTTTTCTTGCGTACACCTGCGACCTTCCAACAATTTTAGTCACTCACCCTCAAGTGAAGGTACAGATGTATGCTGATGATATAAAGATTTGTGGTATCTACAACAGTGACAATAAAACGCAAGTTTGCCAAGCTATATCTCAATCAATAAATATGATGATGGAGTGGTCTGAAACTTGGGAAATACCAGTGAAACTTTCCAAGACCGTGGTCTTTCACCTTGGAAGCTTACAAGCTACAGAATTCAAATTTATTAATAGATTGCTACCATCTTTAACAGAACCCCGTGACCTCGGTGTTTTCTTGGACCGAGAGTTGAAATTCTCGAATTATATTGATATTATGGTGCGAAAAGCATTTTCTACTCTGTTTTTCATTTTTAGGAATCTGAAATGTAATGACAGCTCAATTCTGGTCGCCTTATATAAGACATACGTCATTCCAATTTTAGAGTATTGCTCCCAAGTTCGGAGCCCCTGCACAAAAAAGAGTCAGGAAAAATTTGAAAAGGTTCAAAAGACATTCACAAAAATCTTGTTCTACAGGTGTTTCTCAAATACCACAAATACTAGAATGATTCCCGGATATAAGGAAAGGCTTAAAATCTTTAACCTCAAAAGTCTTCTTTATAGGCGTGTCTTCAACGATCTAATTTTCTGTTTTAAAATCCTCAAGGGTGAGTCAAGGCTGAAGGCTAGCAAGTACTGGGTTTTCGTACCATCTCAAGGTCGTCATAATAAGTACTGCTTCCACTATCCCAAGATAAAGAGGAAAAATAAGGAGTAGGTTTTCCATTCACTTTTGTACCGTGGAGCCCGTTGGTTGCAAATGTTGCCTCCTACCATACTTGTAGCGTCCAATCACAAAGTTTTTCGAAGTAGACTGAAAAAAATTGACTTGCTTTCCACACTACTCATCCCTGACATTAGTTAGAGTGGGGACTATTTTTTCTTATTTTTTGGTTTATTTATTTATTTAATTTATTTTTTGATTTTTTGATTTCTGGTTTTTTGGTTTTATAGGACTTTTTTTCGTGTTTTCTCTTCATGTGTTCTTTTTCATCCTTTAGTATTAGTTCTTCATTATGCATATGCATACCTCTACAAATATTCTTAGCTTCTTATTTTGCTCTCCTATCAGTTTTTCGGTTGTTTCCTAGTTTGTATTCTTCCTAGTTCACTTTTTTTTTGGTTAGTCTCCTAATTGCTCTTCATCCAATAGTTTACTGTTTGAGAGACCGGTCCTGTATGAGATGTCAGACTGAGTGTGCACAAAACCCTTCTGTTGCTTCCCCAGCAGCCGTAAGGTATGAGATTTGTTGGAGTTGACGAACCTACTAAGTTGGTATCCGGAGCCGATCCCACGACTCGCAGTGTTGGCGGTCCACTGCTCTTCTCCGTCAAATTCTCATCCTTCCTCGGCCCCTCCCCTGCCCTGTTCAATCCTACTCAATTTTTTAGAAGACTTTGCACAGAATTTACCGGATTCCTTCTAATTTGCAGTTCCGTCCTTCTTTGTGGAATTATAATTTAAGTTAACTAATTTCAGTTTTTGTCGCAGATGGCTTTTAACTTCTTGTTTTTCACATTGTGTTTTCTGCGATTTACCGCGTCCATGTTGTTGTTTTTTTGTGCGTACTATATTGTGCAAATAAATAAATAAATAAATAAATCAGAAAACGAAATTGTGCCTTATGAAATGATAAGCTCTGCCTGCATTGTACCCTACAAAAATTCAAACACTGTGTACCATACCACAAAAACCAAGCTTCTTCGCAGCGATGCTCGATATGGTTAGGGAGACTGTTTACAAAATTCTCGTTTTACATGAAAACAAAATTATTTTCTACCTGAAGCAGGTCACCTATGTATACAGTCAAAATTCTGCCAAAAAGGTTCCCAGTCTTGATCAATGCACAATGAAAAAATCCTGATATTCTATATCAAGCAGGTTGGATCGACCTCTAGTCGATGCGGCATCGAGGTCATTGGAGCGACAAAACTGGACGTTCACAAAAGTGATTATAACTCGGTAAATTTTCCGAATTTCGAAAAAGTCTATAGCTTTTTAAAAAACAGAAGGAAAAGCTTTCTTACCACAAAAACAGTTTTCAAAAGTCTTCATTTGGTGTGGGTAGAGCTCGATATTTGACAGAAATAATGGAAAAGACTTTGTATGAATGATCATATTAGGTTGTAACGAATTAAATGACACTGGCACGCGCTATTTTTGGCGCGTCTTTACGAGTTTGATCAAGAACAAACCGTAACATGTGGCATATCATTTAGAAGCGCAAAAATTGCTCTACCGGTGATTGCCAAATTTTCTATGTAAAAGTGGGAAAGCTTTAGAGTTTTATTGACTTTTTTGCAGATGAACAAAAGGGTAATCCGAGGCTTTTTCTTGTATGAATTCAAGCTGGGCACTACAGCTAAGGAGGCGGACGAGAAGATCAACGCCGCATTCGGTCAAGGATGTTCCACAATTCGGACGGCGTATTGTTGGTATCAGAAGTTTCGGAATGGAGATGAGAGCTTGGAAGAACATAAAGGTCGTGGGAGGCATAGTGATGTTGATGAGGACAAGCTGAGAGATGTGGTAGAGGAGGATCCACACAAAGGTACCAGGGAGATATCGAAGGTTCTTGGCGTCAGTCACAGCACAGCTGCCCGGCATCTGAAGGAAATTGGAAAGACCAAAAAGCTGGAAAGATGGGTGCCTGACGAGCTGTCTGAGGAGCAAAGAAACCGACGATATGAGATCTCGTCCGTACTGCTTCTACGGAACGAAACGGACCCATTCCTTGATCGCATCGTAACCTGTGACGAGAAATGGATAATGTACGACAACAGGCGACGATCGGCACAGTGGGTGGACAGCGATGAGAGCCCCAAGGTTTTTGTGAAGCCAGAATTGCACCAAAAGAAAGTAATGGTGACAGTATGGTGGTGTTCGCTGGGAGTTATTCACCACAGCTTCCTCCCTCCCGGTGAACCCATCACGGCAGAGAAGTACTGCATTGAAATTGAAGAAATGATGAAAAAGTTGAAGGATATCCGGCCGGCCTTGGTAAACCGAAGGCGAGTTCTCCTTCTGCACGACAATGCTCACCCCCATGTAGAACGAATGACGTTGCAGAAATTGAATGAGCTGAGCGCTGAAACTCTACCACATCCTCCGTTTTCTCCCGACCTCTCCCCAACAGACTACCATTTCTTCAAGCATCTTGGCGACTTCTTGGTAGGGAAAATATTCAAATACCAACAGGATGCCGAAAGTGCCTTCGAAGATTTCGTCAATTCCAGAACTTCTGATTTTTATGCTACTGGGATAAAAAAGCTTGTGTCGCGTTGGCAAAGATGTGTAGAATGAGATGGTTTTTATTTCGATTAATAAACTTGCCTACAAGCCGAGATATTAACTGTTTAAATTTACAGTGGTTCAGTGCCATTTATTTCGTTACAACCTAATAACTCGGTAGCTTCTTGAGTTTCAAAAAAGTAAATAGCTTTCTGTTCTTTCTTACCATATGTGAGCTGGTCTTCAAAAAAGGATCGCCATGAGGGTGAAGGTTCGATTTTTGGCAAAAATCGAGTAAAAATCGTACGCTCTCGCCCCACATGAAGACCTTTTTTGAAAACTGTTTTTCGCATGTCAAGAAAACTCCTTTCTTCTATTTTTGAAAAAGCCATTACCTTTATCAAAGCTAAAAAACTTATCGAGGTATGTCCATTTTCGTGAATGTCCAATTTTGTCGCTCTAATGACCTCGACGCCACATCGACCAGAGTTCGATATAACCTGCTAGACTCAGAAGATCATAATTTTTTCACTGAGCATTGATCAAGACCTGAAACTTTTTATGGCAGAATTTTAACTACATAGGTGGTCTGCTTCAAGTAGAAAGTAATTTTGTTTTCATGACATGTCTACATGTTTTCGGAGTACTTCAATCATGGCGTACGTCGCCAATGCTCTGTCATGCCAGCAATCCTCCGAGAGTGCGCCGTGCACAGTGCATATAGGATTGGACCTATTAATCGAGCGGGCGCGACAGCTTGTAGAGTGAGCGTTTGGGTAGTTTTACAGAAATTCTCAGCCGCTCTACTCAGGAATTGCTGTGCTCTGTCCCGGCGAGATTTGGAGTGCGCCATGCACAATGTATGTGGGATCAAACCTATTAATCGAGTGCGTGCGACCCCTCGTTGCAATTACATCCACGTGCGTGTTCTGAGCGCAAGAACTCTGTCAAGTTCGAATCTTTCCGGCTGCAACTTGTGGGTTTTGAAGGCAACAGAATGTTCAAAAGCGTGCTGAAACACAGCGACGTAGCTTATGATTGGAAAAGTAAGAGCGGTAAGAGAATGCAAGTTAGCCTTGTGTGACACGATTTTTTCCGCCTTCAGTAGACCACTGAGGGAAGACGAGAGATAACGCTTGCAAAGGCGTGGGCGAGCACGAGGCTGAAAACGCTTTACGAAGACATGCTCGCAAGTCTCCAGATGCCTAAACTGCATTAGCCCAATCTGTCGTTTTAGAGCGACGGAGGACAGCGGCCCTAACTCTCCGTGGTGTCAAGTGTGCTGAAACACGCATGAACAAACAGGGACGTAGATTATGGCTGAACAAGTTTACAGCGGTGTAAAGCAGGTTAGCCTTGGGTGACACGATTTTTTCTAAGTTCAGTGGAGTACTGCGGGAAGACGAGGAGAGCTAACGGCATGCAAATGCGTGGGGGAGCACGAGACGTAAAGCGCTTTACGGTCAGCCCTATCCGCCATTTTACAGCGGCCTAGGGCAGCGGTGAAGTTTCTTACGCCCTTCACCTGTATCACCTGTCGTCCCGTTGATCATCGACTTGCTCGAGCGGGCGCCAGCAGCGTCTCCATTCGTTTTTGTCGCGTGCCAGAGTGCTCCAATGGATCCTCCCTGCGGGAGGGACACGAAGAGCGTCATAGCGGTCGTTCAGGGCTTTCACGAAGAAGTCCGACCAACGCGTTGGTGGGCGTCCTGGTGTTCTCTTGACATCCCGCGGAATCCAGTGGGTGACGGCTCTCGTCCAGCGGGTGTTTGCGAAGCGCCTTACGTGGCCGGCCCACCTAATTTTCGACAACTTGGCCCACGCGACAGCGTCTCTGATCTTCGAATGTCGGCGAAGCTCGGAACTCCGGAGGCCGTCTCTCACTTGCGTGAGTCGTGTCACTCCGCGCATCGTCCTCTCGATTCCATGCTGCGCGACGCTGATCGCGTGTTCATCCTGGTTTCGTATAGCCCAGGTCTCTGAGGCGTATGTTGGGTCAGGAAGAGCAGTGGAGTCGAATAGGTGGGCACGGAGTCAGACGTTCTTCGTCTTCTTCGCGACTTCTTCGACGCTCTTGAAAGCTCTCCAAGCCGCTCGTTTCCTCCTGCTCAGCTCCGGCGTTAGGTCGTTGGCCATATATTGATTTCTCGACCCAGATAGACGTAGCTATAGCATTCGGAGATGTTCGTTCCGTTGAGCGAGAATGGGGCTTCGAAAACTTGTCGGTTCCTCATGAACATCGTCTTCGTAAGATTCAGCTGCAGTCCAACATTCCCACATACACGATCGAAGTCGGCCAGCATTCGCTCCGCCTGGCTGATGCTCGGTGTTATGAGCATGATGTCGTCAGCGAAGCGAAAATGATGTAGTTGTCGGCCGTCGAACTTCACTCCCATGTCTTCCCATTCTAGTTCGCGCATGACGTTTTCGAGAGTGGCGCTGAAGGGCCTCGGGGGTATGGTATCCCCCTGCCGAACCCTTCTCTTTACGTCGTTGACGACGTCGTTGTAAAATGGTGAGATATTGGCCGTTAATCCACTGTACAGCTCTCAAAGGACTCTGATGTTCTGAGTAGGCACCCCTGAGTGAGCAGGGCGTTGATGACCGATTCAGTTTCGACGGAGTCGAATACCTTCTTCAGGCATCTGTTATACTCCCGCGGGAGCATCCGCGGAACGTCCGCGGACCAATGGTGCACGGCGGAGGCGGGCGTGGCGGGCCGCGACGAGTGGCCCGGCGCGGGGTCCCGGCGCGATTCCCGCCCTTCCGCGGATGCTCCCGCGGGAGTATAACAGGGGCCTCAGGTCGATGAACGTAAGGCGCAGCGGCAGCTTGTACTCTCGCGACACTCCGATGAGCTTCGTAATGGTGTGTATGTGGTCGACCGTGCTAAATCCTCTCCGAAATCCTGATTGCTCGCATGGCTGTCCTTCGTCCAGCGTTCTGCTAATCCTATTCAGGATAACTCGAGTGAACAGCTTGTAGACTACGGACAGCAGACAGATCGGGCGATAGTTGCCAATGTCGTGCACGTCTCCCTTCTTGTACAATAAGACGGTCCTGCTGGTTTCCCATTGAGATGGAACCTTGCACTCCGACAGGTAGCGCGTGAAGAGCCGCGCCAGGAAGTTGATGAGCGCTGGCGGGAGGTTCTTCAGGTGTTCGGGTCTTATCCTGTCGGGACCGGGTGCTGTACGTCTCTTCACTGACGAGATGGCGTGTTGGATCTCGGAAGGGAGAACAGAGGGGACGACGTATCCATCCTGCGGAAGATGGCGTGGGGGCAGGTGGACGTGGCTATCGAAGAGATCGGAGTAGAAGCCGTGGATGACTTTCTCCATGGTCCTTCTGGAAGAGGTGATGGTTCCGTCAGGACGTCGGAGAGCGGTCATCTTGGTCTTGAAGTTGGCGAAGTTCCGGCGGGCATTGCGGATGCTCAGCCCTGCCTCTGCTGCTTCAGCCAACACTTCCGCCCTTCTCTCCTTCAGATCTTCCTTTATCGCCGCTCTGCATAGCTTTGCAAGCTCGGACGTCATTTGGTAGTTGCCTGACGCTCGTGCTGCTCCACGCTGGCGTATCAGCTTCCGAGAGTTTCCGGAGACAGGCGTCTCTTGGTGGTCTTCAAGCTCTCGGCTCCCTTAGCACTATCGTGGAGATGGTGCACGAAGCGATCGTATTCCTCGTCGACGTTGTCCATGACGGCATCTTCCCAAAGGCCGACCAGAGAGGTGTAGAGATCCCAGTTGATGGTCGTTCTGGGATTCCTCTTCTTGAACTTCGCGGCCTTCTCTCCTTGACGCGAAAAGCGGAGCCTCGCGCGAAGGAGGCGGTGGTCCGATCCCGTGTAGAACTTGGGGACAACGGAGACATCGGTCAGGCAATACTTGCGATTGAAGATGATGTGGTCAATCTCGTTGTGGAACTGGCCACCGGGGGATTCCCAGGTCCATCGTAGGGAGGGAGGCTTCTGGAACTGCGAGTTTCCATGGATGGTCTTGGTCGACATGATAAACTCAGACAGCCTTTCACCTTGCTCGTTCCACTCCAAACCGTGGGTTCCGATGTGAAGTTCTTCCGGCGACCTTCGCGGTCCGATCTTTGCGTTGAAGTCGCCGACGATCACGTTGTAGAAGGTGTGATGTTCCTTATAGAATTTCTCCAGCTGCACCTAGAAGGCTTCGACCTCTTCGTCGTCGTAGTCGGATGTTGGGGCATACGCGACGAATTAGTCAAAGGTGGCACGGAGCTACATCGCTTTAGTCGCAGACGTCCGATTCGGGTTGTAAGAGACTCGCACGATGTTCATGGCCAAGTGCGTGTTGACGAGGACATCAACGCCGCCTACTCCCCTGCTGTCGCATGTTCCGAGGAACAGTTCTTCTCTGGAGTCGTAGGCGGCGTGTAGGTGGTGGTGTCTTCTCGTCTCGGTCAGTCCGATGGCGTCGTACTTGATCTTCCTGGCTTGCATCATCAGGTCCTCGACGGATGCTTCCGATGCGAGTGCGAGCATTGTAAGTACAGATCGTCATCCTAGTACTTCTCAATTTGCGCAGCCTGGTTAGGCCCTGAGATTTGAGCAACCTCTCCGTACTCGTCCTTCCCATCGCTGCAGAAATGGGGGCTCTTTCGGGATCAGGGGAATGAGGCCCTTTAGTGCTTCTGTTTTTGACTGGAGAACACACGGGTAGCTAGTCGGGCTCTGTCGTGCGGGCGAAGAACTCCGGGCAGCCATCCAGACTGCCCGAAGGGACGGGGCGAGACACCAATACCTTAAGGCCCCCGCAGACTTCTGCGGCCAGCGGCGGGCGGCGGACGGCGAAATCGATGAGTCACGTCGCTCAATGGCGGCTGCCGGAAGGCCAGCGGCGCCGTTCAGCGGCGACGGCAAGGTACTGTTGTCTTTCTAGTCGGGACTTTTGAGCCGGCCTCGAATCTCCTTACGATGTACTCCCAGTCTACCGAGTGCAAGCTTTTGGCCAGGTCGACACAGTTACAATCCGCACAGGCGCGAACACATCCACTCACAATGTGAATGAGCATGTCGCTCCCACGCACAGCAAGAGCAAGGAGTCCATCCCCTGCATCCCACCTGCGTCTCTGGGCAGTACGCGGTCGCATTTGGTTCGTGTTTAATTCCCCTATCCGCCACCCGGGACGCGCCACGTGGCCCTGCGATGCGACAAGCGGCCCGAGATCCCTTTAACAAGAGAGCCCGAAGGATCCCTATCGAGGGAGATCCGTGGTCTTCCGCCCTTACTCGCCCAAATTTGAGTTCTCGGCACTCGCAATAAAACCATTCTGTTCCGCACGAAAAGCTCTATCGAAAGGTGTCAATCTCGACCAAATACGGGAATATCGATTTTTTGTCAATCTCACTTCAAAGGGCCTCAAGGCTTCGGCAGAAGGACGACGACGTCATGGAAAATCGATATTTTTGAACCGTACCAAATTTCCTCGTTCAAAATGATCTACGTGGTTATTTTATGCGCAGATTGCGAATCCGACGTCCGTTTTTGAAATTTCCTTCGATTTTGGTAGGTTTTGGATGTTCTCCTTGATAACTAAAGGTGGTCTGGTCGGAATCACCGATTTTGCTCTAACTTCATCTAAGAGCAGGGGTTATTCAGTGTTCCGAACACGATGCCGAAGTCCATTTGGCCGATTATGGCAGGAGATCACTCATAACGATAACTGAGGATCAACGGCAGGTAACCTCACGAAATCGGCGGAATTTTCAAAAACTGACGTAGAATTCGTAATCAGCGCACCAAATAACTCCCTAGATGATTTTGGACAAGGAAATTTGGCACTGTTCGAAATTATTGATTTTCGATGCACTCACCGTCCTTCTCCTTCTGCCTTGAGCCGCCTCGCCTTTGATGCAAAATTGACAGAAAATCGATATTCAGAATTGGTCGAGGTTGACACCACGGAGAGTTAGGGCCGCTGTCCTCCGTCGCTTTAAAACGGCAGATTGGGCTAATGCAGTTTAGGCATCTGGAGACTTGCGAGCATGTCTTCGTAAAGCGTTTTCAGTCTCGTGCTCGCCCACGCCTTTGCAAGCGTTAGCTCTCGTCTTCCCTCAGTGGTCTACTGAAGGAGGAAAAAATCGTGTCACACAAGGCTAACTTGCATTTTCTTACCGCTCTTACTTTTCCAATCATAAGCTACGTCGCTGTGTTTCAGCACGCTTTTGAACTTTCTGCTGCCTTCGAAACCCACAAGTTGCAGCCTGAAAGACTCGAACTTGACAGAGTTATTGCGCTCAGAACACGCACGTGGATGTAATTGCAACGAGGGTTCGCACGCACTCGATTAATAAGTTTGATCCCACATACCTTGTGCATGGCGCACTCCAAATCTCGCCGGGACACAGCACAGCAATTCCTGTGTAGGGCGGCTGAGAATTTCTGTAAAACTACCCAAACGCTCACTCTACAAGCTGTCGCGCCTCCCACTCGATTGATAGGTTTAATCCTATATGCATTGTGCACGCCGCACTCACGGAGGATTCCTGGCATGGCAGACCACTAGCAACATACGCCATGCTTGAGATACTCCGAAAACATGCAAGACCTGGAAAATAAACTGCTCCCATCGCAAAGAACATGCTCCACTCATTCCTGGATTCATTCGTTTTGGCCACCCACTGCGAAAATGCGGTGGTTTGGTAGAGCTGTATACATGGTTCTGCAGATCTCGAAGAGTCGAATCGACACCATTCTGTTCCGCACGAAAAGCTCTATCCTTTCTCGAAAAACCTCAAATTAGAGGAGCTGTGAGCATGCAACGGTTCCCGGCGGTTTGCGACCGACAGCTCGTCCGCGAGGGCCCTTCGCAATGGAGCGCAACTTTTCAATTTCGGGCATTTGTATGGCTCCGTGTGAAATACGTGTGCCAAAAGATGGGGCTCGAGCTCCTGAGCTCAAATATGTCTGTGGTTTTTCAAATTGTTGATTTCTAGGCGAGTTTAATCAAAAAGACGCAAAAACCGCAAAACCGCGGTTTTTGCGGTGTCTATTCAAAAGACGTGCCCGGTACTGTAGTTCTAAGCTGACAAGACATGACTTATGGAGT
>OX377206.1:37540695-37647622 GCA_947396885.1 Heligmosomoides polygyrus polygyrus
ACAAGCTCAGAACCTAGTAGATCCATGCAAGATAATTGATAGGGGAAACAGAATGAAAATGCATTTGTTTAACACAAAGAGTTTCTTTACGTAAACAACATACTCCACCGCTTTTACCTGTCTTACGGTCGTTGCTGAAAATTACAAAAGGAAGACCGCCAAGGATTTCACTGCTGCTGATATTTTTGGTGAGCCATGTTTCCGTGATAAAGACAAGATCTGGATAAGTTGAAGCTAGTAAATGTTGAAGGTGGAAGAGCTTATTTGCCCTACTTCTGGCATGCGACTATCACTACTTCTTGAGCCTACACGACTTCCTGGTCGGAAGGGACACAAGAACCCAAGCAGTGCTTGACAACCATATTGAGCAGTTGATCAACACCAGGCCCAAGCAGTTGTGGAAGGATGGGATCAGGAAGTTGGCTGAGCGATGGCAGCAAGGTCATTGCCCTCAATGACGAATACATTCCTCAGCACCGTTGAGTTGTATTGAGTTATAAAGAGATAAAGATTTTTTTAATTTGTCTCATTACCTTTGCCCCCCCCCCTAATAGATTCACAAAGCTACATGTGCTCCACAAATTATCCACTGGTTTTACTTGGAGATTTCAACTTAGACTACGACTGGAAAAGCAAAAGGTTGAAGAGCAAGTTGTCAATGAGATTTGCTAATTTCTTTGAAGCGTTCCATCTAACCCAAAACGTGTCAGAGCCTACTCGTGGTGAAGGTAATCTGGACTTAATCCTGACATCTCGTGAGCTGTGCACAAATATGCTATACCTTTCTCCATTCCATACATCCGACCACAGAATTCTAGAATTCCATTTTTCTTTTTTTTTTCTATTACGCCTAAATCCCCACAGCTGCTACCTCTGCCTATTTTCTTCAAAACAAACTTTTCTGCGCTCAATATTTTTTGGTAAACATTAACTTGTGGCAGATTTTTGACAACTTTTACTGATGGACGACATGTGCATGAGATTTCGCTCAGTTTTGTACAAAAGTTTAAAAAATTGCTCCTTTCAGCTACCGAGGTGAGAAAAAGATAAAATACCCTCACCACATTCACAATCTCTTTAAGCAGAAAGCAAGGCTTTTTCCTGTACGTCGTCTCCACTCAGATTGAGAAATTTCATGCTAATTATGAAAGGAGATTGGCACAAAATTGCCTTCAAGGCAATTATTCGAATTCATTCGGAGCATATTGAAAGGTTGTGGTAAACTTTTCATCCTAGATGGCGAAGACGGTAATATTTCCGTGACTGACAAATGAAAAAGCAGAGGGAATTGCTAAATATTTCTCTGGCGTGCTTTCCAACGGAATTGCTAATGACTTGAGGTCGTTTGGTTGTTTCTTTGCTTAATCCAGCTGTCATCATTACCGTCAACTGCAAGGATGTGCGGAATCACTTATTGGTTCTGAGAGAGTCCTGGTCTGCAACTTTTGACGGAATACCTCAAATAGTCTTTAAGAAGGGTGCCCAAAGTCTTTGCAAGCCTCTGACTATGCTTCTTAACACTTCACTTATGTTCCGAACCGTTCTTTCCATGTGAAAAGAAGCACTTGTCACACCTATACCGAAAGGCTCAAAAAAGACAATATCAAATGTAGTGTCAAATTATAGACCCATTAACATCTCTCCGGTACCAATAAAAAATACTCGAAAAATTTTTACGTTATAAACTTTTGAGCTGGCTTCAACGTAGAAATTTACTTTCACCAGAACAACATGGTTTTTCGAAAGGTGTTTCCATTACCAAACAGTTACTTGACAGCACATTTGATTTGTATTCTGCTTTAAATAACAACGTTTTGGTTGATGTTGTATACTTTGATCTATCAAAGGCACTCAATCGAGTTAATCACACTAAGTTGATTTTTAGGTTAAGAAAAGTAGTAGTCGACGGGAATTTGCTGACGTGGTTTGCATTTTACCTTTGAAATCGTCGCATGTGGGTGAAAATAGGAAATTCATCCTCTAAGCGATGTTCCTGCCTAAGTGGTGTGCCCCAATACGGCGTACGTTCACCTCTTCTTTTTGTTATTCGTTCCCTTGACCTCCCAGTTATATTGAAGAATCGCACGTCAGTTGAAATTCAGCTTCCTGCCGATGACATCGAAGTGTATGGAATTTACGGAAATGAAGACAAGTATGAAATCCACGCAGCGTTGAGTAAATCGATATGCAGATTAAGAGATGAATTAAGAGAGTGGGCGGAATAGTGGGATCTCCCGGTAAAACTTGAAAAAACGTATGTTGTGCATTTAGGACAAAATTATGGACTGGAGTATAGATACAGAGGGGTCTTTTTCAAGAAATGCGACGAGGTTAAACATTTAGGATATATATCAATGGCTCTCTTAATTTTAAGATGCACATAGGCAGTATTGTTCGTAAAGCACAGAAATGCCTGTTCTTCCTTTTTAGGAACATACAGTCCAATTGTAAGAGCATATTCCTAAAACTTTATAAAGCCTAGGTTCTTCCACAATTGGAGTATGTATTGCAGCCAGGTGTGGAATCCCCATGGCAATAAAAAACTGCAAATGCAGATTGAAAAGTTCAGCAAGCCTTTACACCTATCTTAATGTGTTGGGTTTGTAACGTGAAATTCCCCTATTCCACGCCTAAGTACCCCACCAGGTAGCAAATTTTCGGTCTTTAAAGCCTCCTATTTCGTCGGGTTTTCAACGACGTGGTTCTCGGTTTTCGTATGTTACATATGGGCGTAAAGCTCAAAGCTAGCAAGTATTGGATATATAGACCCACCTGTGGTCGCACAAAAAGCTTTGCTATCGACTGCTCCCCTTTTGAACAATGACATCGGTCTCAAGTTTACAAGACCTTTCATCGAACATGAAGGTGTTTGAAAATTTTACCTGCTGAAATGTTAAGTTCTCCTAATGTTTCAGTGTTTCGTAGCAGGTTAAGAAAATTGGATCTTCTTTCGATAATAAGTGTTCAAGATCTTTGAACATCGGCATCAAACAGCAGATACATCTCTTTCCATTGTCATGCCGTTTATTTTTTTAAAGCTTCAAACAATATTTATTGTTATTCGTTTTCTAATGTTTTGTTGTTTCACTTTTTTCACACACGTTTTTTCTCTCCCTCCATTGGCATGCCGTTTATTTTTTAAAGCTTCAAGCAATATTTATTGTTATTCGTTTTCTAATGTTTTGTTGTTTCAGCTCAAGGAACTTAAAAAAGACTAGGTGTTGTAATTGTTCTGTTGTACTGGTTACTGTTGCACTGGTTCAGTGAACTTTTGTTACTAAATGTCCGGGTTTTTTCAGACACAGGCATTGAGAAGCTCTTAGGTTAAGTTCCACAAATTGGCAGGCATGCTAGTTTCGTACCTGCTCTCGTCTACACAACGAATGCGGAGTGACACATAATTTTTTTACTCTGTTTGTCGTCATGTTTTTATCAGCAGTGTATACTGGGTCATTATACACGCTTTGCTTTTTATATTTGATACGAGTTCCTGTCCAGTGCTTAAGTATTAAAGAGCCTACCCACCATGAATGTGCTATTCGTTTCTCTATATTTATTTTCATTACATATCCAATATATGGTCATTCTACAAGTTCACTTTGGCTAGCTCGGTTCCTATGGAAGCAGCTCCGGAAAGGAAGCTTAATGCCGCAGCAGCACGCCCGGGTATGATCGCAACTAAAACCGGACTCCCGGGTGCTTCCCTCTGTCCAAGCTGCTCGAACGTGATCTCATATCCCAATCGGAATCGCACCATAGCTATACTGAGGTAATTGCCACACCAACTTCTGCACTTTTAATAAGAAAAGCGATTTATTTTAACCAAATTCTTGGCAAGCTATACCAACTTATCGTTGCATTCCTCATTATCGTCTTAGTAATCATACGCTGGGTTGTCTCCTTGTATCTGTTCTTCTGAATGGCTCAAAGCACTGAAGTTTGGCCAACTTGCGATGCATAATGACATCATGTTGTTCACTTTCTTCTACGTAAATTAATTGTTAACTGGTCGACTTGTCTTCCGTATTCCTGTTTAATGTGCGCACCTTTGTGCAGCTATAAATAAGTACATGAACAAATACAGACAAAATGTCATCAAAATTTACCAAATTTTAGGCTCAATGGCACATCATGGAAGGCACGTAGGAAACGCATGTTATTTAGACTTCCATATTTCGAGAGCTTTGATTCGCACTATGAAACAATGTTTAGAGAGTCGAATTGTCGATTCTGTAACTAATTCAAGCTACTCAAAACCAAAGATGCTCTTGCACTTTTTGGGCATATAAAACGTATGTTATACCTACTCTAGAGAGCGGTACTTTAGTGTTTAATCCGTTCAGAAAGAAATACTGCTAATCTTTAAGGCGTTCAGGTACTTGTGAAGCAGAGGGCCCGTGGTGCCGTGGGGTTGCGGGGTAACAAGTTAGCACGGCAACCCCACGGCAACCCCACGGCACCACGGGGCCGATACGCATGAAGCACCGGTTCACGGGTGCCGTGGGGTTGCCGCGTTTCCGTTGCCGTTGCCGTTGACGCGTTAACATGTTCCCGGCAACCCCACGGCACCACGGGCCGTCTGCTTCATAGGTACCGGCGTTCAGATGAAGTCCACACGGAAATTATTTATAAGGTGCGTTGAACCCATTACGTCATCTTACCTGGAAGTCCAGGACTAAACTGCTTATGTTACCTTGTCTCCGTAGTCGAAGATTGATAGTCGACATGGTCACGATGTTTAAGACTCTTACAGATAGAATTTCTACAAATCCCGCGATATTTTTGGTACATCTCTGATTACCAATAGGAAAGGGAACCTGAGGCATTACCTTCCTACTACAGCAAAGCTCCGTAGTTTATTACAGGTTAAGAATGTGTAAGCCTTACGGTTGGTTGGGTGTTGAGGTGACGAAATGCACGTATTCAAATAGTCGCGACGTTTGTTTGGCATATAATGCGAGTGCCATTTACGTGAAGTGTTGCAACGGAATAAGATACATATTATACAATTTTTTACGCGTCACTATTATATTTCAAGGCTTTGTTTAGAGCAGTAGTTTTGTTTAGTAAAGATTAGTTACAATGCTTTGAGTCAGAGCTAGTGGTTTGTAGAAAACCTGAAATGTGGGGAGCCGCATTATTTTTTGATCAAAAAGAAGTTCCTTCTCTGAAGCATCCGTAATATTTGAACTCAGTAGAGGATAACGAATTGCTTCGGTTACGAATCATGCAAGAATCATGCATTATCCATGAATCTTATATTGGTCTCTCCGATGCCGGAATTGTGGACAACACGCGAGTTTTTCGAAGCAGCATTTCTTTTGTAGCATAACGCATGTCCACGACCTACTATAGTCGAAAAGTGTGGGGTCTCTATGTAGGAAATGTATGTGAGAAAGCTCTTTCTTGATCGAGAGGTAGCGTGATTACAGGTTATCCTTGGCGAATTATTTCTGACTCAATGTTCTGCCCATAATTTTAAGTATTCAACATTGTTGTTTAAATTAAAAAGTTCAGCAAAGTAGGCTGCAGAAGCTCTCCAAACTTTTATCTGCAGATTTCGTATGGATGGCATTTGCATTACTCATCAAGTGGACACCGCGACAAGTAGGACAGATCCGTGGTGCGTTCTCAGTTTCAGTTGAACCATGAGATTCTTCGCTTGCCCAAAATTTTCAAAAGCTGCACATTCCTAACGATGACCACCAAACTCGAGCTTGCAGTCCAAAATGTCCCAGGCATAACGGTTCGATGGCTTGGAATTCGCGAACCACAGCTGCTTCTCCATATAGGTATTACTGAATTTGTCTTAACTCGTTCCCTGCAGTCCTCCCGCTTCAGATTAGTTTCCTGACCTCTGACGAGAGGTCTTAATCGAGATTGGCGAAATAGCAATTCTCTTTATCGGTGGCATAGTTGTGTCTCATCAACCAGGACTGTACTAGCAAGAAACGTTTTGGTAAAGACAGACGTAGCTCTGAATAACGAAAGCACCTCGCGGCCAATAGTGGCTCCAATTTTTCATATGTGAGCCTCTGCATTTATTTTAGAGGCTGTGTTATTTTATTAGATTACGAATCGCCAGTTATGCCAGCGAGGTTGGCAAATGGATGTTTATTGTACATAGTCTGGCGGAGCGAGCACATGATTGTTTTCACTGGCCTGAATACGAACCGAAGCATTAGAACTGAAAACTAATCCATCAAGAGCGGCATCCACGCTAGCACTCTGACCCAAAATTAAGATCGTGGAATCCGACGCTTTTGGTCCAGTTACTCATGTTCGATCGACGTGGACTGAACAAGCTTACAACCAAATCAACACCGCCCAAGCTGTCTTTGTGAAAACATGGTAGAAGCATCGAGTCGAATGTCTTCAAAAATGATGCTCCAACGCGCACGCCTGAGTGGCGGAAGAAGATCTTGCACAGAGCTTTCGTGTTCTTTAAGCACTAGGAATGAATGGATGACACATGAATCAAGGACGTTGCTGAACATTTCAAAAAGACATGATGAATCTGCTTTGGATCGTGAAGATGAACCCGATCGTGGAGAAGGAGGTGAACACCGTAGGAAAGCTGCAGCTTCGCACAACCTCAAGGAAGCGTTAAACATCGTCTGGGTGATGCAGCTGAGCATCATAGTAAGCCGGCGAAGTTGTACAGCGGGCCGACTGCAGGACTGTTGAATGTCATGGAAAATGAGAGCACAGCGCAGGCTCAACCGCGCAGTCTTACCCTTCGTAGCAGAAGGTAGGAAAGTTTCAGTTTCTAACGCTGGGTTGAAAATAATTGCTATTAAAAACATCTGTATTAGGTATTACTGCTTTTTTTGTAATTCTCGAGCCTTTCTTTAAAAAGGATAGTCATCTGGATGTCACGCGATTAAGTTGCAATGCGCAGTCAGTAAATAGTTCAATTGTCTGCACTGAAATACTTGTTAGATTGTTCTGAATTTGGTTCTTTTAGAATGTTTCAGGAATATGTCAGGGATGAACTGCTATAGATACTCACAAGGAAAGGTTCCCAACTCAAGATGAGTCTTTGCGATGCTATTTTGATGGGATGTAGGAACGTGTGAGAGGAGTCCAGAATTACAGTTAGTTTTTGCTGAACGCTTTTTAAAGACCTGAAAAGGAGGTGTGAAAATGTGCGCGCAACTATCATCAACCCATACGACACACCACGAGATGTGCCTCGGTAGGGGTGCCGCCTTACAGAAGATCAATGCGATCAACGCTTACAACAAACCAAGGCTGTCTATTTGCGCTAGAATTTTTTTGCCGTGGATGGCAGTCGGTTACGTCGATGTTCACCCAGGAGCCTTCTCTACACCCACAGATTACGCGTTCAACGAAGAAGAAGTGGTCACTCCTTGCCAGGGAAAAGGTTGTTCCTCACTGGCTTTTGGTAGATGCTGGTGGTGACATGCGCCTGTGTTTTACTTGTTTCCTAGTTTTGTCCCATAGCTGCTGACTAAAGGGCAAGAGCAATAAGAGCTTTTATTTTCAGAGAAATGGTGTGGTGGAGATACGCACCGTTGAAAAGCTAGCACATATGAGGGAGCAAATAGACAGCCTTGGTTTGTTTTAAGCATTGATAGTCTATAACTAACTCCTGTGATCATGAGAAAGCGTAATTGCAACAAACTAATGTGCGCAACAAACTAATGTGTGTTTATTGGCAGTACGCGGATTCGGACTCAAAACCCCGCTGCTGTGCATCTATGAGGCGTCACTCCTACCGACTGCGCCAGTGAGGCACATCTCGTGCGGTATTCTAGGGGTTTGTTGTGCGCACGTTTTCACACCTCTTTTTCAGGTCTTCAAAAAAAAAGCATTCAGCAAAAATTAGCTGTAATTCTGGACACCGCTCACACGGCTAGACATCCCGTCAAAATAGCATGGCAGAAACTCACCTTGAGTTGGAAACCTTTCCCTATCAGTGCTCCGTGGGCAAGCTTTCTGATTAGACTTGCGTTGATCCGTAATGGAAATAATTTTTTGGTAGCGAAATTTGACTGTGGAACCATCTGCCTATTTTGAGCAATGTGCAAGAACCGTGCTTTGCGACAGTGCAAGCAGTCCAAAATTTGGAAACGCACCGCAACCGACGGCATCAGCGCGGACGTCGCAGTATCCGTGTTACTGGATGGAAATGAGCAGCTCGCTGTTTTCAGCCAGACACATCCCGATTACTGGAGCGTTGCCAATGAGCGGGTCCGAGGCGCGTCCCGTAATCGAAGCGAAGCATCTGTTTCCATTTGGACGTTAGCGCCTCAATTTTCCAAGGGTGCTTGCTGTTGCTCCCGGTCATGTTTATGACTTAGCCGTTTTAGTGTCGGATGGCCGACTACCGATTTCTCAAACCAAACAACACGACGCCCGTGTCGGTTCCACTTTAGCTTCAATGCTTCGTTCCAAGTCTGGGTTCTCAGGTTTTCCAGCAGGGAGGAAAGACATTCTGCTACTCGTCTCGTCAGCAGCTACCAATTTAGAAGGCCTTTTGTTCATTTGCCTGTTTTTTCCATCGTCTTTACGTTGCTCTAAGCGTAGGCGACCAGTGCCGACCAATATCCGTTCATCTTGAACAACACAATAGCTCCAAAAAGCTTAAAGCACTTTCACTGAGTGTGAAGCACTCAACATCTCTACGTTATTTCTCTCTTTCCATTTTTCGTCTGCTAATTTCACTTTGCCCGACATCTGGTCGATTTCTGCTATTTGCTACTGCTGTCCAGTTTTACTCCCTTTTAGGTCAAATGTAATTTATTTCACCACAATATGCATGTTCATTAGACTTTAGATATGTTGTGCTAAACGACAAATCTTTGAACATAGGCCCATCCCTTACGTTTACGTCCTTTTAGAGCAGTTATTGAAGTTGATTTTACTTTTATTAGAGTGCCCCATAAATTTCTGATCTATCATACCATCTTTATTGAAATTTATTACAACAAGATAATGACAAAGGGTGGTCAGTCAATATATTCTCCATCTGTGGCCACAACCTTCTCCAACGATTGAGCAGAGAGTTGATTGCATTTTCCCAGTGGGAAGCTGGCCTGCTGCCGATCCATTCGTCCATCACGCACTGGACCTCTGGACGTTGCGAGCATCGTTTGTTAATGGAAAAAGGAGCAAGGCTTCTAAGTGCTGCCTAGCCACAAGGGCTGATATCTGGTAAATACGTAGGATGTGCCACAATTTCGATAGACCCCTTTCTCATCGCCTCCTGCGTCCGTTTCGCTCGAATGCAGTCGTGCGTTATCCATTAACACACGAATAGTACCGAATCTAGGGTACTTCTCAGGCAGCTCACACTCCACTTCCAGCATAGCTTTAATGAATAAGTCTGATGTAATCTCCTGTTCATCGGCTAAAAGCGAGTAGTGCACAACTCCCCGACTCGTGAACCAAAATGAAAAAAATCTTCTTTGAGCAGCAAAATGCTGTACATCCCCTTCCGGAAACGACTGAACCGAGTTTCACACGTCGTCTTTCTGCAGATGTCTGGACCTAGCAAAGCAACGATAGCTTTATGGGCAGCGTACGCAGACAGTCCAGAACGAAAGTAATGAAGAAGCAAGTCGTGGTTTCGGCAGTCAGAAATTTCATTTTCAAGAATATGCGGGCAGTAGGCGGACAGTAGTAATCGATATGCTATTGTGAAATATATTCGAATCGCCTTGTTGTGCCAAGAGAACATCACGTTTGAATCTTGTATAAAGAAATTGTAACGCGCCAAACCCCTCATGGTTCAAGTAGCCCAGAAAATTATGGTACACCCTAATAGCTGATGCGTGGATTATGCATGAACTTCCAAAAATTTCCTTCTACGTATAATTCCTATGGGGCTGCAAAGTGTTTGCAGATCCGGTTTATTTTAAAATAGCTATTTCTCATGAGGAGTCACCTTTTCAAGCCAATTTATGCAGACCGTTTTGTAGATCTTTCTCCTCTTTTAAACTACAGGGTGTCCCAAAAAATGTAAGCACTGTTTCAAAGGTGATAACTTTGCTCACAGTAAAGGAAGAAATTAAGAACTCTTGTGGAAACTTAAGAAACTAGAAATTTTCCGACCTATGAGAGGTACACCCACGGATCTCCCTCGACAGAGAGCCTTCGGGCTCCCTTGTTAAGAGGGGGGGGGGGGGCCGTTCTGCCTGAAAGCGGCGCGGACAAAGACGCGGGACAGTGCCTGCGGAGCCAATTAGCGTCGACTCGCGCGGTGACACCCGCCGCTTGGCGCTGACCCCAGACAGCCCTCGCCGCGGAGCGATGCTGACCTGGCCGACCACGGGAGCCCGCAGATCGACCAGATTTGGTGTGATTACGGTCGATAGAGGGATAGGAGGCTCAGGCGGTTTGCATTGACAGTCCAGAAATTCGTATTGATATGAACCCTACTATTTCCTATATCAGAATTTCGTTCTCAATCGAATGAGCCAGGAAAGAATCTTGCCTCAATAAGTCTTATAACTATTTTTTTTTCAGGTGCTGTTTAACTTTCATTAAATATCAGGTTTTTTCACATATATCAGGATTAAATGCGGTGCATGCTTCCAGGATACCGATGGGAACGCTATCTTCTATATTAAAATATCGACCTCTTTCAAATGAGCTAGAAATTATCCTGTCTAAATAACCCTTAAGGCGACCTTTTAGGCGTTGTTTAATTTCCTTAAATATCAGTTTTCATTTATATCAGAAATAATTTCGAGGCATGCTTTCAGGCTGAAATTGCATGAGGAATCTAATTAGGTAGACGAGAAACATACTAATAGAACCCGAAGTGCCAAACCTTTTTGAAAACAACATTATGATGCCTCAGTGCGTATAAAGCTCTGTAGAAAAATCAGTTACGAAATGCTGAGGAGATTCCATGTTGAAATTAATGCTTTAAACTTATGTTAAAAAATCTCTCGTCTATCTAATTGGAATCCTCGTGCAATTTTAGCCTGGAAGCACGCGTCGTAGTTAATTCTGATATAAATAAAAACTGATATTTAACTAAAGTTAAACAGCACCTGAAAAAATAGTTGTAACGCTTATTGAGGCAAGATTCTTTCCTGGCTCATTCGATAGAGCTCGAAATTCTGATATAGGAAATAGTAGGGTTCATATCAATACGAATTTCTGGACTGCCAATGCAAACCGTCTGAGCCTCCTATCCCTCTATCGACCGTAATCACACCAAATCTGGTCGATCTGCGGGCTCCCGTGGTCGGCCAGGTCAGCATCGCTCCGCGGCGAGGGCTGTCTGGGCTCATCGCCAAGCGGCGGGTGTCACCGCGCGAGTCGACGCTAATTGGCTCCGCAGGCACTGTCCCGCGCCTTTGCCCGCGCCGCTTTCAGGCAGAACGTCCCTCACCCGTTAAGAGGGATCTCGGGCCGCTTGTCGCAGGGCCACGTGGCGCGTACCCGGGTGGTGGATAGGGGAACTAAACGCGAACCAAATGCGACCGTGTACTGCCCAGAGACGCAGGTGGGATGCAGGGGATGGACTCCTTGCTCCTGCTGTGTCGGGTCGACGCGTTCCTTGTGCGTGGTAGCGGCATGTTCGTGCACAGTGTGCGTGGATGTGTCCGTGACTGTGCGGATTGTAACTCTGTCGGCTCGGCCAAAAGCTTGCACTCGGTAGACTGGGAGTACATGTAAGGCGATTCGAGGCCGCCTTAAGTCTCGCCCCGTCCCTTCTGGCAGTCTGGCTGGCTGCCCGGAGTACCCCGCCCGCACGACAGAGCCTGACTAGCTACCCGTGTTGTATTCCAGTCAAAAACAGCAGCACTAAAGGGCCTCATTCCCCTGACCCCGAAAGAGCCCCCATTTCTGCAGCGATGGGAAGGACGAGCACGGAGAGGCTGCTAAAATCTCAGGGCCTAACCAGGCTGCGCAAACTGAGGACTAGGATGACGATCTGTACTTACAACGCCCGCACGCTTGCGTCGGAAGCATCCGTCGAGGACCTGATGATGCAAGCCAGGAAGATCAAGTACGACGTCATCGGACTGACCGAGACGAGAAGACACCACCCCCTACACGCCGCCTACGACTCCGGAGAAGAACTGTTCCTCGGAACATGCGACAGCAGGGGAGTAGGCGGCGTTGGTGTCCTCGTCAACACGCACTTGGCCATGAACAACAGTGGATTCACAACCAAGATGTCACCGTTCTACAACGACGTCCTCATCGACGTGAAGAGAGGGGTTCGGCAGGGGGATACCATATCCCCGAAGCTCTTCAGCGCCACTCTCGAAAACGTCATGCGCGAACAAGAATGGGAAGACATGGGAGTGAAGGTCGATGGCCGGCAACTACATCAACTACATCTTCGCTTCGCTGACGACATCGTGCTCATAACACCGAGCATCAGCCAGGCAGAGCGAATGCTGACCGACTTCGATCGTGTATGTGGGAACGTTGGACTGCAGCTGAATCTTACGAAGACGATGTTCATGAGGAACGGACAAGTTTCTGATGCCCCATTCTCGCTCAACGGAACGAACATCTCCGAATGCTCCAGCTACGTCTATCTGGCCAACGACCATATTGACTTCGCGACCCAGATAGACGCAGCTGGAGCATTCGGAGATGTTCGTTCCGTTGAGCGAGAATGGGGCATCAGAAACTTGTCCGTTCCTCATGAACATCGTCTTCGTAAGATTAACATCGCCAGAGCTGAGCAGGAGGAAACGAGCGGCTTGGGGAGCTTTCAAGAGCGTCGAAGAAGTCGCGATGAAGACGAAGAACGTCCAACTCCGTGCCCACCTATTTGACTCCACTGTTCTTCCTGCCCTAACATACGCCTCAGAGACCTGGGCTATACGAAAGCAGGATGAACACGCGATCAGCGTTGCGCAGCGTGGAATCGAGAGGACGATGCTCGGAGTGACACGACTTACGCAAGGCCTCCGGAGTTCCGAGCTTCGCCGATGTTCGAAGATCAGAGACGCTGTTGCGTGGGCCAAGTTGTCGAAAATTAGGTGGGCCGGCCACGTAATGCGCTTCGCGGACACGCGCTGGACGAGAGCCATCACCGACTGGATTCCGCGGGATGTCAAGAGAACATCAGGACGCCCACCAACGCGTTGGTCGGACTTCTTCGTGAAAGCCCTGAATGACCGCTATGACGCTATTCGTGTCCCTCGAGCGAGGAGGATCCGTAGGAGCACTCTGGCACGCGACAGGGACGAATGAACACGCTGCTGGCGCCCGTTCGAACAAGTCGATGATCAACGGGACGACAGGTGATACAGGTGATGAGCGGTATGGATTGCGCCATGCACTCGTCTGAATTCTTGCATTTTGCACTCGATTGATTGTATTTTACTTGAATGCTTGTTGTAGTTTCTCCTTAAAAGAGCCGTATCGATTATTTGAGCTTTTTAAAGTTCAAAACTTAAAATTACAAAAATGCAGGGTATCTTAAGAAATGCAGGTGCTATTTGAAAGGTTCTAACATTGCTGCTAGCGAAGCTTTGGAAGATGTTTGAGACTCATATGAAGGCATGGGGTAACGAGATTTCTGTGGCATGCAAACAATCAAGATTGCGCGAGGTCCCCGCCCGAAACCTTGCATTTCAGAATCGATTGATTGTGCATGGGTGACGAGAGTGGGTGGTGCTTTAGAGAAGTAGTCGCTGAATCGCGTCTTCACTTCGTTGATGTTTCCGCTCCCAATAGCACTTCAGGATAAACTTCTTCTTCTCCTCGAAGGAAAGCTTAGAGCCGGGAATAACTCTTGTTACGGGCTCAGATATGTAGAGATCGTTATTAGAGCAATAGCCAGATCGATAAATTGTGCAATCAATAAACTCACATGTCACGTGTCGTTCACGTAATTGTCAAGTTCTAAACATTAAAAGAAGCAGAGCGCAGGTTAATGTGGCCAAGTAGTAACAAGACTGTAGCACGCATTCAGCCCATGCACAATCAGTCGAGTATAAAATGTAAGATTTCAGACGAGTGCATGGTGCGATCTTGACCATTTAAACGTGACAGAATTTCTGCTATCAGTTGCTTTTATATGAGTCTAGAACAGCTCCAAAATCTTCGCTAGCAGCAATGTTAGAACCTTTAAAATAGAACTTTCAAGTGTTTTGGAACATCCTGCATTTTTATTTTTTGACATGGTGTGTTTTTAAGTTTGGAACTTTAAAAGGAGCACAAATTAATCAATACGGCTCAGTTAAGGAGAAATTACAACAGGTAATCAAGTAAAACACAATCAGTCGAGTGCAAAATGCAAGAATTCAGACGAGTGCATGACGCAATCCGTGCCACTCACATGTCACAAAATTTCTGCGTTTTTTAGCTTTTATATGAGCTTTTATCTTCATCAGTACCTCTATGGGCAAAGTTATCACCTTTCAAACTGTGCTTACATTTTTTGGGATACCCTGTATGTTTCACATTTTCGCCTATCTTCATTCCTTACGTTATTATAGGGTTTTGAAAAAAGAGCAACTGACGCGATTTTCGAATGATTATGCCCCACGAGTCCAAGCTCCAATACTCTCCAGCTGAGGCAACTCGTAAAATTGCGAACGCTATTAAGACATCTGCCCTCGATCAGCAAAGGTAAGAAGAGTTAGAAGTTCGTACCCCTTGACTTGACTGCCGAGCAGTGCCTGACTCGCTTCAACATATTCAAACCTTGTCTGCCCCAAAACGAACCGTGGTTAGACCGCTTGATAGCCGTAGATAAGAAATGCAAATTGCATGACAACAGAAAGCGGGGATGTGTTTAGGTGGATAGGTCTACCCCATCAGCAGACTCTCCTAAATCGGATCTCCACCCTAAGAAGGAAATGCTAACTATGTTTTGACACATTCGTTTAAACCTGGAGCGGCTGATATTGAGGCTAGATGTTGCTACATGATGTTTGGTTGCGACCAAAACTCTTGCGTCAGGCGGGAGTCGATCCCGCACCTGGTTTCCGGGCAGCGATGCTACTCCATACACCACTAGGTGATACCGGTATACCATCGTGATATCACGGGTGAGTGTTGACACGAATCGAGGATATCGCGGATATTACGTGCGGCCTCGGTGATGTAAGGCGCAACATCGCCGCCGGAAAGCAGATGGTGCGGTTTCGAGTTCCACCTGGCGCAAAGTTTTGATCGCAACAAAATATCCTATAACATCATATAGCTATGCCAACTGTTTGGTAGTGCTGCGAAGGTTTGATTGACTACAGCATCTTGTGACCCGGTAAAGCAGTCAAGGTAGAGACCTACTCTTGCGATTTAGAAATTTGATTGACAATTTGCAAAAGATGTGACCGGCAGTGCTGAACGAAAGGGGACCTATCGTGCCCACAATGCTAACTGGCCCGTAATTTTCTAAAAGTCCAGAAAACTAAAAAAACTACGTCATTTCTCTGCAGGCTTTTTGGGATGGTAGTTAAGCAGCATTTAGTTTACCATGGTTCTGGTCCATAGGATCACTCCTAAAGAACAACATTGCCTTATGTCAGGAGGATATGTAGAAACGAACCTAGTTAAGTGCATGGATGATTGGGCTGAAGCGCTTGATGTGATGGCAAGCGCTGCTGTGGTGTCATTTGTTATAGCTCTGCAAAAGCGTTTAAGAGGGTATCTCATAAAAAAATCATCTGCAATGTGTATTGACTTTCTTAAAACGCAGTTTGATTCTAAACGTCGTTCTAAGTGTGCATGGTTTCACTCGAAAAGTGTCCAATCTAAGTGTAACAAAATTAAAAATTAATAAACATATATTGTATGACCTTCGCTTACCTCTTACAGAAAAAAAACTCTGGAAATTCAATTTCAGTACATCCCTAGTACTCCTTGTGATTCACGGTTTAGGATTTATGTTTTTTGTTTTTTTAAACGAAATTCCAAAGCTCATTGACAGCAACACCCCTGTTTAGCAAGAACCCTTATAAATGCCCAATAACATCAGTTGCTGTCTGGCTTGGTTTATTTATTTATTTATTTATTTGGCCAACATAAATAATGAAACACATACGGGAAGACTTCTGTAGAGATCGGCGCTTAGCAAAAAGAAAACAGCTACTGAAAAGGAGACTTAGAAGAAGAGAGAACAAGAGAAAACAGGGAAGAGAAGGAGAAGGATGCATGGCTGCTGTGAGATTTCACACAGAAATGTGTCGGCATGAGCAAAGCTGCCAGTGAAGCCTTGGCGGAACTTAGCATAGGGAAAAGAGGCACCTTAGCAGATGCCTCACGATACTACTACCAGCGGGCAGAATATGCGGTCTAAATTGGGGCGGGCCCTGTTTATCAAAGGTCTCTTTAAACTAGTACGCACCCCGAAGACTGCCCTGGGAGGTCGTGAACAACTATTGACATTCTGCTAAATTACCAAAATAGTTTGATAGGAGACATGCAAGAAAGCGTCTTTACATTGTATCTTGCTGTTGACGCACTCCTTTGGAACACAGAGCGCCCGATGCTAGGCAGGGGTAATCGGGAAAGCGAGTTCAATGAGAGCAAAGGAGTTCAAGATCAAAATATTTTGTCTACCTTTGGCGGAGGATAATCAACGACAAAGCAAATTCGGGATGAGATCCATCGTTTACGCATCGAGATGCCGCAGTTGAAATCAGAACTTTCTGAAATCTCCAGTGTTAGTCCGCACCACAACGCGCTAGCAACACAGCCATGTAGACCAGTTTCCTTGAACTACACAGCGACTGATCTTTACAGAACAGTCTGTGCATCTATATAGGGCGCTGGAAAGGAGCATACCATCGTCATCCGCCAACCACCCGCACTTTGGAGCAACGAGAACAGCCCACCCAGTGGTCACGGAGGCGCCGCCGCCTACAGAGGACAATCCGCGAGGAGCCGGTGCACCAGTGGAACCCGCAACCTCTGGCCAATCTTCAAGTGGAGAGCGCCACATCCGCGACCACAAAGAAGAAGAGCACGATGGAAAAGATCGCAGGTCGCTACACCATGAAGAGCCCGAACCATGGTCACCTGCCCGCCGGCAGCGCGCGAACACGTTGCCCAACCGCGCGTAATCCAACATCATGCCCACAGGAACAACTAACAATGGCGCGGCCGTGTAATACGTGTGATAGGCCCTAAGAACAAATGGACCGCTCACAATCAGGTTGGCACCCTGTGCCGTTGAGCCAGTCGCGTTTGGAATGCGTGGGATTTTCCGTGTATGAACAAGTCAGCGCCCAGGCTATTCCATTCAGCTCCCCCCGTACCAAAAAGAAGCGCTCATAACTAATTGTATTTGTTTTCTCCCGTCTAATACGGAATAGGTGACCCCTAAGTCTGCCAACACTGGCTGCAGGTTCGAGAAGGTTGTAGATAATAAGGCAAATCTCATCGGTAGTCAATTTGTACATTAAAGTGAAGTCCGGTATTTAGCGCCTGAACTCAAGAGAGTCAGCATTAAGTCTGGAAAGACGTTCATCATAAGAAAGGCTAGGTAAACCGCAACGACAGAAACAACGATATGTGAAACTCTTTTGGATTTTCTCAACCTCTTCTATAAGAGAGCTCTTTTGCGATGACCATATGGGCGCACAGTATTCAATAATGATCTAACGTAGAGAGCAAAAAGTCGGAAAATTCTAGCAGGACCTCGCATTTTGAAGGCTCTAAGAACAAAGTTTGAACATTTGAATGCATCGCCTACTTTTTCATGGATATAACTGTCGAAATTGAGGCGAGTATCGTACACAATTCCCAAGTCGCGTATCTGGTCAACACAGTTCAACGGTATTCCACGCAGAGTGAAAGGGAAACTTGGATGGTTCCGTGCTAGTCTCATGATGGCAGTTTTTTGATCGGAAATATCTAAGTCCCACATTGCTGACCACTGTTCGACAGAATTATTGCACCTTGAAGCCTTTGACAATTGTTAACCGTAAATATCTTGGTGTCATCTGCATATATACTACACATGCAGTAGGGTGGGAGGGAGCACGACAGGTCATTGATTAGAATAAAGAACAATAATGGTCTCAAACAGTTACCATGGGGAACGCTGCTCAGTGAGGGATAGGACGGAGAAATGCTATCGTTTAGCACAACAGATTGCATTCTGTTACTGAGAAATGAGTGCAAAAATTTCAACAGCTGACCCTTAGTTCCGTATGAGGAAAGCTTTTTTACAAGTAAAGGAATGGAAATTGAGTTGAAAGCTTCTGCGTAGTCAAGGTAGCAAACCGAGACTTAATTTCCTTTGTCGATTTCTCTGTGCCACTACGGAACAGTGGAAAGAAGAGCAGATGTCGTTGATTTATGTTCGAGAAATCCATGCTGTTCCTTTCGTAGGAGGTTATTGGTCTTAAGATAGTCGGCGACTTTTCTGCACAGGATACATTCTGTGCAGAAAGTGATTTTTCTGCACAGAATACCTTACTGGTTGAGCTAGTATGACATCTGGACCTATAATTGACAACTTCGTTTTTTGGTTCCTTTTTGTGAATAGGACGTGCAAAACCAACCTTAGAGTCTAGGAACGTCGCCTTGAAGTAGAAATCTGTTGAAAAGGATCGCCAAGGGGACAATTAGGCCAAGTGCTGCTCTCGTCAAAAAGACGTATGGTATGCTATCCGGCGACGTGGAAAATCTGTTAGGCCTCGTGCATACTTCCCGTCGCCGCGATGGAATCGCAGCGATGAGTTCTTCAGAGCGACGCGAAAGAATTTGGATTTCTCTGTGCTCGTCGCATCGCCCATCGCTCTGCAATGGTGCGCGACGGCTCGAGGACCACCGCTAGGGGTCGCTTAGGCGCCTTTTATACTCCCGCCGCGCAGCGGCGCGTCAATTCGGAACGCGGCGCGGCCAGTCGCGCCGCGCCCGAATTTGACGCGCCGCTGCGCGATTGTAGTTAGAAAGGGGAGCGTCAGCGACGCGCTGCGACCAACTTCTACGTATTACGTTCCGTGCGCCATAAAGGATGGTGGAAGAGACGGTCCATGAGTCACTGAAGAACCAAAACAGAAAGAAGTCTGGCCGATCAGCGGAATGCATCTGGCTAATGTTAGGGGTGGAAATCCTGTGGGGAACGACGAATCCTCTCTCAGATCTCGGGTCGAAGTCGTCTGCACAACTTACGGTTGAAATTGGTGAGTGTGGTATTGATTCGGGTCCCCTGCAATGCAGATGGCACTAAACGACTCTTTATTGTGCAAATGTGCAGGTTCAAAAGTAAAATTGCTGGAAGGTACTCATTGTCGAGAATCGCTCAGAATTCTCCCTCGTATTGCCATTCCGTGGTCATTGTTCACTGAACATATCTTTAGCGTAGCAGGTAAAACTTCATGGATGTCTACAGATCTCCATCCCCTTCCTAAGTTACCGAAGGTACGGGTGACTAAGGTAATGGTCACCGAAAACGGATGTCAGATTCGTGGCTAGCACCCTAAATACCCCCCCCCTGGAGAAGTTTGGTCAAAAAACCTTTTCGACCTCTCATCGACCTCTGGAGTCCTGAAAGTGCAATAGTGCCACCATTTTGCTACACCTTCTTTGTTTTGTTAGTTGAGGAGCCAAAACAAGGAGTACATAGCAAAATGATTCACCTCGGTGGTGAATCTCCCACTCCACATCGAGTCTGCCGCAGCTGATCGCGCCGCGCCGCGTCCTTCCCTCCAGCGGCGCGATTCGCCGAATACCGTAACCCAAAATTCCGTCAAGTGTGGTGTTTTGAGGCGGCGGAGTATGAATGCGATGTGGCGCCGCCGGGCGGCGCGAAAAATCGATAGCCATGTCAACCATCACGCCGCGCCGCGCGGCGGCGCGAGTATAAAAGGCGCCTTAGTGTGCGCGCGAGGCGCGACGCGATGCCATGTGTAGTGGCCGAATCGATCAATCGCGTCGCTCGATCAATTTGGTCACTACACATGCATCGCATCGCGCGTTGCGCGCACACTAAACGACCCCCCAAAACACCGCGCGCGAACGCGAAAAAGTATGCCATGCCCGCGATCGGCGCGGGAAGTCGTAGCGCATGCCGACTGCTGCTGTGGCCGCGGCGAAGTTTCCTTTGACTATTCGACCGCGTTCGGCGGAATGGCCATGAACTGAGCGCCGCGATGGCATCGTGGCGATGGAAGTATGCCCGGCCTTAGGCAGTTTTCGTATTACTCTGTAAACAGCTTCTTTAGTAATGTCAATCCAATTCAACTCGCTGTCGGTCATGGAGGGTAAGTAGGCTCTAGTATCTTTTGGATGTTTATAAACCGATTTAAAGTAATCTGCAAACAGCCTACACTTGTCGTTGTTTTCTCGAACCAAAGTACTTCCTGCATTCAATGTCGGTATAGTATCCGCTAGTTTTAGATTGTTTTTGCAAAAGCTGAAAAATAGCCTAGTATTCCTACAACGAATCAATCTTTTCTCCTTACTTATTTGATAGATAGCAATGGCTCGCTTTAGCTTACGTGAAAACTTCATATATCTTGGAACTCTAAGAGAGGAGCAGAGTAGTAAGGCCGATCAACTTTGGATTTGAAAGCAAGTATCTTTCTTGGATATCTACTCGTAGTCTGACTGTACTGCACGAAAGGCACGTATTTCGCTATAAGATTGTGGCATATCTCCACGAAGTTCTCATACAAAATGTCGACATTAGGTGAATATTTGTTTACCTCAATGCAGTCTATTTCGGCTAATGAAGAAATGATGGAATCGTAGTTACCCTTAGAAAAGATTCTAAATAGTTTAGACGCATTAACGGGCTGTTGTTTTGTTTTACGAATTCTGAACGAACTGGAGTTATGATCCGTAGTATTGAAAGGTGGAAGGATATGAAGTGCTTCAATTATGGTAGGTTGAGATACCAACAGGATATTCAGTATATTTAGGCCGTGAGTAGGTTGAGATATTAACTACTTAAGGTTCAGTGAAGTGGCAAGGTCAATAAAAAGAAATGAGGAAATTGTGGAATTATTTCCTCTATGCGACGTGTTAGTCCAGTCAATTGTTGGGAAGTTGAAATCGCTCAATATAAGAATGTGGCCACTCCATTCGTCACAAAGAGTGTGAAGAAAGACAGTGAATTCAACAAATGTAGTTGAAGTACAAGTGGGGCTACGGTAACCAAGCGAAACAGGTATCGTGAGGGGGAGGGCCTGGTCGTTTCGCCTTACCGGCAGGTCACTAGGAGTGTTCAGCTTATGAATGGCCGGTCCCTCACAACGTAGACAAGCTTACCTTCCTCGTTGTACCTGTTTTCCTTCTCAGTATGCGGTAATATTCAAGCTCTTCTCTCGTACAATCACATCTCGCATATAAATATACATAGTCCTCCGTCCGTGATTGCCTTCCAGTTCGCATGTGCTCCAGCATTCTATCCCTCAGCTCCTAACTACCTAGACATCTTAATTATGCGAGGTCGAGCGCGGTTTATATATTTCCGAACAGCTGTATGCCTACGAAAAGGGATCCTTCCGTTGTTGAACTCGCTTATAAGCTCTTCATCGCCGGAGGACTTGACCACTTCCTTAACAGCTTCCTTATCGAAAGCCCTTGTGGCAGCGTCGGATGCCTGCTCGCCGATACCGACCCAAGTTATGCAGCCTGCTTTCGTGTCCACGACTTTCGTATCGGACTTAAACTTGACAAGCGGGCTGTACAGCGCCGACTTCGGATCCCAATTTTTAGGTGAGTCCGTGAGCAGCCTTTCCTCTAGCGCATCGAGCCTTTTAACAATGGCTTGTTGCGACTCCTGTAACTTATCGGAAAAATCAAAAAGTTTGTCGAACCGTTCGAGGTAGTCGTCCCATCTGTTAAGAACCTGTACCAGCCAGACAGGTACTTCGTTGACGGATCCTTTCTTTGGTGCCATGCTGTTGCTAGATGGTTATGGAGAGATTACGAGTGAAAATGCCCGAACCGCGCCGCCGCGTCTGTTTCGGTGCGAGAAAATGCCCGCAACCAGGGGAGAAAATGCCCGCGACTAAGGGCCTCTACAGAGTCTCGCGGCGGCACCGTGAGAACTCGTCCACCTCGCTCCCACCGCAGTGGGACCCGCGCTGCCACTGTGGTGGAGGCCGCGGCGCGGACGAGTTGTCGCGGAGCCGCCGCACGCAAGGGTCCTCGAGGGCTGCCGCAGTTCACGGCGGCTCTCACCCGCAGCGCCAGGAGCTGCGGGTGAGACCCGCCGGAGGGCGTGACCGGATGAGAAGCTTGGAGGGAGGGGGTTTTCTTTTGTTTCCGACCGCTGGAAGCTTGGGTGGAGGGGGTTTTGTTTTGGAAGCTTTGGGGGAGGGGTTTTCTTTTGTTTGCGGTCGTCGTTTCCCTCTTCCCCTATTGTTGTTTTTGCTTATTTGCTCTTTTTCATTGCTGCCTCCTTTTTCTGTCTTTGTTTTAATTTCGTCTTCGATTTTGATTGTTATCGTCCTTGTTGTGATTGTAGGATGGTTTTTGTTCTTATTTCCGTATTTCTTTTAATTGCATGTTCGCTTTCGTCTTTTGTTTTTACCTTGTTTTGAGTGTTGCTTGGGTTTTGTTAGTTTTCCTGTGTTTGTTTTCCATTCTTATTCGCTTTTAATTGTTATCGCCCCTGTTTATGGAGGGGGAGGGCTCGTCTTTCTGTGTTTCCTTTCTTCCCGTCCTCGCTTCGGTCGTTTTTACATGCTCACCCTCCCGGCAAAAGTACGCAGTATTGCGTCGCGGGACCGCACCACCCGCCGTTGTCATGGCGGGCCCGCGGCACCCGCAAGACTCTGCTGCTGGCCTAAGGGAGAAAATGCCCGCAACCAGGGGAGAAAATGCCCGCAACCAGGGGTGAAAATGCCCACGACCAGGGGAGAAAATGCCCGCAGCCAGGGGCGAAAATGTCTGCGGCCACTGAACTGTTTTCGATAGGGCCCACTACAGCACCACTACAACAAAACACATGATAAACACGTGGACAGAGATACGGTATTTTTATCATGGCGTCGAGTAAAGTGCATGAGAAATCGTGGGCGTGGCAACTGAAACTGTGGCACCATCATTTGGATTCCCTAGCAGACTTGATGGCCTTACCGTAATAGAGAAGAGTTGGAGAATATGAGGAAAGATTCTCGTTTCAACAGGCATGCTCAACGGTTAAATTAGTACCAACGGTGTTTTATGTAAAAAAAAAACACTTGAAAACACTGAAAGAAGCGAAAGAAGCGTTTTCGCCAGATCTCAATTTCTAGAACATAAAACTAGAAAACAAGCACATCAACGGAACCTGGTAACATAGAATTACTTTTCGAAGCATTGAGCTGTGAACTGTAGGCCACCTCAACTTTTGGGCTTGCTTTGAGCCACATGAACGCCACATGGAGTGAACAGTAGGGCACATGTACTTCAAAGTCATGAGAAGTAGAAAATGAAAAAAATGACAGATGACAGGAACTTATCCAGGAATTTGTTTACAAATTGGTTTTTAGGTTTTACTGAGATTTTACTGAGTCTTTCTAATGAAGTCTTCATTTTTGACCAATCATTTCCTTCTTTACTAAAACAGGATTTGAACATGGATCTTTTAATATTCAAGTGATTCTCATCTGATACACCGTTGGCATCGTAAATACTTGTTGTGCTCTTTTTTATTGTTTTTCTCAGTATAGGACTTCTATTTTGATTGCTTTGTTGCTTTTTTTCTGATATTTCCACATATCTGAATAAAGGATTTAGATATCTGAATAGTTAGTTACAACATAGGTTTTACTAAAAACTCTATTAAAACGACCAGAACCTACGGTGTAGCACCTCGCCAAAAATCTTTCAAGGCCTTCTCGAAATATAGAGTGTTTTTCGAACATGAAATTTTGCGATCAACTTCTTATTAGAGCTTTGATATGAATGAAACATTGCGGAAATAACTGCTCGTCGCAGGCATTTTCTCCACTGGTTGTGGGCATTTTCTCCCCTGGTTGCGGGTATTTTCTCCCTATTTCGGGCATTTTCTCCGCACGCAACGCGCGCCGTGAGATTCGGGCATTTTCTCCGTAGACCTTATGGAGACGGAGACAGCAGAATCAGATCAGAGTAGCAGCGACATACAGGCATGGAACACTTCAGAGCTGCAAAAAAAATTAATTTCATTCAGCACTAAACGTTGTATAAGCCTGTCATTCACGCTGACCTCCACCCCCCCCCCCCCCCCCACCCCTGAACCACTTAGCTCTGAAACGCAAGTGAAGATCAATCAAATAGACTGAAATTCGGTTCAAACATAAACTCCAAAGGCCTGAAATCAATTAGTGTTTTGAATACGATGTGAGGCCAAAGTGAATGGGCAATGGTAATGGTGATCAGCCGGTCGACGCGTCACTATGTCTATCCATCCAAAAAGAGTGTGCTACGGCTTTGTCGGCCTTGTACCGTTGAACGGCTTGAATGGCGCGGGCATGATCCGAACTTTAGATCAATTAGCGCTGCAAGAGCTGCACAGTGAACATAAGAAAGCGCTCGACGACCGCTACGTCTCGCGAATATGCGTCATTTCCGTTGCAGTGTTTTACATTCCAGTTTTAGGCCATTTTTGACCTCATCATTCCCTAGTTCGTCTTCCGCTTCTTCTTTTTTGGGAGTTTTTTTTCCTTTTCTCTGCACTTCTCTGCTGTACGAAAAGGCTGCATAGGCTGCGTAGAAAACGTATTGCTGTGCTCTTTGCAACAAATTTCGGCGATCCGTACGAAATTCCACTGCACGGAGAACGAAGAGTCGAATACCGAATGCTTCTATTCCTGTCACGTCCCTCGTCATCAACCCGCTGTCACGTCCCTCGTCATCAACTTCCATCGCCGGGTGATGAACGGTGACTCGACGAAGACCGAGGTTCTTCTCTTGTGGTTAGAGTATTTACAGCACTGAACAATGCAGTTTGGTTCACATTAAGTTGCATGGGACGCTCTGTTTTCGTGCGCTCATGGTATGAAAGCGTCCTAAAATTAACCTAGCTGCCCATTCAGTTATCGTTAGGTAGCGCTATGCAGCTTTCGAAAGAGAATGATTTGCTCTATCAGAGCATTTATTGCATTTTTTTTTCATTCTGAATTTTGTCAATTTTTAGGTTGTTAAAATGAAAAGTGGAAAAGTGAAAAAGTAGCCATTTGCGCACTTGTTCTCTCCGCTTAGGTTTGGACTTTTTTGGTTGCTGTTATATGTCGATCGGAAGAGAATGTCTTGCTCTATAAGAATCTGTGTTGCGTTTATTGATTTCTGTCGAATATCAACAAAATGCCAAAAAAGAAAAATCATCTTCACTATCAACTCCTTCTCCTTGTTCAATCTGCTTTGCTCAGTTTTATATGACACTCAAAAGTGCATGTCTTTTTCTACGAGAATATATGATTTGTTCTTAGGCCGTTTAAATTTTCGCTAATGTTCAGGTCATCAAATGGAGTAGCGCCAGGTCGACAAATGATGAGCACTTTTGGCATCTTCTTCTCTTTGCTTTTAATCGGGTTCTAGTGCGGCTAAGGCAGTAGAACACTGGTTGACCGTACAAACACTATTTTTCATCGCCAGTTACAACTCTGTGCAAAAATCGTTGAATATGTCCATGTGATGAATGAACGTCGGGAACCAGCGAGTGACGATTGCTGCCGGCCTGCTTGTCCGTCGTCATTCATCTCACGGAAATATCCAACGAGTTTTGCACATAATTGTAACTATCAATGAAAAATAGTGTTTGTACGGCCAACCAGGGTTCTAGTGCCCTAGCCGCGCTAGAATCCTGGTTGAAAGCAAAGAGAAGAAGGTACAAATGTGCTCATCCTTGTCGTCCTCGCACTGCTCCATTTTGATGACCTGAAAAATAGCAAAAATTCAAATGACCGATGAACAAATTATATATTCTAGTAGAACAAAACATATTAATATTAATATAGAACTGAGCAAGACAAACTGAACAAGGAAAAGAAGTTGTTTGTAAAGATGATATTTTTCTCTTTTTGGAATTTTGTTGATATTCGACAGAAATCAGATGAGCCAATAAACACGACACGAATTTTTATAGAGCAAGACATTCTCTTTCAAACGACATGTAACGTTGAGCAAATTAATCCTACCATAGAGCAGGAGTTTCGGTAAAAATTCGGACAGAAAAGTCGGACGTCCCAATTTGATGACCTAAAAATCAATAAAAGACAAATGAGCAAATAGTACCAACATGCATTCTCGTAGAAAAAATTTACAAACTTCAGGATGAAAAAAGAAACGTATGACACGCTCTGATAGAGCAAATCATTCCCTTTCGAAAGCTGTATAGCGCTGGGCAAGAGACCGCCGGTGAAATCCGCAATGTATCGTTGAAAAAAACGGCGGGCTCTTATGGGACAACATAACATACAATACCGCTCATGCAGCACGGTCAAAAGTGGGCGAAAGAACGCATGCTCATAACTCCTTCAGTTTTAGGCTTCTTGAAAAAAGGCTGGAACCATTCGATTCGTCTATTCGAGACGTACACAAACATTTATACAAGTTTACCGGAACACTCATATTTTCGCCATGGGTGCAGCTTATTTCCCAGGATATGCGTGCTTTCGGAGTATCTCAAGCATGGCGTACGTTGCCAGTGCTCTGTCATGCCAGAAATGCCCCAAGAGTGCGCCGTGCACAATGCGTACAGAATCGAACCTATCAATCGAGTGGGCGAGTGTCCACTGCGCTTCTATCTTCTCTTACTGGGAATTGCGAAATCCTCAAAGACCATTCCGAACCGTTTGGAGAATGTTCTCAGAAATTTCCAGCCACCACACTCAGGATTAGCTCCAATCTGTCCCAGCGATACTTTGGTGTGCGCCGTGTACAATTGTTACAGAGAAAAACCTATCAAACTACATAGTGGATTCGACATCTGGTAGACTGAGTATTTGGGGAGTTTTATCAGAAATTTGCAGCCGCCCTAGTCAGGAGTTGCTTTAAGGCAGTCCATCGAGCCTTTGGAGTGCGCCGCGAACAATGCACATACAGATTCGAACCTTTCAACCGAAGAGTTCGACCGCTCGCAAATTACACGCGCGGGCGTGTTCGACGCGCAATAGCTCTGTCAAATTGGAACCTTTCAGGTTGCAGCTTGTAGGCTTTGTAGGCAGTCGAGCGATCTGTTAGTACACCAAAGTAGAACCCTATAACATTGTCCCCTCCTAAGCTAAACTCTAACAAAGTAGAGTTTAGCTTAGGAGGGGGCAGTGTTATAGGGGTGCGAAAATGCAGGTGAGGCTTGTGTGAAGAATTTTTTCGGACTTCTGTGGACCACTGCGAGAAGACGCGGCCTTAAAATGCGTAGGTGAACCGAGAGCTTAAGGTACTTTACGATGACGTGCTCATAGCTCCTCAGCTGCCAAAACTGCCTTAGCCTCACGTGCCGTTTTAGAGCGGCGAAAGCTAGCGGTTAGAGTTTCTTGCGCTCCTACTCGCCCAGATTTGAGTCTCCCACGGTAGCAATGGCACCGTTCCGTTCAGCATAAAAAGTGCTACCGAACGGTATCGATTTCGACCGATTTTTGGAAACATCAATTTTTTGACTGTTTCGCATCGAGGACGAAGCTTAGGAGGGGGCAATGTTACAGCGGTGCGAAGATTCAGGTGAGACTTGCGTGACGCATTTTTTTTTCGAGTTCGGTGGACCACTGCGAGAGGACGCGGCGAGCTAACGGCCTCGAAATGCGTGTGCGAACAGACCACTTAAGGTACTTTACGGTGACGGTCTCAGAACTTCCCAGCTGCTTAAACTGCCTTAGTCCCATCTGCCGTTTTAGGGCGGCGGACTTAGCGGTTGATGTTTCCTGCCCCCTTACTCGCCCATATTTGAGTTTCCGACACTCCCAATAGCACATTCTTTTCTGCTTGAAAAGCGCTATCGAATGGTATCAATTCCGACCGATTTTGGAAACATCGATTTTTGGCAATATCCCATTGAGGACGTGTGGCCCTAAGCCCAGCTGCGCGGATCGAAAACCGATATTTTCGAATTTGGCCAAATTTCCTCGTGCAAACTTCGTCCAAAATCGTCTAGGGGTTATTTGGGGCGCCGATTACGAATTCACCTCCATTTTTGAAAATTCCGTCGTCTAGGTTTTGGATTTTCTTCTGAGTAATTGAGGGTGGTCGGGTTAGGATCATCCATTTTGCTCAAAATTCGAATAGGGTCGGGGATTTACACGGGGTGCCGAACACGATGCCGAAGTACATTTGGACGATTACGGCAGGAGACCGCTCATACCGATATCAGAGGGTGATCGGTGATCCTGACCCGACCACCCTCAAACGGGAAGTAACCTGCTGAAGTCGGTGAAATTTTTAAAAACGAACGTCGGATTCGTAGCCAGCGCCCCAAATAACCCCTAGACGATTTTGGACGAAGTTTGCACAAGGAAAGTTGGCCAATTTCGAAAATATCGGTTTTCGACGACGTCATCATCCGCACCGCCCGGCCTAGGGCGCACACGTCCTTGATGGGAAATTGTCAAAAAAAATCGCTTTTTTAAAATCGGTCGGAATTGATACCATTCGATAGCGCTTTTCAAGCAGAACAGAAGATGTTATTGGGAGTGTCGGAAACCCAAATATGGGCGAGTAAGAGGGCAGGAAACTTCAACCGCTAAGTT
The DNA here is from genome assembly GCA_947396885.1 of Heligmosomoides polygyrus polygyrus. Lineage (NCBI taxonomy): Eukaryota > Metazoa > Nematoda > Chromadorea > Rhabditida > Heligmosomidae > Heligmosomoides > Heligmosomoides polygyrus. Next base: position 37,569,258 of record OX377206.1, read on the forward strand.
CGCCGCCCTAAAACGGCAGATGGGGCTAAGGCAGTTTAGACAGCTGTGAAGTTCTGAGCCCGTCACCGTAAAGTACCTTAAGTGCACTGCATATGCATTTTGGTGCCGCTAGCTCGCGGCGTCTTCTCGCAGTGGTCCACGGAAGTCCGAAAAAATGCTTCACACAAGCCTCACCTGCATTTTCGCACCCCTATAACATTACACCTCCTAAGCTAAACCATTCTACTTTGGCGTGCTAACAGACCGTTTTAGTGCCTACAAGACCCACAAGTTGCGGCCGAAGCGGTTCAAACTTGACAGAGTTATTGTGCTCCGAACTGACTCTCGCGTGCAGTTTGCGAGCGGTTCCCTAACTCGATTGATAGACTCAATTGTATACGCATTGTTCACGGCGCCCTCTAAAGCCTCGCCAGACAGATTCAGGCAAATCCTAAGAAGTACGGCTGGAATATTCCCAAAATATTCTTAAAAACGTTCACTCTACAAGGTGTCCCTCCCACTCGATTGATAGGTTCGATTGTATGTGCATTGTTCACGGTGATCTCCAAAAGCTCGCTGGACAGCCTAAGAGCAACACCTGAGTAGAGCGGCTGATAATTTCTGTGAAACTCCCCAAACGCTCAGTCTACGAGCTGTCCCCCCCCCCCCTTCATTGAAAGGTTCTATTCTGTACGTTTGACTAGGGCGGCTGCAAGCTTCTGATAAAACTCCCCAAACGCTCAGTCTACAAGCTATCCCCCCTCTCGATTGAAAGGTTCGATTCTGCATTGCATTGTGCACGGCGCACTCTCGGGGGCATTCTTGGCATGACAGAGAACTGGCAACGTACGCCATGCTTGAGATACTCCGAAAGCACGCATGTCCTGGAAAATAAGCTGCTCTGATCGCAAAAGCCCGCTCCAATCAATTCTGGACCACCCACGGCGAAAATATGAGTGTTCCGGTAAAGTTGTATACATGCTTGTGTAGATCTCGAAGAGACGAATGGTTCCAGCCTTTTTTCAAAAAATCTAAAACTGAAGGAGTTATGAGCATGCGACGCCTTGCTATTTTTGCGTTTTTTCGCCCACTTTTGACCGGCGTGAGCGGTGTTGTATATATACAAGTGCTCCGACACGCCTAACGGCGTGTCTCGAACTTGCGCGCTTCGCACGACTTTGTAGCATCACTGTGACCTATGGAAAGTAGTTTTTGTAGAACACAAAATTCGCTAGCATCTAGGACTTGGTGCGTACTTTACCAACATCAAGCCCTTCACCACTTCGGTACCTTCATCATAGACATTCTTTCCTCACCGGCCAGTTATGTCATTGGTTTGTGCTGCGCAGTACTTCTGCCCTTCAGGTTGTTTCTCCGCAATCGTTCTCATGCTCAACAGCTAGCGTTTCAAGACATGCCTTCCGAAGCCAGATTCCCTCCTCTCGTTTCTTCTTATTGGATCTAATTGCTGGTCCGCCTTTACTGGTCTTCCCTCGCCTCTTTAGTCCCCCACCTTCCTGGTCCCAACTACTGGCCCACTACTTTGTTTCCCCTATTGACACCTACTGGTCTCTTCCTGCTGGTTTCCCTGTCCTGGCCCCTCCTCCAGGTTCTTCCTTTCCTTCCTGGTCGCCCTCCTGGTTTACCATAAAGGTCCCCCTTACCGCCCTTCTCCGTCACCCTCTTAGTGGTCCTCCCATGCTCACGGCAGGGTCGTTGACACGTATTCAGAATCAGGATGCGCTACGTAGGGGGCCCGTTTCCTGGATCAAGACGCTCAGAAGCGCGCGCAGTCCTGGTCCCGCCTCCAGATCCCTTCTTCCAGCTAGACTCCTCCTCCCCCCCCCCCCTCGGGATCCTCCCTAGTACTCTGCCCCAATTAAGTAGGCCTCCCACGCTCACGACACGACGACAGCGAGCGAACGTCCATTATGTGACATCAGTGTCACATCCTCTAAATCCGGTCTCTCTTAATGGTAATGGATCCCCTTGCTGATCCTCCTTACTGTTCCCCCTCTCCTGATTGGTAACTTCCTAATGATCCCTACATATTGCCTAAGCTCTTGTTGGTGCCACCTCCTGCCCTGCTCCCTAGTTCCCCCATCGACCATCCCGATGGTCCTCCTGGTCGCTGCCTCCTGATTGCTCTCGGTTCTCCGCCCTCAAAGTTCCCCTTCTACCCTTACCCCTTTAGCAGTCTTCTCATGCTAATGGCACGAAATCGGCTTCTGAATCTGGACGCTCAGAAACGCGCGTAGGTGCTGTTGTGTTAAGCAGTAAAGCGCTGCGCTTCCCCTGCTGCAGCAACATCTCAAGTTGAATAGCAAATTTTGCCCGCGCTGTAGATGATGAGACGTACCTCACCAAGGTTAAATCACTAGACCGCTCTCGCTGTGGATGATGCGGCGTATCTCACTTAGGTTAGATCACTCGACGAACAAACACTTTTATATATAGGTGGTGATAGGTTGTGATGGTGATGGCGATGGTAATGGTGATAGGTGTTGATATCTCACATAGGTCAGATCATTCGACCGCCCTCGCTGTGGATGATGCGGCGTATCTCACTTCGGTTAAATCACTCGACCGCTTTCGCTGTGGATGGTGCGGCGTATCACACATAGGTTAGATCATTCGACGGACAAACTCTTTTATATATAGGTGGTGATACCAGCGGCCCCCTGGCCGCCAAACGTCTTGTTGGGGGCTTGGCCTCCACACCCGGAGAATAGAACACTGCGACCGCGTTCTTCTCCGCTTTAGGCCTTTCCTTATCCATTAGAATAAAAAACCGGTCTTGCTATATAGAATAGTATAGCGGGATACGGTAGGGCAGAATCTTCAAAACTGCTCCTATGGGGCCTACCCACCCTCTATCGCACGTCCGCGATTCGTTCTCTGAAGTACTCGTGGCGTACATAGCGAGGAACACATAGAGAGCCTTAATCCGAAATGCTTCTTCTGCGGAAACACAAATGCAATCAGTTGGTATTGTTACTCTGACTCCTTTACTCATTCTCCCCACCCCCACCCACTCCACCAAACTCCCCTTACCCATGTGCTGGCAGGAAGCGGAAGTGAGAATCAAGTACGCGCACACTCGTTGTTGCACGAAGCCTTTAAAAAGCCATCCGCAAATCTGACGGATGCTGCGCAAATCTTTGTCTGTGGCACGTCTTCTGGACCCGTATACACATTGGATAACGCCTGTGACACATTTGCTGAGTCCGGACGCATATGTTACGACGTCTACGACACGTCTTTTGCACCCCGACACACGGTACGACGTCTATAGCCCGTCTTCTGACGCCGCGTTGGACGACACAGAGAAAATACTGGTCCCCTTATTGTTCCCTTTTAATGATCCCCTTCACAACTTTCCTTTACTGGTCCCCCCTTTAATGGTTCTATTACTGGACACTTTACTGAACCCCTTTAAATGGTTTTCCCTTTATTGGCTCCTTTACTGGTCCTCGCTTGACTGGTAATTCACTGCTACCCCATTTACTAGTCCCCTTCACTGGACTTCCCACCTTCACCGCTCCCCATTACTGGTCCCACCTTCACTCCTCTCCCCTTTATTGGTCAACCCTTTACAGATCCTCCTTCACCGGTCCCACCCTCACTGGTCCCCAATTACTGGTCCCTCTTCACTGGTTCCCCTTTATAGTCTTCCCTTTTCCGATTCACCCTTCACTGGTCCCACCCCCCTTCGTCGGTCCCCACCTTCACTGGACCTCCTTTACTGGTCCCACCTTCACTGGATTCTTTTTTATTCATCAACCCTTTCCCGGTCCCCTTCACTGGACACCTCCCCTCCCCCTTCACCGATCACCATTACTGGTCTCTTCCTCACCGATCCCCCTTCACTGGACCCCCCTTTCCTTCAGCGCCCCATTGCTGATCCTACTTTTAGTGGTCCCTCCTTTATTGGACAACCCTTTACCGCTCCCTATTGGACCCCATTCTTAACCGGTCCTCCATTAATGGTCCCACCTTCACTGTTACCACGTCGTGTGAATCCGGAACCCCTGGCACGACATCGATGACACCTCTTCTAAACCCAGACGCCTGTTGAACAACGTCGGTGACATGTCTTCTCAAGCAGGATGTGCTTTGCGCGACATCGTTGACACGTCGTGTGAATCCGGAACTCCTGGCGCCACATCGGTGACACGTCGTCTGAATCCGGACAGGCTATCGCGACATCGGTGACACCTCTTCTGAACCCAGACGCCTGTTGAACGACATCGGTGACACATGCTCGGAACTCGAACGCCCTTTGCGTGACATTGGCGACATGTCTTCTCAAGCCGGATGCGTAACATAGCGCAGGAAGAACTGTGGAGTTGAAGATATTAGCTCACAGTTATCGCAGCTCTCGACTACGTCTCTCACAGAATTGTACGCTGTCCATGCCGCTTATTTCCTTCGTGATATTTCCGGTCTGAGGTTCATGTTCAACATTCGCCCGAGGTAGACGTAATCTTGGACTTCTTGTAAAGGAGCTTCTTCAAACAGTACTGGGTTACCGCCCACGAACTCGTTCCTCATAAATTTCGTCTTCGACGTGTTGATTGTTAGTCCAGCCTCAGCTCCTTCGATGTAAAGCTCGTGCAACATTCTTGACGCCTGCTGCGTGGATGAGGGCAATATCGTCGGCCAATCTCAGGTGGTTCAGCTGTTTACCATCGACTTTGATGCCATATTCGCTCCAATTAGATCGACGGATGGTTGATTCCAAAGGCTGAGAACAGGTTGGGAGAGATGGGCCACCTTGACGTTCGCCTCTTTCCACAGCCACCTTTAAGTCGCGATGAAATGGGCGAAATGTAGTTACGCATCCAGTGTAGCATTTGCTCAGAATGTTGGTGTATCGTGGTTCGATCCCCTGTTCGTTGAGTGCTTCCCAAACTTTCTGCGGTTCCACTGAATCGAACGCTTTGTGGTTATCGATAAACGTCAACACCAGAGGTTCGTGGTATTCTCGAGCAGCTTCTTAAATTAGTCGACAGCAGGTGAGTATGTGATCCAAGGTGCTGAATTTCCGTCGGAAGCCTGCCTGCTCCACCGGTTGCACTTCTTCCAGAGACCTCCTGATGCGTGATAAGAGACACCTGGCAAAGACCTTGTATAGCACCGGCAGGAGGGTTATTGTTCGATAGTTGGAAAGGTCCTCCTTGTCGCCTTTTTTAAACTGCAGAATTGTCTTGGATTTCTTCCATGCAGACGGCACTTCACATTGCGTTACGTAGCGCGAAAAGCGCTGCGCCAAGGCGCTGAACGTCTTATGACCACAACCCTGCAGAATTTCAACAGTGATTCCATCGGCGCCTGGAGATTTACCTTTGGACATCGTTTCAATCGCATGACACACTTCAGATGGCAGTCTGAAGATTGTCGCCAAGAGGTAGACATGCAGCGGTGGAATGGCGTCTTGTCTTGAAAAGGTTCGTTTAGAAGTCCGTCATTATAGACTTCATCTCTGGTCTAGATGAAGATCGCGTTCCGTCAGGAGCCTTTAAACAAGGAATCACATGGCGACGTTCTGCAAGATCACGTTTTGTTTTCTTCAGACACCGTTTGTTGGCTGCTGTGTCCAATAATCGCTTACGTGAGAAACTCCTATGATCCTCCGTAAGCTTTTTTCTGCATAACCTGCACAGTATAGTGTACTCAGCGTGATTTCGCTGACGGTCCATCAGTTTTCGCTGTGCAAGGAGATGTCGGGTGACATCGGAAATTCGGCGAGAGCTGTGATTTGGAGCCGCAGCACAGCAACGGTGGGCAATCGTCGTTACTGCGTTTTTTCAGACGAGTATACTCTTCATCGATGCCGCCCGATATCTATAGGTTTGCACTTTCCACCATTGCGCGAATCGTCTTTGTGTTCAAAACCGTTGCCTTGGGAATCCTCGATCGTATCCGTGAAGGGCGTATATGAGACCAATCCGCGTGAAGTCGAGCTCGCAAGAGACCGTGGTCGCTACTCGTATTGAAGGATGGAACGACTCCAACATCTGTCAGGGCACTTCTACTGCACAAGATATGGTCCAGCTCGTCGAGATGCTGACCGTTCGGAGATGAGTGTGTCCATCTCTTCAATGGCGACTTAAAGAACTGGCTGTTGCCGTGATACAGATGCTGTACTTCGCAAAAATTTGCCAGCTTCTCACCATATTCGTTGCGGATCTCCGCACTATTAGGCCCGATAAAACGCTCACCAGCTCTACGAGGTCCAACGCGTGCATTGAAGTCTCCAGCTACGACTACATAGCTGCTCTTCTGTGCTCTAACCAGATCTCTTAGCTCTTCATAGAAATCGTCATGGAGTTCCTCGTTGCTGTTGGCCGTCGGGCTTATACTTGAATTACGGAGACATCGACATTCCTCGCCAGAGTTGCAGTGAATACGCTGAGTCGATGGCCATAGAAAGTGACACTAGTTACGTTCTTCGCAAAATCAGGTGCCACAATGAAGCCGACTCCTCCTGATGTTGTTTCCTCTTTACGCGCTCCGAGTAGTACAGCAGTTCCATCGTTCCACATGCATGATAGAGGATCCTTGCGTTTCGTTTCGCTCAGTCCGATTACGTGGTACGAAATCCGTTGTAACTCTTCGATTAAAGCCGATAACTAGCGGCCGTGTTGATGCTACGACAGTTGTATGTGTAAATAATGAAATGGCTTGCTCTTGTCCGTTTCCGATGGTAGCCTACGGCCTACCATCGGAAATTTCTTCGCCTTTGGCCGTTTGCTGATCCAGAGCTACCGTACTGGGCAGTGACAGCCTGCAGGGGACTAAGGCAGGAGAACGAAGTTGTTGTAGCATAATTCGTCCTACAGGATAGCCTTGCTGGGGCGTTCCTGTTGCTCAAGAAGAGCGCCTACGCACCATGAGCTTGGGCACTTTGGGTTCTTTAGTCACAGAAACTGGTCAAAGGCTTGGCAGGCTTTATTCTTGCGGATATCCCGGTTTCCGCTACAAGTTCCGCTACGAGCTGGTACACCACGGCAAGGTAAACACAAGTACTATATAAGCGATTAGCCATGGAGCACGTCAAAAAATAGGGGCGGAAACATCTGGGGCGCGAAAATAGCAGAAAATACCCAGACGCCTTCTACGTGCCTAGCGATGCCGAAGATGCACCGAACACGTCGGCAAGCATGCCTGACGATGCCGTAGACGTACCGAACACGTCGGCAACCCTGAATGGCGAGCCGTAGACGTGCCGAACACGTCGGCAACCGTGCATGGCGAGCCGTAGACGTGCCGATTACGTCGGCAACCGTGCATGGCGAGCCGTAGACGTGCCGAACATGTCGGCAACCGTGCCCGGCAATGCCGTAGACGTGCCGAACACGTCGGCAACCGCGCCTGGCGATGCCGTAGACGTGCCGAACACGTCGGCGACCGTGCATGGCGAGCAGTAGATGTGCCGAACACGTCGGCGACCGTGCATGGCGAGCCGTAGACGTGCCGAACACGTCAGCGACCGTGCCTGGGCATTTAGATGATCATCGACGGGAGGCGTTCACAGCAGGGGAGGCAATCGATATTATCGATTTTTCTGTGGATGTCGTGCAAGCGCCCCGAAACATCAGCCCTGGGGGTAATCGAGGTCGCTGAACACGAATCTGAAGTCGAGCAATCGATATCGATCGATATTATCGATTTTTTGTGGATGTCGTTTTGGCGATCGGAAATTTCAGTCCTAGTGGTATCGTGGTTGGTGAATACGCCTCTGAATCCCGTTACTGAAGTGTCGAGTGCCTTGATTCCATTTTGAGCCGAATTTACGATTTGTTTGTGGATGTCTTTCTTGCTGTCCGATCTCCCCACACCCGAACTAATCGACGTCACTGAACTCGAATCTGAAGTTTACTTTTGAAGTATCGGTCGCTATCAATCGATATCGACCGGTATTACCTTTTTTGTAGTAAAGGCGCTGTTACCCTACCAAAACCCAGGTTTGTATAACGCGCCATGTGCGGTTACACTCTTTAACGTGCAGTGTGCCTTGGTGCGTGAAGTTTCAAAAATCATGACTGAATATCAATTTTTCTGTGGATATCCTTCTTGCGGTCCGGTACTTCCGTCCTGGGGTAGTCGATGTCGCTGAAGGCGAGCGTGAAGTCCACATTTGAGGTGTCTATCGCCAACAATCCATTTAATCTGATCAAAAAGACTGTAGCACGCTTTCACCATGAAACTCATAATACTATGATACTTTTCAAAGCTAAAGGATGTCTAGGATAAATTTGTAGGCACCTCTGTTCTCCGTTTTCTGACCAAGTTTAGCCTAGTTTCAGGGAAACAGAAGCAGAAAATTTTTGCTCAAGATGATAAGAAAATCCGGAATCCGAAAACAGAAACTACGCCCATCCCTGTCCGGGGGAAATTCTTACAGGACTGTGTCGACGACATAGATGACAGCCGTCGGAACTGGCGGACAACGTTAATCTGTCGAAACCATTTGTTATTCTGCCTTCTGTCTCTCTGTGCAATGAGGATGTTCCCGCTAGAAAAGCTGAAAACAATCGCAATTTTTCGGCGCCAGGCCTTAATGCGAGCTGCCACCATGCCCTTCACCTAATCTCAAGGTCTACCCTTGTTTTCGGCAGCCTCATTTCATCTGATCAGTCCACTTCCTGGTGAAGAGTCGGTTATATTACTTTTTGTATTTCGCACCATTCTGTTCCTACAGATTCTACATATAGTTCCGAATCCCATATTTTACAGTTTGGACTTAACCTCACAGAATGTTTCTTTGGCCTACCCGGTTCCAGAATATCTGTGGTGGACTCTGCTGAAAACGAAATACGAATCATCTAGTAGATTTCGTAGAAGTCTAAATGTTCGAGTGTGCTACCTGAGCGCTATTTTAGCATAGTTCGTCGACATTTTTATCGTTTTAGAGGGAATTCTCATTTTGTGTCACATACTAGTTGACTTCTGACATAACGTGTTTCGTCCTACATGTATGTGCTGTCTTATAGGAATAACATTCAATGTCTGTTATTGTGGACACTGACAGGCTCACGTGTTTCTAAAGTATTATGTACAAGATTTTCCCCAGAAATGACAGCGGGAAGCACTAGCTCATCATCCCTTGCAGACGACTGTGATGGCGTGGAAGATTGTTTTTTATGGATCGAGTGTTTTCGCTTTCATATCTTTACTTGCTTTTACCAAAGTATTAGTGTGATATTTTACAACACTTCAATCGTCTTTTCGGTTCTTTTGCATACTGCATCTTTTCTATACTACATACTATGTTCTGTATCTATATTCACTATATATTCTACACAGGTGGTTCGACACGCCTGTCGGCGTGTCTCGCACTTGCGCGCTTCGACCTTAGAGAGTCACTAAGCCAAGATCACTCACTTCAAACAGCTGCTCTGCTTGTGCAGCCTTCTCGGCGCCTTACCAGTAAAAAGAGGTATTTGAAAACCTTAATAATTTCGAACCTTGGTCTACCTTCTTTTAGATCAGGTGAGTAGTTCTTCGATATGAAGCCGTCCAGCTCTCCCTCCCTCCATCCTCAACATCTCTTCAACGTCGGCATTATCTTCAGACAGTTCAGAAACGTAATTTATTTGCGTTAATCAGTGCTTTCGTCCTCAGACTGTTGTGGAGCACTCCTTCGGACATAGTACCCGCGTGTCTATCACCACCCCCCCCCCCCCAGCCCGATCGGTTGAATCTGGGAGAAAACCACCGGCGTGTCTCCCACCCCCCCTCTCCACCCTGATCGGTTAAATCTGGGAGAAAACCATCGGTCAGGACCTCGATTAGCCCCAGGGCTGAAGTTTCGTGCCGCTTGAACGACACCCACAGAAAACCGACAATATTGATCGATATCGATTAGTCGACTGCCGATTCGTGTTCAGCGACCTCGATTAGCCCCAGCGCTGAAGTTTCGTGCAGCTTGAACGACATCCGCAAAAATCGATAATATCGATCGATATCGATTGTCTCCCCTACTGTGAAGGCCTTCCGTCGATGATCATCTAAATGCCCAGGCACGGTTGCCGACGTCTTCGGCACGTCTACGGCTCGCCATGCACGGTCGCCGACATGTTCTGCTCGTCTACTGAGTCGCCAGGCGCGTAGAAGCCGTCTGAGTATTTTCCGCTAATTTCTTGCCTTAATTGTGCCCCGTAATTTCCCTATTTTATGACTCATCCTCGATCGATAGTGGGACTCATCACTTAGCGGATTATTATATAGTATGATGGGGCAAAATAACGCAAATGCGCCACACAGCAGAGCTGGAAAGGAACAATGAGGTATGACCCACAGAAGCGTCTTGCTAAACCTCGTCATAAGGGTGTTCCTTGGTCTTGGCATATAGCCAAAAACAATAGAGACGTTTTTCGAGACCTCGTCATATGGGTGCCACCACCCGTCCGGCAGTGAGACGTCGATGGTAAACAACAGTATTGGACAATTGCCAAATATCCCTCAAACTTACAGAAAGAAGTACACAAAGTCCAAGGGGCTAACTTCGGACCAAAAACCCTTCCTCTTTTATACATAGGGCGATTTGGTGGTCTCTCACTACTACATTTAATAGAACTCGTCCCCCATTACTACTAGTCCCCCTCAATGATCTTCCTTAGCGGACGACGTGTTCGGCACGTCTTCTGAATCCCCAGGCACGTGGGTGACGTGTTCGGCACGTCTTCTGTAATTTGTTCAATATCGGTTGATGGCAATCCACACCTCAAAAACGAACTTCATAATCATGTTCAGCGACCTCGATTACCCCCATGGATGAAGTTTCGGACCGCTTGGACGACATCCATAAAAAATCGACAATTTGATCGATATCGATCGATGATGATCCACACTTCAAAAAGGGACTTTATAATCATGTTCAGCGACCTCGATTATCCCCAGAGCTGAAGTTTCGGACCGCTTGAACGACATCCATAAAAATCGATAATTTGATCGATATCGATCGATGGTGATCTACACTTTAAAAACGAACTTTATAATCATGTTCAGCGACCTCGATTACCCCCAGGGCTGAAGTTGGCGACGTGTTTAGCACGTCTACGGCTCGCCATGCACGGTCGCCGACGTGTTCGGTACATCTACGGCATCGCCAGGCGTGGTTGCCGACGTGTTCGGCACGTCTACGGCATCGCCTGGCACGGTCGCCGACGTGTTCAGCTCGTCTACTGAGTCGCCAGGCACGTAGAAGGCGTCTTGGTATTTTCCGCTATTTTCTTGCCTTAATTTGTGCCCCGTAACTTCCCCGTAATTTCCCCTATTTTATGACTCAACGCGTCGATCGATAGTGTGACTCATCGCTTAGCGGATTATTACCAGGCTGTCCAATAATTCCTGTCCGAAAATTTTCAAAATTCTATAATTTTATTTAGAAGTGTTATAATATCAGGTAAGTGTAAAAACGTTCTAGAAGGTTCTCCAGAGCTCTCGCTAAGGGTATATAAGGCGCAGTAGCCGCGTCTGGCTACCAGTACAAGCTAAAATGGACCAAGGTCGAATTCGTACGTTCGTGTACTACGAGTGGCAACGACACGGGCACCGCGGTCGCCAACATCGCAGAGCGTGCAAGGAGGGTGCAGTGTCCCAACGCACAGCCAGGCGCTGGTTCAATTGTTTTGAGAGCGGCGACAGGAGCCTCGAGGACAGGGAACACCCGCTGAAGATCATGCTCTGCTGCTGGTGGGACGTCAAGGGCATGCTGTAATTCGAGCTGCTCCCGCAAGGCAGGACGGTCACCGCCTCCATCTACACCGATCAGCTCGAGGAACTAGTCGCCGCCATCCGAGAAAAGCGTCCCCGACGGGCCTCGGTCCACCTGCTGTACGACAACGCGCGCCCCCACGTGGCGAAGGAGGCCCAGCAGAAGTTGGCGACGCTCGGCTGGGAGACGGTTGCCCATCCACCGTATTCCACGGACCTCTCCCCCTCCGACCACCACTTGTTCCGCCCGCTGAAGCACCATTTGGCCGGATGAAAATTCATCAACTACGACAACCTCAAATCCGACATCGCGGACTTCTTCGAGTCGTAGCCCCCAGAGTTCTGGGCGAAGGGCAATGGCGACCTGCCCAATCGATGAGCCACTGTTGTGGATAACTGTGGTGATTATATTGTTGATTAGACTTGTTTTTCAATAAAGTTGAAAAAAATTAAAAATGGTGAAATTTTCGGACAAGAATTATTGGACAGCCTGGTATATAGTATGATACTACTACACACTACATACTACTCTCTATATACATATATATTTATTTATATTTATATTTATACGTATATGTTCTAGTTTCTCTTTTTCTCCCTCTTTCTATATATGTATATACTTACTTAATTGATTTTTGATGCTCCTTTCGTCGACTGAAGGTGTTCAACAACTCTTCCAGACCGCGCGATCTCTGGCGGCTTGCAGGCTTGCATCCAGTGAGGTAGACCCCGCTCTCTGAAAGATATGGAGATTGAGTCTGCCCATCGCGTTGGTGGTCGTCCCAATGGTCTCTTATAGTCTCTTGGGAGCCATTCTGTGACACGGAGGCTCCATCTGCCGTCCTTTCGTCGAAGCAGATGTCCGACCCAGCGATATTTGGCCTTCTTTATGTACTGCAGCGAACCTGCTATTTGCGATTTCTCCCTTAGCTCCGCGCTTCGTAGGCCTTCTTGCCATTGCTGACGAAGGCTTTCCCTCAGAAGACATCTTTCCAGTGCAGGATGCATAGTTTGCATTGCTCTGGCGATTGTCTTGTTGTGGGGTTAGGTTTCCGTCGCGTTGCACATCGCAGGTAGTACAGAGGCGTTGAATATCGAGGCCCTAAGGCCGGCGTCCTTGACCTGATCGGTGACTTCGCAAATCGAACTGGAGGCTGCCCATGCTGCGCCTCTCCCGGGGGCGATTTTAGGAGCGAGGTCGTTATCCATGTTCAGCTCTCTTCCCAGATAGACGTAGGAGTCGACATGTTGTAGAGCGACTCCATTTAACCTTACGAGTCCCGTGTCACACCACTGGTTGACCATAAATTGTGTTTTGGACATATTCATGTCCAATCCACGGATCTCCCTCGATAGAGAGCCTTCGGGCTCTCTTGTTAAGAGGGATCTCGGGCCGCTTGTCGCAGGGCCACGTGGCGCGTCCCCGGGTGGTGGATAGGGGAACTAAACGCGAACCAAATGCGACCGTGTACTGCCCAGAGACGCAGGTGGGATGCAGGGGATGGACTCCTTGCTCCTGCTGTGTCGGGTCGACGCGTTCCTTGTGCGTGGTAGCGGCATGTTCGTGCACAGTGTGCGTGGATGTGTCCGTGACTGTGCGGATTGTAACTGTGTCGGCTCGGCCAAAAGCTTGCACTCGGTAGACTGGGAGTACATGTAAGGCGATTCGAGGCCGCCTTAAGTCTCGCCCCGTCCCTTCTGGCAGTCTGGCTGGCTGCCCGGAGTACCCCGCCCGCACGACAGAGCCTGACTAGCTACCCGTGTTGTATTCCAGTCAAAAACAGCAGCACTAAAGGGCCTCATTCCCCTGACCCCGAAAGAGCCCCCATTTCTGCAGCGATGGGAAGGACGAGCACGGAGAGGCTGCTAAAATCTCAGGGCCTAACCAGGCTGCGCAAACTGAGGACTAGGATGACGATCTGTACTTACAACGCCCGCACGCTTGCGTCGGAAGCATCCGTCGAGGACCTGATGATGCAAGCCAGGAAGATCAAGTACGACGTCATCGGACTGACCGAGACGAGAAGACACCACCCCCTACACGCCGCCTACGACTCCGGAGAAGAACTGTTCCTCGGAACATGCGACAGCAGGGGAGTAGGCGGCGTTGGTGTCCTCGTCAACACGCACTTGGCCATGAACGTCGATTCGTACGAGTCTCTGACAAGCCGAATCGGACGTCTGCGACTGAAGCGATGTGGCTCCGTGCCAGCCTTGACTGTGTTCGTCGCGTATGCTCCAACATCCGACTACGACGACGAAGACGTCGAGGCCTTCTACGTGGAGCTGGAGAAGTTCTATAAGGAAGATCACACCTTCTACAAGGTGATCGTCGGCGACTTCAACGCCAAGATCGGGCCACGAAGGTCGCCGGAAGAACTTCACATCGGAACCCACGGTTTGGAGTGGAACGAGCAAGGTGAAAGGCTGTCTGAGTTTATCATGTCGACCAAGACCATCCATGGAAACTCGCAGTTCCAGAAGCCTCCCTCCCTACGATGGACCTGGGAATCCCCCGGTGGCCAGTTCCACAACGAGATTGACCACATCATCTTCAATCGCAAGTATTGCCTGACCGATGTCTCCGTTGTCCCCAAGTTCTACACGGGATCGGACCACCGCCTCCTTCGCGCGAGGCTCCGCTTTTCGCGTCAAGGAGAGAAGGCCGCGAAGTTCAAGAAGAGGAATCCCAGAACGACCATCAACTGGGATCTCTACACCTCTCTGGTCGGCCTTTGGGAAGATGCCGTCATGGACAACGTCGACGAGGAATACGATCGCTTCGTGCACCATCTCCACGATAGTGCTAAGGGAGCCGAGAGCTTGAAGACCACCAAGAGACGCCTGTCTCCGGAAACTCTCGGAAGCTGATACGCCAGCGTGGAGCAGCACGAGCGTCAGGCAACTACCAACTGACGTCCGAGCTTGCAAAGCTATGCAGAGCGGCGATAAAGGAAGATCTGAAGGAGAGAAGGGCGGAAGTGTTGGCTGAAGCAGCAGAGGCAGGGCTGAGCATCCGCAATGCCCGCCGGAACTTCGCCAACTTCAAGACCAAGATGACCGCTCTCCGACGTCCTGACGGAACCATCACCTCTTCCAGAAGGACCATGGAGAAAGTCATCCACGGCTTCTACTCCGATCTCTTCGATAGCCACGTCCACCTGCCCCCATGCCATCTTCCGCAGGATGGATACGTCGTCCCCTCTGTTCTCTCTTCCGAAATCCGACACGCCATCTCGTCGGTGAAGAAACGTACAGCACCCGGTCCTGACAGGATCAGAGCTGAACACCTGAAGAACCTCCCGCCAGCGCTCATCAACACCTTGGCGCGGTTCTTCACACGCTACCTGTCCGAATGCAAGGTTCCATCTCAGTGGAAGACCAGCAAGACCGTTTTGCTGTACAAGAAGGGAGACGTGCACGACATTGGCAACTATCGCCCGATCTGCCTGCTGTCCGTAGTCTACAAGCTGTTCACTCGAGTCATCCTGAATAGGATTAGTAGAACGCTGGACGAAGGACAGCCATGCGAACAAGCAGGATTTCGGAGAGGATTCAGCACGATCGACCACATACACACCATTACGAAGCTCATCGAAGTGTCGCGAGAGTACAAGCTGCCGCTGTGCCTTACGTTCATTGACCTGAAGAAGGCATTCGACTCCGTCGAGACTGAAGCGGTCATGGAAGCCCTGCTCACCCAGGGCGTTCCTACTCAGTACATCAGAGTCCTTCGAGAGCTGTACAGTGGATTCACGACCAAGATCTCACCATTCTACAACGACGTCGTCATTGACGTGAAGAGAGGGGTTCGACAAGGGGATACCATATCCCCGAAGCTCTTCAGCGCCACCCTCGAACACGTCATGCGCGAACTAGAATGGGAAGACATGGGAGTGAAGGTCGACGGCCGGCAACTGCACCATCTTCGCTTCGCTGACGACATCGTGCTCATAACACCGAGCATCAGTCAGGCGGAACGAATGCTGGCCGACTTCGATCGTGTATGTGGAAGCGTTGGACTGCAGCTGAATCTTACGAAGACGATGTTCATGAGGAACGGATGGGTTTCTGATGCTCCATTCTCGCTCAACGGAACGAACATCTCCGAATGCTCCAGCTATGTGTATCTGGGTCGCGAAGTCAACATGACCAACGACCTAGCACCAAAGCTGAGCAGGAGGAAACGAGCGGCTTGGGGAGCTTTCAAGAGCGTCGAAGAAGTCGCGAAGAAGACGAAGAACATCCGACTCCGTGCCCACCTATTCGACTCCACTGTTCTTCCTGCCCTAACATACGCCTCAGAGACCTGGGTTATACGAAAGCAGGATGAACACGCGATCAGCGTCGCGCAGCGTGGAATCGAGAGGACGATGCTCGGAGTGACACGACTCACGCAAGTGAGAGAAGGCCTCCGGAGTTCCGAGCTTCGCCGACGTTCGAAGATCAGAGACGCTGTCGCATGGGCCAAGTCGTCGAAAATTAGGTGGGCCGGCCACGTAATGCGATTCGCAGACACCCGCTGGACGAGAGCCGTCACAGATTGGATTCCGCGGGATGTCAAAAGAACACCAGGACGCCCACCAACGCGTTGGTCGGACTTCTTCGTGAAAGCCCCGAACGACCGATATGACGCTCTTCGTGTCTCTCGAGCGAGGAGGATCCATTGGACCACTCTGGCACGCGACAGGGACGAATGGAGACGCTGCTGGCGCCCGCTCGAGCAAGTCGATGATCAACGGGACGACAGGTGATACAGGTGATACATGTCCAATCCAATCTTCATACCTGCCACATTGAGCTCGTTCAGTATTTCCTCGACTTCTGCCGTGCTGGTAGAGATCAGGACAATATCGTCGGCGAAGCGAAGATTGTTGATCCGTTTACCATCGAAAAGGTAGCCTTTATCGTCCCAGTTCAAGTCTTTCATGGCATCCTGGAGTGCCGCTGTGAATAGCTTGGGAGAAATCGTGTCTCCCTGCTGTACTCCTTTCCCGATAGGAATTTTAAGTTTTCGATAGAACAACTGGATGGTAGTGGATGTGTTCGAAAAGAGTTAGTCGAGAAGTCGGATGTAGAGCGATGATATACCAGCATGCACAACTGGGTTCAGAATGGCGTTGATTTTCACAAAGTCGAACGCCTTCCGATAATCCACGAAGACAAGGACAAGTGGGATGTGGTATTCGAAACTCCTTTCGATGAGTTGTGAGACAGTCTGAATTTGGTCCATGCAGGAGAAATTCTTGCGAAACCCTGTTTGCTCCACTGGCTGATACTCATCCAAGCAACGCTCCGAGCAAAAAAAGCAAGAAGTATCTTGGTGAAGATCTTGTACACAACCGAGAGAAGACTGAGGGGTCGATAGTTGTAAATTTCCTTCTGCTGACCTCTTTTGAAGTTTAGAACTGTGCCTGGCTTCATCCTTCTGATGGCTTGAGCATCTTCTGATTCCAGAATAGGAGGTGCTTCCTCAGCTGGTGGCATCAAGAATTTTGGGACAGTGATGGAGATCATCTTAGATAGATCTCCTTTCATTACCTGCAAGCAATAGTAAGATACAACTAGCATCCCACTTTTTGCATCTTGATTTATTAGAATAGGCAAAGGTTCATCAGTCTATATGTAGCCGCCAATCGTCTGGTTGGGAACCATGACATTACAACCTCTTCGCCGCAACGGTTCTTTTTTGCTTCTTTGTTCCCTCCTGTCTTTATTGAAATAAAATGTGGTCTGAAACATAATATTAATATTTCCACTCTTTATATGGAATAGGCGATTGCATGTTTGGCAGGTCCTCTGAATCCGGATGCTCTTTGCACGACGTCTGTCAAACGTCTTCTGAATATGAATCATTGTTGCACATCCACAAATCTTCACTGCGGGTCAAAATTGCAATGATCGTTTGCGAACTTATCATGGTTAAGCTAAAAGACACACCACGACCTTCTTCTTTAGGGGAAAACCTCAAAATGCTCTTATGAAGGTGTACAGCCTCAACCTTATGTAGCAATTTATTCTCCGAAATACGTGTTCTCTACGTGGAGAGGAGCAGATTGTGAGTGTCTCCATGTAAATGGCTCAATCTGCGGAAACATAAGTGAGTGATGTAAGTGAGTGTATTGGTAGGCCGCTCGAGACCGTTTACTGTCCGACGGCAATAATATAACTTCTTATTCATTATTTATTCAATACGCTGCATAAGGCAGTCATAGGAAAAAATACAAACCGCACACAGCCAAATACAGAGCAGCAACAAGTGACATCATGAAAGGGGTCATGAAAACGAAAACAACCGTCTCCCTGCAATGCGCTTGAATATCGAGGAGAACTGCCGATACGGCTCTGCAAGGGAAAGAGTTTTCGCGAATTCTAGTTTTAGCCGTTTTATATTCAATGTTCCCTGAATTCCCTCGAGTTCTATGTAGACTTGATGATGCGACAAAATTTACTACTTTAACTTTTATTAGTCCCGAAAACATTTTAAAAACCGTACACGCGTCATTTCGCCTTCGACACGACTCTACGGTGAACCCGTGAACTGCTATTCTACAGAAAACCGGCTTCCTCGTTCTCAGAATCACCTTCCTTGTAAAGTTGTTTTGTGTCTTTTCCAACATTTAAACATCACTCCTCTCGAGAGAACAGAACATTGATGAGTCGCATTCCATGATGGGTCTATTATATGTTTTATGCGCACTAATTAGAACATTCTTATCACAGT
Organism: Heligmosomoides polygyrus polygyrus; assembly: GCA_947396885.1. Lineage (NCBI taxonomy): Eukaryota > Metazoa > Nematoda > Chromadorea > Rhabditida > Heligmosomidae > Heligmosomoides > Heligmosomoides polygyrus. Next base: position 37,587,685 of record OX377206.1, read on the forward strand.
TTGACAAACCCTTCAAAGATCTGGTATGTGCGAGTTGAAGCTTTGTTGTAAAAGAGCTTGATAAAAGCATAAAAGTCAAGATTGTGGTCATAAAGAAGACCTAAGTTTCCTACACAGCCAACCTCTCTTAAAGAGTGACCCCTGGACTGTAATCACACGGTAAATTTGAATCTCCAAGCTTCATGAACACAGTTTTCTCATCAGGAACGATTCCCAACTCATGGTGAGCTTTTGCGATCCTGTTTTGACAGGTTGTGGGGCGCTGTCCAGAACCACAGCTAGGTTTTGCTGAACACTTTTTTAAAGACCTAAAAAATTGGGCGAAAACGTGCGTGAGAATATAAACATGTGCGCAACACTCACGAACCCCTATGACACGTGCAATCGGTAGCCGGTAGGATCGGTAGGGGTGCCGCCTCATAGAAGAACACCGGCAAGCTTTCGAATTCACGTACTGCCACTATTTTTACCCATATTAGTTTATTGACATTACGCTTTCTCGTGATCACAGGAGTCCATTTTAAACCATCAATGCTTGCAACAAACAAAGGCTGTCTATTTGCGTCTTCAGTTAGTTTATCAACGATGCGTGTTGCGATCGGTGGCCCTGCAGGCTGAGGTGTTCGTCTGCGCCTTCGCGGCTCCGTGTCGCTTCAAGGGCACCGGAGGGCTCCTAGACCTTACCTAACCCCACGGGACTCCCACGTATTGCCATAACCGCACGTATTGCCTTCACGTATAGGCCGATCTCCAGCTGTGCCAGCTGGGGTGCGCGAACTTTTACTCACTTTCGGCCGCGCGCCTCGGGCGCGACGCAGCCGTTCGCGGCAAGCCCGCGATGGCGCGACGAAAATGCGTACGGCTTGTTAGCTTCGTGCGCGTGGGTCCTGCACCGATTATCGACGGCTGGCAAATTGCCAATCGGCGGCTCGCCTTCGCTGTTTGTCTACGTTTGAGGCATGTTGCAGTATATACATACAAGTACCGCACCAAATTGAACACTCTTCTAAACAGGTCTAACACATTGGAAAACAAAACGAGCTCCTTCAACGTTAAACTGGAGGCTCTACAAAAAGGTTTGAATAATATCATTCGAGGAATGAACCTCTTGAAAAAATGAACCCCTTCGAATTTTCAGAATGACTTCTTTAATAGTTAACTTAGCTACTCAGTAAGTGAAGACATTGTTTGAAATTTTATAAAATTCTAATTTTTTTGAGGAAAAATAATGGTTTGAAGCTTGTTCTAAAGAGCAGAAAGGCAGCCATTTTTGTACCATAAAAGGAAACTACGCCATGCTCTCGTCTAAGACGTCGCGATGTTTGGGTGATTGAAGAAAAACTTCTGCTTGCATGCAATTTCACACCTGTAATACACTAGCAAAACAATTTTAAGGAGCACAGATATCTTCACCTTGAAGCTTCTTGTAAGCGTCACTCATACTATCAATCAAATAAAAAACGCGACGAGCTAATCGGACGCATGGCGCGATTCCTTGTTAATATACTAAATGATTGCTGCCTTATTGCGCTTTAAAACAAAATTAAATTTATTATTTTTCTCAAAATATGAAAATGCCTAACAAAATTATTACACTCATTCAAGCATGTCAACTAAACAATTCCAAAGAAATTTATACCAAAATTTCCTTAAGCAAACAATTATTCTGCTCTCCTTAGAGATCCTCTAGTTTGACCGAAAGACGGTCACTTTGATTTGGAAGACGTTCTCTTTGATTTGAAAAGCATCACGCTTGTTTAGAATAATTCCCAATTCAACGTGAGAAGTAGCAAATTTTACGTGAAGATGGCATAAATAAGGATTCTGCTAATGGTCTTAGGTTATCAGATATACTATTATCACTAACTTACTACTATTAGTGAAGACCTTATCACAACAGTAATCCCAACAATAATCACCTGTTAGTTGTTAGTCAGCTTGCTGTTAGTCAATAGCGAAAGTTCGCAGTAGCCAGTTCTCGTTCGCAAGTTCATGCAGCAAGAAGCCCACTGATGGAACTCGTATGAGTAAATCTCGTGAACCGCCAGTGAATGGCTGGCGGTTCACGAGGTTTCCGCGGCCAAAAGTGAGTAAAAGTTCCGTCCCCCGTGCCGGCTGGCCTCTTTCCTGCGCCTCGAGCCACTCGGCTCCTCAGCTCTTACTCCCCTTCAGGGAGACAACCCGAACCCATGGGGAACCCACACGACAATACACAACAAATATACTGCCCTTATACATATGAAGGGACTCACCCGGTTTCTCCACACGCACCCAGTGGAAGCCATGAGGTTTATTTGCACGCCGCGACCAGTAGAATATTCCACAACCCAGCGACGAGAATTGAGAAATAGGCGTCCTCAGTGGCCGTCGTGGTTGCGACTCCTGAAGCCGCGGGTGAGCGTTATGCTCACCAGACCCCGCGGCTCTCTCGTGGCGCTCCCGTCCGTAGTGTCAGTAGCGAATGTTGCGGAGACGAGGCCCCGCGGTAGCTATCCGGAAGAAAGGGAGCAGAGCGAGAGGTCGGCAGACCTCGTCGCGGGAGCGAGGGGCGTCGAATGCGGCCACGCGCCTGTGGAGAGGAAGCGACGCGCCGATCGATGGTGACACGTCACTGACTTTCCCAAGCTCCCAGGCCGATCGATGGCGCCTCATCGGCAAGCTAGCGTGGGAAGCAGCGCGCCCGGGCCGGCCACGGACCGAGGAGCGATCGCGTTCGCGACAATGCGTATCGTATTAGTTTTTCAACGATGCGTATCTGCACCATGTCATTTCTCTGGAAATAAAAAGTCTTTAATGCTCTTCCTTTTTGGTCAACAGTTATGGAACAAAACTGTGAAACAAGTAAACACAAGCATTTGTCACAACAGCAGCATCTACCAAAAGCCAGTGAGGAACAACCTTCATCTTCATCAAGGTCCCATTTTCATTATACTTCCTTTGAAATCCAGTGCGAAGGTGCAAAGTAGTCGACCGACAGCACGTTCAGGTGATAGTGACATTTTTACTACATTTATGCGAAGATATGCCCCGGGTTCATAACATTCATCCGTAAGGTAGGCGAAATTGTATGCAGTAACAGTATCATTGGTGATATCTCACTATATATAATTCGCTTAATCCGTGGGTCACGTTGTCAGTCACGGGGAGGGGAGACTGGAGACCACGAGATGCCTACGACAGTGCTTATGCCCGCCGGGCTTTCTTTAAGTTTCACCATGGGCGATTGCTGGCGAACTGATAACCTTGGCGGCAGTTCAAGGTCCAAGGTTACCAGTTCGCCAGCAATCGCCATCGATATATTCTGGGGCAACGCATCACGGTGTGAATGGGGATCAAGTGCGGAGCGTAGGGATTCAGAAGACTTGCCCTAGACGTCGTTCAACGTGCGTCAGGATTCAGAACACATGTCGCAGACGTCCAACTTGCGTAGGGGTTCCGTGTAAGGGGGACCAGCAAAGGGAGACCTCTAAAGGGGGAGGAGAATAAGAGGGACCAGTATTTGCTGCCCTCAATATCGTCAAATGTGCGTCGGGTTTCTGAAGACGGGTAACACAATTCCTGGCACGTGTGTCGGGGTGCAGAAGAGGTGTCATAGACGTCGTGGCAACGTTGTGACACGTGAGTCGGGACTCAGTGTCACATGTGCGCGCTTGACCCTCTCTCCGTTCTTTGCCAATACCTAGGTAAGGAAGTATTAGCGGGAAGGTGGGGAGGGGGCTTACAACAAACTAAGGCTGTCTATCTGCGCCTTCACATGTGCTAGTTTTCCAACGAGTTTTCAAAGTTCTCAACGGCCAGCTGCCACCAAACGTCTGTGCGTACATGCGATAGAGGGTGGATGAGGTTAATAAGAGCAGTGAAAATTTTGCCCTACCATATCCTGCTCCACTAATCTATATAGTAAAACCAGTTTTTTAAAATAAGAAACAGAAGGCCTAAAGAAGAAAGAAGGAAGATTGGTGTCGTTCTATTTTCGGGATTTGGGGGCGAAGCCCCTAACCAGACGTTCGGTGGCAACTAAACCGTTGAAAACGTTGAAAACTCGTTGGAAAACTAGCACATATGAAGGCGCAGATACACAGCTTTGATTTGTTGTAAGCATTGGTCGCCTATAATTGACTACTGTGATTATGAGAAAGCCTAATAACAACAAACTAATATGTACAAAAATTTTGGCAGTACACGAACTCGGACTCAAAACCGCACCGGTGTGCTTCTATGAGGCGGCGCTCCTACCCACTGCGCCACCAAGGAACATCTCGTGGGGTGTCATAGAGGTTGTGTTGCGCACACGTTTTCGCACCTCTTTTTCAGGTGTTTAAAAAAGCGTTCAGCAAAAACTAACTGTAACTCTAGACTCCGCTCACAGGGCCCTACATCCTGTCAAAATAGGATCGCAAAAGCTCACCATGATTTGGAAACCTTTCAGGGACAAGTGGCAATTTAAAACTTCGAACCATTCCAAAATTCTATTCAAGGCGAAATGGATCTTAGACTGGTTCCCTGGAACCACCAGCTTCCGACAGATTTTCGAGTGAATTGTTTGCACACTATTCCACAGTCCTCCAGAATACCAGGAAGGTCAGCAGTACAGAGAGCAAATAAAACGGGAAATAATACTGATCCCTGTGAAACTTACTAGTGATCTTCCTCACAGACGAGAATGAAGATCTAGTTCTAACCTGAAACGTCCTGTCATTAAGGAAAGCACCACCTTACTAAGATAGGTAGGATGCGGTCCCAGGCAGGGTAAATTGGGCTTTTTTCCTTCCTAGTTTCCTATGATCGAGTCGAACGAATGCTTTCGAAAAGTAACAGTAGAACGATATCACACGCCTTCTCAACTTCCAAATACTCGGTCCAGTCATTTCCAGTAAATTTGCCTCTGCGGACTTTCTCTTCAAAAGCCATGTTGATGTTGATTGGGCGGAATTATCGATTTCTTATCCAAGTGTTCAAAATATGTGCCTTAAAAACTTTTTCGATTAGTCTGCAAAAGCAAGAGGTTATGCTCACCGGCCACTAGTTGTCTATACAACTTGAAGGGACTTTCTAAGCAAAGGAGTAACGAATGTTTCTACTGCCTTGGTATTTCTCCAAAGAGCGTCTGATTAAATAAACATGCAAGTGGTTCGGCAATCACGTGAGCAATATTTCTCACAATCGAGGAAGGGATAAAATCAGAAGTTAAGGGGGGCGAGAAAGACAGGGATTGCAGGAGTTCATACACCAAAAGCCCATCAAAGGAAGGGGAAGATTCCATCGGATGCTGAACCTGGAAAGCAAAGGGAGCAGAGTAGCTGTCATCCTTCATATATACTTCACAAAATTTATCCGCCGGTAGCTCTGCCTTATCTTTTTCTAAAACAGCGAAAAATTCATCTTTTATCAGGAACGATTTCAGAAGCATCACATTTGTTTAGAAGAGCGTGCAATTTGCACGTGAAATGTGCCCAGTTGATTTGAGAAGTGTGCAACTCGACGTGAAAATAATACATACAGCTTTTGAATCAGCTGTTTCAGTTGGTCAGTGCGTCCCTAAAAACGCTTGTTTTTCGTGGTACGTGAGGCATATCGTCATACCCTACTATTTTTATTCTTTGGCATTATTCATGTCATTTGTCAACATGACTTGCCTGAATACTTGGGTGTTTGAGGGTCTCTTCTGGTTCACTAGTGACACGCACGTGAGCTCTGCTCAAGGCTATCCTGTGGGTTTTCCCCTTCTCTATTACTTACGTATAAATGAACGCTCTTTGTTGACTGGAATTATTGACACTAGTGCCTTCTGAGGGCAAAAATTCCCAGTTGTCAGAATAGCTGAAAGAGAACAACAGATTGCAGCGTTTTCATCCCGAAGACACAGCCAATGGGGAATTCTATTCCGATGTCAGAAATACGCTTCTGCTTTTGACAAGCGACTTCTTTCCTCGGGTCAGCATAGAGGAATCCATTCCAATGACGTGATCGCAACGTTGGTCTTGAGCTAGTGACGGCGTGACCACTGCAATGGTTTGGGCAGAGGACTACCCCGTTTTGCGTTTTCACCTTCACGAGTTCTGCGTTCGCTAAGGTGATCGTAGTTGCTGGTTCAGTCTCACTTTCGATCTCGGCTCTCGCTGAGTGGTCACTACAAAGTGCCCACTTCTGGAAAGACTGGATTTTGAGTCTAACCCCTTCTTCGTGCTTCCAGAAGGTCGAGCGCGGTGAAGTTGGGTGCTTCTCTGTGTTCACAATGATAAAGTTACGATTCTCCAGTGCTGCAACGGTGAGGAAGCCGTGAAACAGCATCAGCCATTCAAGGTACGTGCCCACATACAGTAAGTACAATTCGACCAGTTTGCGTTTACGACGGAAAAACGAGTGTTTTCGTCGCGTCATATCCAGGAGTTTATGGACATTTAATGGTTTACGATTTAACTATTTAAAAATTAACGGCATTTTCCGTTCAAAACGCGGGTTAAGGACATAATGGACTTCTTCCAAAATTTAACCAAATTTTTAACGGATGTTTTTGGAATTTCGTCAGATCGAAGGCGCATCCTCAAATTTGATGTTCTCAATCTAGTAATATATGAAGAAACACTTCTGGGAAAATTCGTCATAAAATAGAAAACGCTGCTCATGCCATTTGGTTTTAGTATGGAATAGATGGCCCTTCAAGTCGAAGAGGTCCTGGCCTAGGTACTGTGCCCCTACTAAGCCCTATCGTTCCTTCCCAGAACTTGCTTCTATACTTAACTAGGCACTCCCTAAGTCGGTTCAAACAATTTCTACGACGAGATTTTCGAAAATTTACTGTGATTTTCATTTAAAATTTATGACGGATCTAAAAAAGACAAAACGAAAACCATCCAAAAAATAAGCGCAATAAAATGTTTAACATTTTGATTTTTTCAATAACTGAATAAAAATAACTGTTTACTTTACGCCTTTTCCAATGTGTAAGAAAACAGCAAGTTTTTAGCTTAATCGAAAATTAATCGCTCCATACACTCTTCTGCGGTTTTCGTTTGATTGATAGTGTGAAATCGTTGGTTCCCTGAGCTTCATTGTTGTAACTTCGGTTATGTAGTTGTGAAACTCGATTTAGTCAATACTCTATTGACACCGTTTCGGGCTTTAAGCAGCTAAGGTTACAGTTGTGTTTAGCACACACGACACGACTCTCTGAGTTCGCATGAGGATCACTTGACATTAGCTGAAGCTCCGAAACAAATTCAGAGGAGGGGGTTGAAGAGGCAAGACACATGCCCTCCTCCGACTAGGATAGATCCAATGTCCTCTATGGAGCGCATTGTTAGCAACTTAAGAGTGCTTATAGAACTCCGATCTAGAATTGGTGCTCCAGGCCAGACCTAAGATTAGTAGGGAAAAAGATAAGCTTGCTCCGGATAAGGAGTTTGATTATTGACTCAACTACATTATTCGATAGTACATCGTTTTAAGAAAAAAGGATCCAATTTGGTTACTGTACGACATCAGGGTGTGCCACTGGTTTGAAAGCAACACAATCACAAACGCAGAGTTAATCTCTTTCTTCAGCCTTTCGTTTATGTTCAAGAGGTGAATGATGGCAATGCAAAGCAATCAGTGAGTGATGGATCACCATTCCCGTTTCGTCTTTCGGCCCAAAAGGAGCGGAACACGGAACGGAACGGGACAACTAAAAACGGACGGAGGCTGAAATTCGGAACACGGAAACAGAAATTCCGCACTACCCTCTTTGGAATGGTCCAGCACTTTGATGTTTCCCTCCTTGAGAAGTGAGAGTCTTTCGATACATGCACTGTTGTCATTGTTGTTGTTAAAGGATGGGTTCCTCTTTAAAGAATGGTAGTATTCTGATAAATTGCATCTTGCGTTAATGAGTCGGATATCCGAAATCCGGGGTCCGTGAAATTACCATTATCCGAATCATCCAAAATTCCTGGGTCCTCAAAATTGCCGTTATACAAATCATCCAGTTATCCTTAAATTTTCGATCGGATTCAATGTATAGTAGGCAGAAGCTGGTTCTACTTTTATTTTATTTTCAGTGCGTTTCAACTTGTTGTCATGATCGGGACCTTCGAGTTGAAATTTTCCAGCTTCTCCGATTAAAATAAATTTGGTCTTCGAAGAAAGATTAAATATTTGATTGCGGCTTCCTGTCATGTTCGAATTCAAATGAATATTCGGTTTTTAACTACGATCGATTTTTGAAAACGAATGATATTTGAAATTTTTCAAATATTCGACTCCTCGAATAAATTTTCAAATAAATTAGTCGAATGATTATTCGAACATATTTGCTTAAGCACAACTGTAGTGTGTAGCAATTTTAGCTACTTTTTGACTTTGATGAAACGCGAATATGGAATGCGGTGAGAGCACTGTTTTCCTCAATTTGTCCATGTTTCAATTTAAAATTGAATCAGCATTCCTGGCTAAACTAACTAAAGAGAATAAGATGAAATAAATGAAAGAAAACTCACCTTACTATTCTATTACTATTCTATTATCTATTACACCAAAAACTGCTCCAAACGAGCACCTATCACCTCTATAATAGTGTAGACAATGATAAAGGGAGGATACTCGGTGTTCACTGTACTTTGAGATGATATGTGCATCACTATATGCGGCTCTGAACGCTGATTCCAAGCATTTGCTCAAATTCTGCTGAATGCATCTGTGAACGGAGTTGGGGAGCATTTACAGTTTGGCTCCATTGCCCTCTAGCTGCACGCGGAGCGAGCCAATCACAAGAGAGCGAGCTCAAGTAGGGTGGAAACTGCGCTGCCCGCCGAGCAGTGGTGGCACAGGGGAGGGAGGAGCGGCGTTATGAGACGGGGAGGTTTGTGGTTCGACTCCCCTGTGATGCAGGACTTTCCACTGTCTAAAAAAGCTCTACCAGCATCGACGGAAGCCCTCTATGTCAAATCGCAACGGCAAATGTCAACAGAAATTAGAATAGCTTTCTTGATACTTTCACGACTCCAGAAGTTTCTTCACTTAAACCAGGCCTATATCGTCACCTGTCGTCTCGTTAATCATCGACTTGCTCGAGCGGGCACCAGCAGCGTCTCCTTTCGTCCCTCTCGCGTGCCAGAGTGCTCCAATGGATCCTCCTCGCCCGAGGGACACGAAGAGCGTCATATCGGTCGTTCAGGGATTTCACGAAGAAGTCCGACCAGCGCGTTGGTGGGCATCCCGGTCTTCTCTTGACACCCCGCGGAATCCAGTCGGTGATGGATTCCGTGGGGTGTCAAGAGAACACCGGGATGCTCTCGTCCAGCGAGTATCTGCGAAGCGCATTACGTGATCGGTCCACCTAATTTTCGAAAACTTGGCCCACGCCACAGCGTCTCTGGTCTTCGAACGTCGGCGAAGCTCGGAACTCCGGAGGCCTTCTCTCACTTGCGTGAGTAGTGTCACTCCGAGCATCGTTCTCTCGATTCCACGCTGCGCGACGCTGATCGCGTGCTCATCCTGCTTTCGTATAGCCCAGGTCTCTGAGGCGTATGTTAGGGCAGGAAGAACGGTAGACTCGAATAGGTGGGCACGGTGTCGGATGTTCTTCGTCTTCTTCGCGACTTCTTCGACGCTCTTGAAGGCTCCCCAAGCCGCTCGCTTCCTCCTGCTCAGCTCCGGTGCTAGGTCGTTGGCCATATTGAATTCGCGACCCAGATACACATAGCTGGAGCATTCGGAGATGTTCGTTCCGTTGAGCGAGAACGGGGCATCAGAAACTTGTCCGTTCGTCACGATCATCGTCTTCGTAAAATTCAGCTGCAGTGCAACGTTCCCACATACACGATCGAAGTCGGCCAACATTCGCTCCGCCTGGCTGACGCTCGGTGTTATGAGCACGATGTCGTCAGCGAAGCGAAGGTGGTGCAGCTGTCGGCCGTCGACTTTCACTCCCATGTCTTCCCATTTTAGCTCGCGCATGACGTTTTCGAGGGTGGCGCTGAAGGGCTTCGGGTATATGGTATCCACCTGCCGAACCCCTCTTTTCACGTCGATGACGACGTCCTTGTAGAATGGTGAGATCTTGGTTGTGAATCCACTGCACAGCTCTCGAAGGACTCTGATGTACTGAGTAGGAACCCCATGAATGAGAAGGGCGTTGATGACCGCTTCAGTTTCGACGGAGCCGAATGCCTTCTTCAGGTCAATGAACGTAAGGCACAGCTTGTACTCTCGCGACACCTCGATGAGCTTCGACATGATAAACTCGGACAGCCTTTCACCTTGCTCGTTCCACTCCAAACCGTGGGTTCCGATGTGAAGTTCTTTCGGCGACCTTCGTGACCCGATCTTGGCGTTGAAGTCGCCGACGATCACCTTGTAGAAGGCTTCGACCTCTTCGTCGTTGTAGCTGGATGTTGGGACATACGCGACGAACATAGTCAAAGCTGGCACGGAGCCACATCGCCTCAATCGCAGACGTCCGATTCGGGTTGGCAGAGACTCGCTCGAATCGATGTTTATGGCCAAGTGCGTGTTGATGAGGACACCAACGCCGCCTAACTCCCCTGCTGTCGCATGTTCCGAGGAACAGTTCTTCTCCGGAGTCGTAGGCGGCGTGTAGGGGTGATGTCTTCTCTTCTCGGTCAGTACGATGACGTCGTACTTGATCTTCCTGGCTTGCATCATCCGCCCGGGGACGTGCCTCGTGGCCCTGCGACAAGCGGCTCGAGATCCCTCTTAACAAGAGAGGCCAAAAGCTCTCTATCGAGGGAGATCCGTGGAGGCCTAAATAAGTTTCGTTTTTAAAATTTCGGTCGCTTCCGGTAGGTTACTGTGAGACTCTCACAACTGCTGCACACTAATGCATTTTTTATCCGCTGTATTCTCTGCTGAATCTTACGAAGACGATGTTCATGAGGTACGGATAAATTTCTGATGCCCCATTCTCGCTCAACTGAACGAACATCTCCGAATGCTCCAGCTATGTGTATCTGGATCGCGAAGTCAACATGGCCAACGACTTAGCACCAGAGCTGAGCAGGAGGAACGTTCGACTCCGTGCCCACCTATTCGACTTTACCGTTCTTCCTGCCCTAACATACGCCTCATAAACCTGGGCCATACGAAAGACGATGAAAAAAAAATGAACACGCGATCAGTGTCGCGCAGCGTGGAATCGAGAGGACGATGCTCGGAGTGACACGACTCACGCAAGTGAGAGAAGGCCAGGTAAGAGTTCCGAGCTTCGCCGACGTTCGAAGATCAGAGACGCTGTCGCGTGGTCCAAGTCGTCGAAAATTAGGTGGGCCGGCCACGTAATGCGCTTGGCAGACACTCCCTGGACGAGAGCCATCACCGACTGGATTCCGCAGGATATCAAGAGAACACCAGGACGCCCACCAACGCGCTGGTCGGACTTCTTCGTGAAAGCCCTGAACGACCAATATGACGCTCTTCGTGTCCCTCGAGCGAGGAGGATCCATTGGAGCACTCTGGCACGCGAGAGGGACGAATGGAGACGCTGCTAGTGCCCACTCGAGCAAGTCGATGATCAACGGGACGAGAGGTGATACTTTACTCTTTGCCAACAACTGTTATGTTTTGAAAAGCTCGTGGCGTTATTTTGTTATGTGTTGCGAGGGTGAGCAGCATTGGTACAGTACCGCTCTTAACTAGTGTCGCATTTGGCGTCCTGGCTCGGAGTCGTTGAGGGTTGAAATACTGGGAAACCGAGCACATCTTTAGATTCGGATCGTCGTCTTCAAAAAGTTCAAAGTTCAGAGTTCAAAAATCTAACTAGTTTTTACTGTACACCAAATTTGACCTAGTTACAGTGATTTTCTTTCTGGAGACTTTTGAAGCGTTTTCCCTTCATTTCATCAGTCTAGGTTGATCAGTGTTCAAAATCCCCATATATATAAAAAAGGAAGGGATTTTGTCCGATGCTAGCCACACGTACTTCGTATACAGCCGAGCCTCCCGGTTTAATCACCCAAGTTTGGGGTTCGGTTGCCAGTTGTCCAACACCAAAACGTTTGACAGTTGTCCAATACTGTTGTTTACCATCGACTGCCATCAACTGCCTGACGTAGGGTGATTTCGAAAGAGGTCTCTATTGGCTACACGTCAACACCACAGAACACCCACCATATGAGGTGGTTTCCCAATACGTGTCTAGTGCTCATACCGCTGTGCTCCTTCCCAGCTCTCCTATGTGGTGCAACTTTCCACTATTTTTACCGCCATACGTTTACCATCACCCCACTACCAGTGTTGTTGCTACTACAGAAAATGAATCCTTTTCCACTGTGCAGTATGGCAACCGGCTCCTCTTTTTTGGCACTTTTTGCTATTATTTTGCATCGCAGATGGCATTTCTTGCATTCAGTTTTCCTCTATGTCTACAGCCCTACCTTGACCATTACCCCACTTCCAGGGAGGATACGACTCTAGGACCAGATTCATCAACCTGCATTCAATTGTCCTCTATGTCTACCAACCTACAGTGACCACTACCCCACTGCCAGGGAAGCTACGACTCCAGGGCCGGATTCATCAACCGCTTACCGGTCGGTAGTGGTGAAAAACAGGCCAGATCTGGTGCTGATGAATCTCATATTAGGAGTTTGACGGTACTTTTCACTGTTACCGGCATGTAAACTGTTGACGAATCTGGCATCAAATACCGAATCTCCCTCCATTGTGCAGAATGACAGCCGGTTACTCTTTTCTGCACTTTTTTTTTGCTATCAACGCCAGGGATGCTTCCTTACTCAGCGTCGGTTGAAGGCGAAGCCGGCAGCCGTCGCTAGGTAATAAAGCATTTTTAGCGGGCTCGACGTTAGGATGGGTTTCTGACCACACATGGCTCACCATACCCGATACCGGCGAAGCCGGCTAGCCTAGCGTGGCCCTCCCGGCCAGAGTCGACGCAGGGTTGTGGGGACCCTAGTGGGCTCGACGTTAGGATGGGCTTCTGACCCCACATGGTTCACTATACCTGATGTCGGCGAAACCGGCTAGCCTAGCTTGGCCCACAGTAAGGTGCGGGAGAAGCCCGGCAACCGGCGCTGGTATACTACATATTCGGATTCCTCATTGAATAGCCTTTCCAAAAATATCTGAAATCATTAGTGCTTTTAAGAAATGGCTTAGTTGACCTATATATTTCTCACTGCGGCAGGTTTCCTAGCTCGACCGATATAATTGAGAGTAAATGAATGTAAATAAAAATGAATAAATGTTATTTGGGAGTTAAGCCTATTTATCCTTTTGAACATGAAAATTTTGTTGTTATATCTGTGCCTCACTTCAAACACCTGCTTGCCCGAAGTAGGTTAGCCTAGCTTGTTTACTTTTTTGCACTGTGTTCTGCTTAATACCGCTTTTGAACTGATTTCTGCTTAATATCGCTTGATCATGTTGCTTTGTGATACGCGCAGTGTTATGCGTGTAATCCTCCCGCAATTCACGCTCCTTAATAAATAAATAAATAAATTATGACACCCACAGGACACATTACGCTAATTATCTAAACGCCCCATCAAGAAGTTTTGGGAGATCTCAGTTTTCTCAACTATTTTGGTAGATCTGACTTTAGCGCGTTGCTGCGACCTATCTGAATGTAAACACTGCCGAATTTGGCTACAGTCAACCCTTTCTACGGTTTGACGGCCAAAGCGGTTTCTTCGAATTTACCCTCTTATTTCACAGTTATCGAAACCCTTTTATGAACTTCTTTTTATGATGTCCAAAGTAGAGTAGTACTGAACTGTTTCACCTGCTACATTGGATTTTTTCAGTTTTGTACCATCTGTAACTGTTTTGTAACACAACATGAAGTGGCGAACGCTTCCTGGTCAGTAGAAGGGGTCACATGCTTTGACGTGGTGGCGTGCCTGATATCTTTCTAATCGGAATCTGAACGCGGTAGAGTTGTTATTCAGATAAAGGGCTTTCCGCTATTGTAGTATATTGCTTCTTGAAAATGTTCAAGATTTCTCCCTTCCTCTACCGCAGTGCCGGCCGGGATTTGCAAGTCGATCTGAGCGCAGCGTTCCTCAGATGGGTCGCAGAGCTCGCACCGCGGCCTTAGAGCAAGTGGTACCGCGCCATTGATGCTCAGCAATCAAACAGTAGTGAGCCAGGATTGATGGAAGGTACTGTTGGTTTATATTGCCTTACACAATTATTTCCACTTCACCCACTCGTATGGAATATTCGAATTAACCTCTATTTTCCATTCAGTTGGCGGACTAACTGAAGTTTCAGCTGAAACCAGCGCTTATTCCTGTGTTCTCTCCATGGTCTACGACCAAGTAGACTCTATTCCGAGCAATGTGCGCGCTCACTCTAGCGGTTGAATTCGTGAGCGACCAGCTAGATGCGAATTCGTTCACAGAGTGAGCGCACAGCAGTTTAATGAGCTGAGCTGCGCTTCGGAGGACAAGTTTAAACGTTTGTTCATATTTCAACGATTGCCCTCGGAAACGCAATCAGGTGCACATCTAATTTTAGTCGCCGGACTCTCACTTAACAAGAATCACTATTTCACTGAAAAGTTTAATTTTGCGGTGCGATGCGACGTTTTGCGATGTACGTGTCGGAGGACCAGTTTAAGCAATTTGTTTGCACTTACACAAGCACGAAGGAGAGTGATTCACATACGCAGCTGTCTTGATGAAATTTGGAACTTCTCGAGGTCATAGCTTCATCCCCGCACTCTGCGGAAGGAGCTTGGAAGCAGAGCCTCAATTCACGGTGGACGTCTGCCCAACATACAGAAGGACTTATTTATAAATATAGCCGGCTGTGCGCGTCAATCAGGGTGTGTTATGTGCCATCGCACACAGTCGCCTCATGATACCGTACCCCGCGTCTAATTTAAACATTCACAGCTGAACGTCACTGCGATGTCAGCTTATAATCGCTCCAAAGGCCTATATTGATGCATTTTTCGGAGCAACACGAGTTGGCGGGCTGTGAGGGTGGAGGGCGGGCTTGTAGAGTTGTGTTTTTTTTTTGTGCTTGGATTTTTTACGCCATGAGAATCCTAGTGTAGAAGTGGGCTTAGGAAGGCAAAATACCGCAACCTCTATATCGAAAATATCCAAGCCTACCAGGATTAGTCCCAACTAGTATTGGGCTGCAGACATTATGTACGAAACGTCGCTGCAGACGAGGCGAGCGCGATGAAAGTCGCCGCAACGAGGCGAAATTACCAGTCGATGATCGGTTGTGCTCCAGAACCACGGAGCCGTCTCTTTGGAAACCTCTGACCACGACAAGTTATCACGGGAGAATGAAAACTTCCTCCCAAACACCACGAACACACGCGGTTTCATCCTCGCAATACTGCAGTCAGGCTGATACCAGGGATAGTTTGCCGAGCAACGGTTACCAGCAAGGTTCGGCAATTCTGTGCAAAAAAAAACAGGGCGTTGAGGACGGAGAGGAAAGGAACGGGGAACGGAGAAACTAAAGAAGGAATCACCGGAAAGAAAACAATAGTGAATCAAGTTGTTTAGCAAACGTTAGAATTGGTGTCTGGAATTACTGTGGTCACTTCTTTTCTACCTGAACAATGGGTATCCATTTTCAACAAAGCATTTGGCAAAGTAAATGACTTTATCGCATCCATGTGGCCGTGGCTAAAGTCGAGCACATTTCTGAAGACATTTTGGACATCTCGAGACACATTGACATTTTGCAAACAAGCCGCTCGCGGCTTTGGGATGTGTGTAGTAAAAAGTTCGAAGCTATCACGTGAACCGTCATCACTTCATACATTTGGAAATGCGCAATAAAAATGGATGCTCTCAGTGATCTCATTTCTTTTTGAATGTTGTATGTTGTCACTTCTTTCTATATTAGATGCGTTGCAATAAGGACAATAGGGAACCCCTATTTAAAGCTCCCATTAGCAATTTGCCGGTTTCTGAATGTCTGGAAATGCTACGGACTTCCCTGCCGGAGTATATACCACCGCAACTCCGTCACGGAGTGCTCAGATATTACTGCTACTTCCTATTTTGGCTATTACTGCTCTTCATCTCTAATCGACTATTACGGTCAACATGCAGATTTATTGATTCTGCCAGATCCACTAAGCTTCTCACTGGCGCAATACGAGTCGCGTCTGCGGTGGTGGTAGTATCGCAAGTGGCGAGCAATCGCACCTCATGCTCCACGAACCGCGACGGTCCGACTTCAGCTGCGATTCGCCGATGGTCGACGCCTGTGAACGCCAGAGTACTTAAATTAGGCGTAGAGTACGGTGAGGCAGCTGTGTGCGGTTGCACATCATACACCCTAAATGACGCGCACAGCCGATCTATATTTACAAGTAAGGCTCATACAGAACATGGTGACCTCACCGTTTACAGCCATTTGGCCTATCATCGCCCCTCGTTTATCCCCTTTACTCCTTCAACTCAGCAGAATCGAATATTTATATATTCATACAACAGCGAGGTTACTGTATAAAGGAAGAGTAACAGCACTACACAAAATTGAAAAACACATACTACAATACACAAATAGCACAAAAAATTATACAAGACATGCAGCCATTAGCACTAAACTCGATGCGTATAGCAACTGAAGTGAACGTTGTTACAAATTAAGAGTGCTTCCTTCCTTCAACAATATTACGGTCTTCCTTCTCAACAATCCGCTCCTTCTTCTGAATAATTCCTTCTGTGTACTTTATATATACTTTTGGTGTTAGAGTTTCCAATACTGGATGATTGTTACTTCGAGCTCATCCAAAGTCTGTACTCCTCTCTTTCTAAGACTTGTTTTATTTTCTGCATATCAGTAATGATCAGAAATCATCTGATGTAACTCTTCAAGTTGCACCATACTAGCTCTATCGGATTTAGATAGGGGCTTTCAGCTGGAAACTGAAGCACTTCTACCCCTCTTTCCTTGAGGTGATTGGTGGTGAATGCCCTTTTGTGCGCAGGTGCAATGTCTTGAACCAGTTTGGCGAAACCGGAAATTGAAAACATAAAACTAATTTAAGACATATAGGCAAAAATTTTACTTACCGTCGCATTTTGCGTTATTAAAGGGAGTAGAAGGTTTATCAAGCATGTTGCAGTACAACTCGCTATTGATTCGAACTGTGCCGGGCAAAATCGGTATGCCTGTTGGCCCTCTACACGAAATACCCCTTCCCAGACGTGAACCTTTTCGGGATGCTTTTTTCGTGAGCGCAAACGAGCATAATGGTCCCCTTCTTGCATATAGCAAAACTTCGTCGAGCAGTCAACTAAATCACTGAATAAGTTAATGAGGAACCATTGAACGGGTCAAACTTACTTTGCTTACGCAAACTTACTTTCATCCGTACAAATGCAGTTCGTGAATTTGGTGTGAGGGGCAAGGTGCAATGAGGAAACTTCTATGCGCACTTCTTCGTTTTCGTCATGGATAGTGTGACAGTACTTCGTCGTTGTCTTTTTATAACCAAGGCGCAACCTTTAGCAACGGTGAACCTCTCTTTCTATTTCTCCTTGATGAACTATAAGAGTATTTAAATGAGATAAAGAAATGTAATTGGGAGACCCTAATTTGCAGAGTAAACCATATAGAGAATGAGCTCTGTAAGGACGCTCCAGTTCTTCTGACTTCTCATAATTTCTCCTGAAACATTGTATTCTTCTTATTTCCAAATTGGCATCCATCTAAAAATTCAAAGTGATGTTATCATATATGAAATTTTCCCATGCCAAGCACTACACGAATGCTTGGCTCATGAATCTCCACTCCAACCGATCAAGCGCTCATGCCCTGTTGTCTCCTACTAATAATCATATCGATGTGATTGAAGATTGGATTCGTCTGCGACATAATCTAGAAGGCGTGATGTTTTGCAGAAGGAAAAATTCATCATCAACAGGAAAGTGACAACACCAAAGAGACACATCATCGAGTCGACTAATGGGCACACTAGGAGAAGTAGAGGAACGATACAATTACAAACAATGGCAAACAATGACAAACAAATAGGAACGATACAATGACACTAATGACAAACATGGGGGTCACGGCCTGTGCTGACATTATGCGGAATGAAGTACACTCTGCATTATTAAGTGAAGTTCAGCTGCAGGATATAAAACGGATGGACACCTGATGTTTCATAAACGAAGATGTCGTTTGCTATCGTACATTTCCCACACACGGCCACGGCGGACCTCGTCCCGGCGTCATCTATCATCGGAAAGCACCCTGTTATCTCGAATACAAAGGTGAAATGGGGAAGAAGAGCGTATGTATACAGCAAAGGTAAATCACTGAATTCTCGACTCCAGATTCCAACAATTCACTCCCAGTTTTAGGTGCTCTTCACAGGTCCAATGGAGATCTTTGAGATGAAGATGACGCATGTGACGGCAGGAGGAGAGCTTTTCGAAGACGTGTTCGATATTGCTGCCGTAGACGAGGTGCCCAACACGGTACAGAGGGATCCGTCCTCAAGTCTAGCACAAAGCGAGATCGTTAGGAGGCTCACTGCAGTGGAAGAAATGCTTCCTTGTGTGGCGGATCTCCTCGTGCGATTGGAGCGAAAAATCGTGCTCGGAGAGGATCAACGTAACTGAATGGAAGGGCTCTTCCGACAGACAGTGCGAAGGCTGCCAGCACCAGTAAAAACAGGTAGACAGATTTGGAAACGCTTCAAAAGATGACTGACAAAAACAACATCTTTTAGATGGGATAAAGTACCCTTCGCCAATGCGGATCTCGTCGCCGCGTTGCGAAAAGCGAACAGCGACCCAAAAAAGTTTAAGATGCTTAGAAGAAGATGTATTCAAGGGCGAACCCTACGTCACGGATATAGCCGTCGACCAGCGCCATGACTCCGTAGATAAAATGGACTTTTTAAGGAAAGTAAGTGAACTGTTGCAAAACCTCAAATGCTAAAAAGCTTCATTTCAGTGTCTCTTCAAATTCTTCGATGTACCAACCAACCTACGTGAGGATATGTGGAAACGAGCTAAGGCCTCGCTAAACAGCAGGGCTCGACGAGCGCGCAAAGCGCAGCGCGACGTTGGGGAAGAAGGACAAGAAATAACTAATGGCAGTGGGTGTACAAGTAACGATGCATTCGATTGAGACGAATAGGAAATGGATGTCTTGTATAATTTTTTGTTCTATTTGTGTATTGTACAATGTGTTTTTCGGTTTTGCGCAGTGCTGTTACTCTTCCTTTGTACAGCAACCTCGCTGTTATAGGATATAAATATCCGATTCTGCTGAGTTGAAGTCGTAAAAGTCATTCGTTCGGACGCGGTGACCATACAAGTGCCCTGTGCAGGTTATCGCCTGGATCAGTTGTACCAGAGGATAAACGGTGGGTGATGATAGGCCATGCAAAAGGTGAGGTCACCATGTTCTGTATGTTGGACAGAGTCCACCGCTCATTAAGGCTGCCAAGCTCCTTCCGCATAGTGCGTGGATGAAGCTATGACCTCGAGAAGTTCCGAATTTCGTCAAGACAGCTGCGTATGTGATTCACTCTCCATTGTACTTGTGTAAGTGCAAACAAATTGCTTAAACTGGTCCTCCGACACGTACATCGCAAAACGTCGCATCGCACCGCAAAATTAAATTTTTCAGTGAAATAGTGATTCTTCTCAAATGAGAGTCCGACGACTGAAATTTGATGTGCACTTGATTGCGTTTCCGAGGGCGATCGTTGAAATATGAACAAACGTTTGAACTTGTCCTCCGAAGCGCAGCTCAGCTCATTAAACTGCTGTGCGCTCACTCTGTGAACGAATTCGCATCTAGCTGGTCGCTTACGAATTCAACCGCCAGAGTGACCGCCATTGCTCGGAATAGAGTCTACTTGGTCGTAGAATAGAGTGGTTAAGAGCTGGTTTCAGCTGAAACTTCAGTTAGTCCGCGCTGGTTTTAGATGAAACTTCAGTTAGTCCGCCAATTAAATGGAAAATAGAGGTTAATTCCATTATTCCATAGGAGTGGGTGAAACGGAAATAATTGTGTGAGGCAATGTAAAGCCAAGCCAGTATCTTCCAACATCGATCCTGACTCACTACTGTTCGATTGCTGAGCATCAATGGCGCGGTACCACTGGCTCTAAGGCCTCGTTTATACTTCGACGTCGAGCGACGCGACGCCACGTATAGTGGCTATATTGGGTGCGCGAGAATTGCGAACGTCATTCCATGCCAAAGAACCTTATCTCTAACTCTAAAGCCCTGGTATCCCCCTATATATATATCTCAGGGGGCGGCACATAAATCTCTAGTAAAGCTGAAAAAAGTGAAACGTGAAACGAGATTAGAGACACAAATCCTTAGAGGTGCCTGAAAAGTTCGGGCAATTTTTTAAAGTATTTCAGCGGTACGAAAAACATGCATAAACGGAAAAGATTTAAAAACAAAAATAACAGCAAATTTATTAG
The DNA here is from genome assembly GCA_947396885.1 of Heligmosomoides polygyrus polygyrus. Taxonomy (NCBI): domain Eukaryota; kingdom Metazoa; phylum Nematoda; class Chromadorea; order Rhabditida; family Heligmosomidae; genus Heligmosomoides; species Heligmosomoides polygyrus. Next base: position 37,608,080 of record OX377206.1, read on the forward strand.
ATCAATAGCAACAGAATACAAAATAAAAATTCACAACAGATGCTCAAAATTGCCTCCTTTGGCTTCAATACATTTTCGCAGTCGCTTTGTGAAGTCGCTCACGATGGTCGCGCACTGATCCGAAAAGATCCTCACGGTCCAGCCGGTTCACAACCGTCAGAATCGCCGGCAACTGCTCAAGAAGGATCAGTAGAAGACGAGGGCCGCCTGCACCATCAGCCGCAGTCATTTTCCAGCCTCGGTGATGGTAGGGAGTGGGATATGCGCTATCGGAAAGACGCCATTGGTCTTCATATAGCACATCGTCATGATCAACGCCGCTGCACTGGAGCACAACGTCATTTTGGTGAAACTGGATTTTCTCTTCAGCGGGACTGGGCACCTGCGCTTTCCGCCAAATTCACGATTGCAGTTTGGCTGAAAGTGCTAGAAGTTAGTGCGAACTTATCGGACTAGTCCAAAAGGGTTGACGTGACTTGGTAATCATCCAGTTTACTTTACCTGTGTACGCAGAAAGTCGTGTCCCCGTGTGGAGATTCTCTCTTCCTTCATAGAGGCGACGAAGTCAGGTATAAAATGTATTAGGTTGGAAAAAAGTCTCTTCACACTTCGAAATTTTTTTTACCCTTCCCCTTGTAAACGCACTAGCCAATGTTGATTGCTGATTTCGTAATCCTATCACACTTGTCTACCGTTCGCACGCAGACACAGGTTAAGACTCTTCTTGTAATTCGTTATCCATCCAATCTTCCGAACTCAATGCCAGATCTACCTCATGGCCGTTTTCAGCACGGCATTCTTCAAGAATTCATTAAAGAATCCACAGCACGTCAGGCAGCAGACCAAATTAACCACATATATGGCTTGGGATCTACTACTCATCGCGCCCGTTATGAGTGGTTCGGAAAGTCTTTAAAGGGAAATTATTCACTGAGGGCAAAGCATGGTCAGGAAGGCCAACTGGATTGGACGACAGTGAACTACACCATATTCTTCGTACCGATAGTTGGCAGACGACACGTCAGCTGGCAGAGAAGCTCGAAGTGTCTCATAGGATAGTGGGGATCCATCTGAAGAATCTTGGCTTTCATGGAAATTTGGAGCTTGGATTCCACATGCCCTGTCAGACACTCAGAAAGGTCGACGGCTCTCCATCGCTGCTTCTCTTCTGTCCAGATAAAGAAGAAAATCGTTTCTTCCGCGGATTGTGACAGGCGAAGAGTCCTGGGTTCTGTGTGCCAACTTCCGAGGAAAAGGCAATGGGTACAAAAGGGAGAGAGCCCTAAGTCTGATCTCAAGCCCAATGTTCACGAACGGAAGATTCTCTTGAGTGTTTGGTGGATATCAGAGGAGTGATTTATCGGCAAACTCTCAGAAGTGGAGAGACACTTACTGCTGCCACATACAGTGGCCAACTCCACAAAGTCGCCGCAGCTTTCCAAGAAAAGAGGCCTGAGAAGTCGAAGGTGATGATCCTGCATGACAACGCAAAGCGACATGCTGCAAGACTCACAAGAGAAACAATAAAGAAGCTGGGCTGGGAGGTAATGCCACATCCACCATATAGCCCTGACCTCGGCCCTCCCGAATGCTATTTCTTCCACGCTCTCAAGCAAGAAATTGGAGAGAAATATTTTGAAACGGACGAGGACCTCAAAAATTGGATTCAGCGGTGATTCGACTTCAGAACTGCAGTCTAGAGGAATTAGAAAAATTACCACGTCTTTGGAGATGTGTAGTAGAACAAAATAGAGTTTATCTCAATTGATTTGACTTTGTAGTTGTGAAGTAATAAATCTTTGAAAAAAATGAAAAGACTTTTTTTCCAACCTAATAATAAGGTGGGCATTAAATGGAGGGAGAAATGACGAAGTCTTGAGTGAATAGTCATAACCCATGGGATTTGTTCGACCGTGTTCCCATTATCAGGGCGCTTCCCTCAGTTCATTTCAAACTCACACGGTACATTTCTACTGAGGACAACGAGCTTACAAAGTTCTTCAGTAACCACATATTTCAGCGAGGTTTACCCGCAGTGGGTCTGTACGTACAACGCAAGCGTTGCAGCGCGTGCCGATTCCGGACGATACATCCAAGTTCTACTACTCATCACTGCCGGTCAAGGTAATTTTTTCATTATGAAGAGGATGTCGCCCTGTGGCCCATATTGCGATCAAAATATGGGCCACAGGGCGACACTCTCTTCAAAGAAAGACGCTCATTGTATATGCCGCGTTGCGTATTCCCTGATCATTTTCTGTGCTCTGTCAGCAGTTTTAGTGTTTAAACAAAAGCAAGCGAATTGCAGAAGTGCAATCTGCAGCAATCGTTCTTTATGGTCCTATTCCTCCTAGTCTTTATAATATTAGGTTGTCCCATAAGTCTCCGCCGTTTTTTCAACGATTCACTGCAGATTTCGCCGGCGGTCTGTTGCATAGCGCTGCATAGCCTTCGAAAGAGAATGATTTGCACTAACAGACCATGTATTGCATTTTTTTGTTCATCATGAATTTTGTCAATTTTTAGGTCGTTGAAGTGAAAAGTGAAAAAGTGAAAAAGTAGCCATTTTTTATTGATTTTTAGGCCATCAAATTGGGAATTCCCACTTTTCCGTCCGAATTTTTACCGAAACTCCGGTTCTGTGGTTGGACTGTTTTGCTTGGTGTTATATGTCTTTCGGAAGAGAATGTTTAGCTCAATAAGAATTTGTGTCGCGTTTACTGGCTCATGATGATTTCTGTCGAATATTAGAGGAGAAGGAGTTGTTGGTGAAGACGATTTTTCTCTTTTTGGCATTTTGTTGATATTCAACAGTAATCAATAAACGCGACACATATTCTTAAAGAGCAAGACATTCTCTTTCGAATGACATATAACTTCTTCTTCTTCTTCATCATCATCATCATCATCATCATCTTCTTCTTCTTCTTCTTCTTCTTCTTCTTCTTCTTCTTCTTCTTCAGCGTTTGTCCCGCTCCGTGGCGGGGTCCGCTATCCTGGTGTCATGACGCCACCTTTCCCGATCCAGCGCTAGATCAGGGTGGACACCAGCTACTTTCAAGTCCATATGTAACGTATCAGCCCAGCGCTGCTTCGGGCGCCCTCTAGGCCGCTTTCCTATTACCTCGAAGTTAAAGCCTATCTTGCGGACGCTGTCTTCCTTTCCACGCAGAACGTGGCCGTACCATCGCAAGCGAGCTTCGCGCATTTTGTCCGCTATCGGCGCGACACCGAACTCCTGCCGAATAGCTTCGTTTCGGATGCGGTCCATGCGCGTGACTCCAGCCGTCCAGCGCAGCATCTTCGTTTCCACTACGCTGAGGCGCGTTTCAACTTCCTTAGTGGCAGACCAACACTCAGCGCCGTACATCGCTACTGGCCGGATGACTGCTCTGTAGATCTTCGACTTAAAGCGCTCTGGTATCTTCTTGCCGCAGAGCACGCCAGTCAACGAGCGCCACTTGAACCAAGCAATGCGACGTCTTGTGACGGATTAATCCGTCGCAAAGCGCCTTTTTTGCAAAGAACTTGGGTATTGTACATAGAATTTATATGCTTTTATCAAACTCCGAGGATTTTTTGATCGTTTTGAATAGGTTATATGTACAACCTGTGAATTGCCTTTGAAAGTAGAGCTTTCGACAGAATAACAGAAAAAATAAATGGGAAAGCATACCACCTTTTGGCAGATTACAGTTCACTTGACAGAATGATGAAAAGCTACTGCCTATTCTAACTCAATAATTGCGGCCTTCTAAAGGTTGCGGATCCAGCAGCCTAGGATGAATGCCAGCCACTTCTACATAGTTTCTCTATCATGGAAAATGGAACTTTGTCGAAGGACTTGGAAAAGCCAAAGTAAATTACATGTATTTGCTTGTTGACTTTAATCCAGTCGCGTGGTTCTGGTTTTTTGGAATAATATTATGCATTTCGAGATGAGCAATGATAGATTTTTAACAACCTTTTCGAAAGCTCTAGAAAATGCGGAAGTAATGCTAACCGGCCTATAGTTTTCGGGCTACTATGTGGCAGTTTATAAGAAATGGGAGTGACAGGCGAAGCTTGCAATCTTCTGCGCTCATATACGATAGATCAAGGATATATATATATATATATATATATATATATATATATATATATATATATATATATATATATATTATGATGCATTTAAGAAATCGGTTCGGTTGCAACGTGATTTTCAAAGAATCAGACAAAAACTTCTACGAATTTTTGGTTGCCGAGTTATTTTTTTATTCTACATTGAACACCGAACTGTAGTGCGCCCAGTTCTCAGAAAAATCATTAAAGCCATTAGTGACTTTTCATGTATCGACGTGCCTTGTGTGGTTTATGGCAATTTCAATTTTCCGATATTTGTCAGCTAAACAATAACACCACTTCTTCTTTCTCGACACAAGGTTTGCAGACGTGTTCTCTTCGCAGGACTTTGAACAATTTGTGCTGCGTCCCACCACAGGCACCACTTACCTAGACTTACTCTTTTGTAATTCAAAAGGGATAGTGAAAGATGTTGTGTCTTCCGCCTATCGGTGGAAGTGACCGTGCTGCTGTTGAGTTCCATTTGATAGGTGCATTACAGTTCGGTGTTCAACAGACCAACATCTGAGGCAGTATTAAGTTTAACGGTTTTCTTTTGTTTTGTCGGTGCAGTTGTTTTAGACCATAGGTTGGTTGTTCTACTCTTATTTGTAAAATTTAGTTGTTAGCACATAAGTTAAAACACATAAAAAATGTATCACCTATATTGTACTAACAACTAAATTAAATAGTTACCTTCTTCACTGTTGAGCCTCGAGGTAACTGTAAACATGTCTTGTGTGAAGATAGAGGCAAAACAAATCGTATTTATATTGTTGTTAGCTGTCATTGTTCTGCATGTTATTGTCCTTTGACCACGATTGTTGTGCCGTTTTATTTAATGTTGTTGAAGAACTATTTGAATAATTTTTTAAATAATTTTAATGTGAGTGAGTAATATCACCAACTATATATAAAAGAGTTTGTCCGTCGAGTGATCTAACTTAGGTGAGGTACGCCGCGTCATCCACAGTGAGAGCGGTCGAGTGATTTAAAGGAAGTGAGACACGCCGCATCATCCACAGCGAGGGCGATCGAATGATCTAACCTATGTGAGATGTCACCACCTATCACCATAACCATCACCATCACCACCTATCACCACCTATATATAAAAAAGTTTGTCCGTCGAGTGATCTAACCTAAGTGAGATGCGCCGCATCTTACACAGTGGAGGCAGTCGAATGATCTAACCCGAATAAGATCACCACCTATCACTATCACCACCCATCACCATCACCATCAACACTTATATATAAAAGAGTTTGTCCGTCGAGTGATCTAACCTAAGTGAGGTACGCCGCATCATCCACAGTGAGAGCGGTCGAGTGATCTAACCTACGTGACATGCGCCTCATCATCTCAGCACGGACAAAATTTGTTATTGAATGTGGGATGTTGCTACAGCAGAGAAAGCGCCGCCTTTTGCAGCTTAACACAACAGCGCGAGTTTCTGTGCGTTCAGAGCCAGAAGACGACTACGTGCGTTTCGATGCCGCTAAAGCAGACCGGATTTAGAATGTGTGACACCGTGACACTGTCGCAAAATTAGCGCTCGCTCGTCGTCGTCGTGCCATGAGCGTTTGAGGGCTACTAAATTAGGCTAGAGTAGTAAGGACCACGAGGAGGGGGAGGGATCGACAGGAAGAAGGGACCTGGAAGCGGGACCAGGACAGGGAACCAGCAAGAAGGGAGTCGTGAGGTAATTCATATGGGGAACAAGGAATCTGCCATCCGTGCAACCTCTTCTAGCCCAACACAGTAGCAACTGCGCACGCTTTTGAGCTTCTCATTTCAGGAGATAGGCGTCGCGCTCGAAGCATCTGGATAATGAAAATGTGTCTCCGGTATCGTGCGGTGAGCGTAGAATTCAGAATTCAACGTAGGATGCTGGTGCTGCAGAGGATGTGCAGCCTCTTCCAACTTCACACAACGGCAACTGACTGGCGAACGATCTAATCATGATTTTCAAGATGATAATTGGAAAGGTTGCGTGTCAGTTGGTGAGCTCTACACTGTCCAACATTCTACTACAAGGGGTTGTACAGCTAAAATTCATTATCCTGTGGCCAAAAGTTGTATTCGCGTCTCCTTCTTTACTCAAAGGGCCGGCTCTGAATTCTTGATGTTCTCCAAAAAGCATACTTTACCACCCTCGTTAAACCTATACAAGTGGCTCGTTTACAGTTATCTCAAGACTCGATAGATTGCCCTTTCTTCTATGTCTGCGTCTATTATCACTGTGTTTTGCCGCTAATTGTTTCTTTTGTTGCGTGTTATGATAGACGTATAAATAAACAAAATAAACTGCACGTCTTTCTGAGCGTCTGGATTCGGAAGACGGCTCCTTTCCGTTTTGTTAGAAGCATCTGAATTGAGAAGATCTATCATCGGTATCGTGCGATCAGCAGCCGCTTTCAGAATTCAGCATGAGACTCTTTTGCGCGAGAGGAAGAGCAGCTTCCTCCTGCTTGGCAAAGCGGAAACTGCTCGCGTTTGTTAGCTTCTGGACATCGAATAAGTATTCACTACTACTGTGCGCGCGTTTCCGAGCGTCCTGATTCAAAACCCGTGTCGCCGACTTCGTGCCATAAACATGGGAAGACCACTAAAAGAGTAGGAGTAGTAAGGGACTTCGAGGGTGGGACCAGGACAGCGACCAGCAATAAGTGACCTGAAGGAGGGATCAGCATAGGACGCAATAGCAAATAGGAGGGACATATACAGCAATGAAGCAGAATAGGTGGCACCAAGAAAGGTGGAGGCAATAATGAGGGACCATTGGGGAGTTACAAATAAGTGAGAGCAGTAAGGACGCTAGGGGATCCATTATGAATGGATCAGCAAGGGAGACAGAGCGTGCGGGTTTAGGAGATGAGAAAGATGTCGCGCTCACCGTCGTCTTGCCATGAGCGTGGAAGGGCAACTTTATGAGGTAGAGAAATAACCACCACGACGGGGGGAGGGGAGGACGCGGAGAGCGACCAGGAAGGACCGACCTGAAAGTGGACTCAGGGGTCGGATTCATCAACGACTTACATAACTTTAACAGACTTGCATAACAGAATTCACAGCGGAAAACTCAGATAACGCGACTTATCGCTCACCATATCGTTTGATAAGGCGCGCTATCAGAAGTTTAGGCCGTAATTTTCTCTTTTAAATTGCTGTAGTTCGTTAATGAATCCGGTTCCAGGACGGGGATCCAGCAAGAAGGAAGGAGTAAGGGGAATTAATATAGAGAACCATCTGCGCCGCCTCTTCCTGCTTGACACAGCGGCAAATGCGCGCTTCTGATCTTCTGGATTCAGTGGAAGTGTCCCCTACGTCGTGCAACAAGAGTATAGGCTCAGAAGACGGGTCTTCTTCGTCACATAACAGGGGTCTGAATTCATGGGGATGGCTGCAGAGAAGCAAACAGAGGGGCAGAAGTAGTGAGCAGCAAAAACGGAAGACGTTACTGGACGGTCTGGTGAGAATTCCTATGACGAAAGTAGTGAACGGATTCACGTTGATAATGTACGCAGCAGGTCCTAGATGTTAGCGAATTTTATGTTTTACAGATATTGCCTTTCGTAAGTCAGTGCAAGGCCGCGCGAAGCTGCGAGACACGCCGTTAGTCGTGTCGGGGCCCTTGTAATAGTAATAATTTAAATAATATTACACATAGATTTAAACCTGATTCTATATTACCTTTAAATTCTTTGAATAGAAAAACGGCGACCAAAAATTAGTAGAGGCTTTTGTCCGATTCTTTGAGAATCACGTTGTAACCGAGCCGATTTCTAAACAGCATAATGACACCAAATCTGGTTAGTGTAATCCACCACTTCTGACTGTCACAAACTGGCCGGAAACAGACCATGAATAGGTGCAACATCCGATGAACTGTATACATCGCCAGAAAAAATTAATGGTACGTCCGATTGACGAAGGGAGGACTGTTTGTGGTTTGTGTATACCGCTCGGGCCGTCGATCGATCATGCACAGATGTTCCGCATGTCTAAGATTCCACTCCGCAAATGTGAGGAAAGGCCCGATATAGATGCTTTTCTGTGAGAAGAATCTGAAGACTCTTACCTTAGACGTGCTGATAGCTTGAGGATTTTTCAAAACGAATACACGGAGGAATCGTCTTGAGCAGTCTTGTCCTAGATGAGTTTAATTTCCACATGCGCTAAACTGTAGTAGGAAGACAGTCAACATTGAGAAAATCAAGATTATTTTGCGTACTTGAAAACTCATGAACAATCCTATCAAAAGCAGACTGGAACTAGGACTTGAAAACAGAAATGAAATGAAAATGGACCGCTTTCGCTTAAATTCTTCATAGGAAACTGCGAGTTGAACGGTATCCGTGATACAGGAAAAGTCAACACAGCAAGGTGGGGGCGGTGACAAGGTAGGAGACGATTAAAAAGCACTCAACTGTTGTTTGAGCAAAGAGATTTCTTAAGGCAGCTTTAGAAATTCGTCCATATGTTCGCTGTTCCTTTATTTCACTTCCTTTATCTACTCCTTCGTCTCCAGTAGTAACTCTACCATCAGTTTCACGTAAAACCGTTGGTGTGTTTTGCTTCCCTTTTTCGGGCTCCACGCACAGCACGGGGGAGTTTTTTGAGATCGTTCGCGGCTACTGAGCGAATCAGGGGTGTGCGTTTCTTTCGGTAAATTCTTAACGACAATTTTTAAAAGAAATTTTTTTGCGTTAAATTCGGTAAAATCGTTGAAAAATTTCACTTAGCTGCAGTAGGTTTGACCGTATTTTACTTTTTAGTTTCTTTAGCTTTCTGGCCTATTACTATTTCCACTTATTCAAATAACTAGAGGGTTTCCCCGATATGCGAATGCTCATCCCGAAAAGAAATCGTCCAAATTCCTTTGCATGAAGAAGAAGTAAAATTTCAAAACTGGTGTGTAAAATGCCGTTAGTGCAATTTAACGGAAATTAGGTAGTTAAATTTCGTTAAAACTTTTTAACGAAAATGCCGATAAATCCGTTAAATCGGTAAATCGTTAATCGTTAAGCGCCCATACCTGGTGCGAATGGCCGCAATGCTCAGCCGAACCCACTCGTCGACAAACTTATAACCGAATAAATTAGTACCAGTTGTCCGACGTATTACGCACAAGGCACGTAGTTCATATACAAGATAAGTTTCGTCGGACTCTCTGATGAAGGAGGATGTCATTCGTTCCTCATCATTCCCTAATTACTCACCGACTTTATCAGCCGTTCTCGTTAGGCGCCTTTTATACTCACGCCGCCGCGCGGCGCGGCGTGATGGTTGACATAGCTATCGATTTTTCGCGCCGTCCGGCGGCGCCGCGTGATGGTTGACATAGCTATCGATTGTTCGCGCCGTCCGGCGGCGCCGCATCGCATTCATACTCCGCCGCCTCAAAACACCACATTTGACGGAATTTCGGGTTACGGTATTCGGCGAATCGCGCCGCTGGAGGGAAGGACGCGGCGCGGCGCGATCAGCTGCGGCAGACTCGATGTGGAGTGGGAGATTCACCACCGAGGTGAATCATTTTGCTATGTACTCCATGTTTTGGCTCCTCAACTAACAAAACAAAGAAGGTGTAGCAAAATGGTGGCACTATTGCACTTTCAGGACTCCAGAGGTCGATGAGAGGTCGAAAAGGTTTTTTGACCAAACTTCTCCAGGGGGGGGGGGGTATTTAGGGTGCTAGCCACGAATCTGACGTCCGGTTTCGGTGACCATTACCTTAGTCACCCGTACCTTCGGTAACTTAGGAAGGAATGGAGATCTGTAGACATTCACGGAGTTCTACCTACTACGCTAAAGATATGTTCAGTGAACAATGACCACGGAATGCCAATACGAGAGAGAATTCTGAGCGATTCTCGACAGTGAGTACCTTCCAGCAATTTTACTTTTGAACCTGCACATTTGCACAATAAAGAGTCGTTTAGTGCCATCTGCATTGCAGGGGACTCGACTCAATACCACACTCACCAATTTCAACCGTAGGCTGAGCAGACGACTTCGACCCCAGCTTTAAGAGAGGATTCGTCGCTCCCCACAAGAATCCCACCACTAACATTAGCCAGATGCTTTCCGCCGATCGGCCATACGAATCCTTTCTGTTTTGGTTCTTCAGTGACTCATGGACCGTCTCCTCCGTCGTCCTTTGGGGCGCACGGAACGCAGTACGTAGAAGGTGGTCGCCGCGCGTTGCTGACGCTCCCCTTTCGAACTACAATCGCGCAGCGGCGCGTCAAATTCGAGCGCGGTGGCCGCGCCGCGCCCCGAATTGACGCGACGCTGCGCGACGGGAGTATAAAAGGCGCCTTAGCCTAAGCTACAATACCGCCCGCGTCGCGCGGTCAAAAAGACGGTTTGCGACGGAAAAATCCGTCGCAAACAGTCGCATGCTCATAACTCCTTTAATTTTAAGTTGTTTAAGAAAGCGTTGGTACCGTTCGATTCGCCTTCTCGAGATCTAAACAAGCACATATGAAACTTTACCAGACCACCGCGTTTTCGCCGTGGGTGTCCTAAAAATAACTGCAGCAGGCTTTTGCGATTGGAGCACCTTACTTTCCAGGACGTGCATGTGAAATGCAGTGTTTTCGAAGTATCTTAAGCATGGCGTGCGTCGTCAGTGCTCTGTCATACCTGGAATACTCCGAGAGTGCGCCGTGCACAATGCATATAGAGATGGTGCTATCAATCGAGTGGGTTCGACAACTGGTAGAGTGAACGTTTGGGGAGTCAATCATATATTTAAAGCTGCCCTACTAAGGAATTGCTTTAATGCTGTACAGATCGCCTTTGAAGTGAACAATGCATATAGAGTCAGTCGAACCTTTCAATCGAGGGGCCGACTACTTGCAAATTGCACGCGCGGGCGTGTTCGGAGCGCAATAACTCGTCCAAGTTCAAATCATTTCGGCTGCAACTCGTGGGTTTTGTAGGCAGTAAGACAACCTAGTAGCACACTAAAGTAGAACGGTGTAGCTTAGGAATAGGCTATGTTACAGAGGTGCGAAAATGCAGGTGAGGCTTGTGTGACGCATTTTTTCCCATTTCGGTGGACCAGTGCGGGAAGACCCGGCGAGCAAACGGTCTTGAAATGCGCGTGCAAAGAGATCGCACAAGGTGCTACATGATGACGTGCTCAAACTCTTGATCTTTCTAAACTGCGGCCTCAGCTGTCAGTTTGAAGTGGCGGTAGATAGCGGTTAGAGTTTCTTGCGCTCTTACTCGCCCAGATTTGAGTGCTTGAAACTCACAATGGTACCGTTCTGTTCACCATGAAAAGCGCTATCAAATGGTACCAATTTAGATCGATTTTGGAAATATCGTTTTTTTGGCAAATCCAAAACCTACCGAAATCGGCGGAATTTTCAAAAACGGACGTAGGATTCGTAATCAGCGCCCCAAATAACCCCCTAGATGACTTTGGACGAGGAAATTTGGCCATTTTCGAAAATAGCGGTTTTCGATGACGTCATCGTCCGCGCAGCTCGGCCTAGGGCGCCCGCGTCCCCGATAGGAAATTGTCAAAAAAAAACGATTTTTTGAAATTGGTCGAGAGTGACACCATTCGATAGAGCTTTTCGCGATGAACAAAACGGTGCTATTGTGAGTGTCGAAAACCCAGATATGGGCGAGGAAGGGGGCAGGAAACTTCAAACGCTAAAACTCCGCCACCCTAAAATGGCAGCTGGTTCTCAGGCAGTTTAAGCAGCTAGAGAGTTGTGAGCACGTCGTAGAGAACCTTACGCGCTCTGTTTGTTTGAGCAATTGTAGACCGTTAGCTCTCTGCGTATTCCCCCAGGGGTCGACTTAAGTTGGAAAAAATCGAGTAACACAAGGCTAACCTGCATTTTCGCACTGCTGTGACTTTGTCCAATGATAAGCTACATTGCTGTGTTTCAGTGTACTACTAGAAAACTTTGCTGCCTACAAAATCAACAAGCTGCAACCTGCAACTGGAAAGGTTCACACATGACAGAGTTATTGTGCTCAGAACACACCCGCGCGTGCAATTTAGTACAACGGTCGATGTTCTCCTCTCTTACTCACCCAGAATGCAGTTTTCCCTACTCCGGATAATACCGCTCAATTCACCATGAAAAGCTCTATCGAATGGCATCAAGCATGGCCCAATTCGAAGATATCGATTTTCAATGACGTCAACGTCCGTCTGCCGCGGCATTGAGCGGCCCCGTCCTCGATGCGAATCTGCCAAAAAATCGATATTTCCAAAATCGGCCTAAATTGGTACCATTTGATAGCGCTTTTTATGCTGAACAGAACGGTACCATTGCGAGTTTCAAGCACTCAAATCTGGGCGAGTAAGAGCGCAAGAAACTCTAACCGCTATCTTCCGCCGCTTTAAGCTGGCAGCTGAGGCTAAGGCAGTTTAGAAAGATCAAGAGTTTTGAGCACTTCATCGTAAAGCACCTTGTGCGATCTCTTTGCACGCGCATTTCAAGACCGCTTGCTCGCCGGGTCTTCCCGCACTGGTCCACCGAAATGGGAAAAAATGCGTCACACAAGCCTCACCTGCATTTTCGTACCTCTGTAACATTGCCTATTCCTAAGCTACACTGTTTTACATTAGTGTGCTACTAGACTGTTTTACTGCCTACAAAACCCACGAGTTGCAGCCGAAATGATTTGAACTTGGACGATTTATTTATTTATTTATTTATTTATTTATTTATTTATTTATTTATTTATTGCACTCAAAGGTGCGCATAACCTTTAACACATAATCATGCAATTAAGACAGATCCAGCACTGAAAAAAAAACTAAAAAACAACAATAACTAAACAACTTTCTAGAAACATAGCTGATAAAAAACAACGAAAAATGAAAAGAATTCGCAAACAACTTGAATTGTAAAGGCGAAATACTGAAACGTATTTAGAATACCTCCTTCAAAGCAGGAAATCCTCTTGCCCTTTTTCCTTCCAGTGCCCTCATTTTGAACTTGAACTTGAAAACTGGGACATTTATGGTGCAATGAGTAGCAATGTGGAGCCATCCGCGTCCATGCACAGGTAGCTTTACTAATGGTAAGAAATAACCTGCATCAGTCTGCTACAATGCCTTAATACACACGGAAATCACAAAATTCGCTGTGTGAAAACAAATTGGTGGCAGCGTAATTACGTAAAACAAAAGAATAGCACACAGAAATTAGGATGATTTGGTTTTCTAAAACACAGCCCAGCTATAGCATGGTTATTTATATAAAACTACTCTCGAGCAACATTCCTGGCTGGTCAACACCTAAGCGTCAGGTTGTAGCCTTCCGTACTTAGGCGAGGCAAAGCTTCTTTCAGTGACAGCCTTTGTCGCTTCTATAGCCGCAGCTGGTTGACGATAAAAACCGAAACATCCTGTGGAAAGGCAAACATTTTCGAAACATTTTTGATCAAGTCTAAGCTCTCCTGCCAACCAGCTACTCATCACCCTTAATAACCCAGGCTAAGGTCTCAAAATGTTGTGATAAGAGGAATCGCCCAGGGTTAAGATAATGACATAGCATCGCTTCGGGGATAAACGTTCACTTTGCACAAGTGTTTGAAGATGTAGCTTCATATGAGAGCAACGCAAGAAAAAAGGAATAACATTATCTAGAACATTAACATTGCGAAGGTTATAAAACAATAACAATAACACGATGAATTTAACGCGAGACAGCCAGCCACACTCATCCCCGTACAGCCAACCAACATCACACGAACCTCACCACATGGCAAAATCTGAAATAGGAATGGTGAAACTCAAACCTTAAGTGTTTCCTAACAGCTGCAAAAGGTCATTTCTCTTCAGTTCTTTTCTGAATGCAAAGCCATTTTCAGCTTCAAACACTGTCAATGGTAGCAGCTGCATCCACCTGGCACAACGGTTAAATAGGTTGTTAAACATCAGTGAATATTTTTTCCTGCCGATTCTACGATAATGAACGTTAAACCTACCATTACGCATGCTTGATGGCACAAATACCCAATACTTACTTGCCAATAATTTTGATTCATTTCGAAGAACTCGGAAGCAAAATGTCAAGTCAGAAGCAATGCGTCTCTCCTGCAATGTCTTTAAACCAAACATATTCAACCTATCGGTATAATTAGGCATTTCGGTTCCACTTCGAGAGCGCTTAACCCTATACCAGAGTAGACGGGTGAAAACCTGCTGCACTCTTTCTAATTTTCGAATATCCTTCTTCAAGTGGGGACTCCAAACTGGAGAGCAGTATTCAAGTTGAGGCAGCACGTGAGACTTATAAAGTCTCAGCAATATTGCCTCATCAGAACATTTTATATTGCGGAATAAGCAAAACAGAGTGCTGTAGGCCTTACGAACTACTCCATCAATGTGCGTCGAAAACTTCAGATCAGTGTCAAATATTACGCCAAGGTCTTTTGTGTAATGGCAGGTTTTAAGCCGCTTTCCGTCAATGGCATATAAGGGCACGTCGTCATCTCCAATATGCATAACAGCACACTTATCCGTGTTAAGAGGAATACCCGAACAATTGGCCCAGAGATGCATCCGTTCAATGGAGCTTTGAAGCGCCAAACGTACTTCGGTTTTGTTTTTATTATCATACATACCATATAGTTTGACGTCATCAGCATAGAGCTGCATTTTAATCTCAGCAGGAGTTCTTAGGAATTGAGGAATATCAATGGTGTAAATCATGAATAACCAAGGAGACAAAACACCTCCCTGAGGGACACCGCTTTCGCAGGCATACCTCCCGGAGAAGCTTTGTTTTACCCTAACTGTCATGTCTCTATTTGATAAATACGATCTTAGCCAGTTTAGCACTTTACCTCGAATCCCAAGCCTTTCCAACTTATCAAGCAGCATTTTATGACATACCCTGTCGAACGCTTTAGATAAATCGAGATATACCACATCAACTAATTTTCCACTATTGAGAGCATATGAGAAATCATAAAGCAAATCAATTAAGTTGGTTGCTGTCGAGGCACCAGATAAAAATCCGTGCTGCTGGCGAGGGATTACGTTAAATTTGTTAAGCCAAGTTTGAATTTTTTCGCACACTATTTTCTCCATTACCTTAACAGCTGTAGGAGTAAGACTAATCGGGCGAAAATTACTTAGATGATTAGTGCTAGAACTCTTTGGAATAGTTGTTACTATGGCTTCCTTCCACACCTGGGGAACCTCTCCTAAGAGCAAAGACAGGTTGAATAGGAGCGCAAGGGGCTTTGAAAGCGAATAGTGACATTTTCGGAACACTATCTGAGGGATTCCGTCATACGGCTCAGAGGTAGATGGGTTTAAACGCTTGAGAATTAAAGAGACTTCATGTGGATGAAAATATATATCACCAAATGTATGTTTGATAGATAAAGAGTTTGCAAAATATTCTGTGGTTGCAGAGCGGCTGGCTGTAGAAAAAAACCAGAGAAAAATTCAGCTAATGCATCCGCCTTCTCCTGGTCGGTACGGAATTTGGAGCACATGGTCCGACTAGCGTTGGAAGGCATGCTCTTGGCTTTAGTCTTTGACGGATGTATTGGTAAAGGTTTCTGCCTGAGGCTTGAGAGGCAAGCCGCCTTTCGTAATTAGCAACGAATCTTTTGACATGATGGTTCAGGCTTTCGCAGACATTTTTGTAAGCGTGGTTGTTTAAGGGGCATTTTGACTCGCGAAAAAGACGTTGTTTTTGATTCAATAAATTACGGATGTGGGGAGGGTATATCATCGAATTGCATCTAGGAAATCTAAAAGGCACGAATATTGCAAAAGCATCATAAAGCACTGCACAAAATCTTCGATAAACATCAGACATAGAGGTGTACTGATTGAATATGCTTAACCAATCTACAGCACAGAAGTAGCTGTCTAGCGCTGAGTAGTCCACACTCAAAAAATCAGGGAGGGGAGGTGGCGAAAAATCAGCGAATCTGGCCATTATGTCAAAAGAAACGATGCAGTGATCTGATGTGGCTAACGGAGGTAGTGTAGCTACGTTGAATACAATTGGTGATGAGGACAAAACAAGATCAAGGGTGTTTGCACCAAGTATAGACCTGTTGACGAACTGCTGAAATCCACATTCTTGGAAAAACTCTAGGAAACTCGTGCTGGCCGAATTAAATGCATGTTGCTTGACCCAGTCAATCTTTAAATTAAAATCTCCTATCACTACAGTGTTGGCATGAGTTAATGCGAGATTACGAAGCAGCTCGATTAGGCCATCATCATCATTTTTGGCAGAATCAGGTGGACGGTAAACGGTAATGAAGCGAGTATATGAGGCTGTAACGGTACAGAAGAGGTCAAGGCACAGCACATCGGCCTTACCAGGAGCAGTGAGGTTCTTGTGGTCCATAATAAGATTTCCTTTCACAACACAACAGACACCGCCTCCAATGCGACCATTACGATCAGATCGGAAGACAAAGTAGGGAAGGGAGCCAACTATTTCTGAGTCCAAAACTCTCTCATTGAACCAAGTTTCTGTGATAAAAACGGAATCTGGCTGATATTGTGACAAAAAGAGTTGAAAATGCTCGATTTTGTTCACCAGGCTACAAGCATTTATTAAAAAGCACTTCAGGGGCTTACAGCCGTGCTGACTTAAGAGTTTCCCGTGCTCCTGGGAAGGTCGGAGGCTCGAGTCAGCTTCCCTCGATACACTACCCACTCGCGGACGGCTGCACCCTTGTTGCGCTCCCGAGCTTCTTGCCTCAGTTCATAGTCGCGTTTTCTCTCCTCTGCTGTCATACTCCGGCGTACGAACACATGAGGGAAACCACAACTCCGAAGCAAGCGGGCATTAGCGAGAGCACGACGCCAGTGGGTAGAGGAAGGGAGAACCACTTTTACTAGCCGGGGCCGTTTTGGATCAGGCCGACCAATTCTATAAACTTCAGTGGGACGACATTCTACATTAAGTGCATCTAGAACACGTCCCACTTCTCCCTCAAGAGCGGCCTGCCTTTCAGAAGGTCGAAGATCATCGGCACCCTCCTCCAAGCCACTAATCACTATGCTCCGAGAGCGTTTTTCGCCCTCCAAAGCATCAGAGAAATCGACTGGAATTCTCTGGACAGCAGCCAGAAGGAGGCGCCCAACGGCTGGATCAGTGTTCAATTCCATAGCCATCCGGATGATCTATTGCCGGCTTGCCGGCAAACTCATCTTCACCTCCCTGACCCATCGATCCAGCCTGATTCGACTGTGAAAGACTGGCACTTCTGGTTACCCTTTTGGTGGCTGTTGGCTGCGACTTTGGTGCCATGTTGGTCCCTGAGCTACCTCAAACTTGGGTAATTAAACCGCTCCGAACACGCCCGCGCGTGCAATTTGCAAGTAGTCGGCCCCCTCGATTGAAAGGTTCGACTGACTCTATATGCATTGTTCACTTCAAAGGCGATCTGTACAGCATTAAAGCAATTCCTTAGGAGGGCAGCTTTAAATATATGATTGCCTTCCCAAACGTTCACTCTACCACTTGTCGAACCCACTCGATTGATAGCACCATCTCTATATGCATTGTGCACGGCGCACTCTCGGAGTATTCCAGGTATGACAGAGCACTGACGACGCACGCCTTGCTTAAGATACTTCGAAAACACTGCATTTCACATGCACGTCCTGGAAAGTAAGGTGCTCCAATCGCAAAAGCCTGCTGCAGTTATTTTTTTAGGCCACCCACGGCGAAAACGCGGTGGTCTGGTAAAGTTTCATATGTGCTTGTGTAGATCTCGAGAAGACGAATCGAATGGTATCAACGCTTTCTTAAACAACTTAAAATCAAAGGAGTTATGAGCATGCGACTGTTTGCGACGGATTTTTCCGTCGCAAACCGTCTTTTTGACCGCGCGACGCGGGCGGTATTGTAACATTGGTTGTCTAGACGGCAATTTTGAGTTCGTACGCCGTCCACAACAGTCCAAAAATCAAAACCCTACACGTTTTCCAAACTTTATCTCAAGTATTTTGCTTTCCGTAGCCGTACGGCAAAAAGTAGTTACGCTCAACCTCGAGAGATTGACTAATTTGAAGCTGGAGGGGACGAAGTGGAGAAACGCCGTGTGTAGATTTACAGCTGCAGCAAAGAGGTGTGATGCTACGGCTGACTGTAACAAAAAGCCTTCTCACTTCTGTTCTTCCTCGACGGCGAGATACCATTATTAGCTGCCGCTCTACACCCTGCAGCGATGGCCATGGATTTCTATTCGAAATTATGGCGGACATTCAGCACTAATTTCTAATCGTATTGGTGAACGCCGAAACCCACATGAGGCGTTTTGTTCTTGTCATTGTCGTTATGAGCTCTCCGCATGCCACTAAAAGTTCGTTGCCTTCTGTCGCAAGCACTGTTGTTGTTTGCAGCTGAGCACTTGTGACGAGGAGGTCAGCCGATTAACAGTAGGCGGTGTTTGGGTGCAAATGTCGACTGAAGCATCTCCTTGTCATCTTGTGTTCCCGCATGATCCTCGCTGCCTGAGAAGGTTAGCAGTATGCCTCTGTTTCCTGCCACATGATATCCAGCAACACAACTTATTTCAGAGGACCACTGATGCATGCCTCCCGGTCGCTTCGGCAACCGCTCCCACCGCAGGCAAGCCTCACGTTTCCGAGTCGGCTACTTGCGGCGTCCGCCGATGCCGAACCTCATATTGAAGAGGTGAGCTGTCGCAGCGAAGCTAAGCTTTCGTGGAATACACTTTGGTTTCACCGTTCCGAGCGTAAAGCAGGTCTAGCGTCAGAGAGAATCAATTAGCGGCGAATGAAAGAGACCGAATCAGTTGTGATTTTCCGCCTAAGGTTGTCGACAGTCTCGACTGTCGATGAAACTTGGAAGAAGGTGAACGACGCGGTTCGTCAAACTGCGACTCTACACTCCCGCCGCCGAGCGACGCGGTTGGCCGCGCCGCGTTTCGAAATTCACGCGCCGCTGTACGATTGCAGCTAGAGGTGTGCGTGAGAGACGCGCGGCCACGAGTTCTTACGTACGTACGGACTCAGTTCGGAAGAGACGGGCGCCGTTGAATGGATTATGAATTGCTCTCCGAAGTACGAACGACGCGACCCGCTGCTGCAGGCACAGAGGAACATGTGATCGAAGACTAGAAGACTGCGAGAAAAACTCGTTGAGAAGAAGAATCGTTGTAATGTGCAAAAACTTCGCTTGAAAACATTCGTCTAACCAAAGATTTGTTCTTCCCGAACGATAAGGGTGGGCTTCAGTCAGTCCCTGTTTTGGGATACCCCACTTCAATTCCACGGGATACAGTGGGGACAACTTAGGCCGATGCAATGACTTGCGGTGGCTAGCTTATGGACATATCAGTGTATTTACCCTCACACGAGACGTGTAGCAACTCACCAGTTTCATAAGGAATGGAATCCTTTTCGGGAATAGATAAGAACCAGATCTGTCCTCTAACCTGACCTCGAACCGAATCCAGAATCTAAAAACCTTAGCGCATCCTAGTTACTGTATTTTGGAAACAGTTTAGAACTTCCCTGAAATAATTTCTTTGAAAAAATCAGTCGAAAAATTCTTGTGCTGTTTGGATCTAAAAAAAATCACTTTAAATCGTACTGTAACATTCCATAAAATCTAAAAGTTCTCTCTACGTCAAACCACGACATTTCCTTAGTGTGCCAATATTACTGTAGTAAACGAGTTCCAAGGTGGGTCAGTTTATTGAGAGGCCTAACATTTCGACCTGTTCGTCACCTTCAGAGGCCTAAAAGTGGTTCAAGACTTTAGATTTGTCAGATACCCGACAAACGCCTCCAATAACTGTATTTCTTCGACGTATTATACAAGGAATGGATGGGGAAGTACAGCCTGTGTCCAGGTTCAGAAGACCAGTCTCGGAAGTCGCATAACGCGTCCAATTTCGGCGACGTCTCACAGACGTCATGCAACGGGTGTTCGGATTCAGAAGACATGTTATAGACATCATACAACAAATGTTTGGATTCAGAGGGCGTTTCACAGACGTCATAAAACGAGTGCCGGATCTAGAAGACGTGTCATGGACGTTATTCACAGTACTATATAATAAGCGGAAATACGCCTGTATGTATGCAAATATGTCTGACTGCCAGTCTATCTGTCACCACATAGAGACGCAGTACACTTCAGAGAATGTAAGCTGTTACAACGATGTTTTTTTTTTGCGATCAAAGCTTCTAGCGCCAGGCGGGACTCGAACACGCACCTCCCTCTGACAGGGCGGGAATGCTCTACGCCATTACACCACCGGCGCTGTTTGATCGAACGCAACATCCACACGTCGTGGGACCCATCAGCGCTCACCCGTATATCGGGATGAGCCGGCCGCTGATATCAGCATGGAACCAGTTGAACTGTAGGTCTAGATAGAAATGATTGATGATTGACACTTCAGAGAACGATTTGCATGCAAGCTATGTAGGATGGGCATGCTATGAAGAGAACCCTTCAACCAGACGTTCGGTGGGCTGTAGGCGGCTGAACGTTTGGTGTTGCATAAACTGGTGATGCAGTTGAACCAAAATTGAGATGACCTTGGTTGGATAGAAACACACATATAGAACCTTTCCTCGTTTGTTCGTTTAATTTGCCCATGCCTCGAGTTGCCGGAGCTGGTATTTTAAGCATCTTTAAGTGTGCTAGAACGGTCTGCTCAGTTCCACCTTAGCCCTAAGCACAGAATTTTTCAGACGACTTACGATGTTCTGTCGAGCCATGCGCGTGTGAGCATTGACAACGACAGGGAATGTGTGTGGTACGACAGTCCTCGACGAAACTACGATACACTGAGTCCTGGCGCCTCTTCTTCAAATATTTCTTCATCACCGCTAGAGTCGACACTTTCCACAACATCGCTGTGGTAAGTGGGCTGCAATAGGATATGCGGGAGCCATCGAAATTCAATTCTTCTTACCCTCCTTAGTTTCCTTACCAAATTGGAGACCTTTTTTAGACGTGGAAATACTACGCTTCTGCTTTGAAAATATTTTTATTTATTATTTTATTATTATTATTTTATTATTTTTATTTATTTTTTTATTTTTTATTTTTTAATTCCCATGGATGTGCATGCAAATGCTCAAGCAGTTATGTAGATGATGGAATTAGAAAACGACGAGTATTACTATTGGTTCAACCAAATTAGCATAAAGATAAGGGAGTGGAGGTAGGAACTATTTAATCCTTTTGTGGGACGTGTCACGCATTGGACATACAGGCGGTATAATGGAGGCAAGTTGAATGCGTTCATGGCCAACACGATCACTTGTATGTATCAGTCACTTTTATATAACACAATCGCTTGCTTACACTTGTGGTGGCCAGTCGATCGAAACAGCGTTTTATCCTTGGAGGACAAGCCTTGTACCAATTCAGCGGATCCGCAGGAATGGAAGGTTTGCTTAGACTGGAGTGTTCTGACAAACGAAGGTGATGTTCGTTCTCCACCTAGTGTCATTGGGAACTGCTCCCTTCGGCAAGCTGAGCCAAACAAGTCTATTATAACTTGCTGCCAAAAGACACTGCAAACTCACGAATGCTGCAACAGCGAGCAACTGACCAGGCAAGGATTGCGGGTGCATTTCTGAATGGCGAAAATTGATACCATTGCGAGAACCTCCACCCTACGTATAGCAGAGAAATATCTTTCTTTTGTGCTGAGTCATTGTCGAATATTCGAATGATTTCAAATAACAAAAGTTTTGGAGCATTCGAAATCAAATATATTCGAAAAATGTGATTTGTCTGAACATTTGAATTCGAGTACATTCGAGAAACGCGATTTTTTGAATTCGAATATTCGATTAGAATATTCGAATTCGAATGAAAAATTGGGCTGCATGATAGACATGATAGACGACAGCCCAGAAGAATAAGTGGCAGCAAGGCATATGTAACGGATCCCTTCCTAGTTAACCACGAGGGAAAACATCGACAGGCCTCTCATAAACCCTTGGTCCATGGTGAAAATGAGGTGGAGCACTTACACATTGTAGGATCAAATAGCTTATGGAAGCGTCAAAATTTCTTGTTTGCTGGAACACGAATTCTTCTCCAAGGAGTGCTTGGGTGTTGTAAAGTGCTGCTCATGAGGAGCAAACGAAAGGTTTACAACACATTTGAAGCAACATAATCTGCTTGAGCTAGTGCAAGCTTCTAGGTCACTTCAAGCGAACATTTTTGGAATTAATGACTGACTGACTGTTCAGGAACTTTCACGAAACAATGCTTTCGCTTAACGGCAGCTAATGATAGACTGACGACGAATATACAAAACCGTAGCCAATCTGTTCTGCTCATCTAAAAACGTGAAATATCACACTGTCAATTTTGCGGCCACAAAATTTATTACAGGTAGCTAGGAATAGGCCAGCCATGACGGCCGGTCCCACTTCTTTCTGGTGATTCGCCCCAGTGGTAGAAACAGATATTTCTTAATTGCGATGAATCCATGAATGTAACTATTTTCCAGCCAACATAAACGGTAGACTCATAACAAAAATCGATCAATAAATAACAGCCGGTCGATTCACACCACCTGCCTTTTGTGAAGTCTGGCATACGGCCGACATATTCACGCGACTCCCACTCCCAATGCCCAACTCAGAGATGAAATCGATCGATAACAGCTGGTCGAGCTGCATCACCTTTTGTGAAGTCTGACATACAGCCGACATATCCATGGTGTTGGTTTTACTGCTTGTATCCATCCCGTTCGTCATCCGTCTATTTTTCACTACAAAATAAATAGCAGAATGTGCAAGAGCACCAAAAGTGAAGAGCTAAGGGGAAATACTGACAAATGGTATTGGCGGGCTGCTACCGAAGCAATGCTATATGCCGCGCGCTCCGAACATGGCACTATGAAACCAGGGCGGCGTAATCCCTAGTTTATACTTCCACCGCCACGCGGCGCGGCGCCGCGATCGCCATAGATATCGACTTTTCGCATCGCCCGGTCGATATCTACCCTACTATGGTGCCGCGCCGCTCGGCGGCGCAACTATAAACTAGGGCTAAGGGCGACAGGCAGACACGGCTGTGGACTAACGAAGTTAAAGAAGTCCGGCTGAAGAAGAGGTTATTCCATGCGTTCCTCATCGACAAGACATCCGAGAAATGGCGGTTGTATCAGGAAGCGAAGAAATCCGCTAAAAAGACAGTAGCCGTTGTAATAGCCACTCATTACGATGATGTCAACATGAAATCGTATGCGGGGTGGTGAGCGGTTTCTTTACCGATTCGCGAATGTTCGTCATCGCCAGACCGATGATGGTGAACAGTTCTTTGGCGTTAACGATAAGAATGGTCACCTCCTAGTGGACCGCTAAATGGCCTTGAATCGATGGCTCAACTACTTTGAAGAACTCTTGACGGTAGAGTTTGTCCATCAAGCCACTCTTTCTGCTCATCCTGTATACGGCTCCGTTCAGAAAATCACTGTTGAGAACACAGAAGCGGCTCCAAAGAAGATAAAGCCAGGCAAGGCAACGGACCCTGATGACTTGGCGGCAGGTTTGTGAAAGTCGAAATCTTGGTACCCAGCCGAATGGCTGGCGATGTTCTTCAACCAGGTGGCTGCGGAGACAGTACCTGCTAGCTGGCAGATAAATACGACGGTTCTGATTTGGAAGAAGAAAGGCAGTTCAGCAGACAGCACAAGCTACCGTCCAATTCGTTTGCTTCCGCATAGCATGAAGCTATTTAAGCGAACTGTTGATGGTCGCATTCGTGACGTCGTCCATCTTTCTACCCACAATTGTGGCTTCATAGCTGGTTGTGGCGCAGTCGATGCCTTACAAGCCATTCGTCTTCTGATAGAAAGACACAGCGAAAAACAGATTGCCTTCCTCGACTTGCAGAAGACTTTCGATCGTGTTCCGCGTGAAGTGATATGGTATGCTTTAGGACAGCATAACGTTCACGAAGAGATTATTAAGTGGGTGCGTTGCTGTTACTCTACCCTTGTCCGAGGAGTGGAGTGCAAGAGCCAGCAGGCACGTCGATGGAGTTTCCCATCTCTGTCGGAGCACATCAAGGGTCTGCGCTCTCCCAACTGCTTTTCATCGTCGTTATGGATGCCATATCATCACATCTTCTGCAGGAGCCAGTTTCTTAGACGTTGCCTTATGCTGATGATATAATGCCCACTAGCGACAGCAGGATCGAACACCAGCGGTAGGTACAAGCTTGGTGCGGTCGCTTGGGAAGATTTGGCTCAAGCTTAACGTCAATAAGACCGAGTTTCCAACCACTGTCGAGAATGAGTCTCGCTCCATTAAGGTGAAGGGAGCATTGAGCTATCACGTACTTCGGCTTTCAAGTACTTGGGATCAGCATTCGCGCCCGATGGTAGTGCACTCGTTGAAATGAACTCACGCGTGAATGCAGCTTGGTCTAAATGACGCTCTCTGACGCGAGCGCTCTGCGACAGGAAGATACCAGAGGGGCATGAATCAAAAATTTACAGAGCAGTCGTCCGACCTCCACCTATTTACGGAGCTGAGCTGGCCCGTTACTAACGAAATTGAAAGGCGCCTTGGCGTCAAGGAAACGAAGATTCTTTGGTGGATTACCGGAGTTGTGTGTTGGAGCAAGTGCGCAACGACTCCATTTAGCAAAGATTTGGAGTCACTCCGATGGTTTCATTTTTTGCGCAAAAGGTAACACTGTCCGAAAGACAGGCCTTAAGCTCGAAGCGCCCGGAAAGCGGCCATGAGGGAGACCAAATCAGCGCTGGCTTGATACACTACCGCAGGGCTTGATGATGGCTGGGCTGCACTCTGATCAGGCATTTAATCGGGAAAAGTGGCGCCGTCATTCCAAGAAAGCGGTCCCCGCAGCTAAGCGGGACAAACGCTGAAGGAGAAGAAGAAGGGACACAGAACATTGGAAAATGTCTAGGCATCCACCGAGCGCTGGAAGTCAAAAGACAATGTCACAGATCAATCATACAATCAATATCGGTTGATGTTACAGATCTTTTATAGGTGATCGGTTCTCTCTCACGGTTATCCGATCGAGAGTGAAAGTCACGTGAATATGACAGCCAATGGAAAGGCTTCACACCAGGGAGAATTTTTGATCACGCAATCACTACTGATGGATATTATGGATGTTTTGAACGTATCCTGCGCGCGAGAAACCCAACCCTGAAAAGGAGAACCTCCAGAGTGGCGGTCAGCTTCTACTGATAGATATTATGGATGTTTTGAACGTGTCCTGCGCGCGAGAAACCCAACCCTGACAAGGAGAACCTCCAGAGTGGCGGTCGGCTTTTGCGATGCAACTTTTAAAGAATGTAGGGTCCCGTGTGGGTAGTCAAAAACCATAGTTACTTTTTTCGGAATGGTCTTCTGTGGTCGAAAAAAAAAACGTGTGGACGCGTGAGCGCGAGGTTCATGGTGCCCTGTTGCCAAGCAGGCCGATGTGGTCGGTTGGCGCAGTGGTAGCGGGGTGGCCACTGATTGGGTTTGATGGTTCGATCTCCGGTGTCGCCTCCGTTTTTGCCCACATCGGATCGTTATTATTATGGGCTTACGTGATCACAGAAATCAATTTGTACACAACTAATGCTTTTAGTATTTAAACCTACCCTTTTTGGGCTTTCATTTGAGTTACCTCTCAATGGATCGTATTTGCACTGTATTATTCTATTGGATCGCTAACATTAAAAAAATTTTCTTGCTCACATGAAGTAACTGTGCTTATTGCTGACAATTATAATCAACAGTTATGATACAGAACTACGAAAGATTTAAAACATTATCGCTTATCACACCAGCAGCATCTTACAAACGCTAGGGACGAACAATATCTTCCTCTCCCTGTCAAGGCACCACTACTTCTTCTTCGTTGAAGGCATAATCGGTAGGCGTAGAGAAGGGCCCCGGGTGATCATCAACATATCCAGCCGCCATCCAAGCGTATGCCAGACATGGGCGGAATACCGGAGCGCAGAACTGCCGGTAGGTCTGGCTTATAATCTGCAATCGAGCCAATGCGTAAAAATAAAAAAAAAATAAAAAAATGGAACCCAGTTCGTATGGTGTTCTATGCCTGTGTAGCAAATTGCGGGTGATGCTGTATCACATAATCATGCACCCGTCGGATGTACCGCTTGAACAATCGAAAGAAGTATACATCCAACGGCTGCCAGAGGTAGGTTGCACCAGCTGAAATGGTCATCAGGCGAACTTTTTTCTATTGGGCACCTCTGACAGCACATTGGCGTGGCCCTTAAATCCAGCCCAGCTATCGAGAAGAAGGATTCTGAGCGGATGGCCTGACAAAACTGAAAGCATTATTCGTGTATAAATTGACTCCTGTGATCACGCAAGCCCATAATGATAACGATCCGATGTGTGCAAAAGCATAGGCGACACCCGGAACCGAGCCATCAAACCCGCTTGGTGCACCCGAGAAGCGACCCCGTTACCACTATGCCAACCGACCACATTCCGCTGGGTGGCAGCAGGGCACCATGAACCTCGCACTAACGCGTCCACATGGTTTTTTTTCGACCACTGAAGAGCATTCCGAAAAAGTAACTATGGTTTTGGACTTCCAACACGGGACCCTACATCCTGTAAAAATTGCTTTGCAAAAGCTCACCTCCACTCTGGAGGCCCTCCTTGTGAAATGTAAATCAGAAGACGTAGAGATCGATAGGACAATCGTTTGACAGTATGACGATTAGGCGTCCCCGATCGGTCATTCACCACCGCAGCGATTCTGCATGGAAAAATTTATGCCGTTCAACATTGTGAGACGTTGTGGAAGTTTCCTTTTTGACAGAAAGGCTTTTAGGAAAGTGACCAGAAGAGGAACACAGTATCCTGACAGCGAGCCACTATCGCACCAGAGCTTTGATTCGAAGACAGAACCGTTTTGGAGATCCTAATTGCCCGAAAGTCTAATAAGCCTCATCAAAACACAAATTCTCGAAGTGCATTCAAATGACACTTTTCGAATACTCGAATAATTTTGGTTTCGTAGGAAGTTTTGGATATTCGAACGGTTTCGAATACCGAAAATTTTCGAGCACTTGAAATAGAATATGTTCGAAAAACGAGATTTTTCGAATATTCAAATTCTAATGAAAATCATTCAAATACCTATTCGAATGTGTTATTCGAGCACAAATATGCAGTCGTACCGTCAGCGTGCGCGCACGTGCAATGTACTACGTGTTGATTTAGGAGAGGCGAGGAAAGGCTACGCTGCAAGCGGATTGGTTGCTCAGAGGTGAGTGATCCTGCTTGACAGAAGAAGAGGTGATGTGTTCGGTTCCCGTCCATTGTTGTGTTAATTCATTTTTTGCTTTTTTGCTTTCAATTATTGCTTGGTACTTATCACTTTCACGACGGTCTACGGAGAAAATGCCCGAATCTCACGGCGCGCGTTGCGTGCGGAGAAAATGCCCGCAACCAGGGGAGAAAATGCTCGCAACCAGGGGAGAAAATGCCCGCAACCAAGGGAGAAAATTCCCGGGTCGACGAGAAGAATCTATAGCACACCATCATGTGATGAGTAGCAAAGGCGTCGTAATAAAGAAAACAACTTTGAGCGGTAGTCACCACTTAGGAAGCTAAGAAAAGTTTGAAACTGTGGAAAACCCGTAGAAGGGCCTTCACCGGACGTATCCGCAATGTTTCATTTGTACCAAAGCTCTCATAAGAAGTTGATCGCAAGTTTTCATGTTCGAAAAACACTCTATATATCGAGAAGGCCTTGAAAGATTTTTGGCGAGGTGCTACACCGTAGGTTCTGGTCATTTTAATAGCGTTTTTGGTAAAACCTATGTTGCAACTAAGCATTCAGATACTTAAATCCTTCATTCAGATATGTGGAAATGTCAGAAAAACAGCAGCAAAGCGAATCAAAATAGAAATCCTATACTGAGAAAAACTTTAATAAAAAAGGGCACAACAAGTATTTACGATACCAACGGTGTATCAGATGAAAATCACTTGAAAAGCAATGAATGTTGAAATATCTATGTTCAAATCCTGTTTTAGTAAAGAAGGAAATGATTGGTCAAAAATGAAGACTTCATCAGAAAGACTCAGAAAACCTAAAAACCAATTTGTGAACAAATTCCCAAACAAGTTCTGCCATTTTTTCATTTTCTACTTCTTGAAGTGAATGTACCTTACTGTTCACTCCATGTGGCGTTCATGTGGCTTAAAAACAAACTCAACAATTGAGGTGGCCTACAGTTCCGCAGCTCATTGCTTCGAAAAGTAATTCTAAGCTACCAGGCTCCGTTGATGTGCTTGTTTTCTAGTTTTACGCGCTAGAAATTGAAATCTGAGCGAAAGCGCTTCTTTCGCTCCTTTCAGTGTTTTTTTTCACATAAAACACCGTTGGTACAAATTTAACCGTTGAGCATCCTTGTTAACTGTGTAACGAGAATCCTTCCTCGTATTCTTCAAAGCTTCTCTATCACGGTAAGGTCATCAATTCTGCTAGGGAATCCAAGTGATGGTGCCACAGTTTCAGTTGCCACGCCCACGATTTCTCATGCCGTCGAGTAGAGGCATGAGAAATCGTGGGCGTGGCAACTGAAGACGGCATGAGAAAAATACCGTATCCCTGTCCACGTGATTACCATATGTGTTGTTGTAGTGGTTGTTGTCAGGGGTGCACATTTAACAGTTAATGATTTAACGAATTTAACGAATTAACGGCGTTTCTCGTTAAATTCTGGCTTAACGACCTAACGGAAATTTTTAGAAATTTAACGGAATTTTAACGGACTTTCCACTCAGTGATTTTATCACATTTACCCTTAGTCTTCACGATTGTTGCAGGTGTCACCCCCCGATTGGGATTGTTCCTAAAAAAAACTATTGAAATTGGCAAGAACATTTTGATGTTTTCATGAATTTGTTTTGAATTGTTGGAAATAATGCATTTTGGGGCGCGGGTAGCGCAGTCGGAGGAGGTGCCGGCTGTTACCCGATACCAGGTTCCTGGTTCGGATTTCCCGCCCCGGCTAACCAAGCCTTCCATCCAGACTTGTCTGGGAGGATAAAGCGTTGACTTGTTCATCGGCTCGCCACCGCAAGTAGGTATAGACCGAACACGCATTCAAATCGCCTCCGCATCTCATAGAAGTAGAAAGCGTGGCGCATCTCAAAAGGGATTGAGTGACGCCGTCCTTTATCCTTATCCTTAAATGCCTTTTGGAGCTAAAAATTTCTTCGCTGAGCCCCCAAGTACGTCAACGAATCGACAAAATTATACTGGTATAACCTCCTCGTAAGATATGCTTATCCTCACCTGGCGCTGCTTATCCCAGAGTACTTTTGCCCGCCACCTGGAACAGCCGAGACGGAGAGATTATTTTTTAGGCCGCTGGATGTATGTTAAACAATTTTAGAAAAGCGCTAATACCAAAAATTTGGGAGGCTACTTTTCCTGAACGTTAACACATTAACGATGTGTCACACCTATTCAGCAGTGTGGGACGTGTGACACGATGCCGTGTCATGGTCACGACGTTGCAAAAAAGTGGATGGTCCCACGCACCGGGCACTCGAAAATCTTGCGTCCGATAACGTGGAAACTCTCCACTGACTGGCTTTTAATTGTATCATTATTTGACCTTTTTGTACTTAGTGGCCAAGCCCGCATCGAAATTGCATATGGTCATAGAACAGTCAGGCAAAATGGTTTCGCAAAGAACCAGGAAAGGAGGGAACTTCGGATTCTGCCTGACCGTACATTTTAAGACGCCTTGTTGGTGATCAGCTTCCACGATAATTCCATACCTGCTCTTACTCCACACCTTGTAGATAATTTGTTACTGAAGGCTTGTTTATTTTTCTACGTTTGTTTATCTTGAATTGTTTGTATAACATTGCAATGTTGCACTCCATTCCTTGAACTTTAGCTGTTGAACTCTTGAAGTGGAAACCTATATGATTTCCTTGATTTTTTTCACATGAAATAAGGGTTTGCTATTTTGTATTTTTAACAAAATTTAACGATTTACCGGAAATTTAACGAAAATTTTCCGTTAAATAATTTCGTTAAAAAAATTGAACGCACAGAATTTTGTGTGCACCCCTGGTTGTTGTAGTGGACCCTATCTAAAACCGTTCAGGGGCCACAGATATTTTCTCACCTGGCTGCGGACATTTTCTCCCCTGGTTGCGGGCATTTTCTCGCACCGAAACAGACGCGGCGCGGTTCGGGCATTTTCTCTCGTAATCTTTCACGACGTTGTGTATCCAAATAGTTCACTAAAGGCTCCCGAATTTGTGTTCAGTGAGGGCTTCTCATCAGTTCGCTTCGACTGACAGTAGAGTACCACTGGACTTGAGTGACAATCAGCTGTTCTTCCATGAACATGTGCGGCACATGTCCGTTGACGACAAATGGTCACTCATTCTCGACTTGTCGACTGGTGCAGTGATGCTCTGCTGATCAGTGAATGTGCAGCAATATACAAAGTGTTGTATATAGGAAGGACGACTTATTGCTGTTACTGAACACGCATTTGGGAGCCTGAAGTGAAATATACATATGCTGATGGAAAGTTGGGGAGGTGATAAATATCAATCAAGGAATGAACATTAAAATTGAAAAAACTCGGAAAAGCCGGGAACTGAGCACCTGTGAAGAACACCCCTGAGTCAGCAATCCGTTTGAAGCCTTACATAAATCACTGCCTTTCGTCGCCTCTCTTAACACTTGAGACATATGTAGCACGCTCACTGCGCGCCTGCATAGTAAACCTTGAGGGTCTCTAGCTCCTTTGGTTCGAGGACTTAGCAAAAAGCGAGCACAGAACAGGAACACTGGTGCAGGTTCGAGTCCCACCTGGCGCAAGAACATTGATCGCAGCAAAACGTCGTCACCTCGTTAACAGCCCCTAAAGCTTAAGGAAAATGAATTGAACCATTTCTATAATATCTAGAACATCAGCTTAAATGGTTTCATGCTGATATCATCGGCCGGCTCACCTCGATGTACGGGTAGATCGGTTCCTAGAGAGACGAGTGTTGCGTTCCATCAAATAGCGCCGATGATGTAAAGGTATAGAGAACACCTTCCCGGTGGTGCGGGTTGGTGTCCCACCGGAAGCTAGAATTTTAGTCACAAGAAAACATCGTTGTGGGAGCATACAACCTCAATAACAGCCACTTAAGGAAAATAAATTGCAATAAGAAACACTTTTCTAGCATTTAGAGAATGTAGTTTCTCGTACTAGCATTCATTTTTGTCATTCAGACATGCTCCAAAGATCCTACAAAAATGAACTCTGAGCTAGAAGTGCATTTACTGTTTCCTGACCAAA
Organism: Heligmosomoides polygyrus polygyrus; assembly: GCA_947396885.1. Lineage (NCBI taxonomy): Eukaryota > Metazoa > Nematoda > Chromadorea > Rhabditida > Heligmosomidae > Heligmosomoides > Heligmosomoides polygyrus. The sequence continues at coordinate 37,639,505 of OX377206.1, forward strand.
ATTTTGCCTTTTTACCCAGAAACAGAAAAGGAAAAAATTTGCCAGAAATTCAGAAAACCGAAATTCTGCTCATTCCCTCTCGTGACAGGGCGGCCTACAAACAACCCTGTTCACTTCGTATGGGGTGTATGTCAGTTCATAGTTTTCGAGACAATGCTACGAAGTCCGCGAGAGCCGACGCGCACTCACAAAGCCCGGCGAGTGTAAGTATGGGAGGGTCTCTTGTGCGGGGACGGCATCGGGAGCAACGGAGCTATTTCGAAAGTTCCGTAACGTAAGCAGGGCACATGTAGCAACGTCGTGCGAGTTGGTTGAAGCACCGGAGCGAAAAAGAGTTGATTTCCTGCAAAGCAGAGACGATGTGGTCCTGCAGCAAGTCAAGGGACATTGGACGACGCTTTAAGTCTGTTCTATGCGGAAGTCCCAGGACACCAGTGGTATCGAAATATTTGCCTCCGAAAGTTTCCGAGACTCGATTGTAGGCGTCAAACACCTTGACGATTAGTCGATGAAGATCGCTGTTGCCGCTGAGCAGCGACTCTATGTATCACTTCTTCTCTTTTCGGCAGGTACGTGCTTGGTCCGACCGCTTAGAGATGTTCAAGCTGAAAATAAACGTCAATAAGACCAAGTGCCTTAAGAGATGCTTAGAGATGTTCAAGCTGAAAATAAACGTCAATAAGACCAAGCGCCTTAAGAGAGACGTAAACGAGTCCGGCCCTGTTAAGATTGATGGCATTGAACGTGAAATCATTTGCCATATGCAATAGAGCTAACTACGCCAGCTATCTTGATCCATGAACTTGACAAACAAGCCGTTCTTTCCGTAGCTTCGCTTCTCTAAATCCAAACATTATGTTAATTTCATTCTACCGCTGCTTGTTAGGCCCCTGTTATACTTCCGCGGGAGCTTCCGCGGGACGTCCGCGGACGGACGGTGCACCCCGGGGCGGCTAGCGTCGCATCGGAGCGCGTTTCCCGAACTCCGCGGGACGACAGCCTTCCGCGGTGCAGTGCACCGCGGACCGCTGCCCTCCCGCGGGCGGGAAGTATAACACCCCTCTCGTCGTCTGCCGGCGGCGATCCGCGGACGGCGGGTGTGGCGGGCCGCGACGAGTGGCCCGGCGCGGGGTCCCGACGCGATTTCCGCCCATAGCTCCCGCGGGAGTATAACAGAGGCCTTAGCGTTTACTTGAATAGAACGTCAAGAATCAGGAAGGCTCAGTACCTAACGACTGACGCAAACGAGTCCGGCTCCATTAAGGTCAATGGCTCTGAGTCTGCTCGCACTTCGATATTCAAGTGCCTCTGATGGCAGTCGGATGGTCGAAGTGAACTCCCGCGCGAGTGCAACTTGGTCCAAGTGGCGCTTGTTAACTGGAGTGCTCTGCGGCAAGAAAATACTGTTGCGCTGAAAATCAAAAATCCATGGAACCGTCGTCCGCCCGGTAGTGGTGAACGGTGCCGAGTGCTGGCCTACGATGAAGGAAACGGAAAGTGGCCTCAGCGAAATGAGAGGAAGACGCTGAACTGGACGGCTGGAACCACGCGCCTGGACCGCATCCGAAACAATACCATTCGGCCGATATTCGGTGTCCCGCCGATAGCTGACAAGATGCGCGAAGATCGCCTACGGTGGTACGGCCACATCCTGAGTGGAAAAGAAAACAGAGTTTGTAAGATAGTCCTTAACTTCGAAGTAACTGGAAAACGACCTAGAGGGCTCCCGAAGCAGCGTTGGGATGATCAGAAAAGCGAACCCGCCGTGAAACAGGACAAACGTTGAAGAAGGAGATTCTGATAAACGTAGGTTGCATGTTTAACTTGACAATTTATGCTAGTTTGCTTCAAAATCAACATGTTTGATTTGGAAAGTGCCGAGTTCGAAACGAAAATTCAACAAACAGGTGAAATTCAAAGGAATTGAGTTACGTCGTGTATTATGTTTTTTACCCTTTCCCTTTGACCTTTCCACCTCTTCAAGAAATAATCTGGCTTCATTTTCTTTGGAGATTTTTTTTTTGTTTTCCAGTACCAAAGCGTGTTGAAAAAGGGCATTCCGCATCAAATGCACTTCAATTGAAGCGCTCACCATTTGCGGATGTGTAGACTGAAATTTTTTACTTGGAACCTATGCTGTAACACGACACTCCTTGTATCCGTACCGATCTTTTACTACACATCATTTTATTAAGCACATTATACACACTATTATTGTGCCTTCCTGTAGTATAGTTTTGCGCTTGCAGTAGCAGCTTGTCGAGTGAGTTGCGGCTTTCGTCCTCAAACCCTCCAGGAGAGGTCTCGAGCCTCGACTACGATCGTTTGCGGTGCAGACACGACCTTCAGGTACGATATTGGTTTCTCTGCTGTGTACGTTGTCATCACTTTGCGGTAATGCTCGTTCAAGACTCGGTCAGTCTCACTGAGCCTCTCAGTTCTGGTGGAGCAGGTGCTTTTCGTTGAAGCCGCTGGAAGAATCTGGTGAGTCTGGCCCTTAGTTAATTTCCCGACAAATTTGCTTTGTGCCTTCTGTTCCATAAAGATGTGCGCAAATGCAAGAAATTTGAATGTTTTTACTCTGCTGCCGATTGAATGCAAATTATGTTATGGATGAAATTTACAGGGTGGCTGGTTGGTGTGAAGCGAATGATCGCCAATTAAGTCAACTATTCAGCCTTGGTGACGAGCTTATTGAGGTCGGTGGTGTTCTTATTTGTTAATAAGTGTTATCGACGTCGCTTGCACCACATGTAGCGAGTACTGCGGCGAACATAGTTTCGGAGACAAAAATTTAATAGACTTAGATGAATGAGTAACGATTACAGGTGGAGAACACTCCTGTTCAAGGTTTCTCAAGTATTCCTCAGCTGTTCTACAGTCTGTCAACTCCTGGCACGCCTGTGAACCTACTACTAAAGATGGTTCCCTTTGGAGTCACTTATCGGCTTATGAAGCCCATCTCGAGGAACAAGGATATTGGCATTCGTCTGCACAAAGGCAAAAATCGCGTAAGTTTCGCCGAAGTTGACAATACGTTCAAGAGTAAACCGGCAATACCGAACACATATAAGAATTTACGAAACAGCTTTACGTGCTCTGCGTAGAATTTTGTGAATAAATGTCATATTGTTTATCTTTATGTCTTTATTTACTCTTTATAGAGTGTGTTTTACGATCGCTTAGAAAGTTTCTTTCTAGATTAGTTTTGAGAATACACTGAACTTTATATATATAGAGTTAGTTGATGTCATGCTTACAAGGCTTTAAGAACTCAAGGAAATCGTCCACTATTCGTACAACAAAAATGTGGAAGACCTGATAAGCGCTTGTGCTATTGGAAGCCCCTAACTCCTCATGGACTATCTAGTCACAGAAAGTGCAGTATCCTTTCAATTTGCACAGCCTAAAAACTATTTGACTAGATATTTTGATAGCACAAGTATTTTGATTGTTCTGGCTTCATTTTTGAAATCAAGAGCTGAAAATTATACAGTACAAAGCAATGCGCTTTGGCACATTAAAGCTTTCCGTATCTTTTCCTCATTCCAGTTCCAGTTCAAAATAACAGAGAACTACGATGAAAGTGGAACAGCAGGGGAGGACCGAAAACGGGCATGAACGGGAGGGAATTCCGATTATGGAGCGCAAATTTCGCACTTCCTTCACCAAGGGCTTCTCAAAGCTGTTGTTATGTTCATCGTTTTGTAACAAAATTCAGCGCGCACTGTCGGCGCGGCAAAAAAGCGTCCCTGTGGGACAATACGCTGCATAAATGATGCGGCTTGAAAATATTAGGTTGGTGCAAAAGAAATGCAGGCGTTTTGTTTTATTGGTTTCAACACTATTCTTTAAATAAGCTAAGAATTTTCATAAGGTATTATAAATGTTACTGTACATGGGATCTAATTCAAGGCGCTTATCTAAAAAATAATTTGGTTTTATTTTCGCATGTCTAAACACGATTTTTGGTCAGATTTTCCGGCTTTGGATGATGTCGGGGTTCTTTTTATTTATTTATTTATTTATTTATTTGCACAATATAGTGCGCACAAAAAACAACAACATGGACACGGTAAATCGCAGAAAACACAATGTGAAAAACAGAAAGTTAAAAGCCATCTACGACAAAAACTTAAATTAGTTAACTGACTAAATTATAATTTAACAAAGAAGGGCGGAACTGCAAATTAGAAGAAATCCGGGAAATTCTGTGCAAAGTCTTCTAAAAAATAGGATTGAACAGGGCAGGGGAGGGGCCGAGGAAGGATGAGAATTTGACGGAGAAGAACAGTGGACCGCCAACACTGCAAGTCGTGGGATCGGCTCCGGATACCAACTTAGTAGGTCCGTCAACCCCAACAAATCTCATACCTTATGGCTGCTGGGGAAGCAACAGAAGGGTTTTGTGCACACTCAGTCTGACATCTCATACAAGACCGGTCTCTCAAGCAGTAAACTTTTGGATGAAGAGCAATTAGGAAACTAACAAAAAAAAGTGAACTAGGAAGAATAGAAACTAGGAAACAATCGAAAAACTGATAGGAGAGCAAAGTAAGAAGCTAAGAATATTTGTAGAGGTATGCATATGCATAATGAAGAACTAATACTAAAGGATGAAAAAGAACACATGAAGAGAAAACACGAAAAAAAGTCCTATAAAACCAAAAAACCAGAAATCAAAAAATCAAAAAATAAATTAAATAAATAAATAAACCAAAAAATAAGAAAAAATAGTCCCCACTCTAACTAATGTCAGGGATGAGGAGTGTGGAAAGCAAGTCAATTTTTTTTCAGTCTACTTCGAAAAACCTTGTGATTGGACGCTTCAAGTATGGTAGGAGGCAACATTTGCAACCAACGGGCTCCACGGTACAAAAGTGAATTGAAAACCTACTCCTTATTTTTCTTCTTTATCTTGGGATAGTGGAAGCAGTACTTATTATGACGACCTTGAGATGGTACGAAAACCCAGTACTTGCTAGCCTTCAGCCTTGACTCACCCTTGAGGATTTTAAAACAGAAAATTAGATCGTTGAAGACACGCCTATAAAGAAGACTTTTGAGGTTAAAGATTTTGAGCCTTTCCTTATATCCGGGAATCGTTCTAGTATTTGTGGTATTTGGGAAACACCTGTAGAACAAGATTTTTGTGAATGTCTTTTGAACCTTTTCAATTTTTTCCTGACTCCTTTTTGTGCAGGGCTCCAAACTTGGGAGCAATACTCCAAAATTGGAATGACGTATGTCTTATATAAGGTGACCAGAATTGAGCTATCGTTACATTTCAGATTCCTAAAAATGAAAAAGAGGGTAGAAAATGCTTTTCGCAATATAATATCAATATGATTCGAGAATTTCAACTCTCGGTCCAAGAAAACACCAAGGTCACGGGGTTCCGTTATAGATGGTAGCAATCTATTATTAAATTTGAATTCTGTAGCTTGTAAGCTTCCAAGGTGAAAGACCATGGTCTTGGAAAGGTTCACTGGTATTTCCCAAGTTTCAGACCACTCCATCATCATATTTATTGATTGAGATAAAGCTTGGCAAACTTGCGCTTTATTGTCACTGTTGTAGACACCATAAATCTTTATATCATCAGCATACATCTGTACCTTCACTTGAGGATGAGTGACTAAAATTGTTGGAAGGTCGCAGGTGTACGCAAGAAAAAGGACTGGCGACAATACTCCACTCTGAGGAACATCACAATTGCAGTCATAGCATCTTGAAAAAGAACTTCCTACCCTTACACGCATACGCCTTCCGCACAAGTATGAGCGCAGCCATTCTAAAAGAGGCCCTATAACGCCCAGTTGGTGTAGTTTACTGAGAAGTTTTTTATGGTTAACTTTGTCAAAGGCTTTTGACAAATCAAAATACACGACATCAACAGAATCTCCAAATTCCAGTCAAAGATGCAGTCAGCCAGCTGAGTGGAAGTGGAGGCGCCTGTCGTGAAGCCGTGTTGCTGACAAGGAACTAAGTTTTTCCGAGAGAACCACGTAACAATCTTATCTCGCACAATCTTTTCCATTATTTTCATTGGTGTGGGCGTTATGCTTATAGGACGGAAAGAAGAGAGCTGTACTGATTTTGGATCTTTTGGAATGGCTGTAACAATGGATTCCTTCCAAATCGAGGGCACCTCACAACAGGTTAAAGAAATATTCAGAATCATCGACAAGGGTCTATAAAGGGAAGTGGCACATTTCTTAAAGATAATTTGTGGAATACCGTCAGACGTTACAGAAGAAGAGCACTTCAGTCGTTTCATAATTTTTAAAACGTCATCGGGGCTTATCATAAAGTTTTCAATGCTTTCGGTTTCGTCCATGTTCGCAGGTTCAAACAAATCGTTCGATTCACAGGGGATATCTTGTGAGCTCGAACTAAAGACAGAGGCAAAAACGCGTGCCAGCGCTTCCGCTTTTTGCAGATCACTTATATGCATTGTGCCAGTGTCATCCACAAGAACAGGAAGCTCTGTCTGTGGCTTCATCTTTCTCCGAATATGAGAAAACAATGCCTTTTTGTTCTGTGTCTTGGAACAAACCTTTTCCTTATACGCTAGGAACCTTTTCAAATGGTGATCCAATTCTTGACATACTTTCTTATATAGTGGATGACAAAGAGGATTTGTCAGTGACTTGAAAAGGCGTGATTTTTGACCTATTAAATTAGAGATGTGCTTTGGATAGAAATGAATTGAAGTCTTTGTATAATCAATGAGAACATGAAGTGATAATCCGCAGTAAACTACACGGCAAAATCTGTTGTACAAGTCATCTGTGATTTCATAACCCTGGAAAATTTCCCACCAATCGATAGAATTGAAATACTGGGTCAACTCAGGATAATTGGCCTTACAAAAATTGGGAAAAGGCAGCTCACGTTGCCTAATTAAAGGAACATTTATTTCAAAGGTAATTACATTGTGATCCGATGATGCGAATGGGGAAAGGACAGTAATGTTGTCAAGGATTGGTTCTAAAGTCAAAATTATATCAAGAATTGCATCACCTCGAGTAGGTTCCACTACTTGCTGAGACAAACCACAGCAATCAAAAAACTCCAAAAATTTGTCTGAACACAGATTCTTAGGCTTGCTACGCTGAGCCCAATCAATATCGAGGTTAAAGTCCCCGAGCACAATGAGATTTTTGCTGGAAAGACACAATTCTATCATTACGTCAATAAGGGAGTCATCGTCGGACACATTTGAGTTCGGTGGGCGATACACTAAGACAACTCTAAATGCATATGAACAATTTGCATTTACTGCATCAATGCAGAGAATATCAGATTTGAGGCAGGCTGGAACTTTAACAGCAGTCAGAGTAATTGAATTCTTAGCCAGGCAACAAATGCCACCACCTTTTCGATTTATACGATCCTCTCTAAAAATTCTATACGGAAAGTTGGATAGTATTTCTGAATTTGACATCTTCTCTGAAAGCCATGTTTCGGTAATGAATAGTAGATCTGGGTCATATGTTGCCAAAAAGAAATGCAGGTGGTGTATCTTGTTAGCAAGGCTACGAGAGTTAAACAAAAAGCACTTCATGGTCATGGATGGCATACCGTGTCCAGCTAGACGTTTCCCGGACCCCTAGACCCGGTACGTCCTTCAACCGTCCTCGGTCTCGGCAGGTCTTCGACGCGTCGCAGCTCACCACGGTACACCACCCAGACCATACTACCTAACTGCCTGTTTCGTTCTTTACTCTCCTGCCTCAATTCATATTCCCTCCTCCGCTCCTCAGAGGTCATACTACGGCGGACATGAACCTTACTGAAAGCTGTAGAGCTTCGAAGTCTCCAAGCATTTGAGAGAGCTGATAACCAATGGGACTTTGAAGGCAATACAACTTTCACCTTACGAACGCGCCCATGTTCATGTCTCCCCATTCTGTACACCTCTAAGGGGCGGCACTCAAGATTAAGGACATCAAAAATTTCACCATCCTTGTCTTCAAGATCACGTTGTTTCGCAGAAGGAGGGAGGTCGGTGGGCGGCTCTGGTAACCACTCGATTACTAGACTTCGTTCCTTCTTTTCCGCATCAATTCGCTCCGATACTTCCTGAGGTATTTTAGAAATCAGTGCATAGAT
>OX377206.1:37647822-37699274 GCA_947396885.1 Heligmosomoides polygyrus polygyrus
ATATGTCTATATCACTGTCTGCTAAACCGTTTACTATAAAGGTAGATAAACTTTGCCTGTATCTAGGCTAATAATTGTACAATGTAAAGTAATGATGTACATAGGACGAGCATTTTATTTTTCATATTGCCTTAATGTGATGCAGTGAAAAAATTCATTATAAAATTTTCTCATTTCTTACAATTACCAAAGGTTCAGCGGCCTAGCCCCATATAGCGTCTGGCTGGGAGCTTCACTTCTAAGCTCCGAGAATCTATTGGGTTGTTGGACAATTATTGTGCTTTCTCTTCAACTGTACAATTAAAAAATAAAGAATTAGGTTGTAAGTAAAGTTTTCCGCTATTCACTTTGGCATTCAACCAAATTTTTGAAATGTATTCTGGAATCTTCTCCGAATACCTCATATATAGGATGACCTGTGACCTATATTTACCACTATTGTTGTCATGTTTCGCTACGCAATAGCTGATAAAATAGTTCTTGACTGCAAACAAGCTAGCGTGCTTCTGTTCACGAGTTCAAAAAGCAACGCAGTGCAAGAGTCGCAGTGGACAAATGTGGAACGATGGGTCCTACCACTGTCTCCTACGACACAGCGAAGGTATGATTCCGAAAGTTCAAGAACGGAGACTGTTGCTAGGAGGACTGATCACGGTCTGCAAGACCAGTTTCAGTGAATGAGAAGCACCTTCTGGAGGTGGTTCAGAATGATCTTCCGCGTTGAACCCATGAGCTGGCATAGGAACCCGCTTGAAGCCATACCACCGTAGCTCAACACCTTCGTGACCTTGGGAAGACACATAGGTATGGTGAATGGATATCGCATGAACTCAGCGGCCACCAACTACAGGTGAGCCAGGATGCGTGCGGGAACTTCTTGACATTACGGCGGAATTGTCTTGCCTCGAGAACCTGGTCACCGGCGACTAAAAGTGGGTAGACCACGTTAACCACGGGTCATCCTATAAGTAATGTCGTTTTTTCAACCTTGACTTCAATTGAAGAAATTTTCAACAATACTTCGTTTTAGCCAACAATGTAATCACCGTCATTATCAACAACCTTTCTCCACCTAACGAGCAAATCTTCAATTCCTGAGCAATAAAGCTGTTGTGGTTTTTGAGCCAAACATGCGCAGGCATCCGCCCTGAGCGCTCTGCCCCTCCATACGAACCCCTCGTTTGGCTTCCTCAGGCAGAGTCAACAGACCCACAAGTACACAACAATATAACCAGCTATACCAGACGATAGCAGTAGGAACGGACTCACCGCATTCCCTCTGATTGCACACCGGGTAACAACATGAATTTATCGCACATCATTATGCCGACACAGCAGAATAAACATGAGAGTCGATGACTCAATAGTAGAATTAGAAGTAGAATCCGACAGAGTGGAGTGGATAGGAGAGGATGGAGACTCAGATTGGCCGGGCGCCTCACTGTATTGATTACTCAGCGCCCTGAGCCCCGGCGACCCTTCTTGGCAGGGTCGCCATCTATCCGGTCTGCAGTCGGTGCATTGAAATGAGATGACGATGTGGCCAGGCCTCGCAGGCTGGCTCCGGCTGAACTGAGTATGGAGAGCTGGCAGAAGGGCGACGCCGGATCGGCTCGCCCCCTCTTGCGGTCGGTGCAGGCGAAAACTGACAGCCGACTCCGCGAGAGAAGCGGGCACCCGCTCGGATGCGCGCGCTCCGCCCCGGTTCGATACCGGCGGAGGCGGGACAGGCCGCGCGAAGGGCGCCTCATTGGAGGGCGCCGCGAGCCTGAACGCCCACGGAGGACCGAGGGACCGCGAAGGTCGCGAGATGCGACATGGCCATATTGACCTATGCTGTGCTTTTTTCAACGTTAAGAACCTGACAATGATGTGAAAGCCACGCGGCACGCAAGTCTATTTATTTCAAAATTTAAATGTGAGCAGGAGCCCCATTTTACAAGACGGATTCTGTGGATTTACGAAGCAACATTCAAGCTGAAAGAAGAGGTTAATCGGCATAATTGCAGCTACTGGTTGACGGAAAACGTTGAAAGAAGCACAGAAGCACAATCAGTCGAGTCTGAAATGCAAGGTTTTAGGCAGGGGCATGGCGCGATCTCGGCTATATACACTCCACAGAAATCTCGTTACAACATGTTTTCATACAAGCTTCCCATGTCTTCAAAAGCTTCACTATCAGCATTGTTAACACTTTTCAAATAGCACCTATATTTTTAAGATACCCTGCATTTTTTCGAAACCATAGTGCGATAAATTTGCTCACACTTAATTTGGATTAATTAATTTGAAAGGCGATAAATTTGCTCACAGTGAAGGTATATATATATATATATATATATATATATATATATATATATATATATATATATATATATATATATATATACCTTTACTGTGTGCAAATTTATCGCTTTTCAAACAGTGTATATATTTTTTGAGACTTTATTTATATAGGGTTGCCCCATAAGTCCCCGCCGTTTTTTTTTCAACGATTCATTGCAGATTTCGCCGGCGGTCCCTTGCATAGCGCTATAAAGCTTTCGAAAGAGAATGATTTGCTCTATCAGAACATGTATTGCATTTTTTCATCCTGAACTTTGTCAATTTTTAGGACATTAAAGTGAAAAGTGAAAGAATGACAATAGATAATGCTCAGCTTCTGGTGGAATTGCGAAGAAGTTATTCACTGTGAGCTGAAACCTGCAAAGCTTCTGTCACTAGCTATGTACACTGCAGGCAGTTGGATCACGTTGAAGCAGTTCTTCGTGGGAAACAAGACAAGATCTTCTTCATTCATGAAAAGGCACGTCCACACCAGGGGTGTGCCTTTGACGATTAACGATTTACGGATTTACCGTATTTACCGGCATTTGTCGTTAAAAAATTTTAACGGAATTCAACGACAGAAACTTCCATTAAATTGCATTACCGACATTTTAAGCACCGTTTTTGAAAATTTACCTCTGCATTCATGTAAATAGGAACGGACATCCCTCGTCACATCATATGGTTGATGGTGCTGAATGTTTCACGAGGTACTGCTACGGTGTCCGCGGGAGCCGAAGAGCACTCGCGAAGCCCAGCGAGTGTGAGAAGTATGCGAGGGTTCCTGATGCATGAACGGCATTGGGGAAAACTGTGTTGGTCCAAAAGTCCCGCAACGTAAGCAAGAGCCGCATGGCAACGCTGAATGTGGCTACGTTATTGGGCCATTCTGCGAATTGTCAGAGGACTGGAGCGAAGGAAATTGACTCACGTGCTGTGCAGGAGACGAGGTGGTTCTGGAGGCCGAAGCTATAAGTCCGTGCTGTGTGGCAGTCCCAGGACCATAACCGCCTCTTGTGACATAATTTCCGAGACGCGATTGCAAGCGTGGAACGTTTAAATGACCGCCAGATGAAGGTCGTTATCGCCGTAGAACGGCGACGGTATCATCTTTTCTCTGAATATGCTCCACTGGCTGGCTGCACTGGGCGAGCGAGCTTGATGAGAATAAGGATGAATTATGGAGCCAGCTTGATGAGAAGAAAGCAGAAGTCACAAGACGTAATCGTTGGTGACCTTAGCGCGCACGTTGGCGCTGAAAAAGACGGGTACAGCTGTCACAGTGGTCTCAGTTTTGGTTTAGGTTACGCTGATGGTAAGCGTATCCTCGAGTACGCGGAGTCGAACGACCTCACCATCGTGAACATCAGGTTCCGAAAACGTGAATCCCGCCTTATCTCGCTCTACAGCGGGAATTCTAAAACGCGGATCGACCTTGTCCTTGTGCGAAATTGTGACCAAGAGCTTGTCACAGACGCGAAGGTCGTGCCGTATGAAACGGTCGCCACACAACACTGCCCACTGGTCTGAAGATCACACCACCGATGTTTAGGCAGGTCGAACGTCAGAGACCAAATGGCGGCGACTGAAAGACAGCCGATAAATGGCGTCTGTATCAAAAACCCAAGAAAACCGCTAAGAAGGCAGTAGGCGTTGCAAGAGCCGCTCATCACGATGATGTCAGCGGGAACCTTGAGTCGCGCGATGGCCTGCGATTTGTCTACAGACTCATCAAGGTCCGTCATCACCAGACTGAGGACGTTGAGAAATTCTTTGGCATCAACGATGAGAACGGTCATCTACTCATGGAACGCAAGATAGTTTTGAGTCGATGGCGCACCTACTTCGAGGAAGTCTCGATTGTAGAGTTTGCTCATCCGGACACTCCACCTTCTCCTCCTATATACGGTCCCGTTCAGAAAATCACTGTTGAGAACACAGAAGCGGCTCCAAAGAAGATAAAGCCAGGCAAGGCAACAGGCCCTGATGACTTGTCGGTCGGCTTGTGAAAGTCGAAACCGTGGTACCAAGGAAGTGGCTGGCGACGTACTTCAACCAGGTTATTGCGGAGAAGAAAGTGCCCGATATTTGGGAGAGAAGCACGACGACTCTGATTTGGAAAAAGAAGGGCAGTCCGGCAGACTGCACAAACAACCGTCCAATCCGATTGCTTTCGCATAGCATGAAGATCTTCGAGCGGATTGTCGACGGGCGCATTCGTGATACCGTTCAGCTCTCTACCAACCACTGCGGCTTCGTAGCTGGTTGTGGCACAGTCGATGCCATACATTCGTTTACATTCGGTTCGTTTTCTGATAGAAAAAACATCGGGAGAAACAGAAGCCGGTGCATCTTGACTTCTTGGATTTGTAGTAGGCCTTTGATCGTGTTCCGCGTGAAGTGATATGGTATGCCTTGGAGTCCTCGAAAAGGTCACAGAGTGGGTACGAATACTGTACTCTTGTCCAAAAGTCCAGTGCAAGCTGCAGCAGATACATCGATAGAAACTTTTTCATCTCTGTCGGGGTACATCAAGGGTCTGTGCTTTCTCCACTTCTCTTCGTCGTCGTTATGGATGCCGTATCATGCGATCTTCAACAGCCAGTCCCTTGGACGTTTCTTTATGCTGATGATATAATGCCCGCTAGCGACAGCAGGATCGAACACCAGCGGTAGGTACAAGCTCGGTGCGGTCGCTTGGAAAGATTTGGCTCAAGCTTAACGTCAATAAGACCGAGTTTCCAACCACTGTCGAGAATGAGTCTCGCTCCCTTAAGGTGATGGGAGCATTGAGCTATCACGTACTTCGGCTTTCAAGTACTTGGGATCAGCATTCGCACCCGATGGTAGTGCACTCCTTGAAATGAACTCACGCGTGAATGCAGCTTGGTCTAAATGACGCTCTCTGACGCGAGCGCTCTGCGACAGGAAGATACCAGAGGGGCATGAATCAAAAATTTACAGAGCAGTCGTCCGACCTCCACCTATTTACGGAGCTGAGCTGGCCCGTTACTAACGAAATTGAAAGGCGTCTCAATATAATGAAACGAAGATGCTGTGGTGCACGGCCGGAGTTACACGTTTGGATCGAGTAAGCAACGATTCCATACGGCATAGGTTCGGTGTCACCCCGATATTTGAGAAGATGCGCGAAGCTCGTCTGCAATGGTACGGCCAGGTGCTTCGTGAAAAAGAAGACACCGTCTGAAACAGGGATGTGCGTTAAATTTTTTCGGTAAATCTTTAACGACCACTTTTTAACGAAAAATTTTTGCGTTAAAAACGGTAAATTCGGTAAATTCGTTAAATAAAATGTTCCTTAGCTGCATTCAGTTTGGTTGAATCTTAGCATGTAAAAAGCCAGACCTTTTTTCCTTGTTTAATTTTTTCGATTCCATCTGCATGATAATTATATTACTATGTCTGCATCTTCGCAGCAGAAAAGTTTATCTATCATCAACAAAATTGCTAAGAGGGAAAAATCATGAAGATTTTGAAACCAAACAATAACAATACTTCTAAAATAGGAAATTTCTCACTATACCTAGTTCCTTTAGCTGGTAGGAAGTCGTCCACTTCTGGGAAGATCAAAGGTGCATCGTATCATGGGTCAACGTTTTTGAGCTTTTCCTTTCTTCTTGACAAAATTTTCTTACAAAACCTGGACCCACTAAGTAGACTTTTGCGGCCCAACATTTTTCTCTACTGCCATAATTGTTTTACGAAACCGCAGAATGTTCAATGAACAAATAAATCAGGCAACGACCACAGCGATTCCCTTAGTACAGCCCGTCATTACAAGATATTTGCGAAGTCCATAAATCTGCATGTTTCACACAGTGGTTATCTTTGTTCGAAAAGGTTCTATTCTTACTGCAGACTACAGCAGAGAATCAAATAAACAGCCGCTAACCGTTGTCCAACTCTTTCTCGAATTGAATTTTTCTGCATTGAGTACTTTTGCCTTTACTATCCAAGCAACGTAGGTTTCAATTGTTAAGCTACTTCTGCTTTGTATATCAAGCAAATGCAAAGGGGCACGAGTACTTATGCCTTTTTCGTCCTGCATAAACAGTGGTCCACTTTGTTGTTGTCCTTCCCAATTCCTCCAAATAGGACTTGTCTGTCAGTCTTTTTTCTAGCAAATGACCACTCAGATTTTATTCTTGAAGAACCTGCTACCATACAACACTATTATGCAGCACATTTGCTTAAATTTTGAATACGTTTTGCGTTTTTTACTTGATGAATGGTATTAAAGTGAATTCGCGTAATAGGCGAAAAAATCCACACACATAAAGGAAATTTCTTACTAGAGCCGGATCTGAACCTTCAAACCTCTTTCGTAAACCTTTGAAAACTCTTTATCCAATAGACAGCTTGTAAACTACCAATTGTTATACTAACCTACATATACAGTTTCACACAGGCTTTAATCAATTGCCGAGAAGAACACTTTTGAGCGGGCGCGACAACCTGTAGAGCGAGCGACAACTTGTAGAGTGAGCGTTTGGGGAGTTTTAAGGGAAATTCTTAGTCGTCCTACTCAGGAATTGTTCTAAGACTGTCCAGTTTCGGAGTGCGCCGTGAACAATGCATATAGAATCGAACCTTTCAATCAAAGGGGAGACAGCTTAGAGAGTGAGCGTTTGTAGAGTTTTATCAGAAATGCCCCGCCCTACTCGCATAGCTTGTGTTTTGTAGCGTTTTCATTGCGTTCTCTATGCTTTCCAACCTCACTTACGAAGCAAATACCACAAAACTGTGAAAAAACTGAAACAGGCTGATAATTATAAATAACTAATAGCAATCATGCGCAAGAAACGAACCAAGAAGTCAGAAAGGACGGAGCAACTGTGGCGGAGAAAAGTGGGGTCGCACGCAAATAAACTGGATAAGAAGCAAAGAAAATGCCAAGAAAAGGAAAATGCATCGAAAATCGAGAACAATATCGATTACTTACCCTGATTCAAGTAAGTAGAAGGTTTCCTCAGTATACGAAAGCTCATCCAAAAAAAAATTGTCCAAAATGCATTCACATGGAGACGAAGCAAAATTTTAGAAATGGTCACAAAAAGTCGTTAATGCAATTTAACGGATTTTCGTCGTTAAATTTCGTTAAAAAGCTTTAACGAAAAATGCCTGTAAATCCGGTAAATCGTTAAATCGTTAATCGTTAAACGCACACCCCTGGTCCGAAAGACTAGTAATGACCTTGATGCGTCCGGTAGGCGGCACGAGGGCGACCAAAGCAGCGGTGGTTTGATACGCTGCATCAGGGCTTGAAGATGGATAGGTTGCGCCCTAATCAGGCATTTGATCGGGAAAAGTGGCGCCAACATTCCAGGAAAACGGATAACGCAACTAAGCGGGAGAAACGCTGAGGAAGAAGAAGTACGTCATTTAAATGCATTTCGGGTGGAGTTTTATATGAGCCTTTGCAGTATAGTTGCGATACCAAGGAAACGGTCTACTTACCTAATCAGCGGAAACAGGCGATTTATGTCGTTCTCGTACAGTACCGAATTGACTTTTGAATAGACGCCGCAAAAACCACGATTTTGCGGTTTTTGCGTCTTTTTAATACAACTCGCCTAAAACTCATTCAGTCCAAAAACATCCAAGGACATATTTGAGCTCAGGAGCTCGAGCTTTGTCGTTTGGTTGTTTATATGGAGCCATAAAAATGTTCGAAATTGAGAACTTGCGCTCAATTACGAAGGGCGGTCCGGACGGGTTGTCGGTCGCAAGCCGTCGAAAACGGTTGCGTGCTCACAATTCCACTAATTGAGGTTTTTGGAGAAACGGTTGGTAGCGTTCGATTTGCCTTGTGGAATTCCACAAAAACATATATGCAACTTCGCCAGACCACCGCGTTTTCGCAATGGGTGGTCAAAAATGACTGGAGCAGACTTTTTGCGATTGGAGAAGCTTGTATTCCAAGACTTGCCTGTTCTCGGAGTATTTCTAGCATGGCGTAAAGTGTTCTGTCATGCCAGGAATTCTCTGAGAGTGCATCGTGCACAATGTATATCGGATCGAACCGATCAATCGGGGGGAGGACAGCTTGTAGAGTGAGCATTTAGGAAGTTTTGTGAGAAGTTTTCACCTGGCCTACTAAGCAATTGCTCTACTCTGTCCCGGCGATACTTTGGAGTGGCTTGTGCACAATGTACACGGGATCGAGCCTATCAATCGACTGGGCGCGACAGCTCGCAAATTGCACCGCGGGCGCGTTCTGAGCGCAATAACTCTGTCAAGTTTGAATCTTTCTGGTTGCAACTTGTGGATTTTTGAGCAGTGGAAAGTTCAGGCAGTGCGCTGAAACGCAGCGACGTAGCCTATGACTGAACAAAGCTCCAGCGGTACGAAAATGCAGTTTAGCCTTGTGTGACACGATTTTTTCCGATTTCACTCGACCACTATAAGAACACGCGATCAGCTAACGGCCTAGGAATGCATAGGCCGGCAAATCTGTCGTGGTACTTTATGACGAAATGCCCATAACTGCCTAGCTTCCTAACCTGCCTTAGTCCCAGCTGCCATTTTAGGGCGGCGGAATTTTAGCGTTTGAAGTTTTTTGCGCCATCATTCGCTCATTTGAGTTTGCGGATATCGCAATAACACCATTAGACTCATCATGAAAAGCACTATTAATCAATCTCGGCCAATTCCGAGAAAATTGATTTTTTTGACAATTTCCCCCGAGGACAAGGACGATCTTTGCAGAGCTTGCCCGGACGGTGACCTCATCGAAAGTCGACGATTTCGAAATTTGCCAAATTTTCTTGTCCAAACTTTGTCCAAAATCGTATAGGGGTTACTTGGAGTGCCGATTACGAATCCGACGTCCGTTTTTGAAAATTCCACCGATACGAAGTTTGAGCAAAATCGTTGCTTCTGACCCGACCACCCTCAGATATTCAGAAGAAAATGCAAAACCTATCGAAATCGGCGGAATTTTTAAAAATTTACGGTGGAATCGTAATCAGCGCACCAAATAACCCCCTAGAGAATTTAGGATGAGGACATTTCGTAAATTTCGAAAATATCGATTTTCGATAACGCCATCGTCAGGGCAGACTCGACGAAGAGCGTGTCCGTCCTCGACGGAAATTGTCAAAGAATTGATAATCCCAGATTTGGCCAAGATTGACACCGTTCAATAGAGGTTCTCGAGCTGAACACAATGGTACCATCTCGTGTGAAAAAACTCAAATTTGTGCGAATAAGGGCGGAAGAGACTTCACAGCTGCCCTATGCAGCTCTAAAATGGCAGTTGGGATTAATGCAGGATAGGCAGCTGGAGAGTTAAGCCCTTCGCACATTTTGCGGCAGCCGCGTACGCGGCAGAGGCCAGAACAGCCGCGTACGCGGCTTCCACTGCCGCGTGCTAGAGTTCACGCGGCACTCCTCCCGCTCACTCAATCACCAACGCGGCAATGCGGCAACAATGCCTTGAAGGATTACTGCCGCTGCCACCGCGTCTGCCGCGTAGGCGGCACCGCGTCTGCCGCATCTGCAGCGTAGGCGGCACATCAGCGGCTGGCCGCGTGATGCTAGTTTTGCCTCGCGCGGCGACTCTGCGTCTCTGCCCCATGCATAAAGATAGTTCTGCCGTGTTGCCGCAAAAGTGTGCGGAGGGCTTAACTGATTTGCTAGCCTATGCATTCGTAGGCCGTTAGCTGATCGCGTGTTCCTACAGTGGTCAACTGAATTCGGAAAAAATCGTGTCACACAAGGTTTACCTGCATTTTCGTACCGCTGTCACTTTGTCCATTCATAAGCTATGTCGCTGTGTTTCAGCACACTTTTTGAACTTTCTATTGCTTACAAAATCCACAAGTTGCAGCTGCAAAGATTCAAATTTGACAGAATTACTGTGCTCAGAACACGCCCGCGGTGCAATTTGCGAGCTGCTCTCAGAGGATTCCTGGCATGACAGAACACTTTACGCCATGCTTGAAATACTTCGAAGACCTGGAATATAAGCTTCTCCAATCGTAAAAAATCTGCTCCAGTCATTTTTGACCACGCGCTGCGAAAATGCGGTGGTCTGGTGAAGTTGTATACATGTTTGTGTGGATTTCGACGAGGCGAATTGAACGGTAACAACCGTTTCTCAAAAAACCTCAATTAGAGGAATTGTGAGCACGCAACCGTTTTTTACGGCCTGCGACCGACAACTCGTCCGGACCGCCCTTCGCAATGGAGCGCAAGTTTTAAATTTCGAACATTTTCACGGCTCCATATGAACAACCAAACGATAAAGCTCGAGCTCCTGAGCTCAAATATGTCCTTAGTTTTTGAGTTTTTTTTTACAATGAATTTTAGGCGAGATGTATCAAAAAGACGCAAAAACCGCAAAATCGCGGTTTTTGCTGTTTTTATTCAAAAGACGCGTACGATACTGTATATGGCGTTTTCATTCTCTTTGACCAATTTATTTGCACCCACGTGGCCAACGTGCTAGTGCCAGAGCAGAGGAGGAGAAAACGAGTGGCTCGGGGAGGTTTCAAGAGTGTCAAAGTCGCGAGGAAGACGAAGAACGTCCGACTCGGTGCCCGCCTATTCGACTCCACTGTTCTTCTTGCCCTGACATACACCTCAGAGACCTGGGCCATACGAAAGCAGAATGAACACGCGATCAGTATCAGGCAGCGTGGAATCGAGAGGACGATGCTCGGGGTGAAACCATTCACGCGAATGAGAGAAGCCTTCCGGAGCTCCGAACTTCGCCACCGTTCGAAGTTCAGAAACGCTACGGTGAACTCGTCGAAAATTAGGTGGGCTGGCTATGTAATGCGGCTGGGACATAACTCCATCGCCGCGATGCTATCGCGGCGCTCAGTTCATAGCCATTCCGCCGCACGCGGTCGAACAGTCAAAAGAGATTTCGCCGCGGCCGCCGCAACAGTGGGGGTCGGCATGCGCGATGGCTTCCCGCGCCCGCATGGTATACTTTTTCGCGCCGCGCGCGGATTAAGCTTTGGTCCTGGACGGATCACCGTCGCGCTACCTTGCAGAGCGATGGGCGATGCGACGAGCACAAAGGAGTTCAAACTCTTTCGCGTCGCTCTGCAAAACTCATCGCCGCGATTCCATCGCGACGACGGGAAGTATGCACGAGGCCAAATATGCCCGGTGGACGAGAGCCGCCACCGACTGGATTCCGCGGGATGTCACTAAAACACCACGACGCCCACCAACGTGTTGATCGGGCTTCTTCGTGGAAGCCCTGAACAAACGATACCATGCCGTTCGTGTCCGTCGAATAAGAAGGATCCATTGGAACACTTTAGGACACGACAAGGGCGAATGGTGAGGATATAGTCTCATAACTGCCATGTAGATGGAGTCGAAAATAATCAATATGGGAAGAAATCAATTTTTTGTCATCCTACTATATATAATCGGTTAATGTCACGTGTCCGTCACGGGGAGGGGGCTGCAGCCAAGAGATGCCTACGGCACTGCGGCGTATGCCAGCCGGGCCTTCTTTGAGCTTAACCATGGGCGATTGTCGGCGAACTATACTGTACTATACTCCTTGGCGGCAGATCGCCCAAGTTTACGATATTTTGAGCGGACAAGGCGCCAGGGTATGGATGTGTATCAAGTGCCCAGCGCCGGGAATCAGAAGACGTGCCGTAGACGTCGTCCGAAGTGCGTCGGGATTCAGAAGACCTGATGAAGTCAACTCAGGATTTCAACTTGCGTCAGGATTCAGAAGACGTGCTGCAGATGTCATCCAACGTGCGTGGGGATTCTAAAGACGTGCAAAAGGCGTCGTCCAACGTGGGATGAGATTCATATGACGTGCTGCAAATGTCGTCCAAAGTGCGCAAAGATTCAGAAGGCGTGCCGCAGATGTCCAACTTGGTAGTGCTCCAGGTAGCGGGAACCAATAGAAAAGAGACCAGTGAAGAGAGAATCAGCACAGAGGAACCACTGGAGGGCGGAATAAGGGGAGTCCAGTATTTCCCCTCAATATCGTCCAATGTGCGTCGGGTTTCTGAAGACGCGTCAAAGGAGTCGTGACGTTGTGTCAGGGTGCAGAATGAGTGTCATAGACGTCGTGCAACGTCGTGACTCGTGAGTCGTGACTCAGGTTACATGTGAGCGCTTGACTAACTGTCGCTCACGCCAGCACATAGGTAAGGAAGTATTAGCGGGGAGAGGAAGGGAAGAAGTAGGAAGGGTGATTATGGGATTCGGAGGAGTATTACTGCCGTCGGACAGTAAACGTTGTCGACCTGTCGACCAATACCGATTAATTTGTAATTATTTTTCTGCAGTTTAGGACCTTCGGATTGGGACTCTCATGGTTTGTTTCTCGCCACGTAAAGAACGGGCACTTCGGAGAATAAATCGCTTGCATGCGATTGAGGGTGGATGGGCTTCAGAAGCAGTGAAGATTCTCCCCACCATATCCCGTTACACTAATCTATATAACAAAACTATTTTTAGTTTATTAAAAGTAAAAAAGCCTAAGGAAGAATGGAGGAGGACTGGAGATGTTCTATTCTCGGGGTTTGGGGGCGCAGCCCCCAACCAGACCTTTGGCGGCCGCGAGGCCGCTGAACGTCTGGTTTCAAAATATTGCTAAAATGGCTGCAGTAATGAAAATTTTATTTAATGATTTTACCGAATTTACAGATTTTAACGCAAAAATTTTTCGTCAAAAAATGGTCGTTAAAAATTTACCGAAAAAATTAACGCACATCCCTGGTCTACATGTTGCAAGGGAGACTCAGAAAAAACCCAAATGCTTCGGATGGCATCTTCTGGCCCACTCACCGTATTCGTCGGAACATGCTTTAACGGACTACCATCTGTTTCCTTCTTTGTCGAAATATTTGGAGGAGAAACAATTTGACGACAGGGTGCAACATGAAAAGTGTCTCGATAAGCTTTCCCCCATCAAAACTCTAGGATTTTTATAGAAGTTGGATCTACAAATTACCTGATTAATGGCATATTATGTTATAGATAATAATGGTGCATTTTGTTGTGAGGTACCCTTGCGTAAATCCATCGTTTTATGGGGAGCCCAGGGGAGCTGCCACACCTTGGACAATTGAAATATAGAAGAGATTGCGCCTGATTTTTCTGACAGTCTCTTGGGAAGCCAATTTTGCGGAAAATTTTCAGATCGTCCGCATACTGTTTGCGTAATACTCCACGTCTGTCCAACATGTTAGGCCACTCGAATAAAATGTGTCAAACAAAATCGGAGGTAGACCCTTCCTTGCGCCACGCCACTTTTTTCACTTTTCACTCACGAAAATCATGATCTCACCGTTACTTGAAATGTCTTACCACTCAAATATGCTTCAAACCATCTGATCATTGCTGGGTGAAATTCAAGCTCTTAAATTTTTGTACATTACTTTGGTTGTGACCTACCTTATCAAACACTTTAACAACGTCAAAGTATATGACATCACATGCACTTTTATCTTCTAGTATTTTCGATCACTGGGTTATACAACCAAGAAGGTTGGTTTCAACGATCTACCGTTCACAAACCCATGTTGAGAAGGTAGAATTATACTGTTGATTTCCAAGTGCTTTACTATGTACGTTTTAAGATTCTCTTGAAGGCGCGTCGAAAAACCAAGGTAATGTCAACAGGTCTATAGTTGCTAAGGACACTGTCAGGTTGTTTTTTTAAAATTAGAGTGACAAACGATTGCCGCCAACGAGTAGGTACTTCTCCAGACGTCATAGGCTGTTTCAAAATAGTAATAATCTTGGTTCCACAGCCTCTGGTCATCGATGATTATATGCGATATACATATATCGCTGAAATTTACGTGACGCAACACAAAGTACATAGATATCACACAACAGGAGGTCACTGAGGACTGTAGTGAGGACGAACGACGGCGTATGTAGTTGATGGAAGAAGCCGAACCACCGCGCTGAAGAGACTGATCTTCTTCCTGGGTGCAGCCGCGCGTCCCTCTACCGTCCGGGTGGCTGTTTTGAGAGTACTTTATCTTCGCTTATATAGGTTCGTCCTCCATAAGTCCATGTTTGAAACAGAAAATGACAAAGGACAGCTAAATTTCGAAAGAGACGGCCAGCAGGGAAAAGGGCTAAACAGGGCGCACTCTCATGGTGAAAGAGGACTCACCACGCAGATTCCTCCTTAATCCCTTATGTCTCCCCCTTCTCCCGAAGTCTGTCCTCCGACTTAATACTTGATTGCAACGGGAACGGTCTTCTCGAAGAAGCTAATTTCAGTCAGAACTCTGACGAGGCGACACCCTGTGATGATCTGATCCTATAGTGTTATGGTTTTTAGGGACGAGAGACATCCAATGACGAACATTTCATCTCGTGCTTGAGACAGCGCGACGTTGAGGTGCTTAAGGTCTGCAAAAATTAGTGGTTGGCATGTTTGTCGATGTGAGTACCAGCGATATACACGACCACAATGGATTTCTCTGAACCCTGCCCAATGTTGACGGTAGCGACGGCCACCTCGGTATCGCGCTGCAGTTTCGAAGAGATATTTTTTCGATACAAGTACCTGACCTTAACTTCTTCAGCGCGGACTCCTATTGCTTTAAAAAGCACACTAGGACGCGCACCGCGTTTGCTTCAACTTTGTTGCTACTTATATGACCCGTTAGCGGATCTGACTGCGTGACCTATTACGTTCACAACTTCGAGCGGAATCTTGGGGTTCTTCAGTTTTTCCCCAAACAGCAGCTTTTGGCGTAATTCGATTGAGCCACACTATAAAGCGTCTTCATAGAAAACTTCGAATTAAGGTGCATGAGGCCAGCGTGCGAACGCTATACGGTTTGGATCGTGCAGACTGGAGCGTTGCCCCTGGGGTGGGAAACATCCAGCGCTGACTGTGAACAGAGATCCACGGGGACATTGTGAA
This sequence comes from Heligmosomoides polygyrus polygyrus, assembly GCA_947396885.1. NCBI lineage: Eukaryota > Metazoa > Nematoda > Chromadorea > Rhabditida > Heligmosomidae > Heligmosomoides > Heligmosomoides polygyrus. The sequence continues at coordinate 37,663,055 of OX377206.1, forward strand.
CGCCTGCATACGGGTGTAGTTGCTTACTATCACCAACGAGGAGGTAGTAAGCATACTGGGTCAATGGACTAGCTATCGCTAGGGCTACACCATCAATGAGAACCGAACGGATTAAATCCCGAGTCATAGAATATGATGCTTTGTGGCTCATCATCACTTGAAGAACTTCCTGTTCCTAAAACCAGTGAAAAACTGCCCATAAGGCCGCTTCGTAACAATCCAAAACTGGAACCTGTTATCATCATCCAAAAATACCGTAGCAAAATCACCACCAAGTATTTCGACCTTATCTGTAGTATCAACCCGATCACCAACTCTGAAGCAACCTATTCCTGTATGCGTATTAGAGTTCACGTATTTGAAGAATGAATACTTATTTTTACCTTGAATAATTCCCTTTTCAACATTCTTCTTACATACGCATTCAGACTGCCTCCATCATATTCCGTACAAGTGGAATGCCTGGCGCTTCTCAGGCATGGTTTCATTAACGCCGTTTCTTATCTTTTATCTTTTCATTGGTTCGTTCGAAAAAGTTTCAGCGGCTCTTAATGAATAAAATAAAGCCTATTTCAGCGCCAAACAAAAACTTGGTTTAGGGACAATGATTCATTATGAAAAGTGTAAGTAGTATAAGGCATGTTTAGAGTTTGACATTAGTATATTCTTTGAATACTCTCTACTCATTTTCGTCAGAGCACAACTATGCTCTACTATATTCAGAAATGCTCGTTTTCGTCAGAGCAGTTGCGATCAAAAAGTGATCTGATAGAGGATCCTGGGAAATGCTCATCACACGAAAGCGTATAAAAATTTTGAAAAAAAAAACGAAATCTGCATGATGTAAGTGATCCTTAACACTCAAAAATAATTTTTGCCACGCGGGGCCTTATAGCGAGCGCAAAACTGCATTTTTATCAATTTCGACAGCTGGCAACGATACGTTGAATGCAATCAAATAGGTGTGCAGCTATGGGAAAGTGTAAGGAGGGATTCGCTGGACAGCCAGGCGACCACAACGTTTCTACCGAGCCTGACAGGTCAGTGCAATTGCGATGCAATAACGGTACATCAGCGCTCGAACTGTTGCAGCAAATACATAGACGGTGTCGCGCTTGGTTGAAGATTTTAAGTGCTCTTTATCACTTCAAAACTTCGTGACCTAAGCCTAAGCCACGAAGTTTTGTTGCTCAGCATGACTGGGTTTATTCCGCAAAAACTTCTCGAACCGCACTAAAGCACGACGGTGTAGCTCATGAACGGACTAAGTTACGGCGGGCCGAAAGTGTAGGTTAGGCTTGCGTGACACGATTTTTAATGATTTCAGACGACCACCGGGAGAAGACGCAATGTGCTAACGGCCTACGAATGCGTAGGCAAGCAAATCAGTTAGGGTACTTTACTATGAAGTGTCCAAAACTCCCCAGCTGCCTAACCTGCCTTAATCCCAGCTACCATTTCAGGGTGGCGGAGAGCAGCGGTGAGCTTTCTTCTGCCATTTCTCGCCCGTATTTGAGTTTCCGACAATCGCGATGGCACCGTTCTGTCTCGCTCGAAAGGCTCTATCGAAAGGTGTCAACATCGGAAAAATCGGTTTTTTTGACAATTTCGCGTCGAGGTCGAGGGCGCTCGTGGCTGAGCCTGTGCGGACGATGACGTCATCGAAAAGCGACAGTTTCGAAATTGACCGAATTTTTTCGTCCAAACTTCGTCCAAAATCATCTAAGGGGTTAATTGGGGCGCTGATTACGAATCCGACGTTCGTTTGTAAAAATTTCATAGATTTCAATAGGTTACTTCCCATTTGAGGGTGGTCGAGTCAAGATCACCGACCACCCTCAGCTATTCAGAGGAAAATCCGAAACCGAAATCGGCGAAATTTTCACAAACGGACGGCGGATTCGTAATCAGCTCCCCAAATAACCCCTAGATGATTTTGGATGAGGTTTGGACGAAATAATTTCGCCAATTTCGAAACTGTAGATTTTCGATGACGTCATTGTGCGCACAGGTGCGGCCTCGAGCGCTCTCTTCCTCTATGGAAAAATGCCAAGAAATCAATTTTTTCGAAATTGGTCGGAATTAGCATCATTCGATAGAGCTCTTCGAACAGAGCGGTACTATGGTGGCCATCGAAAACTCAAATATGGGCGAGTAGTGGCGGAAGACACTCCAACGGCTAAGTAGGCCGCCCTCAAGTGGTAGCTCGGGTTGAGGTAGTATAGGCAGCTGGAGAGCTGTGAGCATGTCATTGTAAAGAACCTTTACCGTTCCTCTCGCCTGCGCACTTTAAGGCCGTTAGCCCTTCGCGTGTTACTGCAGTGGTCGACTGAAGTCAGAAAAAGTCGTGTCACACAAGCCTAACCTGCACATTCGCCCCACTGTAACCTTGCCCGCTCTTAGGCTACATCGCTGCGCTTTAGCCTACTATTAGAACTTTTTACTGCCTACAAAATCCACAAACTGCAGCCGGAAGGGTTCACAGTTGACAGAGTTATCGCGCTCCAAACACGCCCTCGCGTGCAATTTGCGGGCGGTCGCGCCCACTCGATTGATAGGTTCGATTCTATATGCATTGTGCACGGCGCACTCCAATGGCATGGTGGACAGTCTTAGAGCAATGCTTGAGCAGAGCGACTGGAATTTTTTTTTATAAAACTGGGGAGTTTACGCTCACACTACAAGCTGTCGCATGCCCTACAGGTTGTCGCGCCCACTCGAATGATTCTGCCGGGACTATATGCATTGTTCACAGCGCGCGCTATGGCGGCAGCTAGTACCAAACAGTAGGTCGTGATCGCCAAAACGCATGAATAGGATTCTTCTATCAGCCGAACGTCACTCTGCGAGCGGTCGCGCCCACTCGACTGATTCTGCCGGGCCTACAGTACCGTTGGTAACCGTTCGCCAAAACGCGGCCGGCGGCGGATTAGTCCGCCGTTTCCGCCGCTTTGCCATAATTCTCTTCAAAGTCGCTTATATTCAATGAAAGGTACACTGTTGGAATCAGAACAACATGATCTACCCAGTGGCGTAAAAATCTTAACAAGGTTTCAAAATTTTTGAGTTTGAGATGACCTAGATTAGTCGAGCCCGTTATTGTCTTGACCTGATCCACATTCTCTCCTGAGTCTCCCCTAATTGTGCCCCTGGCAAGGATCGATTTGCCTAGTGAAATTTTAAAAATTATAAACGCTGTCGAAAATGTGTTTCATGCTAATTTTAGGTTTTGTCTCATCACGGCAATCTATTTGACATTAAATTTGCCTTGTTTGGCCCCATGTACATCATTCCATACATCTTCAACTGCCGGTTTTTCCACTTTCGCTAATTAATTACGACCGCATTACTTTTGCTCTAGGGCTGAGTTTTGCTGAAGTTTTCGACTTTGAGGTGTGGATTACAACTGTGGGTTTCAAGCTTAGTTTGATCAAAAGTAAGATAGTAGTCAGCCGCAAAATTGGCAGTGCATGAGGGTTCCAGGAAGACACGATCTGCAAAGGCTACTTCACGTGTGTAGGTCTGTGTCTCCACGAGGCGGATCAGGATGAAGGCTGGATATGTGGTCAGACGCCATGCAGAGATGCTGTGCCACAAAAACCATGGAGCTGGCAGCTTACGTCTCGGAGTTTCGCTTCCATGGAAAGGCAGTTTTCTTCAAATTCAACATTGAGATTTGACACTGACGTCTGCCCAACCCTCGCAGAAGAGCTTCTACCACTTAGCAAAGCCCATATTTGCGATATCTTTCAAAATTTTTTCACTCGACTTTAATCGAATTTATTACTTGAGACAGGTCCGATACTGGAGCGCACACTGTTGCCGTAATTGCAGTGACCTGACCTGCCCCTGCAAACATGTGTCCTTTGGACATGCAATCGCTGCTTCTCTCCTCTCACTATTCACACTAACCCAACGCAGGGTCAGGATTGAGGTTCCAGAATCGCGGGAGGTCGTACTGTGACGTTGTCATTTTCTGGGGGGGGGCGTCGTACTCCTCGTCTTAACTGAGGACTTTATCGTATTTTTTCGTAGTTTCTTGTACACCTCAAAGAATCCAATTCTTTTAATTTCGGCAGTCTTCAAATCAGTGTGGTACGCTTCAATTTAGCAGATTCCACCTGGACGTTATGGACACGACAGTTTTTTTTTTAACCTAAAAGAGCGACATTTGCATGCAAAATCGCACTCTATAAAATATCGAGTGTTAATTGCTAGTAATCACGCAAGTGCTTCCCTTACAAATGTTATCTGATTTTCTGTCTTTTGTTTATCTCTTCACACAGTAAAAAGAAGCTTCGAGCTTCGATATAATTTGGGGCCGTCTACAAAATTGTCATTTGCATAAAAATAAAATTATTTTCTACCTAAAGCAGACAATAATATAGCTAAAATTTTGCCTTAAATAGACTCACGTTTTGCTCGATATTCAGAGGAAAATACAGATTTCTGATGCAAACTTCAATATGATCTGGGGACACCATTTTTCCTATTCCAAAAAAGTGTCTGAATAGTGGAACCCCACTGATCGCACAGAATATCGCTGCATAACAAATTGATTTTTAATGATCAAAGCATTGAGGTTTTTTCCGCACAGGAGAAAACTATTTCCGTGACAAGTTAATCCTTCGAATAGGTCCATTGGTGTCAGAGATCGCTGTTGCCGACACTTAAACTGTTATAAATCGGAGAGCTTTTGGAAAGCCTCGATTTTTGGTCGATTTTTACAGAAAATCGACCAAAAGTCGAACCCCTAATCATATCGAAGATCGTAGCGGAGAGCCATGTTTTTATCGTACGATACCTAGGGCTTGAATTTTTGTGAGGTACTTTTATGAGGTATTCCTTTTCTGGTGTTGTTTCCTAGAGATGGAAGACATATATTTCCATGACAAGTCATCCCTTCGGTTTCGACTCGGTCATAGATTTAAACAGCAGTTCAGAAAAAAATTTCTAAGTGTTGTCTCGTGGAGACGCTTTGTAGGAAGAGACGGTTTATTCGGTAATTGCCGAGGCAGTAGAACACACTGTAGAAAAAGAACACCTTACTCCATTCACCGCTTTCATACTGCCGGGAATGGTTTACATCTTGTATCACTGCTATCACTCATTCTATACACACCACCTCCTCCAGTAGAAAAAAGATTCTTTCGTTTTCTACTGTGGTTACAATTCAAGGTTACAGAATAATAGCTTAACAAAATCTTCTACAAACAAGATATCCAATATCTCTCGACGGGTCTTCGATTTCTTGTGGATCTTCTTAGCGGTTGTTGAATTTGCGGGCTCGGTGCACGTTGTGGGGATCCAATGGTGTTTCTCCTTTCCATTTGCTTTGCATCAGCGTCCTCAACGTGATCCGTTGTTTTCTGTGCAGGCTTGTTCTGCCAATCATCGGGAACTTCCAATCAGTCGAGTAGAGTTCTCAGTGTCGAACTTCCGTTACATTCTGGTGCGTCATCGTAACGGCGTCTGAGTTGATGTTTCGTCATGTTTCTTTAGTACCTTTCCATTCACTTCTACTTCATAGTTTATTGAACCGAGGGATCTCCTGATCGTGCCTTTTTCCCAAACAAATTGTGATGATTTCCACTGTTGCACATAGACGGCTTCTCCAACAGCAAAGTTTCTTCTCAACGCACCGTGTCTTCTGTTGAACTGTTCTGCCATATTTCTTCGTCTTCCTTCTGCGTGAACGCCTTTCGCAACCGACGATTTCGGCATGCTTAAACGTGTATGAAGTTTTCTTCCGAGGAAAAGTTCTGCTGGCGTCTTCTCATTTTGACCGCTATTTGGCGTCGTCCTGTACGCGTGTAATATGATGTTCAGCATTTCTTGGGGCAGTCTTTCCTCCCCTCTAAGGTTCTTTATACCGCGTTTTAGCGTATCAACGAACCTTTCTACTTGTCCATTCGATTGGGGGTGATAAGGCGCTGTCGTCACGTACACAATTCCTCCTTCCTCACACATTCTCTTGAACAGCTCTAAGTCGAATTGAGTTCCGTTATCACTCACAATTGTTTGCGGCAGACCATATCTAGCAAACATTTTCTTGAGCTCATCCACCGTTCAACTCGAGAGATAGTGGTCATTTCTACCACTTCAGGCCACTTGCTGAATGCATCTACCACGACTAAATAACAGCGGCCATCCACAGGTTCTGCGAAATCCACATGAATTCTCTGCCATGCATATGTTGCATTTGGCCACGTCACCAATGCTACTTTTCTGGGGCTTTTCGCATTTTCCTGACATCTGGCACAGCTTCGCACGGTAGTTTCACATTCCTTATCGAGGTTAGGCCAGTATACGTAGCTTCGGGCTATCTTCTTCATTCGTAAGATACCAGGATGACCAACATGTAGTTCCTTTAAAACAGTGTTCTGCAATTTTTCTGGGATAATGACTCTTTCTTCAGTCATGAGACATCTTCCAGCGAGCGATATAGTCTCTCTTTTCCCTTGAAACGGCAACAACTTCAAATCATTTTTTTGGGCCATTTTCCATTCTTGATCAATGATTTGGTTCTTCTTAACACTGGATCTTGTTCCGTATACAACTCAACATCTTGATGAGCAAGCGGCAACATTCTTATGCAGTTTCTCAGCTTCGCTGATACATCATTTTCAATTGCTGCTATCACAATATCTTCTTCTGTGGTGGGGTTCTTCTGCATCAGCCTCGACAGTCCGTCGACCTGACCAAACTTTGTCGTATTGACATACTCGATTTCAAAATCGTATCCGAGTAGTATAGTAGCCCATCTCATTAATCGATTCGCGGAGTACACTAGAACTCCTTTATTGTCGCCAAAAATTGCTAACAGCGGCTTGTGATCGGTCAACAGTAGGAGCTTCCTTCCGAAAATGTACTTGTGAAACTTCTTCAAGGCGAATACCAATTCAAGGGCTTCTTTCTCTATCTGTGAATAGTTTCTTTCTGCATCCGAAAGCGAACGAGAAGCGTGGGCTATTGGTTTTTCAGAACCGTCGGCGTACCTGTGTAAGATCACACATCCAATTCCATATTCACATGCATCTGCGGCTACAACGATCTTCTCCTTAGGATCATAGTGTGCCAGATTGAGATAACTAGACAACTCCGTCTTCTCCTTCTCAAATGCAGATTGTTGCACATACGTCCAATGCCACTTTACATCTTTCTTCAGCATTGCATCTAATGGTCCGCGAAGCTTTTTCATGGACGGTATGAACGCTGAATTATAGGTCACCATTCCCAAGAATGCGCGTAACTGTGTGACATTCTTCGGCTCGACCATGTTCTTAATGGCTTCGATCTTTTGAGGATTTAGCCTATTTCCATCCCTGTCAATGATTAATCCGAGGTAGCGAATTTCTGGTTTCGCAAACGAGCACTTGTCCATACGTAACTTGAAACCATATTCAGCAATTCTTTTGAACAACGACAAGAGATTCTTATGATGTTCTTCCTTGGTTGTTCCGCATACCAAGATATCATCGAGATATGTCGTAACTCCTTTTAATCCTGCTACCATTTTGTTCATCACTGGTTGAAAAATTCCTGGCGCAGTCTTGATTCCGAATGATAGACGATTGTACTGAAACAATCCTTTATGTGTGTTGATTACGACCTTCTTCTTGGATTCTTCAGACAGTTCTATCTGGAGATACGCATGGTAGAGATCTATTTGGGAAAATACGGTGCCTCCATTCAATGATTTGAATATGTCTTCGAGGACAGGAAGAGGATAATCGAAGGACTGTAAGGCTTTGTTGAGTCCGGTTGAAAAATCAGCACACACTCTGATTTTTCCATTAGGTTTCTTGATGCATACAATTGGGGTAGCTATTGGCTATGGGTTATTGGAGTGATCACGCCCATTTCTTGGAGTTGGTTGAGTTCCCTTTCAACAGATTCTAGGGTGGGGAACGGGACGACTGGAACAGAAAACGGGACGGGTATTGGGCAGAAGGATAAGATCAGCCTTCTCTTTCGTACAGAGTCCGAGACCGTCACTGAGTATTTCAGGATACGTTTTCTTCAGTTCCTCTTCCACATCGGAACTGCGCTTCGTCTTCATATTGACTTCTGCGACCATCATGCTCATGTGATGCATCATTTCTTCGTTATTTTGTAACCCCTCCAGTCCCATTAATGAGTTGTACGGCGTTACGTAGGCGTAGCCTTCACTGTTCTTGCCCTTTATTTCAATTGTGCATTTCAATCTTCCTTCGATCTTCATAACGTCACCACTTGCATTTTTCACAATCACGTTTGTCTTCTCAAGTTTCGGGGACCCCATCTTCTTCCAGACATTTTGGTTTAACAGTGTGATGTCTGATCCTGTATCAAGCAGAAATTCAACTGAGTGACCGTTTACAATTGCACCAATGTACATCCTCGCGGCGTTAACATTTGCGAAAGCATTCGAAATCTTCGTTAACTGAACACGTTTCCTGGGAGTGCCCTTAATATGATTTCTCTTATCACTGTGGCGATAATTTTTATGTGAATTCTTCGCTGACTCGGTTGTTCTCTTCTGACTTGCTACATCACAAAATTTTTCTCGATGGCCACTAATTTTGCATTTCTTGCAAAACCACGGTTTCTTCTTACATTGCCATGAGTAGTGGTTTCCTTCATAATTATCGCAATCAATGGACTTGTGATCTTCTTTCAAAGCTGCCTCCACAACTTTATCACTCCCTGCGATAGTTTCACAATCCCTGTGGAGTGATAGGAAATTCTCGCATTCCTGGTGCAACTGATGTAAAGAAATTTTCCGACCTGCTTTGTATTCTCTGTCGAGCACCGATATAAGCCTTTGTCGGATTTCAGCTTCTGATTGTGACTTCATTCCAAATATCCAGAGCAAGCACTTGATCCCATCCGAATCTAGGTCATGAAGTTTTGCTCTTTCACAAAATTCATTGACTCTACCTGTATACGTGAGGCAGTCCTTGGCGGCGTTCTTCTCTAGCTTCAGGAATTGGTATTTTGTGGTGAACTCGGAAGCTTTGAAATCGAACAATTTCTTCAGAGTTTCCACTGTTTCATCATAGCCAATATCTGATACGTTCTTGGGTAGTACGTGTCTTTGATACTTCTCGAACGTAGCAACATCAGCTGGCCTCTTTACGCTTCTACACAGCCTCTGCTTCGTGATCAACATTTGTATACTATATCATTAAGTTGGAGTAGGGAGCTCTGTGTATATTTCGTCAACGCCTTGTGAAACTTCTTTGAAACTTCTTTATAGCCCGCCCAATAACTGGTTGTTTTTTAGCGTGCATAATTGTAAAGGCATTCTGATATATATTTATTACATAAGTAATTAATTACTTATGTGAAGAGAACCTGAGAACAAAAACAAAGAGCGTTATCATAACAACACACTTCCAAATAGTAAAATAGCGAAAAAATAATAAAATGAGTAAAAACAAACAAACAGACTTCAGGGAGAACAGCGTTCGACATTACGGACTGAGACTTTCAAGCACGCGTCTTTTGAACGCATTGTGGTGACCCCATTTCTGGATAGTTTCTCAAATATTGGTAGGGTTCTATTGACAAAAAAGAAGCGCCGGGAATTGAGTTTTGGGACCCAAGCCTGGAATTTCCTGGCTCCTCCTCTGGTGGAAGAAGCTCTCACAAAAAAGAGATCCTCCGGTTTTATATCACATTTACCAAAAAGAATTTTGTGGAGTAGCAAGAGATCGTTGGCTTTTCTCCGAGTCGACAACTTATGGAGACTTAGATTTTGATTTCTTTCAATGCTGGAGGGTATCTTATCATAAACAAAACCAAGAGCTCTGATCATCAGTTTCCTGGTAAAACAGTTTTGAACTCTCTCCAGCATTTCAATGACCCTACGTTTGAATGGAGAGAACACCGGTGGGCCATATTCTAAGAGTGGTCTTACATAAGTCTTATAAGCCCAAAGTAGGACAGCAGAGTTTGACGTTGACATGGCCCTGAATAATTTGAACACCATCGCTGTAGCTTTGTTCGCAATCAACTCGCAGTGCTTGTCAAAGCTGAGACTCTTGGTTACTGTTCATGAATGTAGCGCATCAACTGAGTTTTGCAGGCTTTGCGAATCATTGACGGAATCTATCACGCGGAAAATCTTGATATCATCTGCGAATGCGCTGAATTCAACCTAATTCCTACTAAGCAAATGGGGAAGCTCATGTGTGTAAATATTGAACAAGACCGGAGATAGCACTCTGCCTTGGGGTACGCCACTGGTTACAGGTCTAGGATCGGAGAATGATTCATTGATACGTACTGAGAACGTTCGACCTTCAAGGAAAGCAGCGATCCAAGCAATTATCCGAGGATGAACCCCAACCATAACAAGTTTTTGAACTAGTTTGGAATGCGGAACCCTGTCAAAAGCTTTGGAAAAGTCAAAATAGATGACGTCGACACCCGTCATCCAGAGCAGAAGTCCACTTATTTAAATTCATGAGCATAGCAGTAACAGTCGATTTACCTTTTTGAAAGCCATGTTGGTTGGATGAAATAACAGAATTGGCCTCGAGATGAGCAACAATTCTCTTCCTTAAAATTTTTTCGAAAAGTCGTGCAAACAAAGAAGTGATGCTAACTGGCCTGAAGTTGGAAGGCAATGTGTGAGGAGGTTTTTTTTGGGATTGGGTTACAAAAGAATGTCTCCACCTGCTCGGAACCTCTCCCCTCATGAAACTTAAGTTGACGATATGCTCCAATGGTCCTGCAATGATGTGGACAACTTTTTGAATAAACAGTAGTGGAATGCCATCCGGGGTGAAGGAGCGGGACTTGAGCCCTTTAAGAATGATCTCTAGGATTTCTTCTCTATGGAACCACACAGAATCCTGCATCAAGGAAAAATTAGACTCAGTTACGGATTGCCGAGGAGACCCAAGAGAAGAACAGTCAGTGAAGGAACCTCCAAAAACCTGAGCAAACAGTTCCACTTTATCCTTATCAGACCTAACAATATTACCATCAGAAGTAGTTAATGCCCCTATAGTAGTTCTTTCAGAAAGCCTTGAATTGAGTAATCTATAGAACATTTGTTTGTGCCCAGTTTCGATAACTATCCTTTCAACATGAGAATAAAATTTCTTCAACCTCCGAGAGAACCTTTCATTCAAAGTCTTAAACTTAACTAGCTCGGCTGGGTCACCGCTGTTTTTGGTCTTAAACCACGCTTTAGACCGCAAACGAGACAGAGTTACCAGGTACGAAGGAAGCTTCGAAGCAGAAATTCTTTGCAAGGGTACCAAGGTTTCAATACAGTGATGCAAAATAGCTAGAAACAACTCATATTTCTCTTCAACTGACGGCACGGAATTGAGAGAGCCATACCAGTCTACATCTGCAAGGTAGCTCAAAATGAAATCAAAATTCGCTACCTTGAAGCTTCTTCTTAGTTTGGGGTGAGAGCAATCCTTGAGAAATCTTAGATTAAAATGAACCAAACAGTGATCGCTTGTACCCAGAGGAGGCTCAATCGTTAGATTACTGACAAGGGAATCGCAGCTTGATAACACTAGGTCAAGGATGTGGTTACCACGGGTCGGTGCCTTGACATGTTGCGTAAGTGTGTGCGAACGATACATATTTACGAATACTTTAGAGGCCTGGTTCATAGAAGAAATATTACAATTCCAAACAATGTCAGGGAAATTAAAATCGCCAGTGATAACGCATGGCGCATTGCATGAGAGCGCATCGCTGATTGCTTTAGTCATCTGAACCGTCATACTAGCTGAACAACTTAGGGTTCTGTAGACAGAGACAATTCTAAAATCGAATTTTCACGGCAGAATTGAAATCCATGGAATGTCGTAATATATCTAAAACATCTCATTTGCCGTTCACAGTACTGAGAGTTTCAAAAGATTAAATTCATTGCATATTATATGTAGAGATAAGTGAATAAGTGTCCAAGTACGCTCAGAAAATTCCGACGGTAAAGCAGAGATTGTTCAGGCTGCCCACTTTCTAAGTTGAAAACTATACTACTGTAATCACTCATTCCAATTGGAGCCTGGACTGAGACATTACTGCAGAAATCAGAGGTGCTACATAGTAGGTGTGTGGAGAAGAAGTGGAGATAGTTTAGTTTGATTTGAATGTTTAAGTCCGTAATTAGTGCTTCCAACCTGTTTGAGGTGCAGGCTCGATTCGTAACCAAGTAAAAGGTATTTCTACGGAAGGCCTGCTGTTCATCACAATTCCAACAATTTACAAAATAGTCGTCAGGTTCCGCTTATGATATTGAATTTGCTTGATACCGAGGGCGATAACTAAGCACTTCAGCTCATGCCCGTTCGGAATCACTTATTCGTTCACTAAAGGACGAATGACGCTGAGTGTGTAGGTCCACAACAAGCGATCCTCATCGACTGCTCTTAGCAAACGACACAGGCATATTCAGAGAAAAATTGCGGTGTGATCAGCTATCAGCTCGCAGACGAGATTTCACGAGCTGTTAGAGCTGAAGATTTTTAGCCGGTTTGGGAAATGAAGGACAGTGTTAAAACCCCGAAAACCGGCAATCCAAAAAGCAACGTGGGAGGCGAGAACAGCATGGAAGACAGAGGAGTAGATCGCTTTCAGTCACCTAGTGCATGAAGCTGAACCTGCTAACAGATCCTCATTAGAGTCCAAACTGTAACGATGCAGCGTGAAAGACGTTTGGTCTCTGCACTCTTTCTCCCCTCACTCGCGCTGCTGACATGCATATTCAACCGTTGTTGGGTCGTGGCCGTCGAACAGGGAGATCCGGCTCCTCTCTTGATTGCAGATGGCAGTTTACTTTGTGCCAGCTCGATTCATTCAAGCTAATTACTCGATCGAGGTCTTAGTACAATATTACATGAGCTTAACGTTCAAGTGCTAGAATAAATCCCCTTCTTAGTACGCTCTCCTCTCCTTCTCAGCCTTGACCTTGAATCCACTTCATACCGCCTCCCGCTGACTCTGCAGCTAGTCGAGTAACAGATAGCTCTTTGAATCTAATCGCTTATCAATCTCGCAGGAATCAAAGAATACTAAAGTTATCTATGAAAATGAATGATTCTACTTCACTCTTTGTTTTTGTTGATCTCCTTTTGTTCGCCCGTAAAAGACGGTCTTGTTTCAGAAGTATGCACATTGGGTTTTCGTTTGTAAAGACAGACACAATGCTCTCCTATCCATTGTTGGAATCCCAGTCCACCTTTTCTGCATGTAGAGCAATCTTTTTCGCTAATAGAGCTGTTATAGTTACATCAATTCTCTGAAAACAAAGTCATGCCCTATTCTATCAAAGTGTTCAGAAACCTGATTTGCAGATACCTTGATCTCTGATGCACCCTCGCTTTATAAACTTTCCATCTACCTATTCCGCTTTTTGGTTACTTTCATCTGTTTCTCTGTTTTACCTCTTCTGTTGTTTTATTAGTCATCGGTTATATTTTATTCACTTTCACATATATGATGGAGGGTGATCGCACAGTGGATTGTCTCCTATTTTGTGTGTATATCTTCCCTATAGTTGAAAGACCTGTACTGACCTAGTATAGTCTTGCACAAGCTAACCCCTCTCTATCATCATTCACCACCTTTCTACTACCTATATAGTGGTAGATATACATAAGTTTGTCCTTCACCAGTGTTGTTTGCTAACGCAACGAGTGCAACAGGTACTACCAAGGTTTTTCAAGAGACGCTTCTGAAGGGCGGTTCTAAGTACTACGGCATCTTAGTACCACGGAAAACGACAGAAGGGCTGAGCAAGATGGAAAGGCGATGAAAGCATTGCTTCTCTACAGGGCGGGACACCTAACTTTCGGACAATTGGGATGCCTAAGGATCCCCAGAGGAAACCCCGTGTTCTTCACAGGCGACTACCTGTATCGTCCTCACGGGTTCAGCACAACGTTAAGCTAAAAACTGCGCTGCATTTGAGACTAACAAGGGATCATAGGTCATAGCGGCACTTTGAGATGAACTTTATATCACGTGATGCGGTTTCGAACTCTGTCTCCGAATGTGATCTATATGTATGTGAGAAACACATCTGTGAGCGGAGTTGTAGACATACAATCACAAGAGAACGAGCTCATGCAGGCTGGAAATAGCGCATTGGTGCTGCTTCCTAAAAAACGTTCTGCCACGATCAACCAAAGCTCTCCGTGTTGAATCGCAACACAAAAGGCCGCCAGAAAGGGGACCAGTTTCTTTGACACTATTGTACTTTCACGACTCGAGAGGTGGAAAAGTTTCTTCGCCTAAACATTGATACTGGGTTTCCTAGAGATGTCGTTTAATGCGCTGATCACCTATGTACGTTTTAAAAGGTGAGGGTACGGCGAATTACTGTAGGTATGGGTGAATATGGTGAATGACCCTTACTCAATAATGCTTACCCTAGCGCACCTTATTAGGTTGGTCGGAGAGTTCTGTCGTTTATTACTGAATCAATATTCAACTTACTTTAATTTTTATATAACGTATAATACGGAATCTTTCGCTCTCTCTTATGAAACAATTTGTGTTTTCACCTATGCTTAGTATTTGTCTTTCTTCGAAAACTTATTGAAGTATGTCGGAAGCGCAAATCCGAACAGTATTTTGTTTCAATTTCAAACCGCTGGACCAATCCACCGTCGGGACAGCCACAAAGATCAACCATGTGTAAGGAAGAAATAGTGAGATAGGGGAGAGATAGTGTTGGAAAAAGGACAGTGCAACGGTGGTTTGAAAAATCGCCTTCTGGAGATTTCAACCTCGAAGACGCATCCCGAAGCGCCAGATCTACCGCAATCCAGGACGTTGATTTGAAGGCCTTCGTGGAAGCAAATCCATCGCAAACAGGCCATGAGATCGCGGAAGATCTAAGAGTCACTAAAACTGCTGTTACCGATGGTTTGAAACACTTTGTAAAGGTGAAAATTTCGGAAAGTGGGTGCTCCACGATTTGAGTAATTGCAAGAAATTGTCGCGTTTCAAAACTTATACTTCTTTGCTTTTTCCTGAATCAAAACGACTTGCTTTTAGATCGACTCATCACATTTGATGAAAAGTGGGTTCCATACGATAACCGAAGACGATCAGGACAGGCTTGACGTTGACGAACCCCCAGACACTTCCAAACGCCGAAATCCCACCGGAAAAAGGCGATGGTGACAGTGTGGTAGTCGGCGGCTCGCGTGATTCACTAAAACTCTCTGGAACTAGGCAGTAGAGTCCTACTGTGGAGAAGAAGACGAGATTTATGTACCGAAAATAATTGCGTGAGCTGCAGCCGGTACTGTTCAACTGAAGATGTTCCATTCTTCTGCAAGACAACGCCCGCCCACACTTTTCGAAAATCAATGCGAAAATTAAACGAAATAGAAGTTGAAGTTCTGTCTAATCCACCATGCTCAACAGACCTTGTGCCGACCAACACTAGCTGCCGTTAGGCAAAAGCATTGTTCCATTAAAGCTTTTGAACAGTCGCTCAGCCACCAATTCCAAAAATGTTCGTTTTGAAGTAACCTCCAAGCTTACAGTGGCTGAAGCAGATTGTGTCGCCTTCAAATGTCTTGAAAACCCTTATTTGTTCCCCATGAGTAACACCTTACAAATCACAGGCACTCCTTTAAAAAAATTCGTGTTTCAGTAAACAACGGAATTAGACCCTTCCATGAGATCCCACTATGTATAAGTTCTCCACCTCATTTTTACAATGTACAAGGGGTTTATGAGAAACCTGTCAATAAAAACCTCAAAACGCTTAACTAGGAAGGAATCCGGTATGTATTGCTTCCATTTTTTATCCAGGCTGTCAAATACGTGTCAACAAATGTCGTTTACGTTCAACGAGCTCTTTGAAGGTGGAAAGGTGAGAATTTTTGACTTCCGGTTTAAGCCTCACCAACTTTACGTACTCACACCTTCTCTACCCTGTCATAAGAAAACGGGCAATCCAGAAACCGATCTCAGATTCGTGATCAGCATTTTTGAACGTATCCAGCGTGCGTTGTGATTTAGAAATCGTGCTACAGATTATACTTATGCTCTCGCAAAAATTTCGAATATTCGAATGATTTCGAATACCGAAAACTTTCGAGCATTCGATATCGAATATATTCGAAAAACGTGGTTTTTCTGAATATTCGAATTCGAGTACATGCGAAAAATGCGATTTTTTGAATACTCGAATTCGAATACATTCGAAATACGCGATTTTTTGAACATTCGAATTCGAATACATTCGAAAAACGCAATTTTTTGAATATTCGAATTCGAATATTCGATTCGAATATTCGAATTCGAATGAAAAATCAGGCTGCTTGATAGACGTGGATGGATGAAAAATGGAAGCAATACATACCGGATTCCTTCCTAGTTAAGCGTTTTGAGGTTTTTATTGACAGGTTTCTCATAAACCCCTTGTACATTGTAAAAATGAGGTGGAGAACTTATACATAGTGGGATCAAAGGGCTCATGGAAGGGTCTAATTCCGTTGTTTGCTGAAATACGAATTTTTTTAAAGGAGTGCCTGTGATTTGTAAGGTGCTACTCATGGGGAACAAATAAGGGTTTTCAAGACATTTGAAGGCGACACAATCTGCTTCAGCCACTGTAAGCTTGGAGGTTACTTCAAAACGATCATTTTTGGAATTGGTGGCTGAGTGACTGTTCAAAAGCTTTAATGGAACAATGCTTTTGCCTAACGGCAGCTAGTGACGGACGACGACGAAGTATTACATGTAAATCTGTAGAATCTGTTCTCCTCATCTAAAAGCGTGAAATAGCACACCGTCAATTTTGCGACCACAAAGTGTATTACAGGTAGCATGGAATAGGCCAGCCGTGAGGGCCAGTCTCATTTCTTTCTGGTGATTTATCCAAGTAAGTGGTAGAAACAGATATTTCTTACTTGCGAAGGACTTGCGAACGTAACTGTTCTCCAGCCAACATATTGATAATTGAATAAACGGTAAACTTAGCAAAAATCGTTCGATAAATAAGAGCCATTCGATCTACGCCTCCTCTCTTTTGTGAAGTCTGCCATACAGCCGACATATACAAGCGACTCTCACTCCCAATGGCCAAATCGGAGCAAACTCGTTAAAATCAATCGATAACAGCCGGCCGACAAAATGCTGGCTGTGCCACTGTAAAAGAAGAAAGAAAACAATAACTTCGGTACTAAGCGGGCTGGTGCCCACTGCAAGGTATCTTTAAAGGGGTGAGTTAGATCGGCCGACCCCGGAGTTTGTCAGCCTAGGTCTGTGCTCACAGAAACCGTGTTTATGTGAGTGCTCCATGAGCATGTGCAATCTCGCAGCGGACACCAGCCCGATAAGCACCATAACGTCTTTCTTTACCATATGGCTTGGACAAAAATGTGCCTTTATTGTAGTTCCACGTGTGCATGGATGCACATCAGGAGATGCAGGCTGTCGCGTTTTATTCAACTTCAAACGAGGGCAATCCGCAGCCGATGCAGCTCGACAAGTCAATCAAGTGTGGGGGCCTAATGGTGTTGGAGAAAGCTCCGTGAGCCAGTTGTTCAGTAAATTTCGGACCGGAGATCTCAGCCTTGAAGGTAACCCACGCAGCGGTCGACCTAGGGCAATCCTGGACGACGAGATGAAGGAATGGGTGGAAGCTGAACCATCCCAAACAGTTCGCGAGATCGCGGAAGAGCTAGACGCCAGCAAAATGCTGTTGCCGATGCTTTGAAACGCTTTGGAAAGGTGAAAAAGCTGAAAAGTGAAAAAAATTGTCACGTTCAAAATTGTTTCGAGAATTGTTCTTCTCTACTTTTACGCAACAAATTTGATCTATTTTTGGATCGAATCATCATCTGTGATGAAAAATTGCTTCAGATGATAACAGGAAACGTTCTGGATAGTGGTTGGACGCCGACGAACCCCTAAGCATTCTCCAAAGGCAAACCTCACGAAAAAAGGTAATGACCACCGTGTGGTGGTCGGCGGCTTGTGTCATCCACTACAACTTTTTGGCACCAGGCCAAACGACTACAGTAGAGTCCTACCGTAAGGAAATCAGCGAAATGTACCGAAAATTGAATAAACTTCAACTAGCATTGGTCAACAGAAGAGGCCCTATTCTTTTGCACGATAGCGCCCGCCCACACGCTTCATAAATCACTATTCGAAAATTGAACGAATTAAGGGTTGAAGTTCTGCCTCACCTGCTATATTCTCCAGACCTTTCGCCAACCGACTACCACCTTTTCAAACACTTTCGGAACATTCCCGCTGGTAAAACCTTCACCTATCAGGACCAAGCTGAAACAGCTTTCGTGGATTTTGTCGAATCTCGACAACCAAATTTTTCGCTAATGGAATAAGTCGACAGGTTGCCCATTGGCAAAGGTGTGCTGATTCGAAGTGTGCTTATTTCGACTAAATCCGATAAGATTTGAGAAAGTTATGATAGTTCAAAGTGAAACACTCAAAACGCTGAGAACTTTCTGTACAACCTAATAATGTATAATTGCGGAAGCGCAGTTGTAGAAACAAAAGCCAGAAAAGGAACTTTCATCGACCACGGAGGAGCAGAAGATCATAGCGAGTAGCGAGATGGAAATCACAAGTCCGGCTCCATGAGACACTGTTCTGCCGCAACAGACACTGTACGTGGCACAAGACCCCTGTTGGCCCTCACTCTCATCCTGCCGACATTTAATGTCCTGTGGTCTCAGACTCCTAACTGCAGCGTGAGGGACAAGTAGCGTCCGTTTGAAACACCGTTAGAATCATAATTTCCAAGTTTTTTGTAGTAAAAAATTCTTACTCTCCTTCGACCTTTTGCACAGGCACAATAATGACCAGAATCTACGAGGCGCTATACTAACAGAGATTTGATTTATAGAAAGAACCGTTTTGGAGATCATAATTACCCGAAAAACCTAACAAGCCTTTTCAGAATACGCCGTTACACAAATTCTCTTTGGGTATTCGAATGACAGTTTCGAATAATCGAATAATTTTGGCTTCCTAGCAAATTTTGAATATTCGAACGGTTTCGAATACCGAAAATTTTCGAGTATTCAAAACCGAATATATTCGAAAAATCTGGTTTTTCTGAATATTCGATCCGATGACGATTAGGCGTCCCCGGTCGGTCATTCACCACTGCAGTGATTTTAAGTGGAAAAATGTATACAATTGAACGTTGTGAGAAGTTGTGGAAGTTTCGGGAATTGACCAGAATCAATGAGACACAGTCTCCCGGCGCTGAGCCACTATCGCACCAGAGCTTTGATTCACAGACAGAACTGTTTTAGAGATCCTAATTACTGAGAAGTCTAACAGGCCTTACAGGTCCAAAACACGCCGTTACACAGATTCTCGATTGACATTCGAATGACACTTTTCGAATACTCGAATAATCTTGGTCTCCTGGAAAATTTTGAGTATTCGAACGAACGGTTTCGAACACCAAAAATTTTCGAGCATTCGAGATAGAGTACATTCGAAAGGCGCGATTTTTTGAACATTCGAATTCGAATATTCAAATTCGAATGGAAATCATTCGAATACCTATTCGAATAGGTCACCCGAGCACAAGTATAGTACACAGTTTGCGGCATCTCGCCTCATCAAAAGCTGCCAGGTTCATCGCGGCATGGCGGCATGCCGCAAAACCCTGTTTGTTCTAAGCACTCTTTTCAAAACCCTAACAGAATTGCAGAAGAAATGAGCATACACCTTATAAATTTGAAACATGGCAAGCATTTCTAGCACTTGCCTCCTATGTTCTGCCACCATCTATGAGAGGTAATGACCCCACAGCGTTTCACTAGGGGCTGATCTCATTAATAAGCCAGAACGATTTGAGTTGACACTTTCAGGTCCACTGAATAGCGATTAGGGTTTTACTTCACTGCCCGTAAACCACTCATTATGAAGATTTGGCTTACAGGTAGATAATTTCATTAGGTAGTAAATAGCCTGTCGAGGCTGGAAAAGTTGAAACTGTTTCCCCAAACACCAAACAGTGTTTTGGGGGAACATTCCCTTAAGTGCCTCTGACCTTTCCAGGCTCTGAAGCAGGCGACGACGCCGAAAGCTGTAACAAAGTTGATGATAATCTTGGTCTACAGCTGAACG
The DNA here is from genome assembly GCA_947396885.1 of Heligmosomoides polygyrus polygyrus. NCBI lineage: Eukaryota > Metazoa > Nematoda > Chromadorea > Rhabditida > Heligmosomidae > Heligmosomoides > Heligmosomoides polygyrus. The sequence goes on from OX377206.1 coordinate 37,683,155, forward strand.
ACCTTTAAGGCACTACGTTTTGCCAATATTTACTGAAAGTTTAACTCGTACAGCCTATTGAGGCTTAATTAGTAATGAATCAAAGTGGAGCTTAATGTTGAAATCGTTCACCCCCTCTTGCTTGATGTGTGCGGTTCTCCCAGTAAACCGCGGAAGACGCGGAGCTCTGCTCTAGTTGATGACATTAAAGTCCGTCCTCGTTAATGTGCGATTGCCAAGGTGCGATGGTATCATCAGGCTGGGGACAGGTCTCACTCTCTCACTCAGCTAGCAATTTATGACATAGCGCTTGTAATCACGCAATACATATAGCAAATATAACTCATCCTACGTGCTATCCGCGCCACCATCTCCCATTTGCGAGGCATAATTAACGAACTGCACTCAACGCACTCCGTTTCGCTCTCCACTCCCTTCCTCGCAATGTGACTGAATCAAAATATGCCGTTTTGAGTTGTCATTAGCGCCAGCGCACCGACATCATCGTGCCGTCGTCGGCCAGCCAGGCCCACACTCTATCTCCCCTCCAGCTACCAACAGAGCGCTTTACGTGAACCGGCAGCCCTGCCCATTCCCATCAAGTCATCGGAGCGCGCCTAGGGCTTCACACTGTGTCGTGATCCCCGTTGGCGTGAAGATGTCCACAGCGCTTTGAGGCAGTGCTTGAAGGTGAACTGCCCTCGGGCCGGTGCTCACTCTTGGAAGTCATGGCTGAGCGAGAACTGGCTACCCAAAGATCTGCTCTGAATGTCCCCCAGACCGTGTTTGCCCGTGTTCACGGGGTGGCGCTCGAGTCAGGTAAATATTTTTGCCGTTGCTGTGTAGCTTACCTGATTGTGCTTGTACAATTCCTTTTAAGCATTGAGAGCTGGAACATGCTCGGATGCTGTTAAGGCTCTTTTACCCAGCGTCAACCGAACGAGAACACCCACACTCTTCGATATCACACTTCGGATGGGTTCGAATATACCAGTCCAGAGACTACTTCAGCAATTATTTCGCCACTGTTTTTATGAAGAAATATTGCTCACGTTTTCAGCACTGGTCAGTGTTTCTTAGAACTGTGGAGAAGGCACCTACCTAGGAAGATTGAGGGGCGAACCCTGCTGAATTCAGCTCCTAATTTTATCGCTCCTGCCTTTCTTTGATTGTTTGTTGACTACTATGACTTGCCCTCCACACGTTGCACGCACTTGGCACTTGTTGCCTTGTCAAATTGAGTTGTTGAGTAGTTCCGCGCAGCTCCTTTGCGTTACAGATAACGTGCGCGACTCTGACTAAGGTCGGATTAATAAATGACCCCGGCTGGCCTCATTCCAGCTCTTGCGCATATCAAGCTGCTTTCGTAGCAAGGAGCGTTGAACAAAAATATACTCACTGTTGTTGTAATGAACAAAGTTGCTGTTTTTGCTTATAAAAACTGCTCAACGTTTTATATGATCTGCCAATATCCATTTCCTATAAACCTTGTGCTGCTGTTGTTATCATTGTTGTTGCTGCATTAGATGCAGAAGCGATAAAAAGGCCTGCGAAAACTTTTCAGATTGGTCAAATTCCTGCTAAGATCCGGGCAATTGCAAGATACTTGCAACTCAAGAAAACAGATGACCATGCAGGAAAAAGCATTCAGTCTCTCCGACACTTCGCATTCAGCCACTTTGCAACACTGACTGCTTCACGGTTCTTCTGTTTGATGTATGTGATTCTATGGGAACCTGTCTTGCACTCCGAAGGCATACATATCTCTTACCGCATTTGTTCTGCCGAAGCCATTACCGTTGAATTCATAGATGCACTTGTCAAGCACGATCACAAAATTCCCTCGGTTCTCGTCAGTACTCAGGTATTTTTAAATCCGATGAAAGTATCAAACAAGTGCTCCAACACGAATAACGACAAGTCTCACATCTGCGCGACCTTGCGGCATCGCTATCCTAAGCTAATTGGCGAGGTCACTTCAATCCACCTTTCCTTCTTCTGCAGATTCTCCTTCCCACTAGTTTTCCTTTACCCGGTCCAAGCCTGGGTTAAGGAAGAGGGTTAGCCCCCTGCCGAGCGATCGTAAAACCTAGGCAAGAAACTATGGAGAATCGTGATACAACTTCAGCTCAAGCTACCGCATCGCGACGTTATTGGCTACGAGGACGCCTTCAAACCTGATGTCCGCTAGTGTAAGTAAGTAAGTGGTTTTCTAAGCCTTCTGCAACCTTCTGTGAGATCATCTGCGTAGTTTTGAAGCACTAAGTCATCTATCCCCCTCCCCTATGCTCATCAAGATTGGCATCCTCTCGACACCGGTCAGCGACGTCATAGGTTTGAGCGGCTCAGCATCTCCGTCGCTCAGATTGTTCGACATCCTTTCTCAACTCCCATAGCGCAACCCTCCACCTCCGAGGTGCTTTCACTTTGCCTCCTCAAACGGCCAACATCAGGCAATTATCGATATTATCGGTAGGTAATGAGCGCCTCACCTATATGGCTGTCTTTGTGAAAAGCCTTTCAGTCGAAGTTTGAGCCTGCCACATCTACCACAGTCACGTCTTCCCACTCTGAGCGGTAAATGCTTTCGCATACGGTAAGGCGCTGCGAACGGTAAGCTTCGTGAAAATATTTGCTTATTTATTTACTTGTAAATGCACTAAAATTGCGTTCGTGGTACAAAAAGCCACAGTAACCGCTCAATATCTTGTGCAACTACATTAAGTGACACTAACAAAACTGTGATAAGAACGGGGGATAAGCCCAACTACGTACTACAATTGGGTAATAGCTCACTACACTTCGAGTTTCAGTGCAATATTCTAGAGCATGAAATGTCTGCTCTCATAAAACAGCTCTGTCTTGCACTTGACCGCTTTGCGATCTGGGGGGGGGGGTGGGGGGTTGGGAATTCAGTACCTTATTTTTTCTAGGAAATATGCCTGGTGTCGTGAGTCTTAATGGGAGTTCAATTTTGAGACGAACGTTGTGCCACAGAAGAGAGCACGCTGAGTGTAGCCGCATGGGAGAAACACTGGGCTCCTTCTCAGCCTCTTCGAACAGCACGGCTTGCCGAAGTTTAGGTGTGCCACTTTGTTGGGAATGGATGGATACTGCCGCATTCCTACGTTGCTCAGAACTTACATGATCTTCTGGGTACTAAGCTTGTTTGACTCGAGATATTCCTTCGAGTTTTCTCGCAATGGTTTTATTTCTTAATTAATTTCATTACTGGTATTTAAAATTATTGTTCCAACAGTGCATCTCGTCCTTTTTGTCGTGGTTACCATGTATGCCGGAGAGCAGCGGCTTTGTAAAGGTTTTCAGCAGTTTCACTCCTGCAGACACCAAAAGAGCCCAATCTCCGCTGTTCACTTGATTGGAGCCGAAAACTAGCCTGGAGTTCATTTGGGCCCGTAACTGATTGTGTGGGCTGGACAATTGCTTTTATGATTCTGAATGGAAGGCGAATTGGCGGCACAAAAGGGATTGATGAAGGCAAGGCGAATGTCTCCCCTGATTTAATACGAAGCGAAAATCTCGCAATACTGGAAAATCAGGGAATAATTTGTAGGACACGGTTGTCCGTTGTCAGCTGGGCTGCCTATGTCAACCAACGGTGCTGCAGTGGTTGTGGAAGTGTTAGCGAAACACTGTCCACAACAGAGCGATCGTGCGCAGGGGCCTCTTCCGCCCATCCCATCCTCGTCGAGCTAGTTTTCAATTTTGCCAAGCTGCTCTTCGCTCATTTGATGAAATGTTTTATAGGCATATGCAATTTCGATTCAACCACTGCCATACATTGTAGCCTTTATTAAGCACGTGCTTCTGCATATGAACTAATTTTTGGAATCCATGTTTACCATTTGGTGGCGATGCCCGTTCCTCGACGTGGTGCTACTGGAAACTGCTTGCTTTTGCAAGCCGAGCCAATCACGGACAATCGAATGCAGGCGACAGGCCCTAGTGACGGGCCGGCCTACGAACATTCTGTGTCACATCATATGGTTGATGACGTTACAGAGTTCTCGAGATAATGCTACGGCGTCCGCGGGAGCCGACGCGCACTCGCAAAGCCCGGCGAGTGTGAGAAGTATGCGGGGGTCCCTGATGCGAGGACGGCATCGGGGGGGGGCAACTGAGTTAGTCCGAGAGTCCCGCAACGTAGGCAAGACCCGCGTAGCAACGTTGAATGTGAGTACGTTGACGGGCCGCTCGTGCGAGTTGGTAGAAGCACTGGAGCGAAGAAAGATAGATTTCTGTGCGGTGCAGGAGATGAGGTGGTCCTGCTGCAAGTCGAGGGACATTGGCCGCGGCTTCAAGGCCGTTCTGTGCGGCAGTCCCAGGACCACCAGTGGTGTCGGTATGATCGTCTTCGAGCGTTTCCGTGACGCGATTGCAAGCGTAGAACGTTTCGATGACCACCTGATGAAGATTGTTGTCGCCGTAGAATAGCTGTCATTTCCTTTCTGCGTATGCTCCGCAGACAGGTTGCTCCGAGCAAACGAAGGACGAGTTCTCATCCGTGCTTGATGAAAAGACAGCGAAGGTGCCATCACAAGATATGATTGTTGTGGCAGGTGACCTTAATGGTCACCTCGGAGTTGGAGCAGCGAAAGACGGCTGCAGCTGTCATGGTGAATTTGGATATGGGTCGCGCAATGCCGATAGTGAGCGTATACTTGAGTATGCAGACTAACACGACCTCTCCATCATGAATACCAAATTTCGAAAGCGTGACTCCCACCTCATCTCGTTTTATAGCGGGAACGCCAAAACGCAGATAGACTGTATGTCCTCGTTAGGCGTCGAGACCAACGCCTTGCCACAGAGAAGAGACTGTGCCGTATGAAACGGTTGCCACGCAACACCGTCCACTGATGTGCTCGTTTAAGATCACACCTCCGAGGTGTAAGTGTGTTGAGCGGTGCGAGACGGATAGAATCAAATGGTGAATACTGAAAAAGAAGGAAGCAGCTGTTATTTCTCGCTTTCGGTTGCCGACGGTAACAACTATCGAAGGAACCTGGAAAGATACTACCGTAGCGATAACTTGGGCTGTGCGCCTCGAACTCGGCACATCGAACGACGACGTTGGGTCGATAAGCAGGCTTTGCTGTGGACTGTCAGAGAGGAGGTCCGGGAAGAGAAACGGCTGTATCACGTATTTATCAGTGACAAAACAGTTTGTAATTGGCGAAATTATCTAGAAGCGAGGAAAGCTGCAAAGAAGGCAGTGGCCCCGCACACTACGCTGATGTGAGCGAAAAGCTGGAGACGCGCGATGGTGAGCGCTATCCCTATCGACTCGCCAAAGCTCGCTGCCGTCAAGCAGAAGACATCAAATAGTTTTTTGGCATTAACGATGAGAACGGCCATATTCTGATGGATCGTAAGAGGGCTGTGAAGCGGTGGCACGACTACTTCGAGGAAATCTCGAATGTAGAATTTGAACATCCTGCTATTCCTTTTGCATAACCTGTATACGGTCCCATTCAGAAGATCACAGTGAGCGAAACTGAAGCAGCCCTGAGGAAGAAGGCAGAGCCGCTAGTCCCGATGACCTGCCGGCCGACCTATGGAAGTCGAATGGCTGGTGCCCTGCTGACTGGCTGACAGCGTTTTCAATCAGGGTGTTGCTGAGAAGAAAGTGCATGCGAGTTGGCAGCAAAACACGACTATTCCGATTTGGAAGAAAAAGGGCGGCCCTGCAGAGTGAGCTAGCTACCGCCCCATTCGCTTATTTTCCCACACCATGAAAATCGTTGAGCGATTTGCCGATGGTCATATCCGGGATGTCGTCCAGCTTTCCACGAATCAGTGTGGTTTGGTCTCTGGCTGTGGAACGGTTGATGCCATACACGCCGTTCGTCTTCTACTAGAGAAACACCGCGAGAAACAGAAACCGATGCATTTTGCCTCCCTGGACTTGGAGAAGGTCTTCGACCGCGTTCCGCGAGAAGCTATATGGTACGCGTCGCAACGACACTGCGTCCCTGAAGACCTTATTGAGTGGGTGCGCATCCTCTACTCGTACCCAGTAAGCCGAGTGCGAGCACCAGCGGGCACCTCGATGGAGTTTCCAGTCTCCGTGGGAGTGTACCAGGGATCTGCGCGCCCCACTGCTCTTCGTGGTCGTCATGGATGCATTTACAAGTGATCCCCGAAGGGCAGCTCCTTGAACGCTGCTATATGCCGATAACGTCATGCTTGCGTGTGAGGAGAAAGCCGAATTCGAGCGACAGGCGCAGGCGTGGTGCGATCGCTTGGCATTGTTCCGTTTCAAGCTAAACGTCAACAAGAGGAATACTTGACGACTGATGTGAATGAGCACGGATCCATTAAGATCAATGGTACCGGCTAGGGAAGGGTTTCGAACTCCGAGTCATTAGAAAGAGCACTGAATGCTGATTACGAATACGGTTGTCAAAATTGCAAAATTAAACTCTATGACTCTATGAGCGAGCTATGACCTGCCGAAGTTGGATGGCTTGACTACAGGCTGGCCATGCGAAAGAGCTGACGCGAAAGCGATGAGTCATAGGCCTATGGTATACTCCCGCGTCGCTCCAGCGACGGGCGCGGGGCAACTGTCAATGACTCGCCTTCGCTGCAGTGGCGGACGGGGCAGTGGGGTGCGGTTGTCAGTTGAAGCGCCATCGCTCCCGCGACTAGTCGCAGAGGGATGTTATTCCTCCGAGTGGACGGAGCGGAACATACTCCCGTGCGACGGCCGTCGCTGCCCATCGCTCGTCGCAGTGCAGTGCAAGGGCCATTTGACTAGGGTCATTTCGGGCTTTTTTGTGAACTTCCTCGCCGGCACGGAAATCCACATTTCTGTGCCGAACATGTCATAAGGAGGTTCTTTTCACATGTCCAGCACAGAAATGTGCCAACTGAATGGCTACTTTTTGGAGGAGATATTTTTGTAGACCGTTTTTTCCCACTTTTGTGCCGATGCCCGCATTTTTTTCTCCAATGAACTTTCTCCCCTGCACCGAAATCCCCGTTTCTGTGCCGGAAAAGCCGCAACGAGGCTCTGTTGACATGCCCGGCACAGAATATGCCAAATGAAGGCCGATTTTTTCAAAGTCATGTTTTTCTTGCGGGGTTTTTTTCCGCGTCTTCGCTGACTGCAGTACTTCTTTTGATTTTCATGTTCCAAATAGGCACGAAGACGCACAATTTTGTGCTTGGCAGATTATTGGATGGTTATCGTGACGCGTTGAATACAGAAGTCTGCCCTATAAGCTCCAATTTTTCGAGAACAACCAGCTCCGCGGTGAACGCGGAACTAGATGTCCTCGAGCATGATGATGACCGCCACTCTCATTGCACTGTTTCTAAAAATCAGATATATAAGCTATAGGCACCTAGGCCAGAGCGAATCAGCGCATACACGACATAGCAAAACATCACTTTGCAAACATTGGGCCTCAACTGGAACGATTCCGTGCTGGACACGTCACGAGAATCCTCTCGTGTCGTGTCAAGCACAGAAACGTCGGTATTCGTGCATGTGGGTGGAAAGAGAAACGAAAGAAATGCATGAGTGGGCACAGGCATGAGGGAAACCCCCTAGCAAAACATGACATCGACGAAATACCCTACAACGGTACGCGGATCAGATGGCGATGAAACGGGAAAGAAACGCTAAATCGTGAACGAAATGGCCGAAAAAACCAATCCAAGAAAAATGCACTGAATCAGCTATTTCGCTAAAATTGTGCAATAGTCTCCGTCTGCAGAACTGCTTGAACTATGTCAGCCTCAGCGATGAGGACGGCTCGCGACGCGCATCGCGAGCCGCCGCGTCGCTGCAGCGGACGGGAGTATACCATAGGCCATAAGGGCTCCGTAAGAATGAACCTCCAGCTGCGGCGGTGGCGTAGGGATAGTGCCTGTCGATCACCACGTGTGACGTCGTTGGTTCGGTCCACATTCCTGCATCTTTTTTGCTCATCTTCGAAATGATTTATCTTCGAAATGACCTTTTATTCTAAATTATGACACGTATTTGATTAAATAGCCGGGGAAACTCTCATACGTTGGCAAAATGTTTTAAAGCAAAAACTGCTATAATGACATTGGTGACACCTCTAGACGTTTCTTTCGGCCCCACGAAAAACGTTATGAAAAAGGCTAGATCGTTTGCTATGGCAAATAACGTGGAGTACAATATGACCCAGAGTGACAACCTACTGGAGTTTCCATTGCAGATTTACCGTATGTTTTGTGCCCCTATGTTTTCAAACTTTTTGAAAAACTCATGGCATAAGGCAAGCTACACTGATGATCACCCAGGTGTGATTGTCACTCCTGGTGAATATTTGTTTGGTCTTGCTACAATTGAGTCTTTTGTTGCTGGCTGTAGAGAAGCTGCATGTATAAGATGTGAATGTGTGAGCAACATGGCTGCTTCACACTTCTTTTGCTTAATTCCATAAATGTCAAGGTTTTTAGAAACACTTCTAATTGTTCAATATATAATTTGACTCTGTTTGTGCAAAATAGTAAATAAAAATGTCACCAAAGCAGTTTTTTCCTGCTATCATATATGTTAAAATATTGGAAGCATTTTTACAAACGTATATGATAGTTTTCTCGGCTATTAAATCAAACACGTTTCATAATTTAGAACAAAAGGTCATTTCGAAGATAAATATGATCTGCAAAACAACCAGCAGCAACGAGAACCGAACCAATGACGTCGCACCCGACGAGAGGGAGCACTACCTCTGCGCCACCGCTGCAGCTGACAGCTCTTCTTAAGGAGCCCTGATGACTCACAACTCTCGCGCCAGGTGTGTCACAGAGCCAGCTTGTGGTGAGGTCCCCGATTTCGGCAAGCCATATCTCGCTCAGGAATTCCATTTTGCAGTTTTGACACCCATATTCGTAATCAGCATTCCGATCTCTTTCTAAGGGTCTTGGTCTCAACTTGAAGTTCCATGGGAGGTCGAAACCGTTCCCTAGTGAGCTCTCACGAGTTACATCCTTAAAGTATCTTGGATCAAAAGTCACGTCCGATGGCAGCCTAAAGTTGGAGGTGAACGCACGTATAAGTCCAAACTGGTCCAAATGGGGCTCATTGACTGAGGTGCTTTGCGACAAGACAATACCTGAGTACCTCAAGTCAAAGGTGTATAGAGCAGTCGTTCGCCCAGTGGCAACGTACGGTGCTGAGTGCTGGCCCGTGACGAAGGAAATTGAAAGCCGCATCAGTGTAATGGAGACGAAAATGCTAAGGTGGACGGCTGGAGTAAGGCCTGGTTTATACTTGCGCCGTCACGCGGCGCGACGTAATGTTCGCCATGAATATCGATTTTTCACGGCGCTCGGTCGATATCCATTCGGACTATGATGCCGCGCCCCGCAGCGGCGCAACTATAAACCATGGCTAACGCTATTGGACCGCGTTCACCGTTCGTTCATGACACCATACGACAAAAGTTCGGTGTCGCCCGGTAGTGGACAAGTTGCGCGAAGCCCGTCTACGTTGGTACGGCCATGTTCTTCGCGTTACGACGACACCGTCTACAAGATTGGCCTGAATCTTGAAGTTCCTGGAAAACTACCCGGAGGACGCCCGAAGCAATGTTGGCTAGACACGTTGCATATGGACTTGAAGGTAGCTAGCTGGTGTTCATCTCGACCAAGCGTTTGATCGGGAGAAATGGCGTCACCAAACCAGAAGAGCGGACCCCGCCACCAAGCGGGACAAACGCTATTGAAAATGATGATTGTCTGACAACTGTTCCCTTTCACACCTTCTACCAGGCTGTCCAATAACTCTTGTCCGAAAATTTCACCATTTTTAATTTTTTTTCAACTTTATTGAAAAACAAGTCTAATCAACAATATAATCACCACAGTTATCCACAACAGTGGCCCATCGATTGGGCAGGTCGCCGATGCCCTTCGCCCAGAACTCCGGGGGCTGCGACTCGAAGAAGTCCGCAATGTCGGATTTGAGGTTGTCGTAGTTGGTGAATTTTCTCCGGCCAAATGGTGCTTCAGCGGGCAAAACAAGTGGTAGTCGGAGGGAGCGAGGTCCGGGGAATACGGCGGATGGGCAACCGTCTCCCAGCCGAGCGTCGCCAACTTCTGCTGGGTCTCCTTCTCCACGTGGGGGCGCGCGTTGTCGTGCAGCAGGTGGACCGAGGCCTGTCGGGGACGCTTTTCTCGGATGGCGGCGGCTAGTTTCTCGAGCTGATCGGTGTAGATGGAAGCGGAGACCGTCCTGCCTTGCGGGAGCAGCTCGAAGTACAGCATGCCCTTGGCGTCCCACCAGCAGCAGAGCATGATGTTCAGCGGGTGTTCCCTGTCCTCGAGGCTCGTGTCGCCGTTCTCAAAACAGTTGAACCAGCGCCTGATTCTGCGTTGGGACACTGCACCCTCCTTGCACGCTCTGCAGATGTTGGTGACCGCGGTGCCCGTGTCGTTGTTCAGCAGCCACTCGTAGTACACGAACGTACGAATTCGACCTTGGTCCATTTTAGCTTGTACTGGTAGACGCTTGACGCGGCGACTGCGCCTTATATACCCCTAGCGGGAACTTTGGAGAACCTTCTAGAAGGTTTTTACACTTGCCTGATATTATAACACTTCTAAGGAAAATTATAGAATTTTGAAAATTTTCGGACAGGAATTATTGGACAGCCTGGTATTTACAGATTTGTTGCAACAGGCTCTACCGCTCCTTCTAGTTTGCCAGCACATCGTTTGAATCAGTAGTGAACTAGGTGTTGGGAATTACCAATGAAGTTTCTCACTGATCGGGGTTCTATACCACTTATATACATTATGGATCCTGCTTCCATGCGATCTTAAAGATTCCTCTGGTTTTTGTTGCTGAGATGATTAGTTGTTATATGTTTAACTTTTTTCTCAAGTATGAGCAGCGACTTTTCTTCGGTTTACTTTCTTGACACGTTCTTTGTCACTTATTAATGTGGGTCCCTAGGCTTCATCTTGAGGCTGTGGTTTTACTAATACATCCTCCCTGGCTGCTAAAATGGCTTCTTTTTTACGTGCCACAGGTGGTTTCCCTTACTTGCTGGTCCCATGGGGTACCCATGTGCCGAAGTTCCGGCAACTACCGCAAGGGCGTCATTGCTAGTCGACGCGGACAAGCAAACTTCGTTGTCACGCAACTATATCTGTATGTTAACATGGTTATTAAGGATATGAAGTTAGCATTTTATTACAGTAGCCTAACTTAGGTTTGCCCAGTTTTTACGCCTCTAGTTGTGTTGAAACCTAGCTCCATCTGGCCTCTCATTGTAAAATTACATACGGTCAGGGATCTACATGGGTAAGTCTCTAACGCGTTTTTGATTCTGAAGAAGCGCCACTGTCAGGTTTTCATAACTGTTGTTTTAATAGCGTTCCTTTGTTTTTCTTTCATTGCGCATACCTAGTTTCTCATACCTTTTTTCTTGCTTTTTGAGCACGTCTTCTTGACGTATAAAATAAATAAATAAATAAATATTTTGAGAATTGTTGGAATTTTTCTTGCTTCTTAACCAATTTATTCGAGGGTGCCTCACCTTTCTATGCAGTCGTTTCGTATTTTTAGACTTCCTAGGCCATTTCTCGCGCTTGAATGCTATGCATTAATTTTTCAAACCTCCTAACCATTTAGTGTATTCATAGTTTCTTATGGTATTTATTTCATAACTGGGGTTAGTAAGGCATAGAATATGCGAAGAAAACGCTTCAAAACACAAATAATGCGAAGAATTAAGTGCAACAACCAAAGGAAGGAAAAAGGCTGCTTCACTCTTCTCGGCAAGTTTTTGGAAAGTTGTACGGGTTATTCGAGCAGCATTAGACGATGATTGTAGGAATACGTAAAGGCGACGTCGAGCCCTGTCTAACTGAGAGAGCCTGGCTGCTGGTACTGTCATTGCTTCGCCTCTATTGAGTTCCGTACAACGATTTCGCTTAGCCTTTGTGTCTTTTTCGAGGGCTCTCTTCTCCGTTTTCTTTGGGAGGAGCACGAACGTGAAGCTGTGAACATAATATCCACGTGACAACAACAAAATTTAATAAAAAAGAAAAAGAGCCGATGCCCACTCTTCGACAGTTATTATAAATGAGATTTGTTAAAAAACTGGTACTTTAATGCATAAAGATTTTCTGACGCTTTATGAAAAGGGCATACTTTTGAAAGTTTGGCTGTGGCAAGAAATTTCCTCTGCCTTTGTGTTTAAATTGCGTCTAATTTGCGAATTTACTATGATATCGTTCATCAATCCTAAATGCGCTCTACAAAAACAGAAAAAAGAAGAGAAACCCAAAACTCATTCGAAGTTCAAGCAAATGTGCCGCACAGCATAGTATCAGGTGTTCCATAAGGAAATCAGACTGGTTGCTGAAAAGTTGACAAGAGGCGCCCTTTTAAATGCTCGCGATCCATATGCATTTCCCTTGTAATACAGATGAGAAAGAGCTTTAAAATCTACGTTACTTAAGTCGCAAAGACAAAAGTTCTCAACCGAGTGGAAATGGATTTGATTAAAATCTGATCAAAGCACCGTCTTACTTTATTTGATTCTCTGTTGCCCTCCGCAGTAAGAACATGACCTTTTGGGACAAAGGGAATCATTCTGTGAAACATGTAGATCTATGGACTTTGTAAATATCTTCCAAAAACGAACTGTACAAAAAAATTCGCTGTGGGCACTGCCAGGCCTAAGTTCTTCATCAAAACATTCTGTAGTTTTCTGAATCAATTACTGCACTATGGAAGAACGTTGGGCTGTAAAACTCTACTTAGCGAGCGCAATTTTTGTAAAACTTCTGTCAGGATAAATGATAAAAACGGCTCTCTTGATCTTACATTGGATCCTCCCATTGCATCTTTTCAGAAGCTGGACTTCTTTTCACAAGCTAAACGAATTTCGCATAGTAAAAAATTTGTTATTATATAGTTCTAGTTGTTGCGCTTGCTTTTGGTACCTTAGCGCTTTTTCTCGTTTAGCATTCTGTTAATGAAAGCTGGACTGTTGTTATTTGCTGTAAAGATGAAGACGTAGTCAGATAATGTAATGTAATGTAGATGGGGTCGAAAAAATCCGTTAAGAAAAAGATCTGGTTCTCTACATACTAAAATGCAGCCAAACCGACATCAGCTGTGGGAAATTATATTTAACGATTGATTAATTGTGCAGCATCGACAGTGTGAATTCTTCCACAGATCTATTTAACGAATTTAGCGAATTTAACGCAAAAATTAAGTACGCTTTTTTGATTAAATTCGCTAAGAATTAGTCGTTAAAAATTTACCGAAAACATTTAACGCACACTCCTGATTTTGCTTACAAACTATTTAGTAAGGTGTTAGAGCTCGTTTTTAGCTGTTCCTTTTTTCCACTTCAGAATTACGAAAATCTTCTAAGAATGATAGGTCGTGCAGCAGCATGCGACATTGTAGAATAAAACTTTCCTAAGTAATAGATTATATGGAAGAATTTGTGGGGCAATCAGAAATGTTATCAAAATGGTATTGCATTATGTGCCAACCAGATCTTCGTTTCATAGAACTATTTTTAAGCAGGGGCTTGAGAATCTAAGATCTCCTTTAGACATAGCAAAGTGTACGTACTCCCTCATTGAAGCATGGGTTAACTGTACCGTCTGCACTGCTTTTTTCACCTCAGGGAGAGAGATTTCAATTATATCAAGTAAATGTTTCCACGAAATATTTCTGGAAGCCGATTAGCGGATGCGTTTAAGAGGCTTCACGAAAGCAGACAATTAGGTGACTTGATTGGATTTCGCTACAAAATACCTTGCTTGTTTGAGAACTAGTCGTACAGTTTATGTGCTCTTCTTCATTCGATGTTTCCTGGCAAGGCACTGCATTTAAAAAAGATCACTGATTTCGTGGAGGAAGTATTCTTCACTGATATACAATGACAGCAGGGTTCTGCAATTCTGAATGCAAGTGCTTCAACAGCCTTTCAATCGCGCTTGTTTCCTGCATGCACAGCTGTCCTTTCCAGCTTCCATATTGTATTCGCAGAATTATTACCTTTGATCGTATAGTGTGCAAAATATTAAGTTGCTTTAAATTTTTAGGCCACTCTAGGTCTATACCTGTTGTTAAGTTGTTAATATTGTCGTTTCATATCTTAGGAATAACGCACCTACCATGTTTAGCGTCAATAAGTTTTGAGGCACTTTTTGGTTTGAAGCGGGTGCTTTCATTTTCTCAATTTTGGAGACCCGAGTTTAAAAGGAAGGCTTCTGGACTAGCATTTGTCGCAAAGCTCTATTCCACCGTGTGTTTCAGGTTGTGGGAAGTCCTTTTTAGATTGAGATAATCTCCCATTATATAAGTGAGTGTGCCCGTAACTAACAGTTAGGAATTATTTGGAAATAATGGCGTATACCAACCGGATGTTCCCTCGAGATTTATCGCCGTCGGCCATCACTGAACTAATGAGCGTCTACCCAAGCTCGAGATATACTGGCAGATTCACATCCGGGACATTACCGTTCAAGCCACATTTGAGAGCACAGAGCGGAAAGTACAGTACCGCGCATGTCTTTTGGTCAATTCCCGAAAAAGCCGCTTTGGAGCGTTCCAATGCGGCTTTTTTATATAACTTTCTTTAAAATCAAGCACTTGTAAAAAGAAACATATATTTGAGCTTGCCAAGCCAAGCTCTATCTTTTGACATATAAATCAATAGAGTTGAACAATGCATATAGGCCGGACATAATCAATCGAGTGGACGCGAGAGCCTGTAGAGTGACCGTTTGGGAAGTTTTATCGAAATTCCCAGCCGTCCTACTTAGCAAATGTTTTAAGCCTGTCCAGCTTGCCTTTGGAGTGCGACGTGAACAATGCATATAGAATCGAACCTATCAATCAAGTGGGCGCGAGAGCCTGTAGAGTGACCGTTTCGGGAGTTTTATCGGAAATTCCCAGCCGCCCTACTCAGAAATTGCCTTAGGACTGTAAAGCTTGCCTTTGGAGTGCGCCGTAAACAATGCATACAGAATCGAACCTATCAATCGAGTAGGCGCGACCACTCGCAAATTGCACGCGCGAGTGTGTTCAATGCGCAATAACTCTGTCGAGATCGAATCGTTCCGGTTGCGGCTTGTGGATTTCGTAGACAGTAGAAAGCTTTTGTAGTACGCGAAAGTGCAGCCTTATAGCTTTTAAAGAAGCGAAATTATAGGGGCGCGAAAATGCAGGTTAGCCGTGTGGGACACGATTTTTTCCGACTTCAGTTGACCCCTGCAGGAAGACGCGGCGTGCTAACGGCATGCAAGCGCGTATGCTAGCAGAACGCTGAAGGCACTTTACGATGACATGCTCACCACTCCTCAGCTGCCTGAACTGCCTTGCCCTCATCTGCCAGTTTAGAGTGGCGTAAGAAAGCGGTTAGAGTTTCTTGCGCTCTTACTCACCCAGATTTGAGCTTACGAATCTCACAATAGTACCGTTATCTTCAGCTCGAAGAGCTCTATCGAACGGTGGTACTGTTGACCAATTTTGGAAAAATGGATTTTTCGACGATTTCCCATCGAGGACGTGGGCGCCCGAGCCGAGCCTGCGCGGACGATGACGTCATAGAAAATCGATATCTTACTATTGGGCCATGCTAGATACAATTCGGTCCAGCTTTTCATGCTGAATTGAATTGTGTTATTGGGAGTAGGAAAAACTGTAATCTGGGCGAGTAAGAGCGAGGAGAACATGGACCGTTGTTGTATTGCATTGCACGCGTGGCCGTGTTCTGAGCGCGATAACTCTGTCCCGTGTGAACCTTTCCGGCTGCAGCTCGTGGGTTTTGTAGACTGTAAAATGTTCGAATAGTTCGCTGAAACTGAGCAATGTAGCTTATGATTGGACTAAGTTACGGCGCTGTGAAAATGTAGGTTAGCCTTGTGTGACACGATTTCTTCCAATTTCAGTCGACTCCCGCGGGAAGACTCGGAGAGATACCGGCCTACAAATGCATGGGCGAGCAGAACGCTTGAGGTACTTTACGACGACATGCTCACCACTCCTCAGCTGCCTAGACCGCCTTAGCCCCAGCTGCCATTTCAGGGCGGTGGACTTAGCGTTGAAGTTTCCTGCGCTCTTACTCGCCCATATTTGAGTTTTCGACACTAG
>OX377206.1:37699474-37725316 GCA_947396885.1 Heligmosomoides polygyrus polygyrus
CACGCAGCACGCGTCCCTGGTGAGGTGATATCAGGACGAAACGATTTTATGCACCGCTCTTGCTTTATCAGCCCGCATAGAATGCAAAGCTTTTTGCTATTTTCCTGCGCAGAGATCTGCGGGAAATTCGGAACCACTGTGGTGCATCCCAGACAATGCCCCACAGTCCTCAATAGCTCACTTTGGGTAACTATACGGTTTGTTCACCTTCCTCGCAAGATATGTTTCACACTGTGAATAGATCCGCAGACCGCAGATCTCTGCGCAGGAAAATAGCAAAAAGCTTAGCATTCTATGCGGGCTGATAAAGCAAGAGCGGTGCATAAAATCGTTTCGTCCTGATATCACCTCACCAGGGACGCGTGCTGCGCAGTCGGAGGAGGCGCCGGCTGTGGCGTGCAGCAGAGATGGGCGGAAATTTTGGAAAAATCTCAGAAAACAGAAAATCGCTTTTCGTCAGAGAACAGAAATCAGAAAGCAAAATGCCAAAAATGCCGGAAAACAGAAAAATCAGAAAGCAGAAAATTCCGAGATTGTCATACGACCTAGTTATTCTACCCAAAGACCCATTTTCCGGTAGCAAACGCTTTTGTATGACTAGAAATGTGGACGTGGACAAGCGTTTTCACTTGCAAGCGTTTGTAAATATTTCTGTGAGACCTGTGAGCACCACGGTTTTTGGATGAAAGTGCTTCCTTGAATGCATAGAAACTATGGAATGTGGTCAAGCATATACGCTATCTATCATATTATTATTACACGAAGAGTTTCATGTATCACTACAGTCTCACTAGATCAGCGAAATCACAGGTGACTAAAATTCCTGTCTCTCACTTTTTTGACAACCACAAACCGAGCAAGGTTCGGAATCAGAAAAACAGCATCGTGGGCTGTGCATGAAATGGTCGTTGGGGATGACCGGCAAGAAATTCTCAATTTCCAGACATGAGGTGAAGAATCATCATACCCACAGTTACTCTAGGAGAAGCTGTCAGTTAATAAATAATTAAATGTTCTCAGAACACTAGTTTTGTGGCCTTTATATAAAGTTGTAAGTAATCTCCAAACTCTCCAAACTACTGTTGAAATCGAAAAAATACTAAGCCAAATTATGAAAGTCAAGAAATGTTCTATGAAAGAAAGCGCAGAACCAGTCAAACAAACAAAGTGGCACGGTTCATGAATGTAGGGCGCAACTTCTACATGAGCACATCCAAAAGCGCCAAATGCTTGCATTTTCAAATACTTTGAAAACATTATTTTGGAATGAAACTCAAGATTCTATGATACTTTTGGGGTTCTCTTCATTGGAATTCTGTGGCGTTTTTGGATGTGCTCATGTAACACATTGCGCCAAGCACTCGTGAACTGTGTCGCTTAATTTGGTTTGCAGCTCTATTTTCTGTTTTCTGGCTAAATCTTGGTCAGTTTTCCAGAAAACAGAAAAAATTTGCTCAAAAGGGCTAGAAAGTCAGAAAACAGGAAACAGAAATTTCGCCCATCCCCGGTCTGCACCCGACACCAGGTTTCTGGTGGCGGAGCGGCGTTCTCGACACATCTCCGGAGGGGTGAGGCCAGGGGGCGCCGAGCCACCAATAGCGGACGAGATATCGAGCGCATAGGGAAATGGCCTCCTGTGCAGTACTGTTTGTGTGTAATGAGTACTGGCTCAATAAATGATTCACAAGAGTGTATCAGAAACAGAAAACAAAGTACCGGGAGGATTAGTAGGTGCCCTACTTCTAATGGTCACAAAAAATAGGCTGCGACGCCTCTGTTGTCAAGCGGCTCGGAGCGCAGTGGAAGTTACGTTGCTTCATGCAAGGAACGTCGGGGGTTTGGTTCTTCTGCACTGCTGCGTTTTTGCATTTCAACTGACTGGTTGGGATTTGGGGGATTCTGACGTCTATACCATTTTCAGTCGTTTTCTGTGCATTTGCCAGCTGTACGCTGTGGAGAATACATTTCTCGCGACTTGTTTATTACAGACCGATTTTTAACCACAACGTCTTCGTCAACTTTAAGTTGACGTGCTTCGAAGTCCTTGACTATGCTGGCAATCTGTTCGGCCACCTTGATTTCCTTCCTCGAAGGCTCCTCGTCTAGAGGTGGGCCACATTTCAGCGTGAGCGGGTGGTTCACCACCCGAGCATCTTCAGAAATTGTTAGTGTTAGGTTTTAGAAAACCTCCAGCAGACCGCAGATGACAGACAGACATGAGGGATAGAGTGTATCGATGCCGCTTAGGTTGATTTGCAGGATCCACATACCTCGTTTCTCATTTTAACCACATTTGACGTTACGTCCTGGTCTGTTTTGAAAATCCGAGCAGGATTGTTTTTTTTGCTGAGGTCATTGGTCCATGTATGGAAACAAACTGTGAGGAGCCTGTAGCCTTTAAACGCTGCCGTATTGTGCCCAGAGCTGCTTCATGCACTTAACATTTATACCTCATCATGTTGAAAACCGCAGCATTGAGCTGGAAAATTAGGCAAAAAACGTCTGAAAATGGTATAGACGTCAAAATTCCCAAAATCTCAACCAGTCAGTTGAAAAATGCACTACATAGCGCAGAAGAATCGAGTACTCGACCTCTCGTACGAAGCAAGGTCACTTTCACTGCGCTTCGAGCCGCTTGCGAACGAGGCATCGCGGGCAGGGATGAGCGGATTACCCGTTATCCGTTATGCGTTATCAGATTTCCGGGGGTTTTGGCCTATCCGTTTTGTTTTTCGTTATCCGGCAATTTCGGGCCAGATAACAAACAACAAATTAGCTGATACCCAGATTTGGACGTGGTATTGGAGAGCTGTGTAGAAGCTTCACAATCATAGGAGTGATCGCGAGCAAGAATAGAGGACATTTAGATCTAGAGGGGTGAGGTGACTTCAGGCACAGGCGACGTAGCTGAAGACTTCTATCCTTCCAGGGTCGTTCGTTTAAACCATACATCTATGAAACCTACTATGGATTGATTTCTTCATGAGCTTGTCACCACAAGCCTTGTGCAGACCAAGAGTGCATACAAGCTGCCTTGATAATATTACTGACGGCCACAAGTGGAGGGCCTGGCACTTCCCAAGATGAATTCTTTAGTGCCGAATTTAGCGTCCTCTTCCACGATTGCAGTATGTAGGTAGCATGCGGCAAAGGTATTTTAGTTTTGACTAATAGACTGTTGTAAGCATCAAACACATACCGCTGAGCAGTAATGAATACAAGCAAAATGGGCACAAGTTCATTCTAAATGAGTGGAGAAAGCTACGCTCCTACAAATTGTTGAGGTGTGTTTATAGAAACGATTTTCTGGAAGTTCTGCACGCTGGTACTCGTGGTACCTCCGTAATGTTAAGGAATTCATTCTCTCTATTAAAAATCTAAATAGTGCGATTGAACTGTACTAAACTGATTTCCCGCTGCGCATGTTGGAGCTTCATTTTAATCTAAGATTGTCGTTTAGGGACATCCTAGTTCTGCTTTTCTAGTTTTCATATCTCTCTGCATGTGTATTTGGACTGCACAATGGCTTGTAGTGGCTAGCCTGTAGAAAGCTGGTATTTCATCCATCTCATTCCACATTCTTCTTTGATCTTGGAGTACTGTCGAACAAGAGTATAGATCCGCGTGAAGCTGCGAAACCAATGCTGTTATGCAGACTTTATTCGGCTGAGTCGGCCTAGCATAGAGGTCAAGAGGCGTCGGAGGATCCATTCATCCAAGGATCATTCTGTTTGTTCCCAGCCTTAATTCAAAAAGAAAACCTGACGATTGATCAGTAGAACAACCAAACAATGGAAACTTACAAAATACCGGCAAGTTGCTGTTCAATGAAGGAAATGTGAGTGAATAAGAGGTGAATGAGTCTCACATTCTCTCCCTCCAAGGGCCACTTATGAATGTTTTCATACTGTTAGTTGGGCTGTTTTACGCATCCTTTGTCTTGTTCTTCCAATTCGTTTTAAACGGCAAAAATATGATAAATTGTAAAGTGTGCTATGAAAATGTGCTTGGATGAACAAATTCTCAATCTCCCCTTATCTTTTCCAGAGTTAAATTAAGGTGATCATAGCGAACCATCAGCAGAGTAGAGTTTGCAGAACAGTTTTAGTTTCACAGCTTGGTGGTCTTGCTGCTTGTCCTCCCTGATGAGTTTGACAGCACTTCGCGGGACCTGGTGAAGGAATTGTGGTTCGCGAATCGAACTCGGCATCGATTTGGATGGCAATGAAGAAGCGTTTCTTTTACTGAAGTTTCGTGAGAATCCCATAGGGCCTTGTTAAAGTGACTGCACTATGTAAAAAAACTCCATTATATTCCTTAGAAAAGACTTATAATTTGACAGCAGTTGCGTTCCATGTCTGGAGTTAGCCCAGTTTTATTTTTGTTGTTTGTTCGTTATCCGTTTTCCGTTTTCCGGCGATTTTTGGTCAAAACTATCCGTTATCCGTTATCTGGGTTTGAATATTTTGTTATCCGCTCATCCCTGATCGCGGGCGTACAAGACCCTTAAACTCGCAATGGGCCGTATTCCATTGTACCTTCAAGGTCCCACTATTCCTTGGGGGTTTAACAATTTGGTAAAAAAACATACACATTTTTATACTAACTGGGGGGGGGGGGTGGGGAGATTCCTCCTATGTGACTTGCTCCCCCCGTTCAAACATACGCTTCAGGCCCTTCCCTTGTTAGGCACAGGAAACTCGTCCCATGAAGATCATCTTCGAAAGACTCAGCTGCAGGCCAACGTTCCCCATACACGATCGAAGTCGGCCAGCATTCGCTCCGCCTGACTGATGCTTGGTGTTGTGAGCACGATGTCGTCAGCGAGGCGAAGATGGTTCAGCTACCGGCCGTCAATTTTCACCCCATGTCTCCCCACGTAAGATCTCGCATGACGTTTTCGAGGATGATGAGTTTCGGGTATTCCCATGCCGAACCCTTCTCTTCTCTTTGATGACGACTTTGCTGTATAATGGTGATATCTTGGTCATAAAGCCACTGTACAGCTCTAGAAGTACTCAGATGTACTGAGTAGGAACCAGGGATGTGCGTTAAATTTTTCGGTAAATTTTTAGCCACCATTTTCGGCGGAGAATTTTTGCGTTAAATTTGTCAAACAGTCACAACGATGTCTTGTTGCGATCAAAGCTTCTAGCGCCAAACGGGACTCGAACCCGCACCTCCCTCTGACCGGGCGGGAATGCTCTACGCCATTACACCACCACGCCGTTTGATCGAACGCAACATCCACACCTCGTGGGACCGATCAGCACCCACCCGTATCCGGGATGAGCTGGCCGCTGATATCAGCATGGGACCAGTTAAGCTGATGGTCTTGATAGAAACAATTTGTCAAACAAATTTCTCCTTAGCTGCAGTCATTATGGCTGTGCATTGGTACTTCGAAAGATTAATCTTTATTGATTTATTCGACTTAATCTACGTTGCAAATATGTGACTACGTCCTCATCATTACAACAAGTAACAACAGTCCGTTTATGTAATTGCAGAACCAAGCACTAAAATTAGGAGTCCTAGAATAACGAATTTCTTACTATGCCTAGTTCGTCTAGCTTCCAGGAAGTCGCCCACCTTTTGGGAAAATCCAAATTATAGCGTACCATAGCATGACTGAACGATTTTGAGCGTTTTCATGTGTCCTGACAAAACTTTTACACAACCTGCGCTCGCTAAGTGGGATCTTACAGCCCTATATTGCCCTATACTGCTATAATTGTTCTGAGAAACCACAGAGTGTTTTATTGAAGAACTTAGGTCATGCAGTGACCACAGCGAATTCTTTGGTACAGTTCGATTATAATAGGTTCACGCTACCTCCACCGAATAGAATTGACGCAAATCCACAACCGAACATCATTCGTGGTTAGACGCGGGATCTTTAAAGACCCATATGGATAAGAGAAACCACTATCTCCACTTTCAAAGTATTAATTGGTTACGGTAGGTACTGTAGGTCTGTCGGTTTACGTTGTACGTCATAAGGCGGAGCAAACTGATATACAAACAAGTTCGGGTCACTGCGTAGGCTGATATTGGCCATCGACGGTGTAGAAGATGTAGGCATTCTAAAGTTACGAGACGTATTTGTTGCAATCTCTCTACAGGTGACAGAGATTTTGAATTCAACACAGTAGTTGCTGTTTGGTATCACCACATACAGGAATGCAATTTTAATTACCTTCCTGTAGTGGTTCATAAACCGTTTTCAGTTAGTGCGTTTCAAATAGAGTTTCGCAAATTCAATTTGAGCATCTTAAAACTTAAACTGCATTCTTGAAATCTCCCAACTCAAGCGGGATTACTTCCAAATATAATAGACCTAGAGATCTTTTCAATCAAGAAGGTCGCTTACGATATCTAGAGATGGAAATGAAAAAAAGTGAAAAAACTAAAGATGTTTCAAAAAAGTTACACGTTAACCTTCCCATTTAAATTGGCTAAAAAAGGTTTCCAAGAAATACGATAATACTGTTTCGGTGATTAAAGGCTTCCTATCCGTCAGCTGTATTGTTATTGTTATTATTATTATCGAGCTTCCTTCAAAGTGTAGAAGAGCAGAGATCTTTCGGTGCGTCGTGCGATAGGGTTGCGCCACGAACTCAAACAGTACGCGGTGCTTATTGAATTGCATGCGCAGTTGCAGTTTTCGCCGCATTAGTCAGCGGTGAAGCGACTTTCTAACTTTTAGCTTTGACACCGGCTTTCTTTCTGCGAAATCCGTGATTAGCACGCAGGTTAAAAAAAAATTCCAAAAAGTTAGAAAATTAATGAACATTTGAACGATGCCAACTTCTTGTTGGAACACCATGAATAGGCTAAAGTGTACATTTCGATTAACAGTGCTTTCGACTTTCTTCAAACGTGTAAATTTTGAAAGTTGTTTTACTATACATAAAAATAAATTGGAAAATGGTAAATAATTCGTAGAAAGACTTTACGGCCTGAGCTAAAAATAACACTATAAATAACTAAACAATGTATCACTGTTGATTAATACTAGCAGAAAAAGTCTCTGAAAATTTAGTTGTACTGAGGTACAGGTCAGGTAACTTTCACGGTTACGATACGAGTTTTTACGGTTTACGATTTACAATTTACGAAATTTCGGACTTTATTTACGCACACCCCTGGTTCACACCACAGTGGTGGTGTGGGTCCCACCATGATAGGAAAGAAAAAGAACAGATTGCGTTTCGATGCTGCAAAACTTTGCACCGCTCCAAAGCGGCCTTTTCAATTCTGGAAAATAAGTTGCTCCAATCGCAAGAGCCTGCCCCAGTCACTTCTTAGGCCACCCACGGCGAATATGTGGGTGTTCTGTTAACGTTGTGCACATGTTTGTGTAGAGCTCCAAGAGAATAGAAAAATAGAAAAAAAAAAGAGAATAGAACTCGAGTGGTGCCAACCCTTTTCCGAAAAGCATAAAACTGGAGGAGTTATGATCGAGCGATGGTTTGCGATGGATTTTTCCGTCCAGTCCGAAGTTTTGACACAGCGCGACTTGCTGAGCTCAGCTATGTTGCTTTTTCAGGAAAATTTAATTTCTAAAGAAGTTATTCAAAAAAGCCGCTTTGGACCGTTCCAAAGCCGACTATTTTGACCTGCGCGGTCTTTCCGGCCAATGACCAAAAGACATGCCCGGTACTGTAACTTCTTCTTCTTCTTCAGCGTTTGTCCCGCTTCGTGGCGGGGTCCGGTATTCTGGTGTCATGATGCCACCTTTCCCGATCCGGCTCTAGATCAGGGTGGACACCAGCTACTTTGAAGTCCATATGTAACGTATCAGCCCATCGCTGCTTCGGGCGCACTCTAGGCCGCTTTCCTATTACTTCGAAGTTAAGGCCTATCTTGCGGACGCTGTCTTGCTTTCCACGCAGAACATGGGCGTACCATCGCAATAGAGCTTCGCGCATCTTGTCAGCTATCGGCGCGACACCGAAGTTCTGCCGAATGACATCGTTTCGGATGCGGTCCATGCGCGTGACTCCAGCCGTCCAGCACAGCATCTTCGCCTCCATGACGCTAGGCGCGTTTCAACTTCCTTGGTCGCTGGCCAACAGTCAGCACCGTACATGGCTACTGGCCGGACGACTGCTCTGTAGATCTTCGACTTAAAGCGCTCTGGTATCTTCTTGTCGCAGAGCACGCCAGTCAACGAGCGCCACTTGGACCAAGCTGCACTCACGCGTGAGTTCACTTCGACCACCAGTTTGCCGTCAGACGCGACTGCTGATTCCAGATACTTAAAGACCGCAGTGCGACGAAGCTCGATACCGTTAACCTTGATGGAGCTGGACTCAGTAACGTCCGTCGTTAGATATTCGGTCTCGGTCTTCTTCACGTTCAGTTTGATTTTGAGTCCAAACCGCTCCAAGCGATCACACCAAGCTTGCACCTCTCGCTCGAGTTCACCTTTATCTTCGCTAGCGAGCATCACGTCATCGGCATAAAGCATCGTCCAGGAGACGGGCTCCTGAAGATCTCGTGTGATGGCATCCATGACGACAACAAAGAGGAGTGCGGAAAGCGTAGAACACTGGTGTACACCGATAGAGATGAGAAACTCCATCGAGGTTCCAGCTGCAGCTTGAACTCGACTCTTTGGACAAGAGTAGAGAATTCGAACCCACTCTATGAGCTCTTCAGGAACTCCTTGTTGACGCAAGGCGTACCATATCACTTCATGCGGTACGCGGTCAAAGGCCTTCTCCAAGTCGAGAAAGGCGATATGCACTGGCTTCTGTTTCTCGCGATTGTAGCATCAACGGTGCCACAGCCAGCCACGAAGCCGCACTGATTGCTGGAAAGCTGGACGATGTCCCGAATTCGTTCATCGACAATTCGCTCAAAGATCTTCATGGTGTGCGAAAGCAAGCGAATCGGACGGTAATAGGAGCAGTCTGCAGGACTACCCTTCTTCTTCCAAATCGGAATCGTCGTATTTTGGCGCCAAGACTCAGGCACTTTCTTCTCCACCACAACCTGATTAAAGAACTTCGCCAGCCACTCAGCAGGGTATCAGTATTTGGATTTCCATAAATCACGTCCGTCATCGGGCCCAGTCGCTTTGCCTGGCCTCATCTTTTTCAAAGCCGCTTCAACCTCTTCCACGGTGATCTTCTGAACGGGGCCGTGGGTTGGAGCCGTAGAAGGAATGGCTGAATGAGGAAATTCTACTGTAGAGATTTCCTCAAAGTAGTCGCGCCATCGCTTCAATGCCTTCTTGCGGTCGTAAGAAGACGACCATTCTCATCATTGGTGCCAGAAAACTTCTCAATATCCTTGCTCCGCCGATGGTGATTCTTAGCAAGCCGGAACAGATACCGCTCGCCATCGCGTGATTCGAGCGTCTCGTTGAAATCTCCATAATGAGTGGCTTTTGCAACAGCCACGGCCTTCTTTGCAGCCTTCTTGGCTTCCTGGTACTTCCGCCAGTTATCGGCCGTCTTTTCGCCGAGAAACACGTGATAAAGCGACTTTTTCTCTCGCACTTTTGCATTCTCGTCATCTGTCCACAGCCATGTCTGCTTGTCGACCTCCGCCCAGGCTTCGTAATGCCGAGTTCCGACTGTTCAGCTTGACGAATCGCGTCGGTCGTCTTCTTCCAAGTTTTGTCGACAGTCGTGACTATCGGCAACCGTAGGCGAGAAATCACAGCTGCTTCCTTCTCTCTCATTCGCCACCACTTGATTCTTGCTGCACCGCATCGCTCGACATGCTTCACCCTCGGAGGGGCGATCTTCAGAGTGCAGATCAGCGGTCGGGGCTGTGGGGCGACCGTCTCATACGGCACGATCTTCGCGTCTGTGACAAGGCTCCGATCGCGATCTCTCACAAGGACGAAGTATATCTGAGTCTTGGTACTGTCTCTGTAGTATGAGATAAGGTGCGAGTCACGTTTTCGGAAGACGTCCACTATGGTGAGGTTATGCGATTCCGCGTAATCAAGAATGCGCTCACCATCGGCGTTACGTGGTCCGTATCCGAAACCACCATGACAGCTGTACCCGTCTTTCGTAGCACCTACGTGGTCATTAAGGTCACCAGCGACTATGATGACATCTTTCGACGGTACCTCTGCTGCCTTCTCATCAAGCAGGTTCCAAAACTCATACTAGGACTGATGGAAGCAGCCAGCCTACGGAGTATACGCAGAGAAGAATTAATAGAAGTCGCTCCTTAGCGGCGACAACGATCTTCATCAATCGATCGTCAAAGCTTTCGACGCTTACAACTGAGTCACAAAATCGTTCAGAAACGATGACTCCAACTCCACTGGTAGTCCTAGGACTTCCACATAGAACGGCCTTGAAACCCCGCCCTATGTCCCTTGACTTGCGGCAGGACCACCTCGTTTCCTGCACTGCACATAAATCAGCTCTTCTGCGCCCCAGTGCTTCAACCAACTCGCACGAGCGGCCCGTCAACGTACCCACATTCAGCGTTGCCAGCGGTCCTGCCTACGTTATGGGACTTTCGGACTGGCTCAGTTTCCCCCACGCCGTCTTCGCATCAGGAAGCCTCGCATACTTCTCACACTCGCCGAGCTCTGCGAGTGCGCGTCGGCTCCCGCGGACGCCGTAGCACTATCTCGAAATACTTGAACTGTCATACACCATGCGATGTGACATGGGTGTTCGTAGGCCGGCCTGTCACAAGGGCCTGTCGCCTGCAATCGAATGTCCGTGTTTGGCTTAGCTCGCAAAGCGGGCAGTTTCCAGTGGCACCACGTGGAGGAACGGACATCGCCACCATGCCCTATTACTGGTACTGCAACTAATAACGGGCATTTTGCCCTATTTCTATTATTCATTTTTGTGCTCTCTCGTCATCAACTTCTAAGTTTGTCAGCTTTTTCGAGTAAGCTTCTTGTAATCAAGTTGTCTCTTTCCCAGGAGGAGGGTTCTGCTCAAGTTATTTGCTGCCTTTGGAGATTCCGCTGTCGAGTAGGTAATGATTTTGCCCTCGTCCTTGTTCCGATATACTCTTCTTGCCGGATGTGATGTTATCCATGGTAATCGGTGCGGGACCCACACGCACGGGGCCAACAAGTCATACGCGTTTTCGCCGCGTCATCGTGGGCCTGCCGCGGAGGCAGCATCGCGCCCGAGTCGCGCTGCGAAAGCTGACCAGGGAAGGGTCTCAGGCGTAGGTCTGAACAGGGAAAATGGATAGTACTGCGAGAATCTCCACCCTTCATATAGTAGAAAAACATGTTTCGTTTTTGCTGAGTCCTTGAACCAAAAGAGCTACGGGCCCTCGAAATTGGGGGAACAGTATTGCACCGTCACCCGCACCTACAGTAACCTACCGTAATCGGCCCTAGTTTGAAAAGCGGATGTCCGATTCGTAGACAGCACCCCAAATAAAATCACTGGACAAGGTTGGGCGAAAATTTTTTTCGACTCTCCTCGACCTCTGGAGTCGTGAAAGTACAATAGTGAATTAATGGTGGTTTAAATCAGTTCATCTAATACACATCTACGCATTTATTTTACTCTAAATCGTTAAATAAGGACTTACTGGGAGTTGTGCTCCACTCACTTTTCCCAGTTTCTGAATTATACAATGTTTTGTGTTTTTCCGCGAATGTTAAACAATGACTTTTCAGCAGTACGGATTACAGCAGTCACGAGTAGCTAGGGCTGTCGAAGTGTGTGGGCTTCCGTTGTCTCTAACACAAAATTAATTGATAATCTGTTTATTCGTAATTAAAACAAAAGCGAATACAATAAAAGCGGTCTACCAGAGCGAAGGAACTCAACAAGACTGAGACCGCGAGGGCGGTCCTTCTAAAATACAAAGGAGACGTCGTGTACTTTCTGTTTTCAACGAGGAAGACACTGTGCGTGAACTGTAAATGCACTATTTTTTGCCTCGTCTGAGGTATCGCAGGTGAAATACTCATGAAAAAGTGGCAGCAGCTGGTGCTTGCCGCGACACGAAGTCATAATTACCGATTTCGCCCAAACTTCTCCCTGAGGGTTATTTGGGATGGTAATCACGAATCTGACATCTGTTTTACCGTATTGCGCTGGAGTATGTTAAGTTACAGTCAATCGAACTGTCAAAATAAAGGGCACCATTCCGTTGAACCCTCAGTTTCATAAACAAATCTTGTCTAATCATTTTTACAGCTTGTATAGGTTTTAGCTTCGTGGTTGGTGAGCGCTTCCGACTTCACGAGAATCAAATCCTCTGCGAAAGTGACTGGAGGGAACTGCGCCTGTTTTCACAGGCTGCCTACAACGACCGCAGCCTCAACCAAATCGCCCGTAACCTTCGCGAAATGCCCGACTTTCAGCCGGTTTGTGAACTTGGATTTCTGGTAAGAAGTCCCGATAAGGAAAAGTCCTAGCTCTATTTTGTATCCGGTATAGAAATACTACACAGTAATTAATTTATTTATTTATTTATTTATTTATTTATTGCCAATTCAAACCATGCACTAATAGAAGAGATATTCACAGGAGGACCAAAATAAACTGGCCATTAAAAGAGACCATGAAATAAAAGAAAAAGAAAAACAAGAAGGAAATAGGGCAAGGGTAGGATTAGTGAATAATTGGTGAAGGTTAGGAAAAGCTGAAAGCATTACTGATCCGCATATTGTGCATGTAAAAGAGGAGGCCGTTTGTACTTTGCTGAGACAGTTAGAGTGCATTCGGCGATGAGAAGAAGAACACCGGGAGCCGAAAAACAGAGGGCTTACGATACTACTACCATAGTGCTAGACTAGCTGTAACTTATGTGGGGTGGACCTTGTATGTGATAAAAGGTGAAAGTTGGCACGCACCCGAGAAGGTTAACCTAAAGGAAGGTCATAAGCCCTTACCTGCTCGCGTTTCAATTGAAAGGTGGTTGGTAGAAGACTCAAGACATACAGTGTCTCAGGTGCATAAGAATTCATTAAAAAATGCTCCACTATGCTCAATTTGAGCAACAGTAAAGCCGCTAGAGTACAAGTAGCGATAGAGAGAGAATGAGATACACTGCGCTATATAGTGACACGGACCGAAAAGACTTATTTAGTTCGGTAAAAGCAGGCTCGTAAGCTACAATTGTTCTACAGCATTGACTGCAAGGTCAACGTAATGTCGGACCTTTCAACGAAAAAAGAGCCTTGCAAGGAAAGCATTGAAGTGCTGTGGAAGACAGTGTCGCCGAACGTCTGGGTGAGGCATCGAGCAGCTTGTCGGTTGAATTTTTGCCTATAATGATAATTGTACAACACTGCTACAACTCATAGCCACAGACGTGCCAATCTGACCTATACGACTCCATTATCTGGTCATTGACCTTTCTAGAATGTTCTGCAGTTACATATAAGAGGCCGCTAAGTAGGATGCCGTATGTCTCCTGCACCGACGCACTACCACGCTTCGCACAACGGACCGCCGTTGGAGGACAACGAGCCCGGACAACCGCGACGGCTATTAGAGCGACCGCAACCGACACCAACCACAGCCACCAGGACCACCAACGGCCAACCGCGGAGGTGCGAACGAGCGAGCCGCCAGTGGAAGGAAAGAAGAACGAAGAAACCACGAAAAGGCATTCCGAATTCCCATGTCAATAAATTATTAGCAGGTCGCTAGCAGGTCATCAGCCGAAGCAGAAGCGGCATCCCTTAGTTGTCTTAGTCGTTGAGCCAAACAGGTCTGGAATGTGCAAGACTTTCTATGAATGAAAAGATCGGGATGCAGATTATTCCATTCTGCAACTCTTCGAACAAGAAAGGAATTTTCGTAGCCAGTGGAGCTAGGTATTTCGGGCCTTATACGGAATGGGTGGCCCCTCAATCTACCGATAGTCTACGAGGCCTCGAAAAGGTTAGAAATGCTAAGATTTATCTCGTTTGTTGTCAGCTTATACACTAGTGTAAAGTCCGCTATCTTACGCCTGAATTCTAGTGTAATTAAAATAGCTAGAAGAAATTCCCGCCCCGGAAGGCTTTTGAGCATCATACGCTTCGGTCAGTAAGCAATTCTACTGTCTTACTGTTCAGAGCTTCGATCTCATGGGGGCTAGCTAGATGCTACCCTATTATCCTGGCGAAAGTGTAAAAATGCTTTTACCACGCAGATAGTTGTTAACAAGAATGAGGTCAGCACGATCACCTACAAAATGAAAAGGTAGTCAGTATTCTATTAAGTTGATGGAAAAGTTTTCCGTCACTCAGTTCTGCACTTTGCTAAAATTTTATAAGTTCTTCTGGAATTTTACGTCCAAAATGTAAGGTTGACCGTTAGTCTTTATGTACAAAAGTTTTCCTAGTATTCCACTGTGAATGTGACTGAAAAAAATTGCCTCTATCATGTTCACTGAAGAATGCAAATAAATTTGAAAAATTTGTAAAAGTGGCGGGAAAGCACAAGGTCTAAAGTATACTCTCGTGAACACTCCCCTCGGACGGGGTGGAACCGTGATAGGACTCCACACTTGTAAACTCGTAGAAGCCCGCCACATTTACGTTGCGCGAACAGCGCTGGAGCATACCATAAGCCTTAGGCCTTGCACACACTTCTGCGGCAACGCCGCTGCCCTATCTTTAACAATATGGCAGGGACGCAACTTGTGGCCGACGGCGAGCGGTGCCGTGCCGCAGGGGTTAGGCCATACTTCGGCGACACGTCGACGCTGTCGCCGACGTCGTCGACAACAGCGTCGTCGAAGTATAACATAGGCCTTAGGCGTTCTTCCCCCTTCCCCTTCATTCCGCGCATTTTTCCACGTACTTGGACGAGTCTGCCTACGCGCCTCTGTGAACGATTACTGAGGCCGTGATCAACATTTTGCTCGTCACAGCTTCATTCAACTGTCCGAGGAAGAGAGAAATAACAAAGAGATGAAAGTGAACAAGTCTTGAGTACAAATTACACTACTAGTGCAGTAGTAGCGGCCACGTTTCTTCGAGCTGCTACACCTTGAGGAAAATCTTCATTTCATTTACTTAGAATTAGATTTAGTTTAACAAATTTGATTCCAACTTGGCAAGCAAGGCCGTTATCGCGAACGGTCATGGAGAGCTGAAGCTCAGTTAAAGCTTTCACTCTAGTAGTAGAGAACTATTTTGACGAATTCTTGCAGAACACATTCCTATTCCTCGTAGTATCCATCAGAGGGTCATTTGTGGCCCAGAACCACACCATATGGTATACTCCAGCGTTTCTCCAGCGACGGGCGCGGGGCAACTGTCAACGGCGTGCCTTCGCTGTAGTGGCGGACGGCGCAGTGGGGCGCGGTTGTCAGTTGACGCGCCATCGCTCCCGCGACGCGTCGCAAAGAGGCGTTATACCTACGCGTCGCGGGGGTGAAACATACTCCCGTGCGACGGGCAGTGATGGTGGCGGAGGGGGGAGCGCTTGTCGTGCCCTATTCTATGCATTGCCGCTCACTTATTTCGACACTTCCTTGGTTCGTGACCATACCACAGCAATTTCAACACACGTCTGGTGATGTTGGGTGGTCATGTGATGTCTATGTTGTCCTCATTGTAGGGTTTTCGTCGTGGTTAGCCTCAGTATGGGTTTTTTCGACGGCATGAAGTTTTTTGAGGAGGTATTTTTCTAGGTCATTTTTTCTCACTTTTATGCCGATCCTCGCATTTTTTTGGGGCATCAACTGGGGCGATTCCGTGCGAGAACCCTCTCGGTCGTGTCGAGCACAGAAACGTCGGTTTCTGTGCATGTGGATGGAATCAGAAACGAAATAAACGCATGAGTGGGCACAAGCATTGCGGAACCCTCCCTAGCAAAACATCACTTTACAAAAATTGTGTCTCAACTGGGACGATTCCCTTCTGAACACGTCACGAGAATCCTCTCGTGTGGTGTCGAGCACGGAAAGGTCGGTTTCCGTGCCTGTGGATGGAATCAGAAGCGAAATAAACGCATGAGCGGACACAAGCATGGCGGAACCCCCCCCCTCCTCTAGCAACGAACGAAATACCTTCGAAAACAACACTCCTACAACGGCGTACGGATCAGAAGGCGATAAAGCGGTAAAAACGCGAAATCACGCACGAAACGGTTGAAAAAACAAGAAATCCAGGAAAAAATGCCCTGGATCACCTGATTCGCTAAAATTCTGCATAAGTCTCCGTCTGCAGAACTACGTGAACTATGTCAGCCTCAGCGATGGCGACGGCTCGCGACGCGCATCGCGAGCCGTCCCGTCGCTGTGCACTCCCGCGTCGCTGCAGCGGACGGGAGTATACCATAAGCCTTATCCCCTGTCCCTGCCTGAAATACTAGTGGCTGCCTGTGATGTGTCGGAGCCCACAACCTCGCCCGTAGTCTCCCAACAAGACAGCTCCTATCACATGGGTATTCCCACGTTCTGTCGTCCACACGCACCTCCAGGACCCGACGCGTTGGCTCGCAGCAAGCATCTCTCCACAGGAACGCCTCATCTCGCCTTGCAACGCCCCTTTTTAAAGGACGGTGGAAGAAGGCCGCTCCGCCCCGTGCCACGTCAACACACTTTTGTATTACGAATTTGGCGGCGGCATGTGCGGCGCCGGCAGAGTTTGACTGCACCCTACCCGACTGTGGCAAATGTCTAAAGTTGAAACAGACGCGTCATTTAACACATTGACGACAATAGCAACCGGTGGCTTATACGTGTCCGTCCATGCGGGATAACATGAGTAACCGGTGGCTCGTAACGCTACTTTTGTTTTTGCGCTATTTTTGTTCTGCTGCCTCCGGTTTTTATAGAAGTTTTTTCTGTTCCCCAATCACCTGTGACAGCAGAATGTCCAACAGCAGTAAGCAAGAAAAATATCGTTGCTTTCACTACATGTATCGAGTTTTAAAAATTTGCCAGGAAGGAGACCAATTCTAAAGTCAAATCAATTCAAGTCAGCCTTTTTCGCCCAATGTTCGCCCAAGGAGGTAATTTGGTGTGCTGATCACGAAACTGACAGCCGTTTTCAAAATTTCGGCCGATTACGGTAAGTCACCGCGGTAGGTACGGTAAGACTGTCGGCGTCATCGTCACCAACTTTGCCAAAACTTCGTCTACAAGACCGTGACTCCGACAGCGTTACTCAAACGTACCTACCGTAACCTACCGCAATCGATCAAAATTTCGAAAACGGATGTCAGATTCGTGATCAGCGCACCAAATAACCTCTTTTGAGGAACTTCAGGCAAAAAAGTCTGGCTTGAAACGATTTGATTGGTAGAATTGATTTCCTTCCTAGTAAAATTTGGCGCAACTAGTGGACGGGGGGGGGGGCAGTCCATCAGCACTCGAAAAAGTAACGGATTTTTACCAGTTTGACCTAGTTTGACCTAGGCCCCTCTCGGTGCAACTTGCATTACACGTACGTACGCGTACAATGGGTGAAATTCTATGTCACCAAACCCGACTGCTCAAGGCGGTCGAAGCCAAGGACTGCCCCCCCCCTTCACGTGTTGCGCCTAAAACTTTTTTAAATTTGATATATATAATGAAAGCAACGACATATTTCTCGCTTATTGCTGCTAAACATTCTTCTATCACAAGTGATTAGGGGATTAGGGTACAGAAAAAAATCTATAAAAATGTGCACGAAACAAAAAAGTGGTCAGCGAGGGACAATATGAGCCACCGGTGACTCATACCGCACGCGTGTAGAGTCGCGCGCGCGTCCCACGTCGCGATCTGCCGCAAAACGCGATTGTCGTCAATGTGTTAAGCTGTGATACCGATAAGCTGAAACCCGCAAATGAGGGAAATTTTCAAACTTCCCCAGCGGCCGTATGCTCCAATTGGAAAGTGTACGGTGTCTCGCTGCTCCCACCTGACGCTTCCCGCCGGCAAGGATCGAATGTTCACTGTCGGAGAGGCAAAATTGGAATGGACCACTTCAATGCTGCGCCCCATGTTTGTCGCCCTCCGCCTATTGCCGCGCCACAAAAGTATGCAGAGGCCTCTAACCCTTTCACGATAGTGTCCGACGATGTCGCCGAATACCATCATAAAATAGTTCATGGAAGGTTATTGAACATTTAATAGTACAATATTAATAACTGAGCCCACTAATATCTACGGTCAAGATGGTCCATGAAAAATTTCATTGGTTACTGTTTTATTCGTATCTAACAAATAACGATAACAAATAACATAGCAATAAGAATTAATTGAGAAATACGCGCTGTCCCACACGGCAGTCATGTGAAAATCACGTATGTCGTGGAAGGGTTAAGGCGCCTTTTATACTCACACCGCCGTCAATTCGCCGAGCGGCGTGACAAGCGCCCCAAATTTGACGCGACGCTGATGCGACGCTGCTGGGCGGCGCGAAAAATCGATAGCTGCACCGACCATCACGCCGCGCCTCGCGGCGGGTGGGGTTTAAAAGCGGCCTAAACGACCCCGCTGCCCTATCCTTAACCATAGGGGCAGGTGCGCAGAGCTCGCCGCCAGCCGACTGCCCTATCCTTAACCACAGCGCCGAGCGGTAACGCCGCAGAAGTGTGCCGGGGCCTTTAGGCTTAGGCCTATGGTATGCTACACTCTCTCGGCACGTTCGCGGCAGAGGCGTATACTGCGGAAGGACCTCGTCGACAAGGGATGGCTCGCGGCCGTCACGGGCCGTTTTTGCTATATAGCGCGTGTTCAGCGCCAAACATGGATCGTTCGTTGTAATTAGGAAGGTTCAAGATTTATTGCTCAGTTCTTCCTAAAAGGAATTCAGTGTCGGTAATCTTACGAAAAAAATTTTTACTCACAAAAGTGCTTTTCAGTTTATTTTAAAGTGTAAGAAGGCAGAATTTTTGAGTGCTTCACAACTAAAGATTACACCATGCACTAGTTCCTTTTTCCTTGTCTGATTGGCGGTCTAAATGCTGCGCAATGAAGATATGCGTTTTCTCTACAATTGTTTCTGCTACACCGTTGATAGTGCCTGGTAGTGCAGAGGAGGTGTCGGCTGTTGTGTACTCCCCGAATCGACGTTCATAGCTTGGCTCGGGCCCAGGCCAATCAATCGTTCCATGTTGGTTAATTGGTACCGGATGAAATGGTGCCAGACCTGTCTAAGACTGAATCGTTCGTATTTGGCCACCACAAGTGATTATGTTGGCTAAATGCGCATTCAAATACACTCCTGTAGAAGGAGAATGCGTGGCGCCTCCCACACAGAGTGTTTATAAACGTCGTCCTTTATACCCAATCGTTTTTACCGTTGGTAAGTGCGTGATGCCACAGACTGGAAATCGCGATCTGTCGTATGAGTGCATGGCGCAATCTCTTTTTGTAGGATGGTCAGAAATCATTGCTCTCATGTACATTAAAATAAGCTCTAGACTTAGCTCTAGACTGTTTTTCCTAAAAACAAAAATTTTATAAGATTTCAAGCAGGATATTCACATTTTTGGATAGAAGAACTATAGATTTTGAAGGGAGGCTGTTGTGCATTTTCATGAAACAAAGATTTATGTCAACCTTCTTAGGGAGTTTAGTTCTATTTGTTCGTTTTGAATTGGAAGAACTAGTTTCAAAAGTGTCCAGTTTGATGTGAAAGTGGAATGGGGATCACGTCAATTGGAATGGTGTACCCTTTACACCTAAATAGAACTGCGAACAACTAAGAGTAAATAGTTTATGAGTGAATGAGCTACTACATCTGCTTTGTTTTTATAATTTTTGAAAGGCGTTCACTCAGATATGTTCCCTGCACTATCATTCTGTACGGGAAGGATTGCCATCCAAAAAAAAATTCAACGTTGCTTCTCTAACTTGATGGCGCTAAACCACTCAACGTTCTTCTGTAAGCCTTCAAAAAATCATGGGATCTTTCCCTTTCCGAATGTGGGTACGGTGCACATTATGTTCAATACTGAATATTGAAAATTCTCCAGCACTGTTTTTTTGGATGCCTTCTTGGAATTTTGCCACATTCAGACCGATGAAGAGGAGTCGAACGGTTCAGCAAGGGAGTGCTAAGAGCTATTTCTTATACTGTATTTCGTAAAATACATGTAAAGTTTTGATCGTGCTTGTCACCAGTTCGCCAGGGATTCTTCGACCGTCTGTGATCTCGCTGTTCGTTATAACTATCTTCTGTAGTCTTTTCTCGTCTTTATCTCTCCTTTTCTTTCTTCCTTTCTTTCTTTGTCCTTCCACTTTTGTTTGCACACTCTCATGGGAAGTGCGTATTACTTCCGTACAAAGTGAAACCTCCTCATCCGTCTAGAGAATTGGCATTTGTGATTCGTCATGTACTTGTGAAAAAGAACAAAAAATCGCACTATTCGCATACTTTTGCTCTGTACTAAAAATGCGGTAACGTGCCCATTCTGAAGTCAACAGGTAGAGCGTTCTTCTGTGCATGCATAGAATCTTCCGAATTCTCCATATGGCACATACGAGAACGTATATTGTTATGTACCGTTTATATGTTGCTATAATGTAACCTTTCTGGTCGTCTACGTGTTAACCTATTTACAGTTTAGGTAGAAATGTTGTTCAAACCTTCATTCTTCGAAAATAAAGAATTTCATGTAGAGGAATGTTCTGTTCATGTTCAACTTCCAATGAACATTTTGACTTCAGATAATTGTTGCTTTGTTGAGCTGGTAGCCAAGATTGTCAACAACTTGATTTGGCTCGGCTTACGTTTCGGCGACTTCACTTTCATCAAAGCCTGGAAAACATTAAAAGCATTAATAAATCTCTACTCCCAAACACCATTTCAGAATTCTACTCATAAGAAAAAATAGAGACAAGATACGACGTGATAGATGCGAAGGAACAATTGGTCCTAGAGGTGGATGCCGAGAAGAATCTCCATTTACCTAAAGCTGGACTTGAACGTAGGTGAATGATCCCAGGTCATGATCCAACCCGACATAAATATCTTGTGATCAGAGCAACCAGATCATACCTCCACAGCTCGACGAAGGCTACCATTTCTTGGGTTGCCGCTAGACACTCCCCTGGCGATTCCTAGCTGTGATCCCGAGCGCCTCCAGTTCTCGCGCTCCAATATCACACACACACACACACACACACACACACACACACACACACACACACACACACACACACACACACACACACACACACACACACACACACACACACACACACACACACACACACACACACACACACACACACACACACACACACACACACACACACACACACACACACACACACACACACACACACACACACACACACACACACACACACACACACACACACACACACACACACACACACACACACACACACACACACACACACACACACACACACACACACACACATACACACACACACACACACACACACACACTCTCTCTCTCTCTCTCTCTCTCTCTTGAGCAAATATCGACACAGAGCCGCAGCATTGCGCATGACATCGGACCCCGAAAGGAGTAGAGGTCCTTAAAGACTACAATGTCGCGATGGTGGCACACTCAGTCGTTTTCCACCTATTTTCCAGCTATGTGCTGAGGAAAGTAGCCCTGCTACGACTTGTCTCTTACAATTAAACCTATGTTATACTTCGACGCTGCGACCCGTCACCGACGTCGCCGCAAACGTCGTCGACGCGTCTGTGGCGACGTCGGTGACGTCGTCGGTAGATTCTGTGGCGGCGTCGGCGACGTTGTCGACAGGAGGGCATCGGAGCGCATTTTGAGAATCAGAGCGCAGTGTACTAGTAGAAGTACAATACCGCTCCTGCCTTTTGGTTTTTGAGCGGAATAGACGAAAAAAAACGCCGTTTCCGCCGCTTTTCAACAACCCCTTCAAAATGCTTTAATCAGAAAATAATTTCAAAATGCTTTAATCAGAAAATAATTGCAACCTTTCGAATCCACTCTGGATGACCTATCCAATGATGTAGGCTGCACTCATTGGTTCTTTAAAAAGTTGATTCGGTGACCTATACAGTCTCGACGGCGGCGGCCTCCCTTCGTCGCTCGAGATAATTGCCCCACAGGGAACAGAATAAGCACTTTTAAGTAAATTCTCTTCTGCTTGTGGTACGATCTGAACAGCTTCTCATGGCTGGTGAAAATTATGATCATTTTGATCTACCTCTTTGTCAAATTTTCCTCATCTGAGCCGCCATATTTTGGAAATCGTCCAATTTCATGGGCTCCCACTTGGTCCCGGCTTCGTCCCTGAAAACTCAAAGTTCAATATTCAGCTGAGCTAAGGATAATCCGCAAGACAGCTCAGAGAAAGCGATAACATGCTTTGTCTTGAAAGTTCTGACGCCAACGGTGCTTTTATTTTTAGGATCATTTTAGTATATCGGCCTCCTAATTCAACATCTGATGATGGTGATGCTCTTTAGGAATGCTTAATTGAATTGGGTCTTTCTTGTAACCACGTAATGGTGTTAGGTGATTTTAACATCAATTTTAGTCGTGATGAACATCATAGTTCCAATATTAAGAAGTTCGTGGAATTCTTCAAGATGTATGGTCTTTCTCAACAGGTGCCTGTAGCTACTCGAGATGTATCAATCCTTGACATTGTCCTAACTTCAGCACCGATTCTAAAAAATATTTCTCTTTTACCTTCATTTGCTACATCTGATCATAACATCGCTTCATTCCATATCATGTGCTCATATGACAAACAGCACAAAATACCCCTCCCAAATTTTAGCAAAGCTAATTACAGTGCACTGTCAAAAATTTTTTTAACTGCGTTAGCTGGTGGGACATCCTACGTAACTACACAGATTTATACGACTTGTACAAACGATTCTGTCGTGCTGGTTTGTTCAACCATGTACCTTTTCATTCAACTGAAGTCTTATTTCAAAGTTGTTTTCCTAAGCACATTACAAATCTGATGAGTCAAAAAACTCGGCTCTTCAATTATTTGGCTAATCCGTTATTAGATTCTCGCTATAAAAAAGTAAATATAGAACTAGATCGTCACCTGAGGATGTTCTTTGCATATAGGCAGCGGCGAGCTCTTTTCTCAACAAAAAGAAACGTAATATTCTCACTTGTTAAGCAAAAGATTAAGGGAATTGGAAAACTACTGGTTCTTCTGGACGAGTTGGGTAATCGTTATGTGACTGATGTCCAAAAGGCAGAAGTGCTGACAAAATGTTTTTTCTCGGTGTTCATTTCTGACTCTGCCACTTGCACTCCTACTATCTATGGATGTTACTTAACGAGTGTTTTGAGTGAGATTGTTCTGGAAACGTCAGAAGTACTAAGAATCATGAAAGCTCTCAAAAGGATCAAACTCTGTTTCGTTTGATGGTATTCCGCAGATAGCTTACAAAAGATGCGCTCTTTCTCTGCACAAACCTTTGACCATGGTTCTTAATAGCTCTCTAATCTTTTCTGAAGTACCTGAAAACTCATTTTCTAAGAGCTATCCATGCACTATCGGAGTGCCCCAGGGTGGCGTGCTATCGTCTTTACTGTTTCTTATCTACACGTATGACTTGCCTTCAAAATTAAAAACACATCCATAATTTAAAGTACAGTTATGTGCTGACGACATTAAGGTTTATGAATCTACAATCATCAAAACAACAAAGAAATTCGATGTAACGCCGGGGTGTTTTACCCGGAAGCTGGATGTCTAGGGTTGTGGCCTGAACCGGTCAGGAAATCGATTTATTTGGCTTCTATGGCACCAGCAGGGGTCGATACGTCCGCCTCTGCTGTGCTCGCGCTCCTCTCCGACCCGGCCGCTCGCCAGGTACCACCGAGACAAGAATGCAAGAGCCGCATGCGACCTTGATACCGGACCAGACTCCAAGACCAGCCGCTGGCAACCTCGACACCAGTGCAGACTGAGCCCGGCGCGCCCGAGCCTCCTTTATATAGAGTTGCGCGCGGGGAAGGCCGGCCCCCAAGTGGACACGCGCCGCCCCGCCGCCTCCGAATGGCCGGCGCTGAGCACAGGCGAGGCGGACGGCGATCGATCGATCCCGCTGCTGTGAAAATGCACATAAACTGCAATACTGAGCAGAAGTACTAACAGAATACTAGACAGAACAACACAATTAACCTATAAACACAGAAATAACACAATAACATATCAAAAAGGTCACTACTGCGAGGCCTCGTGCCTCGCCAATTCTTCACAGCTATGCTTTATCGCAGTCTATCAAACGAATAATGGAATGGGCCTCCGTCTGGCAGATTCCCGTGAACACTTCGAAATCACTAGTTCTCCATATTGGGAAAGATGCAAGCATTTCGTACATGTGTAAAGACATTCTTTTTAAAACCGTCACTGAGGTGTGCGCTCTAGGGATCTATGTAGATCGTCAACTAAACTTCAAATCAGACAGAATTGCTAAAAAGGCGTTCTCCACTCTTCTCTGCATCCTTAAAAATGTTCAATGCAACGAGCCGTTTATTTTAATCAAATTATACAAATCGTATACCCTGCCAATCCTTGAATATGGGTCGCAGATTTGGAGCCCATTCACCAGAAAAATGCTAACGAAACTTGAAAAAGTTTGGCAGGTTTTTACTAAAGTATTGATATGGAGATGCTCATCAACTGCGATTCCATCTTCGATGCCTAGTTATAGGGAAAGGCTAAATTTATTTTGTCTAGAAAACCTACTTTACACGCACACCCTATTCGATGTTACTTTCTGTTTTAAAGTTATCAAAGGAAAACTGAAAATAAAACCTTCAAACTACTGGATATTTAGGTCCTGTAATCGACGTGTTGGTAGGTTTTCCATCCAGCTTTCAGCAGTACGCCGGATTCGTCGCATGCGTATGTTAGACTCTTTGTTTTATAGGGAGGGGGGGGGGAGGGCTCGCTGGCTCCAGATGTTACCAAGTGACATATTGGAATCGTCAAATACTTCTGTTAAAAAAACTGAAGCAAATAAATTTTCTTTCAGATCTGCAAATTACCGACTTCTGAAGTACTTCTGTATATTATGGCCATTGAGAAGTTCATATATTACTAGAATATTAAGACGTGTTTCCCTGAAAAGACAATGGAAAGCAATATCTTATTATCTTTCGCAGACGACTATGATGACAAAAGATTAATATTATAATAATGGATGGAGTATTTTCGTTTTCGTGTTTTGACTTACTTTTAAAAAGTATTTTGCAGTACTTCAATCATCTATTGGGTGCTTACATATTGCCTCTTTTCTACACTATGTTCTATATTCTCTATGTGCTCTACAGATCAGACTACTAGACACTACATACTACTCTCTAAGTATATTTATATTTAGAGAGTAGTATGTAGTGTCTAGTAGTCATGGATTGTTATTTATGATTAGGTCTTTTTGCTTTCCGATTTTTACTTACCTCTAAAATAAAGTATATTGCAGCACTTAAATTGTCTGCGTCTATTACACAGACAATTAAAGTTGTGTGTCTCTGTTATATACTGAGCGCTACTGTCCATATCCTCTTTGTGAACTACTACATGTTTACTACATATGTCTCTCTCTCTCTATATATATATATGTATATATATATATATATATATATATATAATAGGTTGTCCCATAAGTCTCCGCCGTTTTCTTCAACGATTCACTGCAGATTTCGCCGGCGGTCTCTTGCATAGCGCTGCACAGCTTTCGAAAGAAGATGATTTGCTCTATCAGACTATGTATTGCATTTCTTTTCCATCATGAATTTTGTCAATTTTTAGGTCGTTGAAGTGAAAAGTGAAAAAGTGAAAAAGTAGTCATTTGCGCACTTGTTCTCTCCGCTTAGGTTTGTAATTTTTTGCGCAGTTTTTTACAGTCCATGGAAGACAATGTTTTGTATTACAAGAATATGTGTTAGTGCTATTTGCTCACTTGCCCTTTATTGATTTTTAGGCCACCAAATTGGGAATTCC
>OX377206.1:37725516-37809330 GCA_947396885.1 Heligmosomoides polygyrus polygyrus
AGCGTTTCGACTTCTGTGTTTTCGCCAATGGGGGTCAATTCAATCCGGTCGAGTATAGTGTTGCCTATTGCCTATGTTGTTGTTATTTATGTATTGTGTTGTAAACTTCTCAATTGTTTCGTAGTTATAATTTAAAAACCTTCATCACGTTAT
The DNA here is from genome assembly GCA_947396885.1 of Heligmosomoides polygyrus polygyrus. Classification (NCBI taxonomy): domain Eukaryota; kingdom Metazoa; phylum Nematoda; class Chromadorea; order Rhabditida; family Heligmosomidae; genus Heligmosomoides; species Heligmosomoides polygyrus. The sequence continues at coordinate 37,725,670 of OX377206.1, forward strand.
TTTGGATCTCGTATTAGCGAAACGAAAGTTGGACACCAAGCGAGGCGGGCAAGGGCGAAGCCCATACACAGGTGGGTCAGGACACTTGTCATCAATATAAAGAGTGTCTCAAAAAAAATGGATACACTGTCTGATAACTTCGCTCACAGTGAAAGTACTGGAGCTTGAAAGCAAATATGAAAACTTAAAAAATAAAAATTTTCTGAAATATGAACGGTGCGTATTACGCCATGCACTCGTCTGATTTCTTTTATTTTACACTTTCAATTGGTTGAGCTTTCCTTAACCACTTGTTGTAATTTCTTCTTAAAGGAGCCGTGTTGATTAATTTGTGTTTTTTAAGTTTAAAATTTAAAAGCACAGTACGGCTTGTGAAATGGAGGACATCCTAAAAAATGTAGGTGCTAAATATTTTAAGTGCTTGCTTGCTGATAGTAAAACATTTGGAGCAGTTTAAGATTCACATAGAAGCACAGGATAGCGGAAATTCTGTGGCATGCAAATGGTCAAGATTGCGCGAGTCACTAGTCTGAAACCTTGCATTTCAAACTCAATTGAAAGTGCATGCTCTGAATGCTTGTTGCAATCTAATCTATCTCTCTCTTTCACCTACAGTATGATAAAAAATAATTCTTCAGTCAATAGTAAAACTCATACTTAATAATAAAAATATTGCTTATAAATATGGATTTACTTATTCATTTAAAGATACTTACAGTTTCATAGGTCAACTTATAGATTGGTTATCAAAGTGACTGCAATATCCTTTCAGTAAGTTCCCTTATATCGATTGACAGTGATCTACACTTCAAATCTACCCACCTTTAGATGGGCTTCGCCCTTGCCCGCCTCGCTTGGTGTCCAACTTTCGTTTCGCTAATACAAGATCAAAATAACGTGATGAAGGTTTTTAAATTATAACTACGGAACATTTGAGAAGTTTACAAAACATTACATAGATAACAACAACATAGGCTATATTCAACACTGTACTCGACCGGATTGAATTGACCACCATTGGCGCGAACACAGAGTTTTGACAAAGGCTTTTTCACTATTCTTTCTGCTAAATCCGTGATTTTAACGAAAGCTAGTAAATTGCCAAAAAGTTAGCAATTTAATGAACATTCGAACGATACAAACTTTTGTTGGAACACCATAAATAGGCTAATGTAAACTTTTAAGTAAGTTGTAAGCTCTATGACGTATTGAGAGTATCCGAGTTGAGCACCACACTCATAGATAAAAAGAAAGGAACTAAATTCGGAACTCTTTCAATCGCTGGTTAATGAATTTCTTAAATCGACTGAAGGACATCTCAAACACATTATCTCTGAGCAGTAGTCGAAACATTCGAATGGTTCTTTTCGAAAAAAAAAGTTTGCTAGTATCTGGCTTTGGGTCTTCGCACCTGGATCGGTGGGACTTAGGTAATCATATCTTGTTCTGGCACCGAAAAAAAGTCTGAGGCTTCTACTTGCACTCGGCCCATCAGTATTTTGAACATCACCTCAAGATCGGATTTTATTCTCCTACTTCTTAGGTACGACAAACCCAATTGAGTAGCTCGGGTTTCACCATCGGAAATGGAGGCATAGTCCATCGCAAAACACCTCCTCATCAGTTTGCTGGTGAAGTTATTCTGGACCCTCTCCAACAGACAAATATCTTTGTGTTTGTAAGGGTTGGAGACGGTACTCCCACTTTCAACGATTGGCCTGATCTAAATTCCATAAGAGCTTAATAGAACTTTGGGATTTTTGGTTCTAAACATGCGAAAAAGATTGCAGATACGAGCCATGCCTTTCTTTAACCTTACCTTTTGCTGTAAAGTGGACCGACGTCTAGGCTGCTGTTCATAAGATAACGGAGAGCTTTAACTTCTACCTTCTCTACCCTACACCCTAGACTACCCTTCTCAGCGGGGTGGATCCGATAGAATACGTTGTAGTGGCGGTTTTATCCCTAATGACGAAAACCTGAGTTTTTCACAGCAAGGGGTGGTTTCCAATAGTTGGACCACTTGCTAATAAAATTTATAGCAGTTTGCATGCGATCCGTGTTCTTTGCGACTCTATGACCTTGTAAATTTTCACATCGTCGGAGTACATTTTACATGTGACTCGATAATATTGGGATTTCGAAGGTGTAAATCAGAAATATAATGGGTGAAAGAACCACACCGCCGCATGCTTCATACATGGGTGAGAGCACTTTGTCTATACGTACTTGGAAAGTACTACTGTCGAGGACATCACGTATAATCCTGTGGTGAATTCCAACGGCTGATAATCTATGCATTAATTTGGAGTGGAGAACCTTGTCGAATGCTTTCCGGAAATCAAAGAAGACAACATCCACCCTTTTCTTGTCTTCCCTTTCTCCAATCCAGTCCTTCATCGCCGTAGGAACTGCGGACGTAACGGGTCGATAATTTCTAGGGTCATTAAGGGACGATTTCTTAGCTATAGGTGTTATAAGAGCATGCTTCAGGCGTTGAGGTACTTCTGATCGCATATAACTCAAAATAAAAATGTACTCTAGTGAGAGACCAATCTTCTTCTTAATCTTCTTCAGTATCTGTCCTGCTTCGCAACGTGGTCCGCTATTCTGGTGTCATGACGCCACCTTTCCCGATCCAGCTCTGGGGCATGGAAGACACCAGCAATCTTCAAGTCCATATGTAACGTATCGCACTAGCGCTGCTTCGGGCGCCCTTTAGGCTGCTTTCATATTACCTCGTAGTTAATGCCTATCTTGCGGACGCTGTCTTCCTTTCCACGCAGAACGTGGCCGTATCATGGCAAGCGAGCTTCGCACATCTTGCCCGCTATCGGCGCAACACCAAACTTCTGCTGAATAGCTTCGTTTCGCATGCGGTCCATGCGCGTGACTCCAGCCGTCCAGCGCAGCATCTTCGTCTCCATGACATGTCCATGTCGACTCTTTCGTAGAGACGTTGGAAGCGCTCTGCTGCACGTTGAGCCTCTTTCCCCGCAGCAGTTTATGCTGCTCAATGTTCGGGAGTTTCCGAAGCAACTAACTTGTCATAGAGTTGCTTCTTCAGTCGTATCTTCTCACTTTGACTTCGTCTGTCCAGAGCCACGATTGTTTGTCTACCCGGCTCTTTCCAGGCTTTGTTCAGCCAAGCTTAGGATTGCATGGAGATTTGCGCTCGTTGTATAGTGCAGGCTTCCACGGTGGCGGTTTTGCACTTGAATCCGGGGTATAATGCGAATCTGCGATTGCTCGGAATGCCACCACTTGCCTCTAGGAGTCGCCGTCCTTTTAATGTAATTTGTCTTCGGTGGAGCGAATCTGAACGTCCACACCGGTGGACGATGTTGGGGTGCAGTGGTTTGGATCGGAATCACTTTGGCATCTAGCACCAGCTTCTGTTGCAGTCGTCGAACAAGCATTTAGTCAACTGGAGCCGAATTCTCTTCACTGCTTTAGGTGATAACCTGTGCGCGTTTCGAGGCAAGTGTTGACAACGATGCGGTCCTGAGTTTCAGGGTGCTCCAGAATTTCGATTCCATCTTCGTTTCGACTGCTATAAGCGAATCCTCCATGGCAAGGATACTGGTTCTTTTTGATTCCATCGTGCCCGCTCAGGTCTCTGGCGATGACGAGAATGTCCTCAATGGGCACTTCAAACATTTTCTCCTCCTATAAGCTTCAGAAAATGTCTTCGTCGCCGAAAGGCGTCTGCAGTGCGTGCGCCAAAAACAAGCGAACCTTCTGAGTATCCATCATTAGCGTAATTTTTATCAAGCGGTTAGTATTCTACCTTCATTACTGATCGTGACTAGCGAAAGCGCTACGATACTGCCATTGCGACACCCTTCGTTGTTTTGGAGCTTTCATAGATACCTCGTATCTATCTCCAATATCCTTTGACTTGGCTCTGTTCCAACGAGTTTTTCTCAGTGCTCAGACATCGACCCGCCTTGCTTGAGAGCAGCAGCTAGCTCTCGCGTCCTTCCGGAGAGTATCCCGTTGTCGAAGGTAGCAAAGCGAGAGTGCTGCAGGGCAAGGCTACCATGAACATCCTATCTGAAGATGTTCCTTAAATGACCACCGTGAAAGGAATAGTGCTAGAAAATGATATGCATAGCACGGAGGAATTAAAATTATTGTGTTAATTCGTAATACTAACTTTTCGTTAACACCGGACAAGTATATTATATTGCCCATTGCTAGCATACCTCACAGTAACGGAGAACAACACGATAAAAAATTAAACACTGTATCACAGTTGATTAATATTAGCAGTCTGAACGTATTCGTCCGTTGCAATATCTAGCAGTGGCAAAACGATGGACAGGACAGTGTTTCATCCTTCCCAGGCCTGGTGGGGAGCCGAACTAAGATCTCGGAATAAGGGTGCACGGGGGGGGGGGGTAAGCTGCGCCTTCTCGTTCTGTGCTACCACGCGTCCAAATGAAAAAAAACAAGTCTGACCTGTAGATCTTTATAAATATTACTTACTTTTGCTGTCAGACAATGGGCCACTATGAGGTTCACAACTATCTGACACTGAATAATATGCATAGATGGAATCTCTAGTTGATCTAAACGTAGACAAAAACTGGCTTGCGTGCACACCAGCTACGCTTCCTATTCATTCCAGAAGTCCGCTTCAAGCAAAAAGAGCAATTAGAAAATGGATAAGGGTAGGCGGTATTCGATTATATGTGCGGAGCGCTATGTAATCTATTTTGTCGTCCGTCGTAATATCACGAAGGCGGCTTAAATGAGTACCTGCGATTTAGTACCTGTGTCGTGGACAACGACCACGACCCACGTGTTAAATCATGTAAGGGCGGGGCGGTTCGTCCACGGATCTCCCTCGATAGAGAGCCTTCGGGCTCTCTTGTTAAGAGGGATCTCGGGCCGCTTGTCGCAGGGCCACGTGGCGCGTCCCCGGGTGGTGGATAGGGGAATTAAACGCGAACCAAATGCGACCGTGTACTGCCCAGAGACGCAGGTGGGATGCAGGGGATGGACTCCTTGCTCCTGCTGTGTCGGGTCGACGCGTTCCTTGTGCGTGGGAGCGGCATGTTCGTGCACAGTGTGCGTGGATGTGTCCGTGACTGTGCGGATTGTAACTGTGTCGGCTCGGCCAAAAGCTTGCACTCGGTAGACTGGGAGTACATGTAAGGCGATTCGAGGCCGCCTTAAGTCTCGCCCCGTCCCTTCGGGCAGTCTGGCTGGCTGCCCGGAGTACCCCGCCCGCACGACAGAGCCTGACTATCTACCCGTGTTGTATTCCAGTCAAACACAGCAGCACTAAAGGGCCTCATTTCCCTGACCCCGAAAGAGCCCCCATTTCTGCAGCGATGGGAAGGACGAGTACGGAGAGGCTGCTAAAATCTCAGGGCCTAACCAGGCTGCGCAAATTGAGAAGGACTAGGATGACGATCTGTACTTACAACCCCCGCACGCTTGCGTCGGAAGCATCCGTCGAGGACCTGATGATGCATGCCAGGAAGATCAAGTACGACGTCATCGGACCGACCGAGACGAGAAGACACCACCCCCTACACGCCGCCTACGACTCCGGAGAAGAACTGTTCCTCGGAACATGCGACAGCAGGGGAGTAGGCGGCGTTGGTGTCCTCGTCAACACGCACTTGGCCATGAACATCGATTCGTACGAGTCTCTGACAAGCCGAATCGGACGTCTGCGACTGAAGCGATGTGGCTCCGTGCCAGCCTTGACTGTGTTCGTCGCGTATGCCCCAACATCCGACTACGACGACGAAGACGTCGAGGCCTTCTACGTGGAGCTGGAGAAGTTCTATAAGGAAGATCACACCTTCTACAAGGTGATCGTCGGCGACTTCAACGCCAAGATCGGGCCACGAAGGTCGCCGGAAGGAACTTCACATCGAAACCCACGGTTTGGAGTGGAACGAGCAAGGTGAAAGGCTGTCTGAGCTTTTCATGTCGATCAAGACCATCCATGGAAACTCGCAGTTCCAGAAACCTCCCTCCCTACGATGGACCTGGGAATCCCCGGTGGCCAGTTCCACAACGAGATCGAGCACATCATCTTCAATCGCAAGTATTGCCTGACCGATGACTCCGTTGTCCACAAGTTCTACACGGGATCGGACCACCGCCTCCTTCGCGCAAGGTTCCGCTTTTCGCGTCAAGGAGAGAAGGCCGCGAAGTTCAAGAAGAGGAATCCCAGAACGACCATCAACTGGGATCTCTATACCTCTCTTGTCGGCCTTTGGGAAGATGCCGTCATGGACAACGTCGACGAGGAATACGATCGCTTCGTGCACCATCTCCACGATAGTGCTAAGGGAGCCGAGAGCTTAAAGACCATCAAGAGACGCCTGTCTCCGGAAACTCTCGAGCTGATACGCCAGCGTGGAGCAGCACGAGCGTCAGGCAACTACCAACTGACGTCCGAGCTTGCGAAGCTATGCAGAGCGGCGATAAAGGAAGATCTCAAGGAGAGAAGGGCGGAAGTGTTGGCTGAAGCAGCAGAGGCAGGGCTGAGCATCCGCAATGCCCGCCGGAACTTCGCCAACTTCAAGACCAAGATGACCGCTCTCCGACGTCCCGATGGAACCGTCACCTCTTCCAGAAGGACCATGGAAGAAGATCATCCACGACTTCTACTCCGATCTCTTCGATAGCCACATCCACCTGCCCCCATGCCATCTTCCGCAGTATGGATACGTCGTCCCCTCTGTCCTCTCTTCCGAAATCCGACACGCCATCTCGTCGCTGAAGAAACGTACAGCACCCGGTCCCGACAGGATCAGAGCTGAACACCTGAAGAACCTCCCGCCAGCGCTCATCAACACCTTGGCGCGGGTCCATTCACACGCTACCTGTCCGAATGTAAGGTTCCATCTCAGTGGAAGACCAGCAAGACCGTTTTGCTGTACAAGAAGGGAGGCGTGCACGACATTGGCAACTAACGCCCGATCTGCCTGTTGTCCGTAGTCCACAAGCTGTTCACTGGAATCATCCTGAATAGGATTAGCAGAACGCTGGACGAAGGACAGCCATGCGAACAAACAGGATTTCGGAGAGGATTCAGCACGATCGACCACATACAATACCGGCCTTATCTTTGGTCTTTGGCGGAAAAAGCGAAAAAAAACCGCCTTTTCCGCTGCTTTTCCGTAGCGCTCTTCAAATTGAGCGCATTGCAAATTGAATGACATATTCGTGATCAGCACCGAGCTCTCTTCCCGGTGAGCTGCAAATCGCCTAGCGAGCGCGTGAAAAATAGTTCAGTGACCTAATTTCTGCCTGGCGCGGCTGAACCCTGCCCTCGCAGGAAATAATTACACCCACAGCTCCTAAATAGCTAGTGAAGAAAAAGATTCGGCCTATTATAGCCTATTTTCTACTTTGTATATAGTAACGCATAGTTCTCTAGATTATCTAGCTCGTCGCGATCAAAATGATATAATTTTTCAGAGGATCTGATTGTTTAAGTGCCATTAATTTTAGAAAATGTCTCCACTTTGAAGGGCTTTAACTATGGAGTATCAGGTTCGTGTCCTCTTATATTTGTCTGCCCCGCTAAACCAAATGGTTGAAATCAAGCCGCGGAGTTGGAACCTTTGTAGTTTAAATCTGTAGTGATTATGCGCTGGCAAAGTTGCCAACATGGCACTTCTTTGTGGTTACCCGCGCACTTTTCTCATGGTAAAAGCGACAGCAGAAGCATTTCTTTGAAAGAAGAAACATGACGATTTAGAGGCCCGTGAAAACTCCTTCTTGACTTCCACAGGTGGGATTTCGACTATGCTAGAAGACATTTCAGTCACTCAGCTTCGAAGCAAACTCACTCCAAATGTGAATTGAGAGAAATTGAAAATTTTTTCAAAATCGGAAAAATGACTCACGAGTGCATTCACAAGTTAAATCTGACTCAAACGGTGGTTCAATTTCAATTTTGCGTTTATTTGCACAAGGATTATCACGAATCAAACGCCCAACAGCCCTGATTGGGACTCGAATTAGATGCGGAGTCAGTCCCGTTGCCTGCCCCTGTGACCTGTCGCGCCGTCTGAGGACGCCGTAAATCGCCTAAACGGAGTCTTCACACTTGTGATGTTGCGGTGTGTTATTGATCCTACCAAACACCGTAGAGGTGGTGTGCTCCAGGATCGAGTTTTAACCAAATCTTAACGGTCCTTTCTGTCTTATTCATTTTAGTACACATTTTTACCAATGCTTTGTGCAGTCTCATTTGTTTTATTCCCATTTCAATTCATTTTTTTTTTACATAGGCTTAAATTTCTATTATTATTTTTTTTAGTTTGAGTTTTGGGCGCACGGGAGTTGGGGACCTAAATAAAGCGGAGGTAGAGTGCGTGGCGCATCCCAGAAGTTCTAGTACTGATCGTCGACCTTCTCGTAAGCACCGACTAGAACTTTATCCCCATTCTTTTTATTTTTCTGTAATACCTGTTCACAATATGGGCGTAACCCTCAAAGGCACTTAGTAACGGTGACTTTTATTCTTTATTTCTTCCACGGGATGTCGTGGAGCCAATCTGACTATGATTTGCGGTCTCCAACCGTTGGACAAGTTCGAATGCGCAAAAAATTGTAACCGATACAGAGAGTTCGATCCCAAATTTACCACACCTAATGTTGATGAATCGCGGTATCAGTAGCGGTACTTCTCACTGTTATCGGCCGGTAATCTGCATAAGGTTTTGAAAAGGCAATGACATCGTAGCGTAAGCCGAATAGCCGGAAGGTTCGATAGCAATCTTGGTATCACTGCTTCGCGACGTTGTACATACATACTCCAGTGAATAACGACGTGCCGAGGTTCAAAAACAACAACGCTTAGAATATCGCCTTACATGCGGCAAAAACAGATAAAGGACGGCGCCAGTCAATCACTGGATGTTGTGGAGGCGATCTGAATGCGAATTTCTCTACACAATGACTTGCAGCCAGCCGATGAATATGTCAGCGTTTTATCCTTCCCTGACAGGTCTGGTGCCAATTCACTGCTCCCGAAGGATGGAAGGCTTACTTGGCCTGAGCGGGAAATCCGAACCAGGAACCTAGTATTGGGAGCACGCGACAGCCGAAACCTCTTCCGACTGTGCCTAGTGGGTCCTTATATAAAAATTTGGTAAAGTTTGCAACTGAGTCAGGTCAGAAAGTTCAGCGCTGCTTTCCGAATCCTTACGCGCATTAGCAGTCGTTCCTGGAACCAATTTCCTTCAAATTTGATTAGTTTCCGTTTCTGTTCATCGTCTTCCTTTAAGTGCCTCGACAGTGCGCCCTCGACAAAAAATGGCAAACGAAAAGTATAGCACATTAGGGTCACGGTTGGGATAGAGCGCTTCGGGTAAATTCGAAGAATGATCTTAATTTGAGGATATGAGGTCGGTCACGTTGTCCACGTCCTGTGATTGTTGGCTATTACGCCTTTACTAGTTTGGTGGTAGTTCTGACCAAATTAGAAAAAAATACAACGATCATGTTCTTGTTGTTATAATGTCAAAAAACACTTAACAAACTCCGTTAAAGCTTTAAACGGTGCGCATTTTATCGATCGTATCGATAAAAAATAAGTCGTCAATGCGCTTGAATGTGAGAGGTTAAAAATACTTTTTTTATAAAATAGTGAGGCAAAAACTTCCAGGGATACCGCAGCAACACCGCTCGTAAGTGAGCATCTAAAATGTGTAAAATTATTTCTACATCCACGGACATGCTCATCTCATTAGCGAGATGCGTCAGTATGCACCACTTCCTTGCTAGTGCTAGTGCTAGTGCCCTCATGTTCTAAGCTGATGTCATAAGTGATTGTGAAACGATACACCGGATAGAGCACGGACAGAGACCGTCACCTGGGTTCAAGCCAACCATCGGACTTCGCTCTACCAATCAATTCAAATCGATAAAATTCTACCCTAAGAAATAAGGATCACACAGGACCATTATACTCTTTAACGTCTAGCCTGCCACTTCTAAAGTTAAAATACATATTTTCGAATTGAATTGCATACATTTATGATGTCAAAGTAAATTTTGAACTCAGAATTATTTCATTGTATTTGAAAATGCTTTACTCGCACACATTGTTTAAGTATTCATTAATAAAAAAAATTAGCTGTTGGGAATGGTTCCAGTCTTATAAGGTGACTTTTCTCAATTTTATTATACCGAAATAGCGTGCACCGTAGTGGAATTCTGGAAAACAGAAAGCGCAAGATCACCAAGAACACCAAAATGGGAAATTTTCAATCCTATTTAATGGCGGATTTTACGGGCATTTAATTCTTAACTTTGATGTTTATAGCAAAAGCTTCAAAATTTCAGGAGTCTCCTCATGTCATCTAATCTCAGAGTAGATGCGTCGAAATGCAGACGAAAGAGGCCGACTGTCGCATACATCCCAATTCGAAATCTCGCCCAATCCAACCAAGTTTTTATCCCTTCGAGATCGATGAGTTGGTATTAGACCTAATTTGGAAAGGTAAAACACAGATTTTCCTGTCGGCTGGCTATTGAAACTCATTGTATGTATACGCTAAATATGCATTCAAATTGCCTCCAAGACATTCTGTAGAAACAAGTGCTCCGACATGCCTGTCGGCGCGTCTCGCACTTGCGCGCTTCGCGCGACCTTAGAGAGTCACTAAGCCAAGATCACTCACTTCATGCAGCTCCTCTGCTTGTGCAGCCTTCTCGGCACCTTAGCAATAAAAATAGGTATTTGAAAACCTTAATAATTTCGAACCTTAATCTACCTTCTTTAAGATCAGGTGAGTAGTTCTTCGATATGAAGCCGTCCAGCTCTCCCTCCCTCCATCCTCAACATCTCTTCAACGTCGGCACTATCTTCAGACAGTTCAGAAACGTAATTTATTTGCGCCTTCTCACCAACCCTTGGAGATGGTGATAAGGACAAGTAAAACATAAAGGAGAGCATCACTAAACCCATTTTGGGATGCACCACGCATTCTACTTTTACAGGATGTCGTGGAGGCGACATGGCTGCGTATTTGGCCATACATAGGGCCATACGGCCGAGCACCTGAAGTCGAAGATCTACAGAGCAGTCGTGCGGCGCGGTTCTATTAACTGAAATCCGTTGTACAATTTTTTGACGCCTTCGGACTTGACCATCAGTTGGCGACCGCAAATCAAAGTCAAATTGGCTCCACTACATCCCGTAGAGGTAGAATACATGGCGCACCCCAGAAAGTGATTGATTGAAGCTTCATTTATCTTTTAACCTTTATGGAAAGCTCTTGTCCAACGGCGTAAGTCTTTGCAATTACAACAGGCTGAATAAGAGAGGACTCACTCACGATTTTAAATTCCAGAAAAATTCTAGTCGGGGCTTACGAGAAGGTCGACCACCGATGCCAGAGCTTAAAGCCTTCTGGGATGCGCCACGCACTCTATTTCCGCTTTATTTAGGTTCTCAACTCCCATGCGCCCAAAAATTCAACTAAAAAGATAAATAATAGAAATTTTAGGTTATGCAAAAAATTGAATTGAAATGGAAACAAAACGAATATGAGTGCACAAAGCATTGGTAATATTGTGCAATAAAATAAATAAAAAGGAGATGAATGTCAAAATACGGTCAGAGCTCGACCGTGGACCACACCACCTCTACGGTGTTTGGTAGGATCAATAACACACCGCAACATCACAAGTGTGAAGACTCCGTTTAGGCGATTTACGGCGTCCTCAGACGGCGCGACGGGTCACAGGGGCAGGCAACGGGACTGACTCCGCATCTAATTCGAGTCCCAATCAGGGCTGTTGGGCGTTTGATTCGTGATAATCCTTGTGCAAATAAACGCAAAATTGAAATTGAACCACCGTTTGAGTCAGATTTAACTTGTGAATGCACTCGCGAGTCATTTTTACATTTTTGAAAAAATTTTCAATTTCTCTCAATTCACATTTGGAGTGAGTTTGCTTCGAAGCTGAGTGACTGAAATGTCTTCTAGCATAGTCGAAATCCCACCTGTGGAAGTCAAGAAGGAGTTTTCACGGGCCTCTAAATCGTCATGTTTCTTCTTTCAAAAAAATGCTTCTGCTGTCGCTTTTACCATGGGAAAAGTGCGCGGGTAACCACAAAGAAGGGCCATGTTGGCAACTTTGCCAGCGCATAATCACTACAGATTTAAACTACAAAGGTTCCAACTCCGCGGCTTGATTTCAACCATTTCGTTTAGCGGGGCAGACAAATATAAGAGGACACGAACCTGATACTCCAAAGTTAAATCCCTTCAAAGTGGAGACATTTTCTAAAATTAATGGCACTTAAACAATCAGATCCTCTGAAAAATTATATCATTTTGATCGCGACGAGCTAGATAATCTAGAGAACTATGCGTTACTATATATAAAGTAGAAAACAGGCTATAATAGGCCGAATCTTTTTCTTCACTAGCTATTTAGGAGCTGTGGGTGTAATTATCTCCTGCGAGGGCAGGGGTCAGCCGCGCCAGGCAGAAATTAGGTCACTGAACTATTTTTCACGCTCTCGCTAGGCGATTTGCAGCTCACCGGGAAGAGAGCTCGGTGCTGATCACGAATATGTTCTTCAATTTACAATGCGCTCAATTTGAAGAGTGCTACAGGAAAGCGGCGGAAAAGGCGTTTTTTTTTTTCGCTTTTTCCGCCCAATGACCAAAAGTTAAGGCCGGTATTGTACCGTAACCAATTAATATTTTGAAAGTGGAGATAGTGGTTTCTCTTATCCATATGGGTCTTTAAAGATCCCGCATTCAACCGCGCATGATGTTCGATCGTGGATTTGCGTCAATTATATTCGGTGGAGGTAACGTGAATCTATTATAATCAAATTGAATAGACGTTATTAACAAATGTCGACCAATGCTCGTCTCACTTTCTCCACAAAACTGTCTCGAATATCTTCATGTGGCCTGCAGTGGAACGATCTTCAATAGTGCAATGTGATGTGCCTCGCTAGCTCTCGGCCAGAAACGGAGGAGTCTTTTTTAATGGTGTCTTGTCCTTGTTTCTCGTGTGAACAGGTGTGATTCCGAACGGCAACCCTTACAATGTTAAGGGAATGGAAAGGTTAATCAAGCGATGAGACAAGTCGGTCTCGAAAGTCTATGCACGGGAAGGTGCTATGTACCACGGGTACACAGAACACCAAAAAACAACGCTAAAAGGAAGTGGAAATGAGCTATAAAAGGGGACCACTAAAGTGAGCACATATTTGTAACCCGGTCCACATCACAGTATTTAGACCCCACCTTGTTGTTGATCAAAGACCACATTTACGAAAATTTACGATTTACAACCCGAAATGTCGTAAGTCGTAAACCGTGAAAAATGACCAAAAATTTGCCGTAAACCGTAAGGCCTATGTCATATCATCGCTCTTCGCTAGCGAAGGCGATGGACAACTAACATAATTGGGGAAGGGACGGTATCAGACGTTGTGGAGGGGCAGACGCCTGTAGCAGTTGTCCGATCCACCGCTAGCGAAGCCTCGCTGGCGGGGTGTCATACTTTCGAGCGATACGGCATCGCTACCGATGCGACCGCGTCGCTGAGCTGAGCAGAGCGTCGGGCAGCATCGGTAGCGATGCTACGACGCAGCTGCACACAACGCTATTAACTGCGCGCCTATTCGCTAGCTTCACGCTAGCGAAGAGACTTCGCTCATCGCTCTGTTCGTCGCCTTCGCTCGGGGTGAGCGAAGGTATGACATAGGCCTAAAATCGTAAATCGTAAACCGTAATTTCCTTGATCCTGACCCTAATACCTTTATCACTCCTACCTACCGTAGCCAATGAATATTTTAAAAGTGGAGAAAAGGTTTTTTATTTATACTTTTGATCAGCACCCCTAACACCATTCCACGAAGCTAATGCGAAACTTCTCATTCGACCTCTTCTGTCGTAAGATGTCAGCGAATCTGCTATCCTCGCTAGGGATGTTTTGCTGCAGTGTTACATGGAGAGCCTCGATTGATCGCATCGAATCCTTTCATAAAGTGAAGGAACACTGCATCTCCGGGTAGTCGAACCACGAGCATCGCGATCATCACCATTTCGCTTTCCTATCCTTTGCGCTACCACTGCTCTGCGGCTTCCCTATCCTTTGCGCTACCACTGCTCTGCGGTGAACGGTGTTTGCGGCCAACCGCGTCTGCCTCTGTAAATGGCTCTAAGCGCAAACCCAGCGCAATCGAGGCGAAGTGCTAATGATTCGCAGCTCCGTTGCCAGGTGTGCGCGTGTTACATGACACACACTTTTACAATTAACGTTCGAAGCTCCACCCGTAATGTAATCTCACCTCGAAGCGCAACTGCGACCTGGTATGATTCTCTTGTAAGATTCATTGTATCGTTCATTTTCGCGGTAATAGGGAAAACATGGTAAATTCTTGGTAAAAAAACTTGGTAAATTAAATTCGATGTTGCAGCTGTGTGAAGAGGAGGTGCAGAAGATGCCTGATGGAACGGAAGTGCGTGTGAAAAAAACTCGAACCGTGAACGTACAGCAGAGTCGGAAACAGGTTAGTAAACTGCACGTCACAGTGTCCACGTTCGTGTCCTGATGAATTTGGGCACCTTGAGCTAAAGTATAATTTCAGCATTCTCACAGCCTTTCCAGAACAGCTATAAATGTTTACTCCATTTTAATTTTTACTTCAAATATCTCGGCGTTGCTGCATTCTTCAGATCTAAAATCGCCTGCATAAAGAACATTTAGACTCTTTTGAAACTCATTGCTGAACGCTAAATGAACACCTCGTTGACTTTGAGGGAAAGTATGTGCTGAATTTTTTATACATATGACTCCAACAATGCTTGCATCAACTGTTCTCTAGCAGTGCAGTCAACTGGTCAGAACTCGAAGACATCATACGCGTATTAGAATGGGAAGATATGGGAGTGTAGATCGACTTCTGGGTGCTGCCCCATCTTCGCTCCGCTGACGACACCTGCTCATAACACCGAGCAATAGCCAGGCGGAGCGAATGCTGCCCGACTACTACTGTCTATGTGGGAACGTTGGACTGCAGCTGAATCTAACGAAGACGATGTTCATGAGGAACGGAGAAGTTTCTGATGTCAGCGTGGAATCGAGAGGACGATGCTCGGAGTGAGACGACTCACGCAAGTGAGAGAAGACCTCCGGTGTTCCGACTTTGTCGACATTCGAAGATCAGAGACGCTGTCGCATGGACCAAGTCGTCAAAAATTAGATGGGCCGGCTATGTAAGGCGACACCCGGTGGACAAGACCCGTCACCGACTGGATTCCGCGAAATGTCAAGAAAACACCAGGACACCCACCAACGCGTTGGTCGGACTTCTTCCTGAAAGCCCTGAACGAATGATATGACGCTCTTTGTGTTCCCTCGAGCGAGGAGGATCCCTTTCAGCACTCTGTGACGCAACAGGTATGACTGTAGGCGCTGCTGGCGCCCGCTCGAGCAACTTGTTATGATCAACGAGATGACAGATAATATAGATCATGCTATTTATATTTTTATTAGAAATCTTTGCCAAATTTTAATCACTGTGCAACTGTGCATTTTCGACGGCTTTTCTGATAGCAGAGGAGAATTTGTCGGAGATGAGGGGAAGAACGAGAGGTAATCTACTTGTATGTAATCATTCAGGAACGATAGTATAAAATCATAACGGCCACAGGGTGTGCAGAATCAGAATGTTTTCAGTGCTTGATTTTCGATGCTACTTCACCCTTACTAGTCTGCTGGACACTTTTACTTAATTTTTCATCGGTGCGTTGAACTGCCGTTCGCGCAATCTCCTAGGGCGTAGCCGTGACGACAGCCGCAGCATGTTCGGGGCAGATAAAATGAGGGCTCGAAGGAAGCAGAATAGGCTTTTGCGATACCTTTTAAAAACAAACGAGTTCTTGAGATCTAGAAGTCTGGTTTCGTTACGTCTCTTTGCGGTCTTTTTGTTTTGCTCCCACTAACTATTATACTTCGTTCAACGCCTTTAAGGTTTACCTTGTTCGGTATTATTTTCGAATTTGTTACTTGTTAACAAGTGAGCAGCGCCCTTCATCTTTTTTTCTGTCTCTTGATTTCCAATCCTATCTCTAATGGAAATATCAAGGGCATGACCTATATCACCTGTCGTCCCGTTGATCATCAAGTTGCTCGAGCGGGCGCCAGCAGCGTCTGCAGTCGTCGTTGTCGCGTCCCAGAGTGTTGCAATGGATCCTCCTTTCTCGAGGGACACGAAGAGCGTCGCATCTGTTCAGAGCTTTCACGAAGAAGTCCGACGCGTTGGTGGGCGTCGTGGTGTTCTCTTGACATCCCGCGGAATCCAGTCGGTGATAACTGTCGTTCATCAGGTGTCTGCGAAACGCATTACTTAGCCGGCCCATCTGCTATTCGACGACTTGGCCTACGCGTCTCTGATCTTTGATCGTCGACGAAGCTCGGAACTCCGGAGGCCTTCTCCCACTTGAGGTTTCCGGCCGCCGCGCGCTTTCATATGGTCTGCTCGCTCCCCGTTCTTATCATTATTTAGACATGATGCACCAAAGTAAAGCTGTAGGAGGAACTGTTTTCTCCTTCCGATTAGTTCTCTTTTGCAGGTAATCAGAACAACATAATAAAATGGAGTTAAATTAGGGAGAAGGAACCAGCTTGATAACCAACGACGCTCACTAGCGATAAATTATGCAAACAGCTAGAATCTTCCAAAATATTCATGAGGAGTTCGATGTTTTTCATGAAACAAGAAGGTTATTTGCCTGCTGCACCTAATCTACGGATGGTACGCATTCCCAGATTCTGAAGCACCAAGGAAGGCTCCTCGCATTCACCCGCCTTTCAGAGCAGCTGAGGACCGTTCAAAAGTGGGGAAAATTCGTTGTTTCTGGTGGATCTAAGGGAGTACTGAAGGCAACGTAGGCTTTACCTCAACATAGGTTGTAATTAGAGAGGGTCATAGCGCTCGCAATGAGTGATTTCAAAGTATAAGGAGACAACCTGAAATTTGCGTCCAAAACCTCTATAATCTGCGTCTTTGAGACACCCAGACGTCGGTTCTTCGTACACGATAGTGCAGCAGAGCAGAGATCTGCATAGGATGTAATTAACGAACATGCAGCTCGCTAAGAGCGCCCTCTGGTACTTCGGAAAAACGAGTGCTCGAAACTCAGATATTAATTCAGACCGTTAAATAGTCCTTTTCAATTCGACCGGATTTCTGGAAAGTTTTCTAGGAAATAATGAAAATGAATAGAGTTACGACAAAGGGACAGAGAGAGCGCGACCATCGCGCCTTCCGCGCCCTTTTCCAGTCCTCATGGTGGGTATTTTGGATAGGGCAACTACGTAATAAAAACCTCTTACACAACACTCATTTGGGAGCCTGAAGTGGAGTATAGGCCAGCGAAAAGTTGGGAAGGTGATAAATACCAGACAACGAGTGAACATTAAAAATGCACAAATTCGGCAATGGACGGGAATCGAACACCTGGCTTTCCACCTATGGAGCAAGCCCACTCTCCCCTGCGACACCGACCCACTTGAAGCCGGTCTTTCTCCGCCTCCCTTGAACACACGTGGCACACAGCGCGTGAGTACGTGCTGACGGCGCGGAACTTGGAGGGCGTCTAGCTCCTTATATTCAAGGTCTTTTAAATGAATCACTTTTTTCGCTATATGAGGGGTAGAGATTTTTGCAGTGCTATCCATCTCCGCCGTTCAGACATACGCCTGAGACCATTCCCTGGTCAGGAGCACGTCGTGATGACCAAAAATTTTGTCAGCTACAAAATGTAATCCATATAGAGCTTACCAGAGGGAGAAGACGAGAAGTTCAATTAAAAATTTATTTTTTCCTGTCAGATATGTAGGGAGATCTATACTGTGCTAACAATAATCTCGAACAATGAAGAGCCGTCGCCGCCGTCGAGATCATGTGGGTCACCGAATCCGATTTTTCCTTCAGAACTACGAATGCGGGATCCGCTTTTCTTGTGTGGTGACGCCGATTCTCCCGATCAGGGTGTCACGCTTGATCGGGGTGCACGCCAGCCATCAAGTCCAGGTGCAACGTATTTAGGCAACGTTGCTTCAGGCGTCCTCTGGCCGCTCTCCAGGTACTTCATTGTTGGTTCGGGCAATCTTGCGGACAACGCCGTCGTTAGCACGAAGGACAAACAAAGACAAAAACGCAGAAAATGAATGGCATCGTCGCTCCTCTACGGCGACAGCAATCTTCATCAAGCGGTCGTTGAAACGTCCTACGCTTGCAATCGCGTCACGTATACGTTCGTAGGCGGTCATACCGAGACCACTGGTGGTATTGGGACTGCCGCACAGAAAGGCCTTGAAGCCGAGGTCAGTGTCTTTCGACTTGAAACAGGACCACCTCGTCTCCTGCACCCTCTTTCTTCGCTCCAGTGCTTCTAACAATTCGCAGAAGTGGCCCGTTAACGTACCCACATTCAACGTTGCTACACGGGTCTTGTCTACGTTACGGGACTTTCGGACTAGCTCAGGTGGCCCCCTGGTGCCGTCCTCGCATCAAGGACCCTCGCACACTTCTCACGCTCGCCGGGCTTTGCGAATGCGCGTCGGCTCACGCGGACGCCGTAGCATTATCACAAGAACTCTGAAACGTCATCGACCATATGATGTGACACAGAATGCTCGTGGGACGGCCTTTCACTAGGGGCTGTCGCTGCAATCACATCATCACATCAATCGTGCAATCGTATCACGGACATCGCCACCCAAAGTGGAATCATATAACTGCGATTACTTTCTGTTAAAGCTACTGAAAGGTATCACGGAAAAGCACCTTAAAACGCCGATTTTCTGCGTCTAATTCGCGCAAAAATCAAAAGACAGCAGCGGTCGCCCGCTAACCTGGCTTCAACTTCGACAAAGCCGACTCCGTCTCCTCAACGATTTTCTGGACAGGACCGTAAGCAGGAGAGAAGCAAGGGGTTGATAGATGAGCAAACTCTGCTACCAAAATTCTCTTCTAGTGGTCACGATTCACGCTCCACAGTCCGCTTGCGGTTCGTCAGAAGATAGCCGTTGTCATTGTTATTTATTTATTTATTTATTTATTTATTTAATTTGTACGTGAACAATCACGCAGGTTAAAACGAAAACAAACAAACAAACCAACAAAAAAGATCGTGTTAATGAACAGGAAAACACAGATTGCGATAACTAGTACAAACACCAACAACACGGCAAGCCATTAAGAAGCTTATTGGAGATACCGGTCAATAAGCCTTTTGTATTGCCTCAATGAATTTGGCACAATGATTTTCTTAGAGAACTTTAGGAACTCAGAGCCAGCCCGATGTGTAAAAAAAGCCGATCTTACATTAGTTCTAGCTCTAGATGTTTGTATCTTACTTTGACCACCTCTAGTGCTGGAAGGTGATACAGTATAGAAATCTCGGAGGCGAAGGCCCAAAGTACCATTTATCAACGTATACACTGTGATTAAATCGTATCGTCTTCTTCGGAAAGCAAGAGACTGCAACTTGAAGATCTTGTTCCTCTCAGCGGCAGGGGAGTGATGATGTAATCGCAGCCGTGTACTCTTATCCAGAGCTTTCTTGTGAAACTGTTTTGCACAGACTCTAGCTTAGCAATTTCACGCCTATACTTAGGGCTAAACACAGTGGCACCATATTCAAGCACAGGCTGAACATATGCTTTGTAGGCTAGCAGCATGTGGTTGACTGAATTGGTTTTTAGTGACTTAAATATGCTATGCACAATCCTATCCCCACTCTTTCCTATCGATTCGCCATGTTTTTAAATGACAGTGGTAGAGTAGTTGTACTCCTAAGCTGAACTTCACCAAGGTGATAGATCTTTCTGTTATCTTGCTCACCAAGGTGTAGTACTTGGGATTTTTGCCCTGATAGTGGAAGGTTCCACCTTGCTGACCAGTCCACAATAGTATCAATTGCAGATTGAAGAGCAACATGGTCGTCCACACAAACGATGTTTTTGTAAACTTTTATATCATCAGCAAGCACCTTGCAGGATACACCATATTGATCGATCAAATAGGGACTCTTAGATGTATAAATATTGAAAAAGAATTGGGGAGAGAACACCTCCTTGAGGAACACCGCTAGTAGCCGGAAGTGGTTTAGAAAATGATTAGTTGACTCTAACTTGAAAAGATCTATTTGTTATAAAGTTTCGGTACTTGTGAAGCAAAGGGCCCGTGGTGCCGTGGGGTTGCCGGGAAACACGTTAGCGCGGCAAACCCACGGCACCACGGAGCTGGTACTTATGATGCACCCGTCTTCGGGTGCCGTGGGTTGCCGCATTTCCGTTGCTGTTGCCGCGTTAACATGTTTCCCGGCAGCCCCACGGCACCACGGGCCCTCTGCTTCATAAGTACCAAAGTTTCTTATCCAATTAGTTATTCTAGGATGGATACCAATATTTTCAAACTGGAAGATACACTTTTTCAATAGAACTTTATCAAAACCTTCACAAAATCAAAGTATGTAACGTCTAATCAATTCTTTGATCGAGAGCTTGGGTCCATTCTTTTAATGTTGACAACATTAATGTCTCAGTAGACCTAGAGGTTCAAAAGCCATGTTGATTTTTCTGGAATCAGAGAGTTAGATTCCAGGTAATCAACGAGAGCAGATTTTAGCTTTCTCTCGAATACCCTAGCGCAAACTGAAGTGATGCTTATGGGACGATGGTTACCAACAAAATGGTGCTGCATTTTTTTTGGGATCGGAGAAATGAAGGCATGTTTCCATCGAGCAGGTACTTCACCTGACATGTAGCTAGCATTAAGTATATGCTTTATTGGATAGGATATGGCGATGGCAATTCTACGGATAAAGTACGACGGTGCTTCATCCGGAGTTATAGTATGTGTCGCAGGTAGGCTAGACAACTCTTTGTAAATTTCTTCCTTATAAAACCAGACTGAGTTTTCCATGGTGCAAAGAGAGCTCTTTGTAATAAAGCAGTCATTGTTGAAAGGAACGCTTGAATATGACTTATGAAAATGTCTAGCTAGCATAGTTGCCTTTGCCAAATCAGTTACTGCTGAGCAACCAGCTTCATCTTTCAATGTTGGTATCCGTTCCGGACGTTTCAATACAGAATTCAGCAGCTTGTAAAGATTTGTTTTGCCTGGATTTTCAAGAATTTTTCTTTCAACATGTTTGTAGTACCTGAGCAAGAGTCTATCGAATTTTTGGCTTAGCACTCTAAACCATTCCAAATCGCTTGAGTTTGAATTCGATCTGTAAGTTAACCCTGCTGTCTCTTCTAGAAAAGTCGCACCAAATTTGGTGAAAGCTTTCTATAAAACAGCGGTATTTTTTAGTGGGAATGAACTGCTCATCAATGCAAAAATGCAGAATTATAAAAAAATTCATATTTGTCATTCACACAAGGGTATCCCTCTAGAAGTGATCTCCAATCCATAGACTGCAAAAATTGACAAATCATGTCATAATTGGCCTTACTGAAACATTTACGAGCTCGATAGCTTGCCCTGCTTACGCAGAAATCAATCTCGAAGGACATGCTTGAGTGATCACTAGTGTCTATTGGTGGTTGAATTATAATGTTTTTGACAAGAGATGGATGGCTGGTAAGAATGAGATCTAGTACGTTGTCATTGCGAGTTGGCTTCAAAACATTTTGATGGAGCTTGCAAGCATTACACATCTCTAAAAAACGTTTTGCAGCAGTGCTAATACTTGGGGGAATGTGTCCAAGCCAATCTAAGTAAGGTAAATTGAAATCACCCAATACAACACATTGTGCATTGCATGAAGATAGGTCACTTATCACCTTAATAAGCTGAATCGTAGCGCATTCAAAGAAGCATTAGGAGCCCTGTAGACAACGATTATCCTCAAACTGGCTTGAATTAGTTTCAGATCACAGCAAAGTATTTCAAAGCCATCAGGGAATGACTCACACCATATAGTCTTGAAGGCTAATGGAATCCTGAAGAAAATGATTACGCCACCACCTCCTTTATGATTTCTGTCGCATCTTACGTAAGTGAAGTTGTTACACAAACTGCCGAAAATTGGAACTGCATCAAGTGACTCATGCAGCCGAGATTCAGTAATAACGACTATATCACAACTCAAACTAGTTATAGTAAATTGAAGTGGCAAAATGTTCTTTTGAATTGATCTTATATTACAGTAAAGGCATTTAAGGCCAGAGACCGGTATCCGAGGAGTTCTTACTAGTTTACCGGGGACACATTTGGTTCGGTTGTCTGATGGTAGCTAACATTTGATACGTCACGAGACATTCGTCGCGCCATCCTGGCTTCCCTATTGCGCTCCCGCTCTTGATTTGTAAGCGAAGGGTGTATATACACGCCACTGCTAGTAATGAAGCGCAATCTGGAAGCTCTCCTAAGAGTCAGAAACTGATAATACGTATTGGGTAAGACAACCTTCAAAAGGCGAGGACGGATTGTTGATGTCAAAGAATTTCTTGATGTCATCGAGCTGGTGATTGTGTGATTTGAGAATTCGTCAAAGACGTCGTTCACCATCGCGCGTCTCGAGTTGCCCCTTCAGGTCATTGTAATGTGCGGCTTTTGCAATGGATGCGGCCTCAATAGGTGCTTCCTTTGTCTCCTTGTGCATTGCCACTGATCATTAGTCTTTCGCCAGGATGGCATAATGTTTTATACTCTCGGACTTTTTTCCTTAATGTCATTATTAGACAAAGCTATGCCTGACTGCCTTATCCTGCTCCGTACATGCTTTGCCTAGTTCACAACATGCAGCTCGTAATATTGTATCAGGAACATCCTTCCATGTTTTGTCAATGGTAGTCATCGTCAGGAACTATAAACAGCTGCTGCATTTTCGTTCACCACCACTTGAATTGCGGTGGGCTGCAGTAGGCACAACAAGCTATTTATAAGCAACCGAAAAATTTGAAGTTTGTACAAAATGACCACGTTTCATGCTTCTATAGATTTTGTGATTGATGTGAAATCCTAGGTGACGATATCCAGTCGAGGAGGTGGTACTTCTTGCATGGCGCGGCATTTCACAGATGGAAGAAGCGCCATGGAAGAAAACGAGGAGGAAGAAAGCGACTTCTTCAAAAGGGACCCTTTTGACAGGTATGAAATGAAGTTCCATAGATAAAATTTTTCGCTGGAGCCCTGGAACAGTGGCTTACATTTTGATACAAGCTTTTGACATTTATTGAGCAGCTAATCGTATTCCTTTTCCGAGGGCAATTAAGCTAAACAGCAATGATGGGACCTAATTTGCAAATAGCTTGTTTGGCAAATATAATAGATTCTGCTGCCGGCTGGCATGCCAATCAGGCACACTCGCTTTAAAAAGTGTGTATGTACTGCTGAATACGGCGTTGAAGAGCAGGAGCGGTGTTACACTTTGATTCACGTTGTGGCAGCTAGGTGATCTTGAAAGGCTTTTTGAAATTGCCGTTGCGTGTCTGTTTCTGTGTCCGCACCCTTATGTCTTCTTCTCAGGTTCCAACGAGAACATTCTCCTGACCATGGATTAAACGCACTGCAGATACATGTTGAAGGTTTGACATTTTGAATTGCAATATTTTCATACGTCGCCTTTGTTTCTGCCTTGTTGCAAAGAGAACGGTTTCCGTTTGCAGCTCACCTTTGGTTTGCCAGTCGATTTCATTAATGTGGTGTACAATAACGCTTTGCAGAAACTGTAGTGCTCATTGAGAATTTTTCAGGGTTAGAAATGAGACGTACAACACGATGAATACCAGGTACCAGGTCGCAGTAGAGATTTGAAATGAGATGCTTCTCATTGGGTGCAGCTTCGAACACTGTTACTGTCATCGTTTATCACCACTTCATATGGCAACAGACTCCAAAACAAACACAGTAGCAATCTCATGAATCCCACTCTATTAAGTACGACAAATAATGGAACAGTTCATACATATTTACAACAATCATATTAGGTTGACCGCGTCGCGCGGTCAAAAAGACGGTTTGCGACGGAAAAATCCGTCGCAAACCGTCGCATGTTCATAACTCCTTTAATTTTGAGTTGTTTCAGAAACTATTGACACCATTCGATTCGTCTCCTCGAGATCTACACAATCGTATACAAAACTCTACCAGAGCACCTCGTTTTCGCAGCGGGGGGCCTAAAAAATAACTGCAGTAGGCCTTTGCGATTAGAGCACCTTATTTTCAGGAAGGGCATGTTACGTGCAGTGTTTTCGGAGTATCTCAAGCATGGCGTGCGTTGTCAGTGCTCCGTCATGCCCGGGATGCTCCGAGAGTGCGCTGTGCACAATGCATATAGGATCGAACCTATCAATCGAATGGGCGGAAGCATGTCCACTGGGTTTCTATCTTCGCTTCATGGAAAATGTAAAGCATTCAAGAATATCTTGCACCGTTTGAGAACTTTATAAGAAATTTCCGTCCGCCCTACTTGGGAATTGCTTCAATGTGTCCCGGCGAGACTTAAGTGTGCGCCGTGTACAATGCGTATAAAGATGAGCCTATCAATCGAGTGCGTGCGACAACTGGTAGAGTGAGCGTTTGGTTAGTTCAATCGCCAGCCGCTCTACAAAGAAATTGCTATAATGCTGTCCAGCTAGCCTTTGGAGTGCGCTGTGAACAATGCATACATAATCGAACCTTTTAATCAAAGGGGCGACCGCTTGCAAACTGCACGCACGGGCAAGTTCGTAGCGCAATAACTCTTTCAAGTTCATATCGTTTCGGCTGCAACTCGTAGGTCTTGTAGGCCGTAAAACGGTCTAGTAGCATGTTAAAGTATAACGGTGTAGCTTAGGATCAGGCAATGTTACAGGGAAGCGAAAATGCAGGTGAGGCTTGTGTGACGCATTTTTTCCGATTTCAGTGGATCACTGCGGTAAGACCCGGCGAGCAAACAGGCTTGAAATGCGTGTGTAAACAGAGCGTTTAAAGTACTTCACGATGACTTGCTTAGAACTCCTCAACTTCCTAAACTGCCTCAGCCTCAGCTGCCAGTTTAAAGCGTCGGAAGATAGCGGTTAGAGTTTCTTGCTCTCCCACTCGCCCAGATTTGGGTTTTCGACATTCACAATGACATCGTTCTGTTCAGCATGAAAAGCGCTATCGAACTGTACCAGCTTTGACCAATTTTGGAAACATCGATTTTTTACCATTTCCCATAGAGGACGAGGTGGCGCTCCAGGCCGAGCCGGCGTGGACGATGACGTCATCGAAAACAGATGTTTTGGAAATTGGCCAAATTTCCTCGTGCAAACTTCGTCCAAAACCATCTAGGCGGTTATTTGGGAAGCTGATTACGAATCCGACGTTCGTTTTTGAAAATTGCGCCGACTTCAGCAGGTTTTCCCGTTTGAGGGTTCGTATCACCGATCACCGTCAGGTATGGGTGGTTTCCTGCCGTAATCCTTCAAATGAACTTCGGCATCGTGTTCGGCATTCCGAATAGGCCTCCGCACTAATACGAAGTTTGGGCGAAATCGGTGATTCTGTTCCGACCACCCTCAGTTAAAGGATAAAAGGATAAAGGACGGCGTTACTCAATCCCTTCTGGGATGCGCCAGCGCATTCTACTTCTATGGGATGTCGTGGAGGCGACATGAATGCGTATTTGGCCATACAATGACTTGCGGTGGCCAGCCGATGAACAAGTCAGCGCTCTATCCTTCCCAGACAAGTCTGGTATCAATTCACCGACCCCGGAGGGATGGAAGGCTTGGTTCGCCTAGGCGGGAAATCCGAACCAGGAACCTGGTATCGGGTGCACGCGACAGTCGCGCCTCCTCCGACTACGCTACACGCTCCCACCCTCAATTATCCGGAAGAAAATCCAAAAAACCTACCGAAATCGGCGAATTATTCAAAAACGGACGTCGGATTCGCAATCAGTGCCCCAAATAACCCCTTGATGATTTTGGACGAGAAAATTTGGCCAATTTCGAAAATATCGGTTTTCGTCATCGTCCGCGCCGGCTCGGCCTTGAGCGCCCGCCCCGTCCTCGATGGGAAATGGTCAAAAAATCGATTTCTCTGAAACTGGATGAGATTCACATGGATCGATAGAGCTTTTCATGCTGAAGCCAACGGTGTTATTGCAAGTTTTGAAGACTAAAATGTGGGCCAAATATGGGCAGGGAAACTTCAAACGCTAAAACTCCGCCGCCCTAAAATGGCAGCTGGTGCTAAGGAAAGTTTAATCAGCTAGGGAGTTGTGAGCGCGTCGTCATGAAGAACCTTTAGCGTTCTGCTCACCTGCGCATTTGTAGGCCATTAGCTCTCTGCGTCTTCCCGCAGTGGTCGACTGAAGTCGGAAATAATCGTGCCACATAAGCCTCACCTGCATATTCGCACTGCTGTAACTTTGTCCAGTCATAAGCTACATTGCTGTGTTTCAGCACGCTGCGAGAACACTTTGTTTGCTACGAAACGCACAAGCGACAACCGGAAAGGTTCAAACATGACAGAGTTATCGCGCTTAGAACACGCCCGCGCGTGCAATTCAGCACAACGGTTGATGTTCTCCTCGCTCTTACTCGCCCATTTTACAGTTTTCCCTACTCGCAATAAAACCATTCAATTCAGCATGAAAGGGTCTATCGAACGGTATCAAGCATAGCCCACTCGAAGATATCGATTTTCAATGACGTCAACCTCCGTCTGCCTCAGAAAACTGTAAGGCGGCCTCATCCTCGATGGGAAATGGTAAAAAAAAAACGATGTTTCCAAAATTGGTCAAAGCTGGTACAGTTCGATAGCGCTTTTCGTGCTGAACAAACGATGCCATTGCGAGTGTCGAAAACCCAAATCTGGACGAGTAAGAGAGCAAGAAAGTCTAACCGCTATCTTCCGCCGCTTTAAACTGGCAGCTGAGGCTGAGGCAGTTTAGGAAGTTGAGGAGTTCTAAGCAAGTCATCGTGAAGTACTTTAAGCGCTCTGTTTACACACGCATTTCAAGCCTGTTTGCTCGCCGGGTCTTCCCGCAGTGATCCACTGAAATCGGAAAAAATGCGTCACACAAGCCTCACCTGCATTTTCGCTTCCCTGTAACATTGCCTGATCCTAAGCTACACCGTTATACTTTAACATGCTACTAGACCGTTTTACGGCCTACAAGACCTACGAGTTGCAGCCGAAACGATATGAACTTGAAAGAGTTATTGCGCTACGAACTCGCCCGTGCGTGCAGTTTGCAAGCGGTCGCCCCTTTGATTAAAAGGTTCGATTATGTATGCATTGTTCACAGCGCACTCCAAAGGCTAGCTGGACAGCATTATAGCAATTTCTTTGTAGAGCGGCTGGCGATTGAACTAACCAAACGCTCACTCTACCAGTTGTCACACGCACTCGATTGATAGGCTCATCTTTATACGCATTGTACACGGCGCACACTTAAGTCTCGCCGGGACACATTGAAGCAATTCCCAAGTAGGGCGGCAGGAAATTTCTTATAAAGTTCTCAAACGGTGCAAGATATTCTTGAATGCTTTACATTTTCCATGAAGCGAAGATAGAAACCCAGTGGACATGCTTCCGCCCATTCGATTGATAGGTTCGATCCTATATGCATTGTGCACAGCGCATTCTCGGAGCATCCCGGGCATGACGGAGCACTGACAACGCACGCCATGCTTGAGATACTCCGAAAACACTGCACGTAACATGCCCTTCCTGAAAATAAGGTGCTCTAGTCGCAAAGGCCTACTACAGTTATTTTTTAGGCCCCCACGGCGAAAACGAGGTGCTCTGGTAAAGATTTTTATACGTTTGTGTAGATCTCGAGGAGGCAAATTGAACGTTGCCAACAGTTTCTCAAACAACTAAAAACTAAAAGAGTTATGAACATGCGACGGTTTGCGACGGAAAAATCCGTCGCAAACCGGCTTTTTGACCGCGCGACGCGGGCGGTATTGCACAATAAAATTCAATATACAAAAACTCCGTCCATGATATATTCCCCATCCAAGTCTTAGGTACTGCCCCATCTTTCAGGCAGCCCTTCAATTCCTTCCCGCCAGACTTTCGAGAGCTGCGAGGAAAAGAATTCAGAAACCTTTATTTCCGATTGACGTCGATCATCGAACTCTCTACCTCGAAGATGCTGCTGAACAGGTGGTATTCAGAAGGGGCGAGGTCTGGAGAGTACGGTGGATGAGGCAGAACTTCCCAGCCTAACTCCTGGATTTTCTCGCGACTCACTTTTGCGACATGAGGACGCGCCTTGTCGTGCAGCAGGCAGACATTTTCCCGTTCGGGACGTTTTTGGCGCATGGCGTCGGCCATGCTCTGAAGCTGGGTAGCGTAGACAGATTCTGTGACTGTGGTCTTACTATCCAGCAACTCTCAGTAAAGCATGCCTTCCGAGTCCCACCAGCAACACAGAAAAACCTTCTTTTCGTGGTGTTCACGTTTCGGTTGTCTTGGAGCCGGTTCTCCACGTGGGAGCTATTGGCTCTTGTGGGTGTGTTTAATCTAAAGAACATCAACAGTAACAATGTTTTTCAAAAAGTCCTTTCTGTGCGGGCCAGGGGTGTGTGTAAGTGAAATCCGAAATTTCCTAAATCGTAAATCGTAATTACGAAAAAACCGCCGTAAATCGTAAATCGTAAACCGTAAATCGTAAGGGTTACCTGACTTATGGTATAATACAACTGAATTTTCATACGTTTTCCCAGTAATGTTAATACAAAATGATCCAATATTGTTTATTTGTCGTGTTACTCTCAGTCCAAACTGGACAGTTTTCTTGCCAAGCTTTTCCTTTTTTCTACTTTTACTACTCCTTCTGGTTAGGCGAAAGGGCGAGGGTCTCAAATCAAACATTAAACGTCTTAAGAAAGTTGGAAAAGTTGCTGATTCAAAAGCTTTACCTTTACCTATGCACGGTGTTTCAACAAAAAGATTTCATCGCTTTAATGACCATTAAATTTTCAACCTCCTATCAGCTCTTGATATGCGTGTAAAAATTGTATTTCGCAGAAGCCTTAGTAAAAACTCGCTGGGAAAACAAAAAATTTAAAATCATTTCACGCTCATTAACTGGGGAGGCTAACAACTGCACATGCTGTTCAACGAACACCGCGTACTGATCTAATGCGTGGCGCAACTCTATCCTAAGATGTACCAAAAGATCTTAGGTTTTCTATTAGGATGTCGAAAAACACCTGCAACAAAATTTTCAATAAAATTTCAAGATTTAGCAAAACCTGTCACGGTCTGGCTTAGTGTCACAGGCCTATGGCCCAAACATTTTATTATATATCATAATGTCGCACATTCTAGAATAGTCTAGAATACAGTAAAGTGGTCTCGACATGAGTGGTCCATGATCTCCGTGATTGGACCGATCACCGCGATTGAGTTCGCTGGCACTCTTCCTCGTCCTTGCTAAAAACTTTCTCGAGGAACGTAGTCATCCGGGTTTTCTATGATAACCATGCCTGGAAGGCCCATTGGCTCCTCAAAGGGAGCCACCTCCGAAACAGTCAAAGCCCGACCTCTATCAGAAAAAGGTAGTGCTGTACAGTTGGTGGAACTCCCAAGAAATGTTTTACCACGAGCTCACCACGGTGATTGCGAACATCTACGATGTCCGACAGCAGCATTTGAGTGAGGCCGGGCAGCGGAAGTGACCGTGAGGATAGAATTTTCACTTTCTGAACGACAACGCTCAGCCACATGTTCAAAATATGGCTGGCCAAATGTTTTAGTAAAGTTGAGCTGAACTCGAAACCACTCTGTCATGCCTCCACATCAAAACATTAAAAAAACTACGCTAAAACGAAGTGGGAATTAACTATTAGAAAAAGAAGAGCGTGCACATCTTTCTTACCTGGGCTGCGTCACATGATTTGGACGATCGTTGCCCGTCGATTGGTAACATTTACGAAAATTTACGATTTACTGTACAAAATGTCGTAAATCGTAAATCGTAAAAAAATTGTCGAGAAAAATACAAAAAAACGCCGTAAATCGTAAAATCGTAAATCGTAAATCGTAATTACGCACACCCACGGTGCGGGCGAAGAAGCAGCGACTGAGCAACACTGAATCGGCATGCCTTGTCAGAGTCCCGTAGCTCATGTGGTACCCAAGACGACAAAACTTTGCGCTGCCCAAGAATCTCCAGCTGCCTCACGACGGTGCTTTGCGTACATCCAAGTGTCGCCGCCAATTCGCGAGTGGTTCAATTTGGCTTCATCTTGAAGGCTTCGCGCAAGTTGTCTTCTTCCACAACAGAGGGGCGTCCGGAATGAGGTCGATCTTCGAGAGAGATATCTCCAGCCTCGAAGAGCTGATACCAACGACCCACTGTGGAATAGTGAATGACTTCCTCCTTGAAGGCAGCGCAGATGTTGGAGGCCGCAGTCCTTGCGGAATGGCCTTGCAGAAATTCGCAGTAGACGATAGGGCGTAGGATGTTGCTGCTTATCGTTGACATTGCTGCTGTATTCGTATTCAACGAAGCCTTATATAGTACCGGCGTCCTTCGCCGGCTTCGCAGGCGCCGTACGCTGGACGTGCGGATCACGTCAGGCTTGCCGACTTCGCCTGCTTCGGGTATGGCGGGCTGCGCTAGGAACGTAGCCCAAACCTAGCCAAGAATGATACCTCACCCAGTGCCGGTCGCCAGCTTCGCCGGCAACCAACGTTTGGTAAGGAAGCATCCCTAGCGTCGAAGTCGAACACGTTGAAACGAACCACTACAGATCGATTGACGCCTTGCTGAGTATCACATCCCAGTAAAGCGCACAGGAAAATGT
This sequence comes from Heligmosomoides polygyrus polygyrus, assembly GCA_947396885.1. NCBI lineage: Eukaryota > Metazoa > Nematoda > Chromadorea > Rhabditida > Heligmosomidae > Heligmosomoides > Heligmosomoides polygyrus. Next base: position 37,756,450 of record OX377206.1, read on the forward strand.
CCGCAACATTCCTGCTTCGTCTAGGGTTGTGTTCACAAACTATTCCAGCTTGTAAAGCCTAATCGAATTATTGACGTTTCTGTTCAGTCGTCGTGCGTTAAGCCACGAGGTGTGATGAATATCGGAAAGGGTGACTCAGGACAAAAAATACTATCCTCCTCTGCATACTGTAGAATGGAAACTGGTCAAAGCACTGTCGAAAATAGAGGACCGAAGAGCAAGACGTGTTTGAAAGCGTAGTCGGATCGAACGTAGGTCCTTCCAACTTTCTTCGCTGACCTGCTCTGGTCTACCGCTAAAAATAGCTTAGTAACCCAGCGCGCGAAGTATGTATATTCTTGAGATCAACGTAAAACATTTCCAAATCAAAAGCGTCTTCCAGACATTGACATTGACCGGTTGATATTGATTGTCTGATGGAAGCTTCACCATGGTGGCTGATTACTTGGTCGACCTTCTATCGGCCATCATAATCACGGAGCACCCATCGCGATCGATTAAGTCTGAGAGAGAACACGTGAAACCATCGATAACAGCGACGGTCTGCGAGGAAATCGATATCAGCGCTCAAAATATCAATAATATCGGTCGAATTGATTGCCTTGCGAAACTTTGTCATGGTGGCTGATTTCCTGATCGATTGTCTGAGCGACTGTAGTAGGGTCGACTGCCCGATCGGAACACCTTTTACCTGATCGGCCTGCCGTCGGCTATCATAATCTCTGAACCTCCATTGCGTTGAACTTTTTGAGTGCATGGCGCGATCCAGTCTTTTGATGCGGCCTATGAACTTTGAAATCAAATTGAACGTCTTCCAAATCGAGACGAGGTAGATTGTCTAATCGAGATCTGAGCAAAACCCACTCCGTTCAAATAATTCTGTGTGGCAGTAGTGGATAGATAGTTCAGACAATCAATATCAATCATTATTATTGATCGTTTGAGTAGTGCTACCGTTTCTCTCTCAGACTTCATAGATCTCGGCCATAATTACGCCACACCGACCCCGATCGGTTAAGTCAGAGAGAGGACCAATAATGCAGGTGAAACGATCGATATAAGGTCCGAAGGGGAGCCAATATTTACTTGATGGGCATTACGTCGGCCATCATAATCACGCAACACCCACCCAGATCGATCAAGTCTGAGTCAATCAAGCAAACGCCGCGTTGAATTTTTGAGTGCATGGCGCGATCCAGTCTTTTGATGCTGGTTTTTTTTCTCAAAAAATAAAAAAATTATAAAATTGTCTCACTCATTCGGCGGCTAAAGTTGAAAAAAATCGAAAAAGTGATTCTATGTTTTCCTCGAACAAAAAATATTCTAACCATCTTGAGGACTCTGTAGTTTAACCTGTAAGAAGCTCGTCTCGATTCGGAAGGCGTTCAATTTGATTTAAACGTTTATAGGCCAGCTTGAGAGAGTGCCCAACCTGGGCCATCATAATGATGCAACACCCACCTCTGAAAGTGCTCGATCAAAACGCCTTAGGCCATCATATGCTGTTCTAATGTGTAGGGAGCTGGATGAAGAAGGGCACACTAGCAAGAACGCGCAAAGTAGAAGCAAGCGGTGCGGGGCATCGACGGCTTCCATCACAGGTGGGGTGTGAGCCATGCCGCGACGCGGACCTCTTCCGCAACGCTTCATGTGTTCTCTGAACTCGGCAGCGGCGGCTCGTCATAGTCGTGGTGACGTCTTGCGAAACCTCACCAAGTGGGTGTTCTTTGGTGACCACCCGGCAGTGGAAGCGTTGTGGTCGTAAACACCTCGTGGTAATAAACATCACCGGCAGCAGTGGCTGCCTGCCACGTTGCTACCTTGTGGTGTTTATGGTTGGTTGCGGACGACGAACGCTGGGTATAGCGTCAATTGTCACCAGCCAGTGGGAATGTCACCAGTCAGTGATTCATGCGTCTCTGCCTTATATTAATAGGATGCTTGAGGAAGCTTCGAGAATACTGTAACGTCACTACACAAGACCAATATGTACTGTAAGAGCTCTAACAAATTTTACAGGCAGTAGCGTAAAGCGTTGCAAGACTTTTCAATCAACCTAATACAATCACAATTCAACCATTTTCAAACATTAGTAACAGCATTTCAATTCGGCTTCTGAGTTGTCTCGGTGCTAACAGAAACTGAAGGTGCTTAAGAATCTTCTATTACAAACTGTGTACCTGCATCATAAATGGAAGACATTGCCTACGATGTGGTTTTTGGACGAGGAAAATATAGCTTAGCACGGGCGCATCTTGTATGTAAAAACTTCACCTTAAAGAATCTGCAAGGTCTAGGATCGGTGGTGAAGTGTTACAACTCAGGACAGAGATGTCGAAACACTTTCGACTCTACAAGGGAACGTATATAAGTCTTGTACACCTTAATGAGGACAGATTTAATCCTAATGACCAAGGTCTTAAAGACATTTCATGCTCGTAGTATAGCCGTGTTATACAAAAATTTAACTGCTTCTTTATATTTGACTGGTCAGTAGTAATCAATGTTGTGAATTTCATCTGATTTGCAACTTTAAACGCACCCCGTATGTACGGACACGGATATGCTTTACCAAGTCTATGTTAATGCTATATTAATAACCCAAATCCTTAACGGAATCCACTGTAAAGTACACCCCTCATTGTTGTACCAACAAGAACCAGCTTTCATCCTAGAGAAAGGTGTAAGATAACAGATTTCTGGTGAGGCGGCGGTAAGTGCCGCTTGTTTGCCCAATCCAACATCAAATTTATTGCATTTTGAAACACGCACAACTTACAGAGCCTGCCATAGTTCTATAGATGTTTACGTCATCTGCATACATTTCTGGGATGGTCCACTGCAGTATAACATCAGAAATGGTAGCATTGAAAAGGCCAAAAGGTAGAGAGGAAAGGAACGCAGCTGACTACTCATCCTAGGCTTGGTATCGGAAAGCCTACTTTAGCCTAAAATGTCCTGCATGGCATCACAACTGCATTTGCTACCAAGCATCTCTGTCCACCCATTAAGAACTTCTAACAAATTGGTCTGAACCGATCTAAACCCATGATAATGCTAATAATATTAATATGAGTCGTTATGTCCTTGCTTACAGCCTTACCAAAAGGTCTGCGAAAAAACAATTGCCACGCCCACCATCGATAGTTTTCAGGAATGGTAACCGTTTCTTTTCTTAAATGTAGGAGTGATGGAACAATGCTTCCAACGTTGAGGAATCTCACCATGCTTTAGTGATTGATTGAAAAGAAAGGCAAGTGGGCCGTACATATCCGAGGAAATTTTTAATGAAGTGGAGAGGTGTGAAATCAAGAGCAACTGAGGTAGGTCACCTGTTAGTGAGAATATACATTAAATCAGCTCTAAAATAGCTAGGTCGTTCATATGCTCGATGGAACCAGAATCGAAGCACAATGGAAGGAGATGTTTTCAGATTCAATGACTTTCTTCTCTAAGAGCAGCAAATTTTTCTCTGACGTTTTCAAAACAGCTTCAGCTACCAGTGTGCGTAGCTTGCAGGAACAAGCACTGGTGATGGTATAACGTTATTTGCAATTGTTTAGAAAGAGCAGTTGATTTTACTAAACTTTTTTGAGAGGAGCGTACAATTCTATGGATGGTTGAAGCATAGAAAGGAAAACCTCAAATCTTGTGTTAACATCGTAAAATATGTGTACCATCTAACAAGGGAAGGTTCCCAACTCAAGGTGAGCTTCTGCGATGTCATTTTGGCAGGATGTAAGGCCCTGTGAGCGGAGTCCAGGACCACAGTTAGTTTTGCTGAACGCCTTTTTAAAGACCTGAAAAGGAGGTCTGAAAGTGTGCCCGCAACTATCATCAATCCCTAGACACTCCAGAAGGACGCGGCGGTGCAGTTGGTAGGGGGAACGCCTTATAGGAGCACACCGGAGGGGTTTTAGTCTCGAGTCCGCGTACTGCCGAAGTTTTTGTACATTTTATTTTCCTGTTATTACGCTTTCTCATGCTCACAGAAGTCAACTTTAGACCATCAATGCTTATAACAAACCAAGGCTGTCCATTTGCGCCTTCATGTGTACTAGTTTTCCAACAATGCCTATCTGCACCACCACCATATCACCAATAATACCGTAACTGACAGCCTTAGTTTGTTGTAAGCATTGTTTGTCTAAAATTGACTCCTGTGGGCATGAGGAGGCGTAATAACAGGAAACTAATATATGCAAAAATTTCGGCAGTACGCCGACTCGAACTTAAAACCCCTCCGATGTGCTCCTATGAGGCGTCCCTCCTACCAACTGCGCCGCCGGTGCACACTTCGTGGGGTGTCTAGGGGTTGATGATAGTTGCGGGCACACTTTCAGACCTACTTTCCAGGTGTTTGAAAAGGCGTTCAGCAAAAACTAATTGTGATTCTGGACTCCGCTCACAGGGCTCTGCATCCTGTCAAAATAGCATCGCAAAAGCTCACCTTGAGTTGAGAATCTTTCCATGCAAGAAGTTGTGCATTATTTTCACATTGCCGTTTCGCTCTGCCTGCGCGTTGTGTAAAAGAGGAGCATGGAAGCTGATGGGTCTCTGTTTCGACTAACAGGTGATGCAGAACTGCCGCACTTCCTAAAAAGAGATCCGCACAATCCAAAAAACCATAGCTCTCTACGTAAAATCGCAACGACAAATGCCACCAGAACTGAAACTTGACTCATTGGTACTATTGTATCGTCATGACTCCAGTGGTGGAAATGTTTTTTTTTTTACCCCAACTTAGTCTGTAGAGATTATTTGAAGCGCTGATCACTTATGTGAGGCCCGTTTTTGAAATCTCGGTTGTATAGGGGTTACAGTATGTATGAATGAGTAACGATGGCGGAGTTATGATAATCAATATGCTATGGTTGATTGTGGTGCATCTTTTTTAGAAGGTGTAAAAATCCTGCCTTGCCAGTGAGTAGAACTACAAGACCCTCCGCTTTTATGCCGATCCTCTAATCTTTGCGCGATCACTGCTCTCCCACCAGTAATGGCTCCACCCTAATTGAGCTTGGCCTGTGCAATTGGTATATTACCGAGGGTCAACAAGGCAAAATGAAGGTGGTCTGCTGATCTCTCCACAGATGTCTGTTGCAGGCGTGGAACGCATATTTGTAGTCAGCGTTCAAAGCTACATCCGATGATGTTCATCTCAGCTCAAGGGTCACTGCGACATGGTATCCTCCCCCTAGTAAGCTACGTAATTTTTAAAAAAATGAACAGCGAGGCTCCAAACTTGAGATCGCTTTGAATCAGCCCTAAAAAGGGGGATCATTTATCTACTCATTACTTATAAACCTCAAATGTTGTGGTTACTGACTGTTTGAAAACTGCGAACTTCCTAAAATCACTCCAAAGTATTCCTGCTGCAGGTGCAGGCCGCTCGACGAAAACAAAGAGCGTTGAGAGGACAAGTGAGATTTCACAGTCAGTGAGCGAACGAAAAGAGCGGGATGGACAAGTTTTGCGGGAGAATGCTGCACAGATGCACGATAGCTCAGCCCTAACTGCTCGCCAAACGGACACATTTCTGGTATTAAGTTTACATTTCCTACCTTCTTCCTTATGCATTACTCCCTGTTCCTCACTGTTGTCCACTGTTGCTCTTCTGACTTCTATTACTTGTACTGAAAACATCCTGAATTCAACAATTCGCGTTTGCATAAAGGTGCGAGGCATTGACTTAGCGTTCTTCAAAAAATGTTTCATTCTTCCTTTGTCTGAAGCTTCACAACTTTTTATTTGTCTCTCACTCGTCTAAGAGGAGCATTTGGATTCTACTCTTTGGGCGTATCCAAATGAACTCCTTGGAGTGATTAAGAGCACGGTCAACCGTATGAGATGCCCAGGTTCAACTTGTCTTGATCGTGAGGACATTAAGACCACGTGGTGCCGCAAGCACAGCAGCAGGAACATCGTCGAACATTTCCGGTAAGCCCATCTTTCTAGTACCAAAAGGGTCACTTGTATCACTTGTCGTCCCATCGATTATCGACTTGCTCGAACGGGCGCCAGCAACGTCTCCATTCGTCCCTTTTGCGTGCCAGAGTGCTCCAATGGATTCTCTTCGCTCGAGGGACACGAAGAGCGTTGGCTTGTTTGGGATGAGCAAAGTACCGCTATTCCTATCGGCGATCAACCTTCAAAGGCTCATTCAGGCTGCTTCTGCGACATCTTCGAAGAGTAGAACACGTAGCGAATACTAAACAAGGTTAATTTCAATTCTTTTCCCTTTTCGTCCTTTTTATCGTGTACCGCTGTTGGAGAAGGCGCACGCTGTCGAGAGGGCTTGACTCCAAGTTATTAGTTTGGATTCCATTCAGCCCAACCAAACATTCCATTCCTTGTGGGGTAACGAAATTGGTAAGAGACTTGCCTGGGAGAGGGTAAGGTTGAGTTGTTCATCGACCGACCACCTAAGATCATACGCCAAATATTCATTCTAGTTGTATAGCGATGCTCCGTGGAAGTAGAGTGTGTGGCGGTACTTTGACGCTGTCACTTATCCCTTGTCCTTTAACGCCGTACAGTAGATAATTGAGTACTGCAGTCGCCGTACAGTAGATAATTGAGTTAAATCGCATAGATTTTGTCACTACCTCGTATATCTCGTTAAATCTGCCGATCGAAATATTAGATTGGCCGGAAAGTCTTGGCGGTTTTGACTGGTCCACTTCAAGCGATCAAAACTTTCTTCACGCACATCGGATCAAGTCTAAAGAAACTTCTTCTACAGGATTTCGTTGAGGCAATTTGACTGCATATTTGGCCTACACAATAACTTTCAGTAGCCATCCGATAGCCAAGTCGGCGTCATGCCTTTCCTAGACTCCTGATAACATGCACTATGTCGCTCGCGTTTGTGGTACCGGTTAGGGAAACTAAGCAAAAATCCTCGGTTTTTTGGAAGTAGTGGTAAGAGCAAGCCCGTTGTTCGTTGTTTTCTTTCTAATGTTCGCCCCTTGGCGAGGAATGGTTTCGCGTTGGCTTCAACCTTTGTGCAACAGAGCGTCGACTTGGCGTTTATCACAGAGTCTTGGCTAAAGAGTTCAAACAAGCTTTCCCCACTGCTTGGTCCGATTTCTTCAAAATACTCTGCAGTCAGATGTGACAGGTCTAACAAGAGCGATGGTGGTGTAGTAGTAATCCATAAGTCTTCTATATCTTTAAACCAAGTTTTCTAGGAAAGTGTTAAAAATTCATATGAAGTTCTGGTCACTGACGCGCATTTTACTAACAAAGCTATTGGATTTATTCTGATTTACAGGGCGCCAACTTGTTCCTCCTTTCAGTCCATTCAATTGCGCAAGGTTATCAATGACTTCTCTTCTTCTGATATCACCACGGTTGTCCTTGATGATTTCAATACACCCGCTTCTTCCTGAAACCCAAATAGCTATGGCTCTGAATATCCATCTTGCTCTATTTCTAAGGAATTTTTTGATTTATTCCGATCACATTACTTTACCCAATTTGTAACTCAGCCGACTAGAGGACCTTGACTTGCTGTTTTGCAATTCGACTCATCTCATTCATGGGGTACGGATGCTCCTCCAGTTGGGTCCAGTGATCACTCTAGTGTCGCTTTCCAAATACGCATTCAAAACATTGTCGATAAATCGTTACTTGTCAGAGACCATGCCGCTGCTGACTATTCACAAATGGAAAGTTATCTGATCCAAATCGACTGAATTGGCTCATTTTCCTTTGTCAACTCTGCGGACGCGGCTTACGAACTCCTTCTTCATGTGCTCGAGCACGCTGTATCCTGCTATGTTCCTCTGATTAGTTCTTCCAATAGGCGGTTTAAACTTCCTTCTTATTTAAGTAGGCTCACGCGACGAAGAGACATGTTGTATTTTAAGGCACATGAACAGGATTATCCTTCAGTCTGGAAACAATACGAATCGTGCAAAAATCAATTAGATAAAACACTTGCAAAGTATAATTCATATTTTGTGCGCAAAATTATGGACTCCGGAGATCTCAGAAGGCTATACAGACTGCTCCGCTCTATGCTAAAATACCTCCTGAAAACACCTTTCCTACAATGCGAAAATGGGTCGTATGTCTACAAAGATATTGATATGGCTTAACTTTTTGCCCTTTTCTTTTCTAAATCATTCTCTGCTACGACAGCTTGCTCCCCCGTTAACGAAGAAGGCTTCATCACCTGTTTTCCTAAGATGCACAATATTGGGTGGTTTTATAAAGAAGATATCTTCGAACTGCTTCATAAATGTTCCTCATCTTATTCCACTGCACCTGATATGTTACTCATGGTATTCGTCTAAAAATTTTTTCATCTTATCGGCTATCTCCTTGAGTACATATTCAATCTATCGTTTGGAACAGGTGTAGTTCCTAATAGATAGAAGCATCTTTTTTACCGCAGTTCTCAAAAAAAAAAAAACACACCATATAACCTACCCTGCAACTATAGGCCTATTAGCATCACATCAGTTTTTTGCTAGAACTTTCGAAAGTTAATTAAGAGGCACATTGTTTGTCATCTGTAAAAATTCAACATTGTTCCCATGGTTCCTCATGAAATGCTGTTGCGGAAATTGACGCTCGTCGGTCTTCACTTGTACGTTGGATTCAAAACTTTCTGAGCAACAGAACCTTCCAAGTCCGAATTGGGCTTTCGTTCCCCAGCATCTTTTCTTTCCTTAGTGGCGTTGGGTGGTGGGGGTGTATTTTCTCTGATTTTATTTCTTATTTACACGTTCAACCTCCCTTCCCGAATCCGCTCTACTGGCGTTTCGTACGCTGACGATGTTAAAATATACCGCCCAATTGAAAATGAGGAGGATATGAGTTTTCTTCGGTCGGCTATCGATTCAGTCCAAGCTTTGTCCAGAGAGCATGGCTTGCCCTTGGCCCCACAAAAGTCTAAGGTTCTAACCCTTGGTTGTGGTAGTTTTCCTCCATCCTATATAATTGGTGGCATCGAATTGGAGAGCGTCACAGAAATTCTTGACCTAGGTTTTCTATTCACCGACAAGCTGAGTTTTCTACCTCATCTGGAAAGGATTGTAAACAGCTCTCTCCCGTACATACAATCTGTTCAAAGCCTTAAGGACAAAAGATTCCACCACTCTCATAAAGGCCTACAAAACCTATATTCGGTCTCTCGTGGAATGCGGAACTACCGTCTTTTACCCAACGCTTAAAAAAAGACATAAACCTCTTTGAGAGCATACAGAACAATTTCACCGGGAAACCTGTTATGAGATGTAGTGGGCTCGAATACTGCTTTATTCCTAGCAGTGCTGATAGGCGCGTGGTGTTAAAACTGCACTCTCTTCATAGTAGAAGGATCAAAAATTATCTGGTTATGGCTTTCAAAAGGCTTTCCAGAAGGACCATGGAGAAAGTCATCCACGACTTCTACTCCGATCTCTTCGATAGCCACGTCCACCTACCCCCATGCCATCTTCCGCACGATGGATACGTCGTTCCCTCTGTTCTCCCTTCCGAGATCCGACACGCCATCTCGTCGGTGAAGAAACGTACAGCACCCGGTTCTGACAGGATCAGAGCTGAACACCTGAAGAACCTCCCGCCAGCGCTCATCAACACCCTGGCGCGGCTCTTCACACGCTACCTGTCCGAATGCAAGGCTCCATCTCAGTGGAAGACCAGCAAGACCGTTTTGCTGTACAAGAAGGGAGACGTGCACGACATTGGCAACTATCGCCCGATCTGCCTGTTGTCCGTAGTCTACAAGCTGTTCACTCGAGTCATCCTGAATAGGATTAGTAGAACGCTGGACGAAGGACAGCCATGCGAACAAGCAGGATTTCGGAGAGGATTCAGCACGATCGACCACATACACACCATTACGAAGCTCATCGAAGTGTCGCGAGAGTACAAGCTGCCGCTGTGCCTTACGTTCATTGACCTGAAGAAGGCATTCGACTCCGTCGAGACTGAAGCGGTCATGGAAGCCCTGCTCACCCAGGGCGTTCCTACTCAGTACATCAGAGTTCTTCGAGAGTTGTACAGTGGATTCACGACCAAGATCTCACCATTCTACAACGACGTCGTCATTGACGTGAAGAGAGGGGTTCGACAAGGGGATACCATATCCCCGAAGCTCTTCAGCGCCACCCTCGAAAACGTCATGCGCGAACTAGAATGGGAAGACATGGGAGTGAAGGTCGACGGCCGGCAACTGCACCATCTTCGCTTCGCTGACGACATCGTGCTCATAACCCCGAGCATCAGTCAGGCGGAACGAATGCTGGCCGACTTCGATTGTGTATGTGGAAGCGTTGGACTGCAGCTGAATCTTACGAAGACGATGTTCATGAAGAACGGATGGGTTTCTGATGCCCCATTCTCGCTCAACGGAACGAACATCTCCGAATGCTCCAGCTATGTGTATCTGGGTCGCGAAGTCAACATGACCAACGACCTAGCACCAGAGCTGAGCAGAAGGAAACGAGCGGCTTGGGGAGCTTTCAAGAGCGTCGAAGAAGTCGTGAAGAAAACGAAGAACGTCCGACTCCGTGCCCACCTATTCGACTCCACTGTTCTTCCTGCCCTAACATACGCCTCAGAGACCTGGGCTATACGAAAGCAGGATGAACACGCGATCAGCGTCGCGCAGCGTGGAATCGAGAGGACGATGCTCGGAGTGACACGACTCACGCAAGTGAGAGAAGGTCTCCGGAGTTCCGAGCTTCGCCGACGTTCGAAGATCAGAGACGCTGTCGCATGGGCCAAGTCGTCGAAAATTAGGTGGGCCGGCCACGTAATGCGATTCGCAGACACCCGCTGGACGAGAGCCGTCACAGATTGGATTCCGCGGGATGTCAAAAGAACACCAGGACGCCCACCAACGCGTTGGTCGGACTTCTTCGTGAAAGCCCTGAACGACCGATATGACGCTCTTCGTGTCCCTCGAGCGAGGAGGATCCATTGGACCACTCTGGCACGCGACAGGGACGAATGGAGACGCTGCTGGCGCCCGCTCGAGCAAGTCGATGATCAACGGGACGACAGGTGATACAGGTGATGGCTTTCAAAATTCTGACTGATATGACCCCACTTAAGCCTGAATGTTTCTTCAAATTTTTCTCTTCTCGGTCTCGAGGTGAGCCCACAAAAATTAGGGCCTTCCGCTCTAGTTGTAGGATCAGGTCTGCGTTCTTCTGTCAGAGGGTTGTTCCTTTGCTGGCACCATTGGTAGCCAAAGGCGGATTACTCCTTGCACTCAAATCTTTTAAAAAATTAGTTGCCCTGACGGTACCGTCTTCATCTTGATCATATCTTAATATCATCCGTTCGTGTGCTTTTCACTGCCTTTTTGTCGTTCCTGTGTTTTATTGTTGTTGTTTCTTTTTCCTCTATTACTTCTCAGCTATTTGGGTTATGTTCAGTTGTCGTCATTTTTATTTCTCCGCACTACTTAAATGGTTTTTTCCCACCAAGACATATGTATGTTCAAAGTTTTTAGGAATTTGTTTTGGTTTGATTTCCACTAATTCATTCCGCGCCCATGTTAATGTGCGTCTCTAGATAAAGATAAAGGGGTATAAGACCTGATCAGCCTGGGCGGGAAACTGGATAAAATCCTGTCGGCTATTACTGTCCCGAGACAGCGTATTTTCTGCAGTAAAATCCTGTGGACCAAGCCTATGGACCACTACCGCTACCTGGTATTTGCTGTTACTCGATGTTTACTTGTGATGAGAACTCTGGCGCCAGACTCGATCCCTCATTGGTCGAATGACGCGCAGGCTATCCCATCTACTCCAATTCAGGATTCTTGAATCGGTTCCCCCAAGCCAACCAAACTTCCCATTTCTCCGTTGGCGAAAAATTGGTACCGTAGTTGTTCAATAAGGATAAAGCATGACGGCTGGCTACGGCAAGTTATTGTAGAACGAGTTCAATCAATTGGTCAAATTGCTCATACCTTATTTCGTAGATGCAGAATGGATAGCTCATCCCCCAAAAAGATTGACGTTTACCTTCTACCCTTAGAAAAACAGCAGGTTTACAGATTGAGCAGCGAAATCTGAGACTTACATAGTAAAGGACAAAGTTTAAAAGATAGCGTGACTCAGTCTCCACTGGTATGCGCCGCGCATTCTAAGGGATGTCGTGGAGGCGATTCGAATGCATATCTGGCCTATAACAATGGCTTGTGGTGGGCAACCGATGAACAAGTCAGTGTTTCATTCTTTCCAGACAGGACTGGTACCGATTTCCCATCAAGAAAAACATTTAAAAAAATAGAGTAAAAGTAAGTAAAAATAAAGGAAAATTTGAAGAGAGTCGGGGGCGAAACAGAAATGAAGGCCAAGCATGTACGTAGGTAAAAAATAATAAAAGAGTGATGGTGAAAACGAAGGCGTGAGTTTTGAAAAAATGGCGTTGTGAAAGTGAAGCGCGTTGGAACAGTTTTTCTAGGATGCGCTATACCTCCAACCATTGTAAAAGCGAAAATACGAAATGGAAAATACAAGAATATTAAACAAAACGTAGAGGTCGTAGATATCCAAACCTTGTTTGGTGTACGCCGCGTATTCTACTTCACCCTCGTTTGTAAGGATCAATATGGCGCCGCGGCACTGGAAGTGTGAAGACTCTAGTTAGGCGAATTATGGCGTCCTAAGATGGTGCGAGGGGTTACCGAGGCAGGAGAGCGGACTAGTTCCCGAATTAATCTGGGTCCCGATCAGGGCTACTGGGCATTTCATTCGTAATTAACCGGTACAAACGAACAAAAATTTAAAATCAAAACACCGTTCAAATCAGACTTAACTGGTGCATTCACTTGTAGGCTATTTTTCCGTTTTTAAACAATTTTTAAATGACATTCGGTTAGCATTCGGGGTGAGTCTGCTTCGTAACTGCGTGGCCAAAATGTCTTCCATCCTTGTCGAAATCGCACCTGTGGAAGACTGTAAGGTGTTTTCACAGGCCTCCAAATATCTGTCTTTCTTTCTTCAAAAAAAAAAACGATTTCGTGTCCACATGAATGGGAGAACTGCGCGGGTAACTGCAGAAATGTATCATGCGGTCAACTTTGCCGGCGTATAATTACTAATGATTTCAACCCCAAATATTCCACTTTTGCAGCTTGAATTCAACTATAACGTTTAGCGGTACAAATGAGTATAAGCACACATAAACTTGATATTCCAAAATTAGAGTCCTCCAAAGTGAATACATTTTCAACCAATGCCAATTAATTTTTTAAAATTTATTATTAATCAATAAATTGTTAATTAAAAATTACATTACATTACATCGTCGTGACCGCAAAAAACAATGGAATTTAGGAAACTATTTGTTACTATATTTAAGGTAGAAAATATGCTTTCATAGGCCGAATCTCTTCCCTCGTTAACTACTTAGGAGCTGTGGGTGTAATTATCTCCCGCAGGGGAAGGGATCAGCCGCGCCAGGCAGAAATTAGGTCACCGAAGTATTTTTCAAGCGCTCGCTAGGCGCTTTGCAGCTCATCGGGTAGAGGGCTCGGTACTGATCACTAATATGTGTTTCAATTTATAACTCGCTCAATTTGAAGTGCGCTACAGAAAAGCAGCAGAAAAAGCGTTTTTTTTTCGCTTTTCCGCCCAAAGACCAAAAGTTAAGGCCGGTATCGTATTGTACCATACTGACATTGTAACCTTATTTTAGCCTGGATGTTGCGGTATATAAACAAAAAAAATAAAGCATTCATAATCCATAGTTCGATTGGCCATTGAGGAGAGCAGGCGGCATTTTCGCTTGAAAAATAGATAATATTCTTTGTCTTGACCGTCTTCGGTAGGCATTGGCGATGGGGTTGTCAGCACGACTGCACTTCACGACTCCAAAAATCGAGAAGAAAATGAAAAAATGGTTTAAAAAAATTTGTTTTATATTTATCCATTTATTCAACCATTCATTTATTGTTTTAATTTTATTTTTTATTATATTTATTATTATTTATTTATTTTTTATATTTGTATTTTTAGTTTATTTTTATAATTATGATAGATTTTTTTCGACCCTACAGCAACCTCATCACTGCTACAAGGAGACGTAATACTACCCACATCATTGTCATCGTCCGGCTACCAGTCTACATACCGCGCTCCGTTCAAGTCAGGCTGACATCACGAATGAGAGAACAGGCAACTTTTCTTCGCAGTTCCTCGATAGCGTTCAAGGACCTGTCCCAACTACAAAATAGATAATATTCTTTATGTTGACTGTCTTTGTTAGACACTGACGGTGAGTCTGTCAGCACTACTGTACTTCATAACTCCAAAAGTCGAGGAAGGACTGAAAAATGGGTAAAAAAGATTTATCTTAATTTTTATTTGCTATTTATTTATTTATTTATTTATTATTTATTATGTATTAACTAAATTATTGATTATTATTCATATTTATATTCTTGTGCGCGTGTAGCGCAGTCGGAGGAGGCGCGACTGGCGCGTGCACCCGATACCAGGTTCCTGGTTCGGATTTCCCGCCTACGCCAACCAAGCCTTCCATCCCTCCGGGGTCGGTGAATTGGTACCAGACGTGTCTGAGAAGGATAAAACGCTGACTTGTTCATCGGCTGGCCACCGCAAGTCATTGTATGGCGAAATACGCATTCATGTCGCCTCCACGACATCCCGTAGAAATATAATGCGCTGGCGCATCCCAGAAGGGATTGAGTAACGCCGTCCTTTATCCTTTATCCTTATCCTTTATATTCTTAATTAATTAAATAATGTATGTATTTATATCTGATCGATTGTTGTGATCACGCTCCGGCACACTATACGAGACCACTTCAAATTCGAATAATTCTTCGAAAAAATGCGATTTTCGAGTGTACTAAAATTCGAATGCTCGAAAAATCGCGATTTTCGAACGTGTTCGAGTTCGAATGCTCGAAGAAACGCGATTTTCAAATGTATTCGAATTCGAATGCTCGAAACATTCGCATTCGAACTTTCGATTGCTACGAAATCTGCGATCCAACGAAATAATCTGTCTTTCCTGCTTCAAGCATCCCACGAGCAGATAAATTACGCTCCAATAAGAAAGGTGCGCGCCCTCCTTGGGCACCAGGGGCCGTATGTTCTTCGAGCACAGATCCAGGATAGGGAAGGGACCCAAGGGCGTGTGCCATCCGAACTGCTTGTGTGGAAACTGCCTTCGTCGTTCAGAAGCATTCCGCAGCTGGGTTCTGCGCTATTTGAGCGCAGAAACGCATGCAGCTGGAAAACGCGCAGAAACACCAGTGAATTATGTAGACGTCAAAGACCTCTCAATTCTCAACCACTCAGTTAAAATGTAAAAATTTCACAACGCAGGAGAACCGAACCCCCGACATCCCTCGAATGGAGCAACGCTACTTTTCGCTGCCCCTCAACCCGCTTAATGGCAGTGCCATCACGGGCGTACAAGACATCGGTCGAATGCCCACGTGGAGATCGCGTTTAAAAACACCCCCATACTCATCGCGGTGCAATGAATTCGATCAGCTGTTCGCGGTGGAGCGCGCTTACGCAACGCATAGTGCAGCATTCCTAACCGAGCGAACTCTGCGCACCTCCGCCTATCTTCTTTTCATAATTGTTCCTAGTCATACTTCTTATAATAATGTTTGCGGTACAATCCTATTTGGAAAACTACTCTGTTGCTCCTCTCCATTATGCTTCCTTCCCTGCTCTCCTACCGTTGAAGTTTATCGAAACACTAGACGTTTAGCGGCCTATCGGCCGCCAACTATAAAGATTACTGCAGCGGGATATGGTGGGGCAGAGTCTTCACTGCTTCTATAGAACCCATCCACCCTCTATCGCATGTGCGCAACATATTCTTCGAAGTGCCCGTTTTCTACGTGGCGAGGGACAGATCATGAGAGTCTCAATCCGAAGCGCTTAATCCACAGAAACATAGTTAAAATTAATCGATATTGGTTGACAGGTCGACACCATTTACGATCAAACGGCAGTAATACTCCTTCGGATTCCATAATCACTCACTCACTCCTCTACCTCTCCTCCCCTCTCCACTCCCCGATAATATTTCCTTACCTATGTGCTGGCATAGAAACGGAGACACACTGTGACACTGAGTTGTGACACTCAGTCTCGACTCACGTGTCACCACCTTGCCGCGACGTCTATGACACTTCTGCGTCCCGACACACGTGCCACAACTTCTGTGACTCGTTTTCTGAATCCTGGCGCACGTTGAGCGACGTATAAGGCGCGATTTCTGAAACCCCACGCACCGCTTGGTCGCCATTCACACTCTGACGCGTTGCTCGTAGAATATGTCGTACACTTGGACGATCCACCGCCAAGGGTATAGTTCGCCAGCAATCGCCCATGGCTAAGCTCGAAAAAAACTCGGCTGGTATACGCCTCACTGTCTTAGGCACCTCTTGGATTCGCTCCCCCGTCCCGTTACGGACACGTGACATCAGCCGATTATAGATATAGGAAGATTAGAGATGCGTCAACTATGAAACGGCCGCTGGGCTTTCCAAAAAATCCAGAGATGTTATGGAAGGGATCACCTGAACTCATACGTAGGTTGGACGACGTCTGCGAGACGTCACCTGAATCTCAAGACACGTTATCAACATCGGTGGCACGTAACCAGAGGTGGTTTTCTTTCCTCACTCAGCATGTGGAAACCAACCTGGTAACACATCTGGGATAATAAGCGGTAAGGGTTATGCATTATTGGTAGGCCTTAACGGCCGTTAGTTTTAAATGAAGGTTGGAGGGGTGGCGAGAGGCGAGATGTGTTATTCCTTCAATGTTTCGTACAAGATTGCTCACTGTTGCGTGAATATACAGTATAGAGGAAAAAAGCAAAAGGAGGGAAAATGAGGAAGCTGCCATTTATTTAAGATCTGACCACGTAGCCCAGTTGAAGCATCACGTTTTACTGTATATCTCGGAAATGTAGAACGTTCATTCTCTGCGCTGAAAACAGCCGTCCAAGCTTCTGGGACTGCCGCGGTGGAGAGATACGGGCGGAATATCAGTAACAATCGAATTGGAAGTCTATTTGACTAAAATTTGATTTTTGTAACGTTCACAACGGGTTCGAGCGAACTGTTTGCTGCAACCCCACAACGTTAGCCAAACCAAAAAGAATATGAATATGAATAAGAATATGAATGTATTGATTCGTGCTTATCTTTCTGTCCGTGTTATAATTTTTAAGTTCTTATTATATTTTGTCTCAGCTACGGTTCTTCTTAAGATATCAATGCATAGCACTGCTATTTTGGAGCTTCATTGTTAATGAAAGCACCAATGCGACATCGTTGACCTGTTCGGTCAAGTGTCCCCTCAGAAACTCGTCGATGCAAGGGGCTTGGCTATGAAAGTAATCGTCCTGGACAAGGAAGAAATCGCACTGTCAATACACCGCAGACCCGAAAAGTCATCGAGAAGTGAAAATCCTAATCCAAGAGCCTCCTGAGAAAAATCGCCCGTAATATCGGTGGTGTCAGTCTCACATCAGTGCATCGAGTAGCCGGAAAGAAACACGGACTTAAGCCCTACAAGTTCCACAAAGTCCAGCTGCTGATGGATAAGAATAAGCGCGAACAGCTCTATTGATGCCGATAGCTCAAGCCTTGGGCCACAAGTAGTGGGTTGAAGCGAACACCTTTCATGGACGATAAGCTGTTCATTGTGGAATAGGCTCACAACCACCAAAACGGCAGTATCTGATCTGAAGAGGCTCCAGCCACCACTACCACCACCGAACACCGTCAAAATTTGCAGGCGCTCATGGTTTGAAGAGGAATCTACACCAACAGAAAGATCCCCTAGTTTTTATGTGCGAAGGAGTAATAACAAATCAAGATGCGTACCGACGGGATATCTTTGAGGCCGCGGCACTTTTCTAGTCTCAGAGGCACTTCAGCAATGCCCAATGGACGTTTCAAGAAGACTCAACCTCTGCACACAGGGCGAAAAGCACGCAAACATGGTACAAGGCCAATTTTCCGGACTTCGTCATGTCTGCGGAATTGCCACCGTACTCCACGGATCTGAATCCGGCGGACTACAGCGCGTGGTCCATTTTGAAGGCGTGGTCTCTGCCAAGCGCCACCACGGCCTAGAGGCCCAGAAGGAATCTCTGCATCGGGAGTGGGAACGACTGTCTCTAGAAGATCTGCGGCCCATCGCCAAAAATCTCCAAGCGTTTCGAATTCTGTATTTGCGTCAAGGAGGCCAATTCAAATTCGGTCGAATATAGTGTTGCCTGGTGTCTATGTTGTTGTTATTTATGTACTGTTTTGTAAACTTTTCAGTTCCCTTATAGTTATAATTAAAAACCTTCATCACGTTATTTTGGAATACCCTGTCTTAGCCCTAGTTCATACTTGCGCATCTGCGCGGCGCGGCACCATGGTCGGGATAGATATCGACGGGGCGACGCGAAAAATCGATATCTATAGAGCGTGAGGCACGGCGCGTGGCGGCGCATGTGTAAACTAGGGCTTAGCGAAGCTCACGTACAGGTGGTTCAGGGCACTTGTCATCAATACACAGAGTGTCTCAAAAATGTATACACTGCTTGAAAGGTGATAACTTCGCTCACAATGAAGATACTGAAGAGGTTAAGAAAAAATGTGAAAACTTTAAAAAATGAAGATTTTCTGACATGTGAACGGTGTGGATTGCGCCATGCACTCGTCTAAATTCTTCCGTTGTACACTCGGTTGATTAAGTTTTATTTAAAACTTGTAATTTTTCCTTACGGCCTGCAAAAATGGAGGGTATTCTAAAAAAATGTAAGGAGCAAAAATTTTAAAGGCTCTAACATTGCTACTAGTGAAACATTTAGAGTTGTTTGTGACTCTTATGTAAGCACAGGATAGCGAAAATTCTGTGACATGCAAATGGTCAAGATCGCGCCATGCACTAGTCCGAAACCTTACGTTTCAAGCTGAATTAAAAGTGCGTGCTATTTGCAATCTTGTTACTACTTAAGCCACATTAACCTATGCTGTGCTTTTTTTAACATTTAGAACCTGACAACGTGACAACCACACGTCAAAGACACATAACATATTAGTTTATTGATTGCACAATTTGGCATTCTCGCTACCGCGTTAATTACGTTTTCTTCATATCTGACCCAGTCATGCTTGGTTCTAGGCTTTCCGTCGAAGTGCTACTGGAAAATCGAGAACATCGTCGAAGTGCAGAGCCGACTACTTCTTCAGTGACTACTTCTCCTAAGCACCACCCTCTCGCGTCACCCATGGACAATCAATCTAGTCTGAAATGGAAGGTTTCAGACGGGGGACATGGCGCAATCTCTACTGTTGCACTCCACAGAAATCTCGTTACCCTGTGCTTTTCTACGAGTCTCAAATAGCTCCAAAAGCTTTACGAAAAGCAATGTTAGAACATTTCAATTAGTACCTTCATTTTCAGTATACCCTGCATTTTTGGAAAACGATAGTGTGTTTTCAAGTTTTAAACATTAAGGAAAGCACAAATCAAACAATAAGGTTCCTTTAAACCCTTTCACGACCCGCGCGATTTTCAGGTGACCGCCGCGTGGGGCAGCGCGCATTTTTTCCGCGCGCTGATTATTTCTATTATTTTATTTGTATTATTTGTTAGATATAAAAAACAGTACCAAATGAAGTTTTCCATGAACCACCTTGAACGTAACTATTAGTGGACTCGTTGATTAAAATTGTACTATTAAATGTGTGATGATTTTTCAGGAACTATTTTTATGATGGTTTCCGGCGACATCGTCGGACATTGTCCCACGCGGCAAAAAAGTTTTCTACGGCATCGTCGGACAATGTCGTGAAAGTGTTAAGGAGAAATTACAACAAGTGTTTAAGTAAAACTCAATCAATCGAGTGTAAAGTGGAAGAATTCAGACGAGTCCATGGCGAAATCCTTACCGTTCATGTGTCATAAAATTTCTAGTTTCTTACGCTTTCATATGAGCCCTAAACATTTTTAGTACCCTTACCGTGAGTAACGTTATCACTTTCAAACCGTGTGTACATTTTTGACACACCCTGTATTTGCTTTGATAAAATGATCTTCCTTCCCAAAACTCTAGTTACGCCCGAATGATTATTCGAACATTCGAATTCGAATATTCAGATTCGAATGCTCGAAAAAACGCGATTTTCGAATGTTATTCGAATTCGAATGCTCGAAGATCGTCGATGTTCGAATATATTCGGTCATTCTAAATTTTTGGGAGAGCACAACTATACTGCCTTCCTCCCGAATACTCTGTTCCCACTCGCACGGAGATCGCCGTAGCAGATGCCTTTCGGGGCATAATTCAAAATGCTATGTATGGGAATATTGATTGTGCTGATGAGAAGAAAACACTCCAGGTGTTTTTTTTTGTTTGATGTTTATTCCATTGACGTTCTCTCATTTGTGACGCTAGCTTGACTTGAACGATGTGCAAGATGTAGACTGCTCGTAGAATTACGTTTTCTTGTAACAGCGACGAGGTTGCTGTATGTGACGACCGTGAGATCACTAGCAATATGGTTGGCTGAGCGCGAAGAAGACAGATTGGTACTGTTACACTTTCTCTTCAGAAGACGAAGAGGGGTCGAAAAATCAATCATAATTATAATATTTAATTAAAAATGATACTCTATAATAACGCTCTAAGTGATGAGTCATACTATCGATCAGCGCAGCCGCGGAAATTATAAAATAGGGGAGGGGGGAATTCGGCGGGGGGGGGGGGAATTCGAGGTGGGGGGGGGAATTCGAGGTGGGGGGGGGAAATAGGGAGGAAAATTACGACACAAAAATAGCGAAAAACACCCAGACGTCTTCTCCCTGCCTTGCAATTTTGTCCCTGGAGCAATCACGGTCGCTGAACACGAATCTGAAGTTTGTTTTTAAAGTATCGATCGCCGTAAATCTATACTTATCAAAATATCGATTTTTTGTGGATGTCGTCCAGGCGGTCCGAAACTTTACCCCTGCGGTAGTCGAGGTCGCTCAACACGAATCTGAAGTTCGTTTTTGAAGTATCGATCACCGTTAATTGATACTATCAAATTAAGTGGCGCGAAAATAGCGAAAAATACCCAGACGTCTTCCACGTGCCAGGGGATTCGGAAGACGTGCGGAATACGTAGCATGACGTGTCTGGGACTCAGAAGACGTCCAAAAAACGTCGCTCAACGTGTTTGGGGATCAGGTGGCCGAAAAAGCCGTTCAATGTGTCTGGGGATTCAGAAGGTGTGCCGAAGACGTTGTCCGCTAAGAGTGGATCATTGAAGGGGACCAGTACCAGTAATGGGGACCGTTTCAATAAGGGAGGACCAGTAGTGAGGAACCAGTAGATCGCTCTATCATACTATATACTGTACGTACTGCGAGCCTTTTGTACTCCTAGGTAGGGAAAAAAGCTGTAAAAGTATGTAGAGCAGTTAGCTCGATGTGATTGTCGTTAACTCAGTGATACTGCAACATCGCGAGAAGCGCGCAAGTGGGAGGCCGCCGATAGGCGTGACGGAGCACTTGTATAAATATAAGTAATAATTAAATAGTAATAAAATATAATAAATAAATAATAATAATAAAGAAATGAATAAATAAATAAATATAAAACAAATCTTTTTATCCAATTTTTTTCATTTTCTCCTCGATTTTTGGAGTCGTGAAGCGCAGTCGTGCTAACAATCCCACCGTCAATGCCTACCGAAGACGGTCAAGACAAAAATATTATCCAATTTTTAAGCAAAGAAGAGCCGCCTGCTCTCCTCAATGGCCAACCAAACTATGGATTATGAACGCTTTATTTTTTTTTTGTTTTTATATCGTAACATCCAGGTTAAAATAAGGTTACAATGTCAGTATGATACAATACCGTGGCCAAAATACACTTTACATCGCGAAAACTGGATCGAGCGGCTCAGCGATCCAGGAACACACCCTCCGGATCCGAACCCCTGACCCCTTTCCAGCAAGTCCGCCCCGTATACACTCGGCCATCCAGTTGCTGCCTCTATGTCCGTGAGCGGCGCTTCCAATGTTCCACTTCGGTTACTGTACGGTGACAAGCAAATTCTGAAATCGCTGTATTTCCGCTATTGTTCCAGCCCCAAACCCTTTGCAGGTTAGATTCTAACAACGACATGGCAGTTCCAGACGTCAGTTTGGCTTTATCGGCCCGCACTGAAGTGATATGGCTTTTTACAATTTTTGACCTATCCAAGTGTCCGCAGAAAATTTGAAAACCACTACGGTACTTATCTCAGTCCTCTACAAGGTTCTTCTCTATATGCAGTGCACCATGGCGGCACTTACATGGGAGGTCAATGAGCGTCCGTTGGCAAATTTAAAAGTGGCCTATTGAGAATTACTGCGCTCCAAACACGCCCTTACAACCTACAAGGTTCTTCTCAATAGGTCACTTTTCAAATTACCACGGGACGCTCATTGACCTCCCTTGTAAGTGCCGCCATGGTGTATTGCATTTAGACGCAGCAGAATCAAAATGGGCGCGACAGCTCTCAGAGTGAAGTTAAGTGCGTGTTTGGAGCGCAGTAATTCTGTCAAGTTTGATCTTTTCCGTCTGCAAGTTGTGAACTCAGAGGTTGAAGTTTCCTGCGCTATTACTTGCCCATATTTGAGTTTTCGACACTCGCAATAGCAACGCTTTGTTCAGCACGAAAATCTATCTATCCACCTGATATCAACCAAATTTTCTGACAATTTCGCATTGAGGACGAGGGCTGAGCCTACGCGGACGACGACGTCATCCAAAATCGCCGTTTTCGGAATTGGTTGAATGTTTTCGACCAAACTTATCAAAAATTGATCTTTTAAAGATTCTGCCGCCGATTTCGGCGGGTAATCTCCTATTTGGATAACTGAGGGAGTTCGGGTCAGGATCACCGCTTTTGCCCAAACTTCGTTCGGGGGCCGGGGGAGTATTCGGGGTGCCGAACACGATGCCAAAGCCCGTTTGGCCATTAATGGCAGAAGACCACCCATATCGACAACTAAGGGTGATCGGTAATCCTGACCCGTCTTCCCTCAAACGGGAGGTAACCAACCGAAGTCGGCGGAATTTTTGAAAACGGACGACGGATTCGTAATAAGCTCCCTAAGTAACCCCTAGATTGGTTTGGACGAAAAATATTGCCACCTTCGAAAATATCGATTTTCCGATTTTCGGTGACGTCATCCTCCGCGCAAACTCGGTCTAGAGCGCTCTCGTCCTTGATGCAAAAATGTGAAAAATCAATTTTTCCGAAATTGGTCGAGATCGACATTCGATAGAACTTTTCGTGCTAGACAGAACGGTGTTATTGCGAGTGTCGAAAACTCAAATATGGGAGTAAGAGCGCAAGAAACTTCAACTCCTAGATGGACCGCTCTAAAATGGCAGGAGTTGTGAGCATGTCGCCGTAGAGTACCTTAAGGGTTCTGCTCGACTGCACATTTGTAGGCCGCTAGCTCCCCACGTCTTCCCGCAGGTGTCGACTAAAATCCGAAACCAAGCTCCTCGCACCGCTGTAACTTTGTCCATTCACAAGCTACATCGCTGCGCTTCAGTGCACTACTTTACTGTCTACAAAACCAACAAATTGCAGTCGGAATGATTCAACCTTGACAGAATTATTGCGCTGCTAACACGCCCCTAGTTTCACCCTGCGAGCGGTCGCGCCCACTCGATTGATGTAGCCTATATTCGTTGTTCACAGAGCGCGTCATGACGGCAGTTAGTTCCATAAAATAGACCATGCATAAACGCATGGATAAGCTCCTTCCTTCGGCCTAACTTCACTCTGCGAGCGATCGCTCTACTCCTGGCGAGAATTTAGTCGCATGCAGTAACAGATTTCGCCACTCTTGTCCGTCATCTGTCAAGACCTCAACCTATCAAGAGCTTTTTTGATAGTCCTGAGATGTTTCTGCTTCAACATATCAGAATTCATCTACTCTTTGGATGGCGCCCTCTCGTGATATTATTAGAACTTGTTAATAGAATCGTAACACAAGTCCTTATTTAAGCCATATATTCAAATTGCATCTGCGACATCCCATAGAAGCACGCATCCCCAAATGGATTGTTTAACGCCGAGTACGGCGTTGGAGGGGAGGAGGGACAGGGGAGGGAAACCGAGTTAGTCCGCAAGCCCTGTAGCGCAAGCAAGATCCGCGAAGCCGCACTGAATGTGGGTACGTCGATGGGCCGCTCATCAGAGTTGTTATAGGCAGATTACGAGTAAAATGCCCGATACGCGCCCCGTCTGTCTCGGTGCGAAAAAATGCCCGAAACTAGAGAGAAAATGCCCGCTAACAGGGACAGGGAAGGGAGTGGCAACTGAATCCGTGATCTCATCCGCATCTCACACCAGCAAACCTTAGCCTTTCTCAAAAAGGGTGTACATCTATTGCTATATTTGCACTTGATTGCATGATTGAGGGCAGTGATACGAACACATTTTGAAGAGGAAAAACAACAATGGTTTCCGTCTAAGGGTTTTCGTCTATGTATGCAGTGGCTGCCGATACATGGAAACGATTGGCCCACCAAGATTTGGAGCCCTGCTACTGTAGAGTTAAAAGGATTTGTGCGCTCCTTTGCGATGTTACGGTGTAACCATGCATTTTAGTTAGGAGATACTTACTTCATAACAGGTCTTCTTTTGGGTTTCTACTGTCAGCTCAGGAGCTCCGCCAAAGTTCCTATGCATCACAAGATAGTTAAAAAGTGTTTCAAGTGCGCGACATACCTACGCCTACATCAATCTCTGCTCGAATGCCGTTACTACAAACCATTGGTAAACCAGAATACGGTGTGAGAGCAAAAACTGAAAGCACCGTTCATTAAAAAATATCGGTACTGCCCTTTTAGCACGTTTTGATGCACCAAAACAAAGACCATGGCTGGTGTATTGTCCACTGGTACGGAATGTTAGCATAACAATTTTCGAAGACGACATCATTGGAACGGGACCTGTTCGGAAGACGCCGAACACATCCGTATTAGGGGATGTTAGATACATATTTCGACCCTTCTTTGCTTTTGAAGTATTTCTTCCTCCGGAACACCTGGTACAAGGACACAAATATGAGAATACATGGTTGGTTGCACACAAAAGGTTTTATAAAAAGAAACCTTGAAATGACGCCACTCTAGCGTTTTAGTTGCAATCAAATGAACAGAATTTACAAACTTTAACACAAATCCGTCGAGCTCTCTTGTTTTGAAGGAGCATTGTCCGTGAATGAATTTTTTCGATCTACTGCTTATTGAAGCTTAAATTTGATTGAAACGCCACGGAACGTCGCGCGGTCATAACAAGATGCTGCCGCCAACACCGACTCTACAGTGTCTGCTAACCCTCGAGTGGTCATTCAGCTACTGGCACTGAAGTGCGGATCTCCACAGGATGCTGTCCCTTCGAGAGACGAGATGAAGCTGACGGAAAGGATAGCAAGTATCCTACGGGATTTCGAACTGCAACAGCTGGAAGTTGACGAAGTGGAGAAGTTGGAGGTAGTGGAAGAACAGGACCAAGAGTTTCAACCAGAAGAGGATTGTGCCGGAGTCACGACGGTGCTAACCAGTAAAGGCACTGTCACGTTTTTGAGAGGACAGATCGTTTTGGAGGAAAAGGTTTGGCTTAACTAGAATTGTTATCCTATACATATAATGCCCTTACTGGTTAGTACAAATCCAAAAACAAGCTCAGATATGGAAATCTCTATGGGAATCCAATACTATGGTAAGAGTGCAAAAACGCGCCGAAGCATGGGAACCGAACCCTAAACCTCATGAACACGAGGCAGTCCCTCTACCGCTGCGCCACCCATTCCACGACACCCGCATTTCGCGCTAGCGTGGTAAACTCGCTTTGCGGACCCTTAACCATTACACCCTATTACTCGTTTGCCTCAAGGATTCGGCGAAAATGAAACATGTTTTGTTACTGATTGGAGGACGGAGATTCTCACTATAGTATTCGTTCTTACTGTTCCGGCGTACCGTTCAGGCAGTTCCCTTGTTACACCTTATAGACACCGGCGCGAATACGAGCCGACCTATGAGCGGATGGGGTGCTCCTGTTGCATGTCGAGGGACATAGGCCGAGACTTTAATGCCACTCTTTTTGTGCGACATATGTTGAACCACCGTATGTCGATGTAACCATCTCAGAACGTTTTCGAGACGCGATTGTATGTGTGGAGCCTTTCAATAACAGCTTGATGAAAGCATATCGATGCTGAACAGCAAATGTATCATTTCTTCTCCGCAAATGCACTAAACAGGAGAACTGTTCAAAAATGGAAGCACTGAAAGTAGAACGGACCTTTCAGAAATTTAGTGAGTTCATGCCAAGATTGAGGAGATGCAAGAACGTTTGTGATCCCCAGTGCAAAGTAGGTAATAAGCTCAAAATTCCATCAAATCAGTTTCTTTTCATGCCTTTGCCAATTTTTTAGCATTCACTAAACATTTTCCAACTCACCGAAAAGGTAGCTCGGTGATGATCTTGAATATCTGATTCATTTCCCGTACCACTAAAAATGGGCAGTGCTATGGAGAAGTAAGTAACAAGCTGTACTTGTAACTTTCCGCTCAAGACTAAAGTAGTGGCAGCTATTGTGCGTTGTTCATTTCCCGATGAGGACTTGCCGCATTTTCAGGGAACGAATCTGCTCGAACGGAAGGGCGAGGGATCATATGAGGAATGCAACATCGTTCGAGGTGGTCCCCTTGTTGTTGGACCGCAGCCCGTTCTTCCGCCGCGAAAACACGTCGTGGAGTACATACAGGTAATTCTTCCAGCACTTTAAGAATTCTTCAGTTCCCACTCATGGACTGGTTCATTCAACAGACGAGAATTTCCACACCTTCGTTTTTCCTGCAGTTTGTGTGCAGGGCAAATAAAAATAAAAGTGGTCCTTCAACTTTTGGTTGTAACTTCTTCAAAAAAAATTGGAAAAAAATTACATGGGCGGATCAATAGCGCACATAACGGACACTAGAAATTAACTATGCTCAGTGTTTTGTTCGCGTCTATTTCTTTCCATTTCCGGATGACTGCTTTATTTCATTCTAGTCATTCTTCAAACTGGTTAAGACAATGCTCCCGCTATGGCACTGCTTCTCCATTGGCTGTCAAATATGAAGCTGCAGTTCTATCCGTTCATCATCTTCACGCACCACAACGCTAATGCTTAGAAACACGCTATAGATACACTCATGGCGAGGTTTCTAAGCTATCTAATATCACCAGATGTGATGTTTGTGCAAGACGTGGCAAGAGTTTCCCTTCTCCGCTTGAATCATCTGTTCCAAATCCTGTATTATATGTACAATTACTTAGCTTATTTAACTTAGTTCTTCTAAACTTATTCGTAGAGCTCGAATACTTTCTTACGTATTTGGTTATCTACAGGGTGGCTACAATGTATAGTCCGCTGGATTTTTGTCATAACTAGGGAACGATAACAGATTATTAGTGACGTACCAAATTATAATGGATCACTCAGTCAAGACATTGGTCAAAAGTCTTGTTTTGCATGGCTTCAAGCTTCGAGTTGCTTATCGACTGCTTCCACTGTGGGCCATCGATCTTCTGCTAATCTTTAAGTAGGGCTGGGCTTTAAACTGTCTAAACGTTGATGAGAGTTCGACGAGACCATTTGCGGTAAATGGCCCCGAGTAGTTCATTGGATTTAGGCCCAGCGAGTTTGACAGCCACATATTTTGCTCACATAACGCGTTTGTCGACTTTGATCCATGTTTTGGTGCCCAGTCCTACTGAAGAACAAACCCTCCTCCAGTAAAGGGTTTTAAGCTCATGGAAGTTAGTCGGAAACAGTTTTGTTTAGACAGAGCTCGTCGTTCCTCTGTGTTCTCTCCTAGGTTATCTGGCGGAAGCGCAGCTATGTTGGCGGTCTGAGATTGGCTCGTTTTTTGAAAGCGGATGTTGCCGTCCGTTGCTGTCGTTGCTTGTGCTGCGCCGCAATCCTCCTTGCAGTGCTCTCGTTGATGCGTAACATTCTTGCAATCTCCGCTGGTCTAACAAGGGAAGCATCTGAAGCGTATGTCTGAGTCATATAGACAGACCCCTCCCTACATTTAGTATAAAAATTAGTTTCCTTTTTGCCGAGTCGTTAAACCAAAGAAGTAGGGGAGTCCCAGAGTTTACTATGGAACCGGGCTAGCGGCGGGGCTCACGAGCGCTTACTTGTACGCCCTACACGCACGTCTCGGCAAGCGGTGCGGAGCGCTGTAGGTAGCGAATTTGCTCGGAGGTTCGGTTCTCGTGCGTCGCAGACTCTTCGCACTTCAACTGATCGGTTGAGGTTTGATTGGACCTGACGTCAACACAATTTTTAGGTGTTTTCTGCACATTCTCCGGGTGTCTGCTTTAATGCCTGAAAAATCCATGGCCGCCAAGATTTCGCAGATCTCAACCGATCAGTTAAAATGCGAAAAGCCGCAACGCCCACGAACTGAACATATGGCCCCTACCATGAATCAAAGTCGCTATCCAGCGGACATACAAGCACTCGTGAGCACCGCGGCCGCAACTCCACAGCAAACTCTGCGACCGCTACTCGTTCGGATTAACGACTTGGCACAACAAATTTTTATACTAACTGAAGGATGAAGATTCGTTTGTTTCATATGTTACTTGCACTCGCGGATCAGACATACGACTTCGACACCTATCCTTTAAGCACCTAGAACACATGTCGGAATTACTCTATCAGAAGCGCATAACATCTCCTTGGAACGGCACTCAGGAGCCACTCTCACAACATTGTGGGTCATGCTTTATAGCCATCCTGCACTTCTATAATGAAAGCACCGTTTACAACATGACCGAGTGGTCCCTTTAACCCAACCTAATCGTAATTCACGGGAGAGACGTGTGTTTCCTATACGCACCGCCCGCCGCCCACTTCCCGCCGGGCCCGCGCCGCCCTATTTGGACGAGTTTTTGGCACGCGAAAGCCACCGTCTAAAGGCCGCCACAGACGCCGCTGAGCGGCGCCGCTGCCCTATGCTTAACCATAGAGCAGAGACGCAGAGCTCGCCTCCAGCCGGCCGGCGGCACCGGCGGCGTCGCTGGCGGAAATGACTTGAATCATTCCACCCGGCGGCGCCGCTCCAGCGTCTGTCTGTCTGCGCTCTGCGCTCTGCCCTTTCGCGGAGGGATCCAGAGCGGAGACGGTCGATGCGAGCGCGCGATCGTCATCGGGGCGCGTTATTGTTAAGCACCAGTCGGTCCCCACTGGAAACAGTACAGTACCTCGCCGTCACCGCTCCCACTGATGATGAGTCAAGCCGCTGAGCGTCGCCGCCGAGCGGCGCCGCAAAAGTCTGTGGCGGCCTTAAGGACAAGGGTCAACCAGGCGAGCGGAAACGCGAGAGCGCAGAGAATGAGACACTCCGGCTTCGATCTGGCCGAGTGACCTGACTCAGCGCGCGGGTGAGAGTACCCTCTCGTCGCCTGCTTCTTCATAACCGCTAGCCACTAGAGGCGTGCAGTGCAAGGAGACTGAATTTTAAGGAGAAGAAAGGGGCGCGACTTCCGTAGCTTATAGACGTGCCTAAAGACGTCTGGAAGCTGCTACGCTTTGGGTGGCACGACAGACATCAATTAGTACGCAGGTCTAGCAAAACTAGATTTGTAAAAAGAAGTTGGTGGAGACAACATATGGTTCCTGCTTACATAATGGCAAGGTTTTCCAGGAAGCACAGCCAGTGGAAGACAGGAAGCAACAAACTTAAGTGGCTCATCCTCATGGTATTCTATTATTCGCCTTCCTTAGCCAGAACATTTGCGTTTATGAACAGATGACAATCCTTGAGGCCGATCTCTTCTTCTTAGGCTTCCTTTTTTCTGGGAGCCTTACGTCTTTTTCTTTTTACAGACGATAGTGATGGAATATACTCATTTGCATACAGCTAGAAGCAATGAACCTTTGGATAAAACTTCCGAAAAAGGCCCCTCTTTGAGGTGAAAACCAATATGTGTTCCCACAGCACTGCAGTAATTGATCTTTGAAGCGTTCTGAAGCCTTCTTAAGAAGTAGCGGGCTACACTAGAAAAGCGATTTAGTCTATACCAAGCCGTTCAGTACATACTCTGCATGTAACATTAAGCAACCAATCAAGCGCACACTGTAACGTTATGGCAAGTTCACGGACCCGCAACGCAGGAGGCATCATTTGAGCCGGAATACTGACTGGTTGTGAGTCCCACTACCAATGCCCACGGCGTGATATTCTTTTAAAAAAGTCAAAGAGGTGAGAGAAGACTTTATCCCAGCGCGCCAACGTTTCTGGTAAGACAGATCGCCTAACCGACATTACTTATTTGCGAAATAACGGCTCTCGAAGCGCAGTCTTCGAGCTGTCCTATCTCGCCTGCGGCAGAGAAGAGCAGGAGTGCTCCGTTGTCTGAAGTCTAGCGCGACGGTGGAGTGATGCAGCGAGGCAGGAGAGCGGGATTTCCAATCGAGAGGGCGCCGACGGCACGACGAAACCGCCGAAACATGAGTGATGGTTGACCCGGTTGCGGGGCTACTCGCCCCCGCGACCGCGGTTGCGAGCGCGGCAGGGGAGATTCCAGACGGTTAGCGTGCACGCGGGCGCGAATGGTCTCCATACTTGGTCCACGTGTCAATCACGTGCTCGCGGCCGCGAGGAGGTAGTCTCCGAGCGCGATGACGGCTTGCGAAATCTACAGTGACTGAGGCCGGCCAGCGCACTAGGGCTGGTGGCATTCAAAAGTTTGGGAGGCTACATTGAAGCCTTCAGGATACACTTTAGGAAGGGAAAGGGATTTTTTGGGAGTGAGAGAGGTAATCTTGAGTCACATGCTTCAAGCAGACAACGCATCGCTTCTCAAACGACACTCCAAGCTGCCTAAGGACGAATCGCAAATCGCATCCTTTTTGAACTAGAATGCCGAGCACGTCCTAGCATTACGGCTGCAAACGATTGAATGGTACAATGAAACCACAACTTTAATTGTGTTGTGTTTTTTATCCGAAAGCATCCCAAGGGTTCTGGATGCAAGACGGGTAGTATAGCACTCGGCAGTTTCATGGGACCCTGATTTCACCATGTGTGACGACTTGGTTCACTGGTGTGCGCCTCGTGAAGACACAGGGTAGGAGGCGAAGCGGCTCAGTGAGGCTAACTTGTATTTAGTTATTAGTCACATTTGACATATAGCAAATGAATACTCACCCATATCAGAATCATCGATAAAATGTTGGCGGTCCAGGAGATCTCTAATTCTAAAAGATTACTAGTTATCACCCATTTATTATAGGTCGACGGAATATAGTTCAATAAATTATCAGGAACATCTACAATACCATAGGCCATAAACATCCCTCCAATCCTAAAACGTTAACCTCAAGCGAAAATAGAATCAAGCAAGTGATCGATATTCTAGGCTTTTGTGCTGTGATGTGCTTTTACATTGTATGTATGTACAATGTAAATGTATGTCTCCATTTTTGCTCAGGACTGTTCGATATTTGTTGATCCTTGTTATTTGATATTTGCGGATTTTGATATTGATCCCTTTTTGTTGTTAATTTGCCATCGATAAAAATTCTTTTATCCGATCCTACCATTCCCTTAACTTACACTTTATCTCCAACCCCACTTCGACTTCAACTAGATGGTTTACTACCACTGAGTGAAACGAATTCCAATGGAGACACGAGCACCACACTCCGTGCTGTAAAAGCGCGCTCCGTTGAAGAGCGGTGAGAGGCCATCACGTGCAGAGGAGCATGGCGGAACGGACGCTGCGGCTGCGAGTGACAGATCCGGTTAGCAGCGAGAGACGCGAGACGTCGTGCGAAACTCCGTTCGCGCGCCCAGGCTGACGTCACGGGGGCGAGTAGCCCGGAGACCGGTTGACCCGCACCCTGTAACCGAGAACCACGCCGCAGTTTGCGGGTTTTAATTGGCGTGACGTCGACCAAAAACCTAGTAGCTGATAGGAGACGATTAGGGATTTGAAAGGATCAAGCAATTCTCCTTATCTTGAAGAAATTTCTAGCGGATTGTCATGGCATATCTCTTTAAGATGTTGTACTTGTTGATGTTGAAAAACGCGGACGCTGAGCAATGTGACGTGACTTGAAGGAAGCCTTGGCGCTGCAGCTAAAAAGTCCTCTTCTCCAGATATGGTGTACAAAAATCCGATTAATAAAACAATTATTATCGTAGGAATGAAATCTGTTCAGGATAAAGCTGCCAGGTCAAAGGAAGTGATTAGCAACGCGATGCCTCCATGTGATGGCAGGGTACCGGAAATCTCGACTACGATGAACACCCCTTGTTCTGCCCCTTTCTGAGGGTGGTGTAAAGAACGCCTCTCCCCCGTAATTCACTGTTGCTGCAGAACATCACACAGGCATGAAATTTGTCTACCTGATAAAACTGCCGCGCGAGCAACCGCTAGATTTTCTAAAGTAAGAAAATCGTGTAGTAATTGCCTGTAAATGGTGCTGTATGTCCAGAACTATAGGGTACAAAAATTTATGCGGCACTGATTATATGAAGTTGACTGCAGCTGTTGACCAAGATTGGTATCGACCTTTATTCTGGCTAACGTTTCGGCGATGTCGCCTTCGTCAGAGGCTGGAAGAGTCTAAGTGATATTTGGAAACTATTCGCCCAAACACCATTTCATCTTACAGAAACTAATTCCTAAGGAAACAAGGAGACAAGGAGCGATGTAGTAGAAACCAGCAACGCTAACCTTTACGGTGGAGGTCGAGATGATCCACCAGCCACCCTTAACTGGAGGTGGGCTAACTCAGATGGGTGGGCGAGCTTATATTTACGGACCACCTGCCCCGGGGACCTCCTTGAGCAGGACCACGTAGGTCAAACCTGCAGAGGTCGACGAAGGGCGCCAGTTCTTGCGTCACCGCGATGCACTCCTCCTTGCGGTTGATTTTTGGATTTTGGGCAGCGATCCAAAACGCTTCGAGTGTTCTGCGTGCCGAGATGTCGCCAAGATCGTCAAAGTCACCTCAACCATTGCGCCATGGCTTCGGACTCTGTGTTCCCCCAAAGGGGTCGACACATTGGACTTCCTTAGGCCCTCCAAGTGCTCCTTTACCCTTGTACAAAGGGGTCTGCCCGTCTCCCCTATATACCCCTCTCCACATTGACTGCATGTAGTGAGATACACCACCCCCGATGTCATGCAGTCTCCTTCGCTTCCAAACGGGCAGATAACACAGGATGGCGTGGTGCATGTCCTGTCATACAGCCGATTCCGGACTAGTTGCCGCTTTAGGTTGGTGGGAGAAACCTCTATCACTCTCACCAGCTCCTCTAGACCTGCCTTGCGTAGGCATGTGCGGACGGCCGCACTTGTTTCGTCTGTCCAAAAAGGGATGCAGAAGGGTATTTTTCCATCGTCCTGACGATGAGCCGCCGCCACAGCTCGCCGTCTCCGCCATCCCTGAAACCTTTCTGCGGGATACCCGTTTGTTCTGGCTATGCAACTCGCCAAATTCCTTGACGTGGCTTTCTGCTCCGCATCAGACAAAACTAAGGCCGCTGTTCGATACATATTTCGAACTATTCCTCTCTTCGTACTAGTCGAATGAGAGGATCGGAAGTGGACAAGGATATTTTTGTTGCTCGGCTTGCGGTACCACCTCGTCCTGAAAACTCCTCCAGAGAGGCAAACCTGCACGTTCAAA
The DNA here is from genome assembly GCA_947396885.1 of Heligmosomoides polygyrus polygyrus. NCBI lineage: Eukaryota > Metazoa > Nematoda > Chromadorea > Rhabditida > Heligmosomidae > Heligmosomoides > Heligmosomoides polygyrus. The sequence goes on from OX377206.1 coordinate 37,790,184, forward strand.
AATGGAAGCCAGTTTTCTGTAGGTACTTCTCTAGTGAGCTTTACATGCTCTGTCTGTTCGTTCAGCAGTTGGAAACAGGTGTCCATCTCAGATTGAGTGGAACACACTACGAAACAGTCGTCTATGTAATTACAGTAAACGATAGGTTTGCGATCTATGAGCGGAGCTTCCACTTTCGACATGAATGCTACCGCAAGCACGGGAGCCAATCGTTGTCCCATTGCCAGTTCTCACCTGACTGTAGTACTTTCCGCACCACCTGAATATGTTGCAGTTTAGGCACTCATTCAGCAATGTCATGATCTGCTCAATGCTGAGGCCGTAAAAGTTCAAACTGGCCTGGTGTTCGGTGAGGATTTCGAAGACGGCCTGCAAAGCGCTTTCCTTAGAAACGTTTGTGTACAACGAGGATACATCAAACGATTCCATCACATACCCATTCTCAACCCTGGATGTGTTGAGCACTTTAAGGAATGCCTCAGTGTTTGACAAGTGTGAGGGAATAAATTTGAACAGCTGTACCAGGACAAGATTGAGAAGCCACGAGATGCGGTCTGTGGGAACAGCAACGTTACTTACAATGGGCCTAACCTTAAATAGGGAGGGGTCGACAGCGGTAGCACCCCCGGGAGGTAGCTTGCGCGTCTTAATAAGTAGGTATAGCACTGGACACACAGGTAGTTCACACCTGAGTCGTGTAACTACTCCTCTAGGAAGGTTTGCCGACCTGGCAATCTCTGTCCATTTCCTGTTTAGGCGGCGGAACTGCTTGACAAATTCCTCATGAGAGGAAGGCGCATAAACGGTGTCATCTTGGAGATGAATTCTCGTTATGGCCTTGTCCAGCTCTTGAGAGAGCACCACAAATTCCCCACTTTTGTCACTAACTGTGAGTCTTATGGCACCAGATTTTGCCAGTTCCCTTATTTTCCTCAAACCACTTCTTTCTACCGCTGTCAGATTAGAAACCCTGGAAGTGCGGGACTGCTCAGCACTCCGACGCAGCACCGTGAGCAGGGACTTTGCAAATATGCGAAATTTTGCATCTACCATAGGATTTGCCTCCTGTGGCCCAATGTACGTGGCTGGGAAGGGAGGAGGCGGTATTGTCGTGCTACTGGCAACACCGGACCCAATCCCCCGCGCATCGATCCTGGCCCTATGCCGCAGGTGATCATGCAATGACTGGAGATTGCCTACGATCTTGCGCGCTGCGCTAGCAGAAAAACACTGAGAAGGGGCGGAGCTGGCCCCAAATCCAGCGCGGAGAGTGCGCCGCTCGACAAGTAGCCAGTGTTAGACAAAAGATGGATAACAGGCCTAAAATTGGACCGGATCTCCTTTTCTTCTGTCTAATTGGTAGCATATATCACGTGGTTTGCTACATCCCGCGAAGGTGGGAGTCCGCGGCGCCGATCAGAATATAGCTCACTGAACAAATTTTTTTAAAGGTTCACTCGACGTCTTGCACCTTATCGGAAAGATAGCTCGGTGCTGATCCCAAATCAAACATGGTTTTCATTTTTCAAAACACTCGAAGAGTGATATAGATAAGGATAAAAGGATAAAGGACGGCGTTACTCAATCCCTTCTGGGATGCGCCAGCGCATTCTACTTCTACGGGATGTCGTGGAGGCGACATGAATGCGTATTTGGCCATACAATGACTTGCGGTGGCCAGCCGATGAACAAGTCAGCGCTTTATCCTTCCCAGACAAGTCTGGTACCAATTCACCGACCCCGGAGGGATGGAAGGCTTGGTTGGCCTGGGCGGGAAATCCGAACCAGGAACCTGGTATCGGGTGCACGCGACAGTCGCGCCTCCTCCGACTGCGCTACACGCGCCCACGCCCAAGACCAAAAGACGGGCGGTATTGTAAATGGACTGGGTGCCTCTCATTCCTTCCAGCGAACTTTCTAGAACAGCCTCCTGCTACCATCGTCTTGTTGGCTTTCGTGTCCTCAGCGAGATTCTGATGCAGAAGCCAGACCTCCATATTTTAACTGTTGGAAAAGACGGCCGTATGAAGCATGTCGATTTAAGATTAGAAAGTTTGGTGACCCTAGACGTTATTGTCAAATAATAAAGGTTATGCTCCTTGGAGATGTTAACAAGCACAACATCATCTTCTAGCTGAGCCCGAACTACGCTCCGCTCTCTGGCAGAAGTGATATTATCAGAAATCAAAGAAAGACAAAGGAGTATACGATCTCGGCGTGGTACATTGCGTTGCGTACCCTCTGGTGGTGTTGTGGTACCACAAAGCCATTTTGGCAAGCAATCTTTGAAGCTAGCCTCAATGCCTCTTGCCGCTCTTCCGAGCATGTGCATACCTCACGTGAAGTTTTGAACATGTTCCTTACAACTGCGCGTTTGACAGCTGTAGAATTTTGGCATCTGATGTGTTGGCCGTTTTGAGAAATCACGAGCAGTACAACCATATATAACCATATACAACTTGACATGCGAGCAGTGGAGACGGCTCCCGGAATCGCGTGAGTTCAGATCGAGTGGTACGATCCGTATCTCTGTGGGTGATAAGGATGGAGATTCTGTAGTTATGCCGCAGCCCTTGTACCGCGAGATAACAGAACTCCACCTGTGAAATTCGTCGGTCTACCGACACGCCACTCCTGATGAGTTTTGGTCACAATACCGACGCCTTAACCACGCTTGGATGACCGTAGGCACTTCAGCAGGGATTGACAGATAACTCCTCACTAGACTCAAACTGCACAATGAATGCTGCCCACTTTTTTATAGCCTACTTGAAACCCAAAAACTTGTTCCGCAAGATGTGCTGTCGATGTAAGCGGAAACATACAAGATAAGACCTATCATAAGCTGCATGGCAGAACTGACAGAATATTTTGGTTTCTCAACGCGGGGGGGGACTAGATGTTGATCATGGTTCCTTTGCGCTTGATTATCACTAGGCTATTACTTCACTATCTAAGTGCAGACATGTTGAACAAAAACGTGTAATAGTCTTTTATGTGACTTTGCTATACACAAACGTCCGGCAACATTTCAGGCGTTATCAAAAACGCTTGATCGACATTACAGCAGTATTAATAACTTTGGACTTAGCAAAGTATGCATCATAACACTAATCAAGGAGTGCTTAAGTTGCAATATTTTCAAATGATCAGGTAGATATTTTCCACAAATGCGAGGTTTAGCCATGGACCAACGACTTGCTCTAGTTCTTGCCGTTTGCTTTATGAGCAAAATAAAGCAACCAGATTTAGAACGTCTTCCCCTGATGTATTGCAGATACGTCGATGATAGCTTCATTATAACATCAATACTGTCCGAAATGGATGAGTGTTTCAATCTACTGAATCGTCAATCGCAATACGTTATAGTTGTGAGGGAAACCCCTAAGAACGGTTGGCTATCTTATTTAAACACGAAAACTAAAATATCGGGTGGCATCGTCAGGGTGAAGTGGTCCCGCAAAGAAAGTTCTAAGAACGTTTTGGTCCATGCATATTCTGCACAACCTACAGCTGTTAAACGCGCAGTTGTAAGGAACATGTTCAGAATTGTACGTGATGTATGCACAGGCTCGGAAGAGCGGCATGGGTCATTGAGGCTATCCTCAACGATCGCTTGCCAAAATGGCTATGTGGTATCACAACACCACCAAAGGGTCCGCGCTGTGCAACGCAATGTGCCACGCCGAGATCGTTTACTCCTTTGTCTTCCTTTAATTTCTGATAATATCACTTCTGCCAGAGAGCGGAGCGTAGTTCGAGCTCAGCTAGAAGATTATGTTGTGCTTGTTAACATCCCGAATGGCAACATCAAGAGGCAGCTGGTCCAAAATAGGCTCTACGATAGGGAGTGTATATCAGAAGCCTGTGTTGTATGTTCTCACAATAAGTTGGGAGATTGCGCCAAAGTTGGTGTATGTGCGACTTACAATCAAGTATACATCGGGGAAACTGGAAAGGTACTGGCAGTCCGTATTAAAGGACAATTGGCTAGTAAAACGCGTGGTATTTTATCTAGTCCGTTAGGCAAGCACAGGGTTAAAGGGCATGGAGGGACCGACCTTGATGTTAAGCGCATGATTCTGGCGTATGAGAGCGACGTTTCGTCTAGGAAAGCGTTGGGAGCGTTCTGGATCTCAATGACAATGAATCCCGCACTGAATAGTCGAAATATAGTCGAAATGAGTGTCCCTCGATTACTAGTGACTTCTTGCCATTCCTTTCGCATTGTGAGCTATGGAATGACCGGTGGTGACACCTGTTATCGCCGCCGACAACGTATGGCAGGGGCGGGGCCTATTACCAACCCACGCTAAGGCACTCGCTTTTTGGATACCAAGGAATAAACGCGTTCCTCTTCTCTCTGCCTCTGTACGTTAGCATATAAATCCCCAGAACCACAGGACCGTGTGTTCCTAAGAATGACACTGATATACTTAGGGTCTCAGGCGTAGGTCTGAATGGGGAAAATGGATAGCACTGCGCGAATCTACACCCTTCATGTAGTGGAGGAACGTGTTTCGTTATTGCTGAGTCCTTGAACCCAAGGAGCTACGGGCCCTCGAAATTGGGGGTACAGAATTACACCGTCATCCGTACCCACCCTAACCTACCGTAATTGGCCGAAATTTGAAAAACGGATGTCAGATGTCAGAAGTGATCAGCACCCCAAATAACCTCCCAGGGCAAAGTTTAGACAAAGTATTTTTACTGCCTAAGTGACCTCCTTCAAGGGGATTTCGTGATGGTGCAGTTCAAAAATCTCTCTTTTTGGCCGTCGTCTGCCTTAACTAACCGATTATTTTCCTCTTCGCTATAATATAGAACGTTATTTTGAATGCAAAAGGTTTATATGTCATCACAGAGAGATCCCTATATCGATCATTATCACTATGATTCATAACTTTTCACATAATTGTGAGAAACATTATTTCTAGGAATCTGAGAGCCGCGTCTGTGATATCCACGCTGGTTTCGAATTTCTCCGTTATTGTAATAACCGTTATCGTTGTAGGATGGAGGATTGCGCTCGTGATATTCTCTATTAGTGTTGAAGCATTGAGAAAAATTCTGCAGTGAACTAACAGCAGAATTCCACTGTTGATGCTGGTAGTTTCCTTGATTTTGGCAATTTCGATTTGGACAGCATTTATTAATGTGTGCATTTTGAACGGCTTTCGTAATTGCATTATTAAGAGCGTTATCAATTATTCCGCTCTCGTGCCTCACAATTTCAAGTAGGTGACTTTTTTAGCAATTTGTTGCAGATCTTTGAAAGTCTGTGATCACTGCCTTTTCTTCATTACCGCAATTCGAAAATTTGTAGTAAGGCCGCGTACAAACTTTTCGCACATTATTTCTTTTCTTTCTTTCTTTTCTTTTCTTTGATAGGATTGCTTTCGGCAAAAGCGTCGGCAACTAAATCTCTCACCCGTTGACCATAAATGATCACGTTTTCGTCGGGTTCCTGCTTTGCGTGATAAATTTTCGCTTTCGCTAAATCGACATAGTTAGACTACGAAAGTCGTTTTTGAACTGGTGAACAACGTTTTTGTAATGCAGCTTAAAATCGTTATCATAGTTCTCGCATTTGATTTTTGCAGCTCCACTTAATTGTAGAGGAAGGAGCCTCGCCAGTTTCCGCTCGTTATATCCCGCCGCATCAGCTTTTTCATTCATCTCTCTAACAAACCACCGTTGACGTGTTGGTTCCGTTATAATTCGGCCAGCAGTGCAATGTGGAAAGAAGCAAATTCGCTATATTGAGTCAATATCGAAAGGTCTGCATGAGCTCTCAACAGGCCCCCTATTGGTACTTTATCATATCTCGCCATGTTCGTAAGGAGCAACCGTTCTATTAATTCCCGTGATTCGTTAGGAACTCGTCTCGTTAATTTTGCTTGATTTCTTTGCTTGGCGCAAGCAACTCGTTTCCCAGCTGGAGAGCTGTTCGGCACTAAGTAATTGTCTATTATGTTTATGAATCGCTGTTACGATGAAGAAATATGAGTCAGGTAGAGAGCTGAAAAAGCAGTAAGCAAAGAGCGAAACTGAACACAACAATCCTACTTCACTTACAACGAGGAATGTCTCTTAGATGACCTCAGTGTGAGTTACCGTCGTTTTTCTCCCTCAAGTGGGATTATCATAGCCTCGTCGACACCGATATTTTTAAGTGGGTACTTAGGTGAGCTCAGGTCGACGCCTTCCATTGTATGCTCGAAGCCACGTTTCGGTTCCTTTCCAATGCCAGCATAACCTAGTAAGCAGTAATCTTACCAATGGGCAAAGCTCTATTAACTTCAAATAAAATTAAATTTGAAAAAAATTTCGGTTTTTTTGGACGGCCTATCTAACAGAGCAAAATGTACCGAGTGAATTCACGATAGGTTACAAACTGAAGATTAGCATCATGAGCTATAAATTAGGCGTTTTAATAACCTAATAGTTAAAGATTTGATTAAGCTATTAACGTGATAACGAAAAAATGAATGCGAAGAAATCATCTAGCACGTGCGCCAAAAGGATAAAATAGGAAAAGCACGAGGTTCACAAGGGAGGAAGTTTTCACTCGGCAGTGACTCATGTGAAGAACGCATTTTCTGCACAATTAGTGATTTTTTTTTGAAGACAGCAGGTTGGAAAATACGATGTTCACTTCAAATCACAAACGCGAATAGCGAATATCGTACATTTCGCAATCGATAATAGAGTTTAAAAGTAGCATAAAGTAAGCAAACTTAAAATTTTGAAAATAGTAATAGTAATTTTTTGAAAATAGCTGTTAAGTTACATGCCCTGCCTCACTCATGCGTCACGATGAAGACAAACGAAGAAGAAGAAATGACAAAATATCATGCCTAGTGCAAAAAAATCAAGCCAGCATGCTTCATGAGAAATTTGCAATGTGCGTATGAGCGTGTATATCTCGAGATATAAATACGTTTTGATGGCCGTCAAGATTGAGTCTCGCCTAATGTTAACTTCTTTTAGAAACTTTGAGCAAAATTCTAAAAGGATGTTCCTGGGACCTCCATGTCATGCTTGCCTGAGATGAGAGTGAGGGTTTACAAACCTTTATTATAGATTTATATTTTTATGTACAGCAACGATATACAAAGTATGCAGTTAGGGAGACTGTCAACCTTCCAACCCACGTAAGGGCATGGCTTACAGAGACGATGACCACTATACCGTGACACCGAACACGTCGCCTAAAGTGCCTTGGGTTTCAGAAGACGTGCCGAAGACGTCTCCAATCTGCGAGAGGGGGGGGGGGGGTCAGAAACGTGCCGAACACGTACCTGAGGATTCAGATGATCGTCGACGGAAAGCCTTCACGGCAGGGGAGGCAATCAATATCGATAGGTATTATCGATTTTCTCTCAGACTTAACCTATCAGGGTGGGGGAGTTAAGTGATTATGACCGTCGACGGAAGGTTTCATAGCAGGTGGGATGTTTCGATCGGGAGGCCAATATCGGTCGACACTATCGATTTCCTGGTTGGTGATTTCGGTTTGGGAGACACGCGGGTATTACAGCCGACAAAGAGTGCATTATTCGGAAATTTTCGATCAGAGGCCAATATCGATCGATATTGCTGATCGTCGTTTGAAAGTGACATCCTGTGTTTGTGCTTGCGCGCTTGGCGCGTTGTTTTTAGTTCCATGTCGAGGACGGTTAGACAATTCGTCACTGATGTAGCGGCCCCGCGTGGAAAAAAAATTTCTGTGCTGTGGGACATCAGGAGGGCTGTCGAACAATCTAAGAAAAGAAGACACTAATTAGCACAAACATCGACATCACTGAACCGTCTGCAGATGATGCCGAGCGTAGTGGTGGTGGATCTGGATGGTTTCATTCTGCAAAACTACTCATCTGACCTTAAGGAAGGTAGAGCAAGTTTGGAACATGACAATTTTCTCAAATATTGCCTTTTGAACTGCCGGGGAGGAAGGAAAGCTGCACACGCGGAGAAGCTAGCTTAACGTGATTGCCGTTAGCTTAGTGATAATGCAAAACGTAGCGTGCAAGTGCGAGGCACGCCGATAGGCGTGACGAATACAAAAAACGGGAATGCGACCTAATGTATTTGTATATGCGCATGTCGGTCGGTGCGTCTGTCTGTCACCACGCTGAGGCGGGGTACATTTCGGAGTATAAACCGCACCAATGCGATAAAGAGTGAACAACCTTTCTACGAACCATCATGAAGACCCTACTCTACCATGTCCTACAAATTTCTATATTATTGTATGTGAGACCAGCTCTTATAGGGCAAATAGGCCTGAAGAAGAAAAGGAGAACCTTTGCTGTCGATGTGTTCTGTTGTCGGGTTTTGGGGATGCGGAGCCCCCATTCAAGCATTTGTCGGCGATAAGCGGCAGAACCTTTAGTGCTCAATATTACTAGTAGAATAAAAACTCAATATTATTTATTTATTTATTTATTTATTCATTTATCACTACATGGATAACCATGCACAATAAGAACAACAGATGTCATTATAAACACAAGTGAAAGTCATTGTAAACAGAAAAAAACAAAGCAAGCAACAAGAACCGATCGTAGATATGAAAACTACTAAGCTGCATCCTAAAGATATCGGTCAAAAAGTTTTTTATATTGCCTTAATGAATAAATTAATATTAATAATACATTTGAGTGTTTTCTCAACTTTGTAGTCAAGGTGTGCTACGCACTGATCTTTGTTAAACTACTGGGTCCAAAAGTAGTCCCTCCATACAATTGTCTTTGATCTCATCCAAAATAAAACGTCAGAAATAACGACGATTAGTGGACTCTCAGTGAGCATTTGGATTAAAAATCAGACGGTTTGCAGCCATTTTTTACTAAACGGAAAATACATACGTGATACATATTGCTGTATGTGGCACATTCTAATAGCCGTGTTACGCGTCGTTAGTATGCCAGTAGTATTTGGATAAAAACTTTGTTCAGACATTCGGCAACAAGGAAAATACGGACATTGAGTTTTTCCGTGGCACCGCTCTTTCGTCATACATTTCACTCCACGACAATCTGCGATATCATGAGGAACAATTTCGGAAGCGACTACAATTCGAATTCTCATCTGCAGGTAATGCTATCCGCCCTTGCTTTTGCACTTTTGTCCTTATCAGTGAATTAAACAAGAATACTGAATCGCTGTTTTTGCGACAAACTAACAACATGCAGTTCTATATTTCTGTCAGAGCTCTCCCCTAGTAATATTTCTGTATATTTTTATATCGTCAGCAAACATTTTGCACTCAACGCCATGTGAGGTAATTTAGAATTTTCTGAGAAGACGGCCAAATTTAGTTTTAATAAACTTTAAACGTTTACTGATCTGAAGTTATAGGTTTTGTTGGGAGCCTAGCCAAGCTTTTTCTTTAATCTCAAAAAGCATGGACAGATTTGGTGGAACGTTGCCTCCATTTATGGGTTGCCTCTAAAGTGGACAAACTGTTGAGTGGAACTGTGCGAAACTGATTTGAAAACTCATTCTTATCGTTGACATCAGAAAGAGCTTCTAAAATATATCTCCAATCAATTAAGCACAGGAATAGGCAAATGTCATCATAGGGCCTCGCCGTCGCTACAAAGAACAAGATTAAGCATATGATACCCAAGAGTTGGTTTGCGAGCTTTTCGGACAAGCTTGCTAGCGATGCTAAAATTGATGCTAAAATTGATAAACATCTGTGGTGCAGAAATTTTACTTAGTCAGTATATGGAGAGCTAAAGTCGCCTTTAATAACACATTGTTCTTCAAACGAGGCTAGGACACTTAAAACCTTGCTAATCGTAAGATGAATCGTACCATTGTGGGTGCATTTAGGTGTCCTGTAAACCGCAACCATTTCGATAGTAGACTGGAGTAGCTTTAAATCACAGGGAATATTTCAAAGGCATTATGGTAAGTTTCACACCAGACAACCTCAAATGCTACGGAATGTTTAACAAGAACAACAACACTACCTCCTCTCTTTTGAGCTCTGTCGCATCTCACAATGTAATAGGATTTGCTCATCTGCCCAAGAATAGTCTCCTGAGTGGCAGCTTCTGGTAATATGTGTTCGGCAAAACAACATTCAAGAAACGAGAGCTATCCTCAGCGGGTTTACCTAGCGTGTACACAATTTCAGACACACAGTCAATCTCTTGGTAATCGAATATTTGTTCTGCTGCCTCATAATCATGAGGAGCTCTTGCAAAAGACGATGGAGTGCTGGACTGTGATATACCACGTATGACTACTGATCGAAGGCATTCTTCCTCTTCGAAACTATCCTCGATAGGTGAAGGTCAAATAGAAAATTGGGCAGCAACCGTCTTGGGCATAGCAAGATCCTACTTAAGAGCTGCGTTTTCATAAGGAAGTCGAGGATTTTCAGCATTCAGCTCCAGGTTTTTAGCCTTTAAAGACGAAGGATGATCTGGCACATAGAAAATGTGATTGGTAATCTTTTTTAAGAACACAGGAGTTTTCTTGTTCATTCGCGGCTGCTCGAGGGCTGAAGAGATCTCTGCCCAAGCAGTTGCATCGAACTCATTCCATCTTCATTAAGAAAATAACAAAATGCCAATAAAAGGGTGAGCGAACAAAATATTGTCCGTTTCGAACTTCACGCTTAGATGGACAATGAAATGAAAATATGTAAAGTCAGTTCCTGGTCTCCTCAGCAAGGAAGACTGACTTTATGATATAAAGGAACTAACCTGTATTTTGCATTGGTTCCACAACACTACCACAAGCAATATCCGTGCACACACAACATCAAAATTTCATCAAAAGTATACATTCTCAAACTTGGGTAATTAAACCAATAAAAATTAATTGTTATTGCTTTTTGAATCCTTGAGCGATGAGTCGGTTGAAGAGGAAGACACCATCATTGAACGGCGGATCAGGAAACAGGATCAATAGCACAGAATAAGTGGCACCGAACGGACAGTACGACAACGCGGCTTGGAGTGAGTATCTATCATGCGCCGTGAGTGCCCTTGCGAGTGAATGCCTTAATGCCTATCCTGCGGACGCTGTTACCTTTCTCACCAAAAGCGTATCCGTACCATCGCAGGATAGCTTCGAGCATCTAAGCATCTACCGGCACGACACCGAACTTCTGCGAATACCATAGTTTCGAATGCGGTGTTAAGAACCGAATTCGTGTATACTTTTCAATGTTAACCTAAATGGGAGCCAGAATTTCTTTATCTCTTTCGAATCTATTGTCCACTCCATGCGCTAAACTGCAGGAATGCGATTTACACATTTAAATGTCACTGGTTTTTTATACGTACGTTTTGATGGTTGTGTATTCACATATCTGCAATCAGTCGCAGTTCTGCTCGTTAAAGATCGCCCCTCCGAAGTTGCAGCAGGTCGAGCGTTTCAGTGCAGCTAAAATCTAAATAGTTGTGGAAAATTAGAGAGAAAGAAGCATCAATAGTTTCTCGTATTCGGTTACCGACAGTCACGATTTTCGAAGTAACCTGGAAGAAGGGCCGACGCGATAGGTCAATCTTCGAGGTCGGTGTTCGACGTTACAAAGCCTGAGCGACGCAAAATCGACAAGATGGCATGGCTGTGGACGGACGATGCGAAAGTGAAGGTTTGAGAGAAGTCGTCAGTTTATCGGCAGCAAAGTAGCCGATAACTGGCAAAAGTACCAGAAGGCGAACAGGCTGCAAAGAAAGTCGTGCCCGTTGCGAAAGCCACTTATTCTGATGTCATCTAAAATCTCGTCGCGTGGTGGCGAGCCGCACCTCTGCCGGTTCTTTAAGAATTGCCGCCGCCAGACCAAGGAAATCGAGAAGTTCTTGTGGACGCCTATCTTTTGGCAGACCACAAAAAAGCGTTGAAACAAAGGCGTTATTACTTGGAGGAACATTCCACTTTGGAAATTCACATCCGGTCATATCTTCTACGGCTTCTGTTCACGGTGCCGTCCTCACAGTGGAACAAGCAGTGGATTCTTTCTTAAAAATTTTCAAGATTTAACAAAAACTGTTACGGTCCGTTTAGCTCCACTAGCTTATAGCCGAGCATTCTAAAAGATTATGCGCACGCGACCCTTTGATTCTTACGGGTCTGAAAGCAATGGTGAGATCAATGGCCCAGAGCAAAGGTAACAATGGCACCATTTAACAAATATGCCCTGTGCCCAGTAATTTACTATGAGTGTTTCCAACGTCGATTCACTAGCGAGGCAGCTGCTAACATCTCCGTTGTATTCGGCGAGGTTCTGTAACAAGATATTTAGTTAATCTATGACTCATGCAGTTGGAGGACGGAGATGAGGTCCCTCGAAAATGCTCCACACTTCCCACGTCCATTGTCGTATGACGAAGCATTGCGGCTGGCTCTGAAAGAAAAACTCAACGCGACTACACGTGAATTATCGGCGATTTTTGAATGTCCTCATTCCTCCGTCGGTGATCGTCTCTTACCAAGGAATGCCTTCCGCTCCCATAGAACATCGGACAGAAATCTATGTCATGTAAAAGCGCTTGAAACGCTGACTGCAGATCAAATTTGCTAACTGGGTCTTCTAAGCAAGTACAGGCCAGTGAAAATTCGCGTTGTCCACTGCATGCCGCGTGTGCTGATAAAGCGTTGGGCGGGGTGTTGTGTAATCAGCGGAACATTAGGCCTATGTTATACTTCGGCGACACCGTCGGTGACAGTGTTGAGCGGCTGCTACGCAGTGCGATGCAACCCGCATTAGGCTTCGTGCATACTTCCCGTCGCCGCGATGGAATCGCGGCGATGAGTTTTGCAAGGCGACGCGAAAGAATTTGAACTTCTCAGTGCTCGTCGCATCGCTCATCGTTCTGCAAGGGAGCGCGACGGCGATCTGCCCAGGACCAACGCTAAATACCGCGCGCGGCGCGAAAAGTATGCCATGCCCGTTGTGAGCGCGGGAAGCCATCGCGCATGCCGACCGCCACTGTTGCGGCGGCCGCGGCGAAGTTTCCTTTGACTATTCGACCGCGTGCGGCGGATTGGCATGAACTGAGCGCCGCGATGGCATCGCGGCGATGGAAGTATGCCCCGGCCTAACACAGCGTAGGCGACGGCGCCGCCGACAGCTTCGCAGGTGTGTTATACTCCCTCGCCGACGACGCTGTCGACGACTGACAACATCGTCGGTGACGACTCGTCGCCGTGCCCAGCACAGCGGGAACCTGTCGCTGGCCGTCGGACGGCATCATTGCGCATCTCACTGTCATCTAATAGTGATAGAAAACTCGCTCGGATGGAGTACTTTGATTCTCTAAGCATCAGTGATAGTGCCACTGCGAGAAAATGAAAAGTGAGGTGTTGTATAATAGTATGCAGTGACCACAATGGCCAGAACATCAGAGAGCAGAGGACAGAAATTCCGTACATCCCTGGTGCTGACCGCCGCGAGCGACGGGCGCGCCCTGTGCGGCGGCGCATCGCATTTTCGCTCATCGCCTTCTCACACGCGCACCCACCTACACGCATATTTCATCCGGCGGCGCGGGCCTACGCACCTTTTTACCCCTGATGCTTGACGGCGCCTGCCCGCCCGACGCAGAGTTCGGCGGCTGCTCAGCGTCGATCGGCTGGTACTTCGGCACACTAGGTAGTTCGTGTTCTGTTCCGCTCGTCATCCGCCAGAGTTCCAGCGAGGCAAGCTACATGTGTAGCTCGGCCACCACTGCAGATGTTTCAACATTCATTGGTGCCTTCTTACATCACGCGAGAGGCTACAAATAATCAGGAGACCCACATTACATAATTTCATTTTAATTGGGTAATTCATTTTGTGCTTTTCGCAAGCAGGTGTTTTCGATTTAAGGGTCGGGTTTATGTTCACGTGTAAATTTAGTGTTTGCGTCACTTGGCCTTCTGAATAGCGTTTTTCACTAAAGCCTTATTTCACCTTTCCAGCAAAAAATCGCATTTATATGCTGCGTTTAGTCGCCGATTTTTACAGGCGTTGTAATAACGTCAGTGATTTTTAAACTGAAATCGTAACGTAAAAGGAATAAACAATACGATGTGTTTCTTGAGAAGTACTGTCTATCGATTGCAAACGTATATTTCAAGGCTTGATACGACTGTAGGTACGAAACCGAACCACGATCAAACATGGAGTTCGAATTTTGTAAGAAATTTGCGACCCTCACCCCTCTAAAGCAGTACTACCGCGTTAACTCCAACTCAATTGTAGGCTTTTTATCCTTTTTCAGCTTTTAAATGGCTTTGTGTCTCTTAAAGAATTGTCTTTCCTGGTGTGGTTTCGACAACAATCCACATTTTTCTACCTGAATGAGCGACATCCTGATCTGAAATTGTACTCTGTAAAGCTTCTATGTTCATTGCTGATGATGATTTAACTGCTTATGTTACGATTTACAAGATTTTTAATACAGTTTATAAAGATTTTGTGAAGCGCTCTTCGAATCGTTCATGGTTACATAACTGAATGCTCGACTTGCCAGGATAAGTAATTTTTCCCGCCTGAAGAAAACGTTAGGAGGCAAAATGACCCCTCAAAATTTCGGGCCCCAGTTATTATACAGAAAGGAGATCAAGTCTTTCTGCAGTGCTCTTCGACATAATCTCAACATCTCTGTTTCTCATTAAATTAGAATGCCTTTCTAATCTGTAGGAGCCACTTACACAAAAGTTAGATTTTGTCAAACAAATTTATATGGGTTTTGCAAGTACATACAATATGCGAAGACAGGTTTTTTTCTGCAACGATCTTCTCTTTGTGGGAGGGAATTCTATTTCTTTTCGATCTTCGCGGAAAATCTTCAAAATACCGGACTCCCCCAACCACATAGAAGCTTTTACTTTTAGACGCTAGTTTTCAGGCAGCAGAATTGCTTTTCTTCTATTTTCTAGTATGCTGTTATATATTCAGAACTCCGAAAACTTAGAATTATATCCGATTACTGCAGATGACCACGTTCTCTAACTTCGCCGGTTGCATGCGAAGGCTATGTTGTCATGGACGACACCTGTCCCTAGAAGCTAAATTTTACTATTTAAAAATTCAAACACTGTTTGTTATACAGTAAAAGACCTAACTTTTCTGAGAGATCTTCGATAAGGTGGTTCGATTTTTGCGTAACATTTTATGGCAAGTGAGGCAACATTGTACCCCTGATCCTATAGAAGATCGTGACAGAAAAACTTAATTTTTTCTGCATATTATTCAAGAAAATCATAAGTGGTAAAATTTCACCTCTACAAGTGTTCTCCATTAGATGGAAAAGCGTTTCAGTTTCATGAGAAACTACGATTATACGACACGATACGACTTTAATCCACCCCCACAATCATATCGATGAGCGCTGCAGAAAGACTTGTTCTTCTACTGAATAATAATCACGCTCGAAATTTACGGGGTTTAGTCTCACCTCCTTACTTTTTCCCCTTCAGGTAGGTAGGAAAAAATTCCGTAACAAGTCAAGCCTTCGGTAGAGACTTCATGGTCGATTTGAAGAGCTCTCTAAAAAATCTTTGTAGAGCAAGCACTTAACGCACTCACCATTAGCAATTAGCATTTAGATTTCCTACAGCAAAGTTTTGTCGTTCCTTCGGGTAAAAGAATGCGTCGTTGTATGAAATTGTGTTAAAGTGGACGCGCAATAGAACCTTGATTGATTCGAAGACTGCTATCAGAAAGCCTTTATTCTATACTGTAGAATTATCAAAATTTGAAACTTTATAGGAGTCAATTACTCATAACATGTCCCATCCAGGAAACAAGACTGAGTCACCTGGAATGTGCCGTTTAGCTAGCGAGCATGGTTCAGTGGCGATTTAAGTAGTGTCAGTAACAATGTTTTCATCTCTATAGCGGTGTGCAACCGCTCACGAAAAGCTATGGACAGCACATAAGCACCCGTAGGGGGGTGGAGCTGGTGCATCGCTGAGGCGACGTAGAACGACAGCTTAAAATCTGACAACAATCCACAGACCCCAGAGTGATGGAAGGCTTGGTTGGCCAGCAAATATAGCGTGTCAGATAGTGCCTGAAAGGCCCGCTCGTTTTGGATGTTTGTGTAAAGTGACGTCACATCAAATGATTCTATTAAACAGCGCCCACAGAAGTTTCAGTTATGTTGTGACTCAGGGAATTTGTCCGTATTGGGCATATGAGCGGTATTTTGGTCAACACCTGACACAGTGCTGTTAATGAACAACACAACTTATTGTATGTCTTATGTCAGCAACATGTTGAGAATGTAGTTGGTATGCCCCAACGAATATCAAAGGTCTTCACGATTCGCTTAGGATATAGCTGTTTTAAGCTACTATAGGATGTTAGTCGCAATCGAACATATCACGCTAACTACCACAACAAACTTCTCGTGAACAAGATACCCTTTCTGCTTCCGTTCACCTCCGATAGTGAGTGCTGAGTAGAAAACAGGTGGTAGCCAGTGAGCGTCTATTGCGTCCCTTTCTGCTGTGCTATGCTGTTTACTACATAAGGCATTTGAACATACACAACGCCTAACACAACCACGTAGTTTGGAGTAGGTATTCTTTCTCAAGATTTTTTCAAAGAACTTTCGGACTAGAGTGGCCTGGAACAGGGTCAAGCTTGAGGTTCGGGAATCGAAGGGGGGGGGGGGGTCGTAGTGCGGTCTCGTCTGGAGGGGGGGGGGGTCGTACTCTTTCGGTTTTGGCAGAGGACTCTCTCCAAATTCAGGTTTTTATATGATGTTTGCATCTATTAATAAGTTGTTTTTTCCAGGTGTGACTACGACAATGCGGAGATATACAAGCACTTGCGTTTCCTGGAGTTAAAAAAATAGGATTGAATATCAAAAAATTTTAATGCCAATTACTGTGCAGTGAAAAATAAAGATTTCCAGTCTGCAGATTTATAGTCAACAATGAGAGATTTTCATTTTTTCAGATTTTCCCAGGACGTCATGGACACGGTAGTTTTCTGCCTGATGAGCGACATCTGCTTCCAGAATTGCACTCTATAAAATTTCAAGTGTTAATTACTGAGGACGACCTAAGTGCTTTCCCTACAAGATTTTTGAAGCGCTCTTCGAATCAATAACGGAATGGCAACCGAAGGACGGACTTGCTCGAAAAGTAATTTCTCTCCTGCAGGAAACAGTATCAGAAAATGAAATCGTACCCTATATAATTTTAAGCCCGTTTGACCCACAGTGATAAAACTATGTTTCTCTGAAACGATATTCTATATGATCAGACGTCTCGATTTACCGAAAAGATATCGACACACTAATCACATGGAACACGTTACTTTTAGAACCTGCCTTTTAAAGCATAGAAAACACATCTACTAAAGCTTTATGAATTTTCCAGGAGCCCCAAAAAATCTCCGTGTCACGGCAGTTTAGTGCGGCTACTGCGTTCTCTGACATGACCAATCGCAATTGAAATATGGATGGACTCCACGCTGGAAATTTTTTTCTGCCTTCTGAAGGACAGGACAACAGAGAGTGGAATTGTATCATATAAAATTTTAAGTCATGCTTAACATACAATAAAAACTATGCTTCTCCGCTGCGGTGAAGATATGACGAGGATGGATCGCATACAAAATTCTCATTTTTCATGAAAATATTATTTTTTAGCCGAAGCAGATCACCCATACGGATAAAATTTAGCCACAAGAACCTAGAAGTTTTGGTCAATTCACTGTGAAAAAATTGTGATTTTCTGGATAGAACAGGTTGAATCGACCTCTGGTCGACTTTGCACCAACGTCATCGGAGCATAAAATTGAACGTTCACAAAAAGGTTCATAACTCAGTAAGTTTTTCGAATTTTGAAAATTCTTTTAGCTTTTCATAAAGTAGATAAAACGTCCTTTCTCACTGTGTAAA
This sequence comes from Heligmosomoides polygyrus polygyrus, assembly GCA_947396885.1. Classification (NCBI taxonomy): domain Eukaryota; kingdom Metazoa; phylum Nematoda; class Chromadorea; order Rhabditida; family Heligmosomidae; genus Heligmosomoides; species Heligmosomoides polygyrus. Next base: position 37,808,057 of record OX377206.1, read on the forward strand.
AATCGTTTTCCAAAAAAGGAGTCGTCACGCGTGGCGGTTGGTTCAATTTTTGAGCGAAAAAATTGAAGTGGCTTCACAAAAATATTCATAACTCGACTAATTTTTCGAAATTTAAAAATACCGCTAGCTTTGCAAAAACTAGAGGAAGAGCCCTTTCTTGCTATATGAGAATTAATGTCCAAAAATTTGGTCTTCATGCGCGGCAGGGGAGGCTCAATTTCGGTTCCATGTCGCGAAAATACGTACCGAAAATCGAACCCCCCTCGCCCCGCATGAAAACCCCTTTCTTGGAAAACGGTTCTTATATGGTTAGAAAGCATATTTGCTCTATTTTTTAAAGAGCGAGCGGAATTTTTGATTTTTGAAAAAATAGCCGAGTTATGATCAATTTTTGCAAGTCGTGAACTGAATCCTTCACCGGCGTCATCGGAGTGATTTCACAAGAATGTTCATAATTCGGCTATTTTTTTAATTTAAAAATCCCGCTCGCTCATAAAAAAATAGGGCAAATGTGCTTTCTAAACATGTAAAAACCGGTTTCCAGAAAAGGGATCTTCATGCGGAGCGGGGGGGGGGTGTTCGATTTCTGGTCGATTTCGGCAAAAATCGACCAGAAATCGAACCCCTCCCGCCCCGCATGAAGGTCCCTTTTTTACTAAAAGTGTTTGTAACCATAAAGAAGCGCTGTTTATCTACTTTTCAAAAAGCTAGCGGCATTTTTGAATTTCGAAAAATTAGTCGAGTTATGAATATTTTTGTGAGATCACTCCGATGACGACGGCGAAGAGTCGATCCGCGATTCAGTTCACGACTTGCAAAAATTGATCATATCTCGGCTACTTTTTCGAAAATCAAAAATCCCGCTCGCTCATTAAAAAATAGAGCAAATATGCTTTCTAATAATATAAGAACCGTTTTCCAAGAAAGGGGTCTTCATGCGGGGCAGGGGGGTTCGATTTTCGGTACGTATTTTTGCGAAATGGACCCGAAATCGAACCCCCCTTCCGCGCATGAAGACCAAATCTTTGGACATTAATTCTCATATAGCAAGAAAGGGCTCTTCCTCTAGTTTCTGAAAAGCTAGCGGGATTTTTAAATTTCGAAAAATTAGTCGAGTTATGAATATTTTTGTGAAGCCACTTCAATTTTTTTCGCTCAAAAATCGAACCAGAAGCCGCGCGTGACGACTCCTTTTTGGAAAAGATTTTTACAATGTGAGAAAGAGCGTTTTATCCTCTTTTTGAGAAGCTAGAATAGCTTTCAAAATGCGAAAA
>OX377206.1:37809530-37968576 GCA_947396885.1 Heligmosomoides polygyrus polygyrus
TTCATTTATTCCATTGCAATAATTTAAATATTGCTTTGGTCTGATTTGATGGTTACGCTCTACGTGCTGTGACAAGATTGTTGCGTAATCGAATGTACCATTATTTATTTATTTATTTATTTATTACTAACTAGGTTCCAAGTTCGGAATTCTTGCTCAGGCCAACCAAAAATCAATCCCTCCAGGGTCCATGAATTGGTACCAGACTTTTCTGGGAAGGATAAAGTGCTGACTTGTTCATCGGTTGGCCACCACAAGCTTTTCTCTTTTTTCTTCGGCTGGCCAAGCAAGCCTTTCTCTTTTTTCTTCGGCTGGCCACCGCATTGTATGACCAAAATCGCACTCAAATCGCCTACGTGACACCCCGTCGGAGTTTAGAAAGCACGGCGCATCCCAGAAGGAATTGAGAAGTGCCGTTCTTTATCTTTTATTCTTTATATGTGTCAGTCAAACGAATAGGGTCGTATGGACTACTGAGCCACTTTGGCACGGGACAGAGGTGTCACATTGGATGCTTGTGACCTTTACTAGCATTGATATCTTTCAGTTCCTAAACACAAATCCCAATCCCCTTAAAGCACATTACAACATAACCAGAGCTGCCTCACAAACACAAATGTAAGGACAAAGGGCAAAAAAAAACGGTGTTAATCAAATCCATAAAGGGTGCGCCAAGCAATCCAATTCTACGGGATATCGTAGATGCAATTTGAAATTTGGCCTAAGCAATGACTTGCTTGGCCAGCCGATGGAATAGTTAGTGATTTTCCTTTTCTGAAAAGTTTGATACCCATCCTTCGACCCCGAAGGGATGAAAGGCTTAGTTGGTAATGCATTAAATCCCACCTAGAATCGTCCCACTGTCTGATTATCCATCTATTTGATTTCGCCGAGCTAATGCGGATCAGTAACCACATGACAACTCATTCGATACTGTAGATTTCTTCTCATCTTAAGAGATGACTGTTGAAACAGGAAATCGTGCGAATATGTTAGCCGGTAGATAGGCTTTGTAACAAATAGGTAACATCCATCCATCAGCCAATAAAAAGTAAAGGGCAAAGGATAATCCCTTTTTTACTCAACCCCTTTAGGATGCGCCACGCATTCTACTCCATGGAATGCCGTAGAAGCGATGTGAATACGTATTTGGCCTTTGCAATGACTTTCTTTGTAAAGCTAAGCGACTAGTCGGTGCTTTTGCTTTTCCAAAAAAAAATTAAAAACCCACCGAGCTCGAAGGAATGGATGGCTTAGTTGGCTTAGCGGGAAATTCCGACCAGTACAATATCACCCGCGTCATGCTGTCAAAAAGGCGGTTTGCTATGGAAAAATCCGTCGCAAACCGTCGCATGCTCATAACTCCTTTTATTTTAAGCTGTTTGAGAAACCGTAAGCACCGTTCGACTTGTCTCCGCGAGATCCACATAAGCATATATAAAATTTTTCCAGACCACCTCGTTTCCGCCGTGGGTGGCCTAAAAACAACTGCAGCAGGCTTTTGCGATTAGAGCATCTTATTTTCCAGACCTGCATGCGACGTGCAGTGTTTTCGGAGTATCTCAGGCATGGCATACGTTGTAGTTCTCTGTCATTCCTGGAATGCTCCGAGAGTGCGCTGTGCACAATGCACATACGATCGAACCTATCAATCGAATGGTCGGAAGCATGTCCACTGGGTTTCTATCTTCGCTTAATGGAAAATGTAGAGCCTTCAAGGCTATCTTGCACCGTTTGGAGAATTTTATAGGAAAATTACGGCCATCCTATGTATGATTTGCTCCAGTCAGTCCAAAGAGCCTTTGGAGTGCGCCGTATACAATGTATGTAGGATCGAGCCTACCAATCGAGTGAGCGGAAGTGGTTCAAATGTCGTGCTAAACAGCAGAGCTTACACTCATCAGGTGCTTTAGTGCACACACTGAGAGCAGATTTTACAAATGAAGAGGTTTTATGAAGCGCGAAGGGAGAGTGCGCAGTACACAATGCATATACGATAGAACCGTTTGAAATTAGAATAGATTAGAAATTTTTGCCTACTCAAAGGAAATGTCGGGCGCGTGTAGCGCAGTCGGAGGAGGCGAGGCTGTCGCGTGCACCCGATACCAGGTTTCTGGTTCGGATTTCTCGTCCAGGCCAACCAAGCCTTCCATCCCTCCGGGGTCGGTGAATTGGTACCAGACTTGTCTGGGAAGGATAGAGCGCTGACTTGTTCATCGGCTGGCCACCGCAAGTCATTGTATGGCCAAATACGCATTCATGTCGCCTCCACGACATCCCGTAGAAGTAGAATGCGCTGGCGCATCCCAGAAGGGATTAAATAACGCCGTCCTTTATCCTTTATCTTTACCCAGGAAATGCTGTACTCTATCCCGGCGAGACTTCAGACTGAGCCGTGAACAATCCATATAATTAGAATCGAACCTGTCAACTGAGTGTACTCGACAGCTTGTAGAGTGAGGCTTTGTGGAGTTCTATCAGAAATTTCCAGCCGCACCACTCAGGAACTGCTGTACCCTGTTCCAGGGAGACTTTAAAGTACGATGTAAACAATGCATATATTTAGAATAGAACCTAACAATCGAATGGGGCGACCGCTCCTAAGCACGCGCGGGTGAGTTCGTAGCGCAATAATTCTATTAAGTTCGAATCTTTCCGGCTGCATCTCAGCACTTTCCCAGACAATCCCTTTCCAGACAAGTCTGGTATCAATTCATGGACCTCGGAGGGATTTAAAGTTTGGTTGGCCTGAGCAAGAAATCCGAACTTGGAACCTAGTTAGTAATAAATAAATAAATAAATAAATAAATAAATAAATAAATAAATAAATAAATAAATAAATAAATAAATAAATAAATAAATAAATAAATAAATAAATAAATAAATAAATAAATAATGGTACATTCGATTACGCAACAATCTTGTCACAGCACGTAGAGCGTAACAATCAAATCAGACCAAAGCAATATTTAAATTATTGCAATGGAATAAATGAACGTGAAGACCGAGCCGAATCAGAATCAATAGTACCGTGCATCTAACGGCACTGTGCAGTTCCTTTTAATTGGAACAGTACCGCTGGGTCTCGCACCCAGGTGCGAGGAGGCCTTGATCGGGCGCGGGGCGATGCACGCGGAGCCCAGGTGGAGCCGAACGCTCCCAGAACTCGACCTCGGCAGAAAAGGCACAAAATGTCGGATCTCTTCAAAATTTATAAAACTATGATGTTGGGAAGCGCTTCCAATGGTGACATGTGCTGTCTTAAGCATTTGAGAGACAGACCGGCGTGGAGTCCTAAATCTTGAAAACAACGAGTTCAGGAAGTTGTACTTTTTCCTGAGTTTAGACAATGAGCTTGGCTCTTCGTATCTTTCTTGTGTCGGAGCCACTGAACCTTGTTTTGCCAAGAAAAAATCTCAACACTCTAGCCTACTTGTTTAAAAAGTTACGGAATCGAGAAAAGAGGGGGAAATCCATTTCTTGGAGTGAAGTGCATGGTTAAATTTTTTTTGCAATTTGAGGATGACACACCTGCACTTCCTCCATATGCATTAGAGTTCAGAAGAAGTTTCAACCTTGTAACTTCCTTCTTAAGAAAGTTATAGTACCTGCTACAAAGGAAAAGCTCATTGCTGGTCAAAATGGAGGTTGAGGATGCGAAACCTGGACATCTCTATAGATAAGATACATTTTCTAAGTCGATAGAGCTGCAAAGAAATTTTCAGTCATACAAAATTAGCTATTCCCTGTGCGAGCGGTAGCGCAATTGGAGATCACGCCGGCTGTCACACGCTGGAGAGTCGAGGTTCTCGGACTGGCCGCCGTGTAGACCAACCAAACCTTCAATTTTCCAGAGTCAGTAATCGGTATCCTAGCCGTGTCTAGCAAGGGCAAAACACTTATCCATGCCGCTATTCATTGTGTGCACCAAAAACAAATTCAAATCTTCTCTACGATATCTGTAGAAGTAATATTCATGGCGCGTCCCAATTAGAAATTTTCATCTATTATGCATCATCTTCCGTGATGTGACCAGATAAAGTCAATTTTTACCAGTACTCGGCAGATAAAGGAAAAATTTGTTAGTTCTTATTAGAATAATCAAAAATAAAATAAAAAATAAAAAATATTATAAAGTAGAATAAGATAACTATGGTCTTTTAAGCTTCTCGGTCTACAGAATTTTCCATAAGGGGGACCTGCTATCAACGCGCTGGCATCAAATCCGCGCGCATAAGTGTCCTTTGGGCGCAATTAGTGGAGACGTCCTTCGCTAATGAGTATCCCCTGGCGCTTTCGAAAAAATGGTGGTCAAAAATGGAGTAGCGAAAAATATTTTTGTGGCGCTGGGTAGATCTCGTCGAGGAGATCACGAAAGTATGTCAGTTTTCTAGAAAGGATGAGTATCAAGACGGCTACAGCAAAAGAACAGAAAGAACGCGGAAAACGCGCCTTCCGCGCCCTTTTTCCAATCCTTATGGTGGTTATTGTAGCTGCAGATCCTTGTCCTTCTTTGCTGGTTTTCGTCACTAACCAAGGAACTACCTAAAGTGTAGGTCTGAACCAGCAATGCGTTGTACAAGAAAAGAGCCGCCTCCCTCTCGAAAGTAATGTACCGCAAGTATCTCGACTCGAGTACAACTTTGAGCAGAGTTATTGCCCTGAAAGCTGCACCATTGAAGCAAAGTGGTGAAGCAAGAAAGAAAGCTGGTATCTTATCACTCTCGAGCTCATTGCTCTCTCGGAGCTGTGTGACCGGTCGGCCGAGTGGATAGCGTAGCGTACTCACCAGCGAAAGGCCAGGGGCTTGGATCCTGTGTGGTACATGTCTTCTGCATACTCGCAAACATCATGTTCATGCGAGGGGTGCATGCGCTGACAGTAGAGCAGGCCAACAGCATGTTTGCATATTCTTCTATCTTCACTGTACCTTGTCGCCCATTGATCATCGAGTTGCTGTAATCAATAACGTCCCCATTCATTTCTGTCCTATGCCAGGGTACTCTATTGAAACAAGCTTGCTGTAGATCACGATCATTCGTTTACGGCTTTTACGAAGAAGTCCGAGCGTTCTGGTGTTGCTTTGAACCCTCCCCCGAACCCAGTCGCTGACCCCCGTCCAGCAGGTGCCTACAAAACGCATGAAGTGCCGGCCAACGTAATTTTCGAGCGCATGCAGCAGCGTCTCTAGATCTCGAACGTCGAGAAGCTGGGAACTCCGGAGCGTTTTTTCATTTGTTTGAATCGTGTAACTCCAAGCATCGTCCTCTCTATTCCACGCTGAGCGATATTGATGACTTGCTCATCCTGCCTTTGTATGGTACGTTAGCGCAGAAAGGAGCAGTAATGTGGAATTGGTGGGCATGGAGCCAGACGTTCCTCGTCTTCTTCAGGACTTCTTCGACGCTCTTGATAGCACTCTCGCCCTTTTCCATGGAGACCGTCTTCGTGAGATTCACCTGGAGTCCTATGCTCTTAGATGAAGGAATTCGGCCAGCATTTGCTCCTGTTGACTAATGCTTGGTGTTATAAACATAGTTACCTTTCTGGTTTGGCAGGACCCGAACCAAGATCCCCGAATTCGGGTTGCTCCCGGAAACCGGCCTCTCTCCGTTACACCTACCAAATATGAAACACTAGTTTTCAACAAGCCAAGGTTGTTTGTTTTCCGTACCAGCTTCATGTGGTCTGGTCAAGACTAACCACAAGTCTTCCATCCCGACTGGATCGGCGGTTTGGTACCAGACTTTTTTCGAGAAGATAACCAACCTTTATCCTTCATAATGGTTAAGAAATGTAAACCTGTTGTTTACCTGCTCTACCATTAGCGCATGCACCCTTCGCATGAACATGAAGTTTGCGAGTGTGCAAAAGACGCTCCATACAGGGTCCAAACTTCTTACATTTCGCTCTTGAGCCCGCTACGCTATCCACTCGGCCGAAGTCGACACATGGCTCTGAACGAACAATGAACTAGAGAGTGATAAGATACAAGCCTTTTTGCTTGCTTCACCACTCCGCTTCCATGTCCCGAGTACAACTTTGAGCAGAGTTATTGCCCAACTTTTACGGACCATGACTCTGCTCAAAATTGTACTCGGATCAGGATAATTGCGGTTCATTACTTCCGAGAGACAGGCGGTTCTGCTCATATACGTCGCGTTGCTGGTTTAGACCTACAATTTAGATAGTTCCCTGGTAAGTGTCTTGAATGCTTCCCATTAATGGGACGGCTGTATAGTCGGCTTTGTTTGTGAAGAGGATCGTTGAGGTGTTGCAGGTTGTTGTGGTGACGCTGAAGCTCAGGGAGTTGTGCTGACATAGCGGAAGTGGATTAGATGGTGGCATCCGTTGTGAAGTTCTGTGGTTATGACGGGCGAACTGTTGCGTAGTGAGACGAACGAGATCCTTTGAGGTGGTTCGGGATATAGGTATAGGTGCTGGTGCACTTCTAGCATTAGGAACGGATAAGGATGCTGTTATCGCTGGTCGCTAAGTTGTGAGGGTGATGACGGCTCATTGCTAGAAGTTGATCCGGAATTGGAATGAGGAGTAGAAACAGCAGTAAATGCTTTGGTAGTTTCTGAAGTCTCTTGTATATGAAAATCTAGAAAAGAAAACTTGCTGGACAGTGTTACCAACAGCCGACACATTTTTTCTGAAGCGACTTCTGGATTGTGGCTGGTTTGCTCGCCCTTGTTGACGTAGCAAAGCTTTGCAAAAAGACCTGTTAATGGGTCCATTGCCAGGACTTGAAGAAGACCTGTTAATGGCTCCATTGCCAGGACTTGAAGAATATTATTTACTCGGTTCATCAGGAACATGAGGTTTTGAAGATGGTTTACGAGGTGCATTACGAGGCTTAGTGATGTTAGGACTATCAAGGCGATTTCCATCAGTTTGGCTTTGGGTGATTCCACACCAATTCATTGCTTGTCATAGATTCATGTACGCTCTGTTGCAGCATTCACTTTTGGCGAGGAAAGAATAGGAAGGGGTTGTACTGGAGGAGCACTGTGAGCTTTCTTCCGGATCAATGCTGGAAAGGGCGGATGGAAAGGATGAGCGTTGGTTTATATTCAGCAGCTGACGACTGATTTGGTAACGGAGACGAGTGGTATTTTCTGCATCAGGACGACTTCTCGCTTGCATTTTTCTTTGGATCGCTGTAGTGTAAACGTTGCAATTCATGGCATGGCATTGTGAATCGGAGAACAGTAGAGGCAAGCCTAGCGTTCACTTTCGAATGACCATTGGCAGACGTGGGAAGCAGAGCATCCGTATCAGGTTTGATATAGAATCATAGCTCTTGATGAGTCTACCAAGCGGTTGAGACGGTCGGTTGCCTGCCACGGTATTCGGCTTCGGATAATACGGTTTCTTCTCGGACGATGTCGGTGTGTAGGTTTAGCATTTCTGAAGGAGCAAAGTTTTGACTATGATACGCCTTGTCTGCATCATCAGGCTTTGCACTCTAGGCTCGTTGAGAAGAATAGCACCTAGTTCGATTTCCCTTGAGTAGTCTTCATAATCTAACCGGAGAATGAGCGAAAACATCATGTTCTAGAGTTGCGAAAGTTGTCCTTCGGAATCACAGACCGGTAACTGAGATATTCTTGTACAAAGAATATGCCGCATTGTAAACTTCGTCGTCGTAATGGGTTTTCAAAATATCCATGGCAACGTTGCAGTTTGCGGCTATCGCCGATCGTTCTTCACAGATTGCAGGGCGGGGGTACGAAGACCGGATTTCAACAAGGAAAATTTGTTCGCATCATCAAGTTGAGATATGTTACCCACGAGAGTTGCGAATCTTGCAGATAATCGAGCAGGTTTCCGTCGAATGATGTTAGCTCCATTTTGGAAAGTACTGAATCGTCTACGATGTCAAACAATAGGGAATACCCTTGTGGGTTCCTTCTAGTGAGCTTTCTGATCTGGTCGACTTCTTAAAAGGTTCATCTCGTGGAATTCATGAGGTTTGGAAGCCGTTTGACTAGTGACACCAAGTGAAGTGATTCCAATCAGACGAATAAATAGAAATATGCTGCCACGCGGAATAAGTAGTTGGATGCGACCGAACGCGATGGAATCACCTCAAACTTGGGTAATTAAACCTTTATTTTAAATATATACATAAAACAATACGCGCGCGACTAACGCATAACACATTAGAGCATCGAAGGTAACACAACACTATAGAAACGGACTGATATGGAAAGCAAAATATGACTACAACTATGAGGAACAAACAAGGTAGCAAAATACACTTCAACAAGAGCAAAAGAACACTAGACAAAACCTAAACCAGCCAAATGAATGAGGACATTAGAAACGATTATTAGAGTCAAATCCCCACTATAGGAAGATACTGAACCCACAGGAGGAAATGGCAGGGCGACACAATGCAATACAAGCGCATCTGAGCAACTAGCACAACACAAGATCAGGATTCATGCATCGCAATGAGATAGGATAACAATGCAACAAGAGATAGCGACACGATTACACGAACAACACACAAAATACACGAGAACAATAAAATATGCACAAAATCGGAACCCAGAAGGACACGCGCAAAGAGTGCGAAGGGAGAAACCACGGACACATACACGCGCAGAACGACAACCCCTCCTAACGACCCCTCCCTGACGCGCACAGCCGCTCGAATGGCCGCCAAGCCCATGAAGAAGGCTGGGAGCGCTGATTCCTAGGAAGACCCTGAAAATCAGGAAACCCAGAAAAATAGCCCGGCGAAGGAGGAGACCCAGAGCGCGCGCGGCGGCGGTCGAAATGGGGCGCGGAATCCTTCAAAGGAGACGACTTGTCGTCACTCCGGCCCGCGTTGATGTGGTCCTCCGTCCTTGCTGGTCCCGCTGCTCGCTGAAGAACTGCCACAGGCTCGTCAGCCGTCGTCCGTTGTCCTCCAGCGTCAGCCGTCGTCCGTCGTCCTCCAGCGCTGACCCTCGTCTATGGGAATCAGGTCCTCGACCACTGTTCCCTTCATTCTCTGACAGTCGAAGCACCTCTTGTGCCGACACTTGCATCGCTGTCCGCCTGGGCAGAAATCAATATACCTGAAACACGCGCGATCTTGGCTGATGATGTCATCGCGCATGTCTTCGTCGGTAATCCTTGGGCATGACTCCCCGTAGTGCATACCCTCTTCGCCGAAAAACGCGCAAACGAGGTCCGGATGCATCCTGCACTCAACTTTTGCTGCTCGTCGCGCACGACGTCCTCCGCCTCAGCAAGATCTGACCCGGACCCTTCGATCGGTTGGAGATTTAAGTCTCCTTGGTCCTGCTCGTCGTCGGATACCAACGCTGGTATCTATTCCATCGGGTCGTCGACTGACACCCACGTAACCGAAACTACTGGTAGAACGTTAGAACGCGCCAATTTCCTGTAATCCACTCTCCTCGTTGGACGGAAGTTATAACGTGACGGTTCTGTGTCGACTGGTTGACTATCATCCACTTCGTCCTCCACGACTGTGGGCGAACTTTCGGGATGCTGCTGAGATGTAGGCTCCGTGTCCACATCAGTGCTCGTGTCGTCGAGTTCTAGAGGCACTAGGAGGTTCACTGGCCTCCTGATTTTCCTGCGCGATGGCAACATTATGGATGCCTCTCTGACATCACCTTCCTTGTTGGCTACGAGCTCGTCTATACGTCCCATTTTCCACATGTAGCGCGGTTGTAACGCGTCACAAATCAGCACGACTTGTCCTACCTTCGGAGCGATACGCGATCCTCGTCTGTGTCCAACTTCCTTCTGATGCTTTTCTCTCAATGACATCAAGTACTGCGACTGCCACTGCTGCCAGAACTGCTCTGTGATCCTGCAAGAGCTGCTAATGGCCTGTACAACTTGCAACTTCGTCTGAGAAGCTAGACGTTCTGCTGGGCTGAGATAGTCCTGATCCTCGACAAGGTCATCTCCCGTTTGCATTGGAGGAAGCACTTCAAACTCGTTCTGAAGGAAGTCTATCGATCGAGGTACGCGCTCTGAGCCTTCCTCCGACTCGACGTAGAGTAGTGGTCGAGTGTTCAGCATGCTTTCGATCTCCACGATCAGCGTTCCGAGTTCCTCACGCGATGGAGTGACCTTTACTAGGGACTTGTTCATGGCCAGTTTGACTGATCTGATCAAGCGCTCATAGACGCCTCCCTGCCACGGTGCATAGGGAGTGTTATACGTCCACTGGATCTGGCGACTACTAATCTCCTTGGCAATGGTTGGGTCGTCCTTCGCTGTTTCCAACCACTCTGAGAGTATGACGTCTCCTAACGCGAAAGTTGGTGCGTTGTCGCTCGTGATGGACTTCGGGATCCCTCGCCTCGCGAAGAATCGCCGTAACATGTGCAAAAACTCTATTGTCGAGACGTCCGACACAAGTTCCAAGTGTATTAACCTGGTGACAAGACAAGTTATAATACATCCATAGCACTTCTCTGGGCCTGCTTCGTCCTTTACGGAGAGCGGTCCGAAATAGTCCAGGCCTATGTGCTCGAACGGACGCGATTTTGTCACTCTACGCGCCGGTAAATGCCCTTGGTCGGGATACTTGTAGGGCAAGTTGCTCATCTTCTAACACTCCATACAGCGACGTATGATCGTCGTCACTTCTGCTCGCAACATCGGTATCCAATACCGCTCACGTACGCGACACATCGTGTGACTTATGCTCGTATGGAGTTCTCGATGACAATCCATGATGATGAGCCTGGATAACCATGTTTCCTGCAGAACGAGCATAGGAAACTTGGCCTGAACGTCTAGATCGCTTCTTCCTAGACGATCACGACAACGAAGAATCCCTTGTTCATCTTCATACGGCTGAAGATGACGGAATGACTTCCGAATTGCCGGTGTTATCCTAGAGAGTTGGTGTTGCTTCACCATGGCCATGCATGCTGCTCATATCTCCATTCCCCTCGGAATAGGAGTATCTGCTGGAGCTAGCTCGTCCCATAGTCGGGACAGCCTCATCGGTACGTTCTGTCTCTTGTTAACACGCGCAACGAGCAGCTTGATGAAACGTAGGACATAGGCCACAACTCTCTGAATCTTACGTAAATCTGAGCCTCGGATCTCCTGGAAGATCTCCGTGTAGGCTACCTGCGATTGAGACCCCGGTGTTCTGCGTTCCTTCCGCAACCTTGTTCTCACCGTCTTGGGGTCTGCTCGCTCCATTCTCGTCGTTTAGCAGAGTTACTGGTGTATACGCGCTGTCACAGACCTCTGTCGATTGGGAAAGAAACTTTGGTCCTGTCCACCACAAATGGTCTAGCAGTTGCCATTTGTCCAGACCTCTTGTAGCACAATCCGCCGGGTTTTCGTGAGACGAAATGTGCCCGAACTGCACGGCATATCCACTTCCTTCCAGGGATCTGACAATGCTATGGATTTCGAATACGCGATTCCTGACGAAAGGACCGACATCTGGACGCTGCGTAGTTCTGATCCAATTCAGTGCGATCTCGGAGTCCGACAAAATGGGTACGCGCTCGATGTTAATACTCGACGAGATCTGAGATATCACTGAATCCGTCAGTTGCACTGCCAACCTTAGAGCGTTTAGCTCCAACTTCGGTATGGTCATCTTTGCCTTCAGGCTTGGTAATCTGCCTTTGGCCATGAGCAAATTCCCTTCCGAAGAGAAGTATAAATACGCGCATGCTGCGAACGCCTCACTGCTGGCATCCGCACAAGTGATCAACGCCTTTGCCTTTGATGACTTAGGCAACAAGAAACGCGTAATTGTCTTCAGGAGTCCATCCATGTCCGACGAAATGGCTTCCCATTCTCGTTGACGTTCTGGTGGGGGCGGTGTGTCCCATTCCAATTCGTCTCTCCATAGCGATTGCAGTAAGAGCATTGCCTTGTGTACCAACGGCAACATCCAACCCGTGGGGTCGTACACGGATGCAATCGCGCTTGCCACTGATCGTTTTGTGGCAACTTCCTGCCTGGTCATTGTGCAGGCTACCTGGAATAGATCCTCTGATCTGTTCCATTTGATAGCTAGAACCTTCGGATCCTCTTCGGTCGATCTATCCGCTGCGGGAATAGTATCCATGACTGCTCGATCGTTGGACGCGAATTCCCGAAGATTCATCTTCAACTCGTTGAAGATTTTCTTTCGTTCTGGAGCACACTCGAAGTCCATCTTCAGGTATATCCGTTGTCACGAGAAGATTGTCGACGTAAAGGTTGTCCTTGATGTCCTTTACGAGTTCGACGTCATTTGGATACTGATCCAAATGATAATGTGTAGTCTCCGTAAGTAGAAACGGCGATGGTAGTAGTCCAAATGTTAGGCGCGTGAAGCGATAAACCTGCAAATTCTCCTTACTTGGAGGTTTCTTGTGGTCACGTAGCCACAAACAGCGGGTGGCATCTCTGTCCACCTCATGAAGCCGCACTTGCAAGAATGCCTTTTCCACATCGGAAATCAACGCAACGCGACCGATACGAAATCGGAGAAGAAGTCCGTACATTTTGGGTAACAGGACTGATCCTCTGTGAAGAGCGTCGTTCAGCGAAGGGCAATCCTTGTAGTGTGCCGATGCGTCGAAAACTATCCTTAGTTTCGTCGTGTTCTTGTGCGGCGTAAGCACAGCCTGATGTGGGAGGTAGTGTATTGTTCCCTCCACCACATCTCTTTCATCCACTGGTTCGATGACGTTCAATCGTTTTTGCTCTTCGAACGTTTCGTTGTATTTGTTCAAAAGGGCAGTGTCTTTCCGAAGGGAATACCATACACTGTCGAGTCTTCGTAACGCGATCGCTCTATTATCCGGAAGCGCAACAGGGCTCTCTTTCCACGGCAAGCGTACATAGTAACCGTCGTCTTTCCTCTGGACCGTGCTTTGAAACTCGTCCAATACTTTCTTGTCTATCGCTGCTTGGACATCCTTTTCCGGCTGCGCAAAATCGTCCTCAGCCTCTTGTTCCATGGTCCAGAAATGTTGCCAACGCGCCTGTTCATCCTTCACTTCCGTTGGATCTTCAATGGAAAACGCGTTAATGTCAGTCTCGATCGACCACGACTCATACCCTTTTCTCAGCGCCTCATCCGTCTTTGTACTCGCGTACGTTGAAGAGTACCGTGGACTTGTCCGGTTAACAAGTACCCTAGACGAGTGGGCAACAAGTATAATCCGGAAGGTAGGCGTACATGAGCCTCATCGTGATGAATAAGTTGCCAGAGTTGATCACTTCCTAGAAGGATCAACGGCTTGACGGCTGCTTGTGAGCGCAGCAAGTTGACGTCGATGTTTTGTGTCTTGATAAACGCGACATCCTCTTCGAACACTGGAGGTGTTCGTAAGCTGCTGGTCAGAGTTTCGTGGGTTAAAAGTTCCAAAGACCACAGCTTGCCTTTGTCGTCCCACATTTCCAAGGGTACCTTACGACTCACGCATTCCTGTACGCGATCCGAGCCGAAAGTTCTTACGCGCAAGGTTGTTGTACCCAATGTTGGTAGACGTAGCTCCTCTGCCAGCTTGTGGTCGATGAAGGAACATCGGCACCTGAATCTAATAGTCCCGGTACTTTCCTTAGTTCACGCGAAGGTGGATCCATAATTGTGAGCTCTCCTATTGGTAGGTAGGTTTCACGAGTACAAGGAATACCTTCGGTCGAGTGGAGTTGAGCTACTGGATCCTCATGGTGTTCTATACGCGCTGTAATGTGATTCTGATCTTGAGAGCTAAGCTGGTGAGCCATTGTTGATGTTGGGTTTGACTTCTGGGTGAGCTTCGGCTTCTCTTTAGTCCTCGCTGGAATGCTAGGCTTCCCTTGCGGTGCTGATATCGCTGGCGATGTCGATGCTTTGAAGCAGCAGTACGTGTGATGCTTGCCTTGACACGCGAAACACGGGCGCTTCTTGCACTCCGATGTTGCGTGCTGAGCTGATGCACATATGAAGCACAACTTGTGCTCTCGCAAATAGTTGGCCCGCTCCTGCGGTGTGCTATACCGTGTACATGATTTCGCTTTGTGGTCTCCACCACAGTACATGCACGCGTCACCTCCACGAGGATACTGTGCCTTGAGCGGCTTCTCCTTCCGTGGATACTGTGTAGACGGTGTGGCGGAATGCGATGTGAAAATCGCAATCTTCTCTTCACACGAGATGATTTGGTCCAACGTGTTCAGGAGATTGTCCATCAGAAAAGATTCCTCCATGGAATACTTCTTTTCCAATACTCTCCTTTGAACTTGCTCGGGGAACTTCGCCAGGACCTGTTTTAGTAGCCACTGGCTGTCGACTTGTTTGCCCTTGTCTCTGAGCTGAGACACTATGACATGAAGCTGGTCGAGAAGTACGCGCTGGTCCTTTATCGACGATGACTGTAACTCTGCTGTCTCCAGTCTCGTCGTTAGGTGGTGTACCAGCTCCTCTTGATTGCCATATTTTGCGTGAAGAAAGTCGATCGCCTTCTGGTAGTTGTGATCTGTGACTTGGAAACGCATAATTGCATTACGAGGCTCTCCTTTCAACGCGCTGAGTAGATGGTTGAATTTGAAGAGAGGAGGCAGTGGCTGAGTATGGACGTTGGCGTTGAACAGTACCCAAAAGTTGTCCCAGTCCCATATGTTGCCTGTGAATGTTGGGATTGGAATGGCTGGAAGGTCGATCCTTTGAGTCTGGGGAGAATTGTCCTGCTGAGCGCTTGCTGATGCGCGTGAGTCCAGGACCTGCACTGTTTCTCCCTTTGGCTGACGTAAAGGTTCGAATTCGACCTTGTATGACCACTGTCATGTCGAATGCAGAGCTAAGAATTGCCTCTGCTTTGCTGGAGTACTGCTCGAAGTCGTCGCTGTCTAACTTCGATGGCACACTTGCCATGTTACATAACGCGTCTGAATACTCCTTCCACAACTGCTTGATCTTCGCAGTGTACGCCTCGATTGCCCCTAGTGTTTCCTGCATCCTGTTGTAGAACTCCTTGTCGCCGCTTGGGGCGCTGTTGCTATCCGTTCTTTGTGTCTCCGATTGGTCTTCTTTGGTACGCGCTAGTATTACTTCCAGCTTGTTGCAATACTGCGTCAACAAGTGCTTATATGATGTTAACTGTGTTAACATTGTACGCGCCTATCGATGTTTTGAATATGAACAGAGAACACAAAGTAGAAATAAACTGCAAGGTAAACGTAGACTTGTAGAAACGAAGTACACGCGCTAAACCCCAGACTATGAAATTAAGCCGAGTACGTTTCCACGCGGCCTGACTACTCGATATTAGCCCCTGAGTCTAGAAGCAAATATGCGCCACCAAAAAGGAAGAACTAAAGACTAGGTGAAAGGGTATACTACCAGAAAACGCGCACTCAAGTTGATGAAATTGGTTTAAAATCCAACCTGTCTCCGATGTTGTTGGTACTCGATTCGAAGTCGAACGCACAGTGGACCAGTTGTCGGCAGCTGAATACAGATTGGCCGATGCACCAATTGAAGTGATTCCAATCAGACGAATAAATAGAAATATGCTGCCACGCGGAATAAGTAGTTGGATGCGACCGAACGCGATGGAGTCACCTCAAACTTGGGTAATTAAACCTTTATTTTAAATATATTCATGAAACAATACGCGTAACACATTAGAGCATCGATGGTAACACAACACGATAGAAACGGACTGATATGGAAAGCAAAATATGACTACAACTATGAGGAACAAACAAGGTAACAATATACACTTCAACAAGAGCAAAAGAACACCAGACAAAACCTAAACCAGCCAAATGAACCGGCAAAGGACATTAGAAACGATTATAAGAGCCAAATCCTCACTATAGGAAGATACTGAACCCACATGAGGAAATGGCAGGGCGACACAATGCAATACAAGCGCATCTGAGCAACTAGCACAACACAAGATCAGGATTCATGCAACGCAATGAGATAGCATAACAATGCAACAGGAGATAGCGACACTATTACACGAACAACACACAAAATACACGAGAACAATAAAATATGCACAAAATTGGAACCCAGAAGGACACGCGCAAAGAGTGCGAAGGAAGAAACCACGGACACATACACGCGCAGAACGACAACTCCTAACGACCCCTCACGGACGCGCACAGCCGCTTGAATGGCCGCTAAGCCCATGAAGAAGGCTGGGAGCGCTGATTCCTGGGAACACCCTGAAAATCAGGAAACCCAGAGAAATAGCCAGGGGAAGGAGGAGACCCAGAGCGCGCGCGGCGGCGGTCGAAATGGGGCGCGGAATCCTTCAAAGGAGACAACTTGTCGTCACCAAGGTTGCGCGAAATGTATTCTTGGTCGACACTGTCTAGAAGACCTCCCAGTTGCTACAAGAGTTGTCCTGTTGACTTGATTAGGTCGCGGTAATCCCCATATTTTGGAATGTTTTCCTCGAACACCCTTTGTTCTACTCGATCGACTTCTTGCCGAGCTGCCCACCCGAAATGTGATTGCATCAGTTTTTGGAAGCGCTGTGAAGGACTTGCTTTTGTGAAGCTGATATCCGCACGCATGAATTCGATTTTGTTATCTTCGAGATGTGCTACCTCCCGGTTTGTTGGCTGAATGTCGTAGTCCGTGAGAGTGGTGTGAACAGTGCACATTTGACGTTCCAGCTGCTTCTTCTGCAGTCCTATGTGCCGTCGGTACTGGGCGCTAGAGAATTGCTTCATGTCGATGTCGTTGCAGGTCCGAGTTGACGTGGTCGCCATTTGTTTTGAATAGTCGGTTACAGCAAAGTTTATTCGCCACGAATGAATATGTGAAAAGATAGAGGGAGGTACCGGGGGGCAGTCGTTCGGTACACCGTGCTGCCCGCCGCCCACTTCCCGCCCTGCCGGTGCCGCCCTATTTGGACAAGTTTGCTGCGCTCGAAACCGTCGTGAATTGGCGTGACATCGTCCAAAAATCTAACAGCTGTTAGGAGACGATTTGGAAGCGCATCTCGGGGAACTCTAAAGTCATTTTCCAGTCGGTTCGGTTATGGAGGCAGTTGAGGAAGGAAGAACGTCGCTCATCTCTCTAGATTCTTTCAATTTTCACCAGAATTCTTTAAATTTTCGCCTCATCTGAAGACTATGGGTGATTCCGGTCAGTTCTACATTGGCGGGACCTGAAGAAAGCCTTGGCACTGCATCTGAAAACTCTTTTCCTCCAAATATGGTGAGCAAGGTTCTGACTCTTGTCTCAAGAACGAGATCAGTTCACGATAGAGCTGCAGGATTAGGGGAAGTGGTTAGAAATGCGATGCCTCCATGTGAAGGCAGGAACCCGGACATCTTGTCCTCGGCGCGCCCCTCGCCCCGCCCCTTTCTGAGGGCGGTGTATCCAACGACTCTCCGCCGGAGGTACCTAGCGAAGAATTAGCGCCAAATCATGCAGAATCGAAATATACGGTCATATCGAAAGCCGTTTAAGAAAATAATATTTTTCATCAAGAAAATAATATTTTTCATCATTTTTCATTTGCATCAAGATGGGTTCATCTCTCAATTTTGTCAAGCTCTCAATTTTATGTGGCAAAATTCCATCTGCATTAGTTGTCTGCTTCAGATAGAAAATTTTTTATCAAAAACGACGATTTCCAATACGACTCCCCCTGATCATATTGAAAATCAGAGAAGCGAATCTTGTTTTTATCCTGTATAACATTATATTCATGGCTTGAGGTCTTATGAGGTACAATGCCGTTTCCTGATGCTGTTTCCTTCAGACAGGTGAAAATTATTTCCATGATAAGTCTATCCTTCGATTGCGACGCAGACATCGATTCGAAGAGCGCTTCAAAAATTTTTGTGAATAAAGCACTTGAGTCACCATTAGCAATTAACACTCGAAACTTTATAGAGTATAATTTCAGAGCAAGATGTCGCTCACTCAGGTATAACAATGTGTCGCGTCCGTGACATGCTCGAAAAATCTGCAGAAATGGAGCCGGTCCTTATTGATTTGAAGACTGCTGCGAGAACATATTTATTTTTACTGCAGAACAGTCACTATTCAAATCTTTAAAGGATTCAATTTGTACTCATAACATGTCTTCTTCAGTGAGCGAAATTTCTCACGATTCTCTATAATGTCGAAGCCACGCCTAGAAAAAAAGTAACTTATTAAGGGATGCAAAACGTCATATTCAGGAGGGGCATCCACCAGGACTCGCGATTGGATGGTCATGTGGATGGCATCGCGGACTTAGAGGGAAAAGACCACAGGTTCGGTTCTGCGTCCGTGTTTATGCATTGCCAGGAAAGATTCCGACGTTTTTGTGAATACAGTGTACATTTTGGCCTCGGTAGGGTACCGCGTTCGCTTTCTAACTCGGTTTTCAGCCTCCTGTCAGAAATCCTGATTCTGACTAGTTTTCGTTGCGTACAGGTACGTCGCTCGCGATTTAAACCATGCTTGTTTCGCGTGGAAAGTTCTCGTTAAGTGATGTTCCTATATAACCCACTATGTCTTTCCCTTTAATGTGCTTGGATGTATCTCTCATTACAGCTTCATTTGCGAGCACGATCGACAAATATTGCTTTGTTCCATCACCAGGATGTGTTGATGGTCCTTCGTGCTCTATAGGGCCTTGCATCTTTCACTGATTCTGCCAACAGTGACAAAATCTGGAATGTTTTATCCACCTTTTTTGTTACTGGTCGCTTTTGACCCTTTTATACTTGAGCCGCGCGGCGCGATGATTAACCTAGCTATCGATTTTTCGCCCTGCGCGGCGCCGCGGCATCGCTTTTAAGGCCTCCGCACACTTTTGCGGCAAGCGGCGGGCAGACGAGCGGCAAAATTCGTGAAGCGCGCGCACACGCACCCAGAAGTCTTACTGGTAGCAAGCGGCAGTGGCACTGGAGGAGGGGGGCACGAGCGTGGAAATGGAAACCGTGAAGAAACAGCATTCGTGACATCGCTTTCGTCTGGTTACACATCTGTTCAAGAATCATTTATAAGCCAGAAACGTAAATTCGCGATTCGCAATAGCACACCCACAGGAATAGGGCGAGGATGGTAGTCCTTCCCACCTCTTTAGTCACCTATACTGACCTGCTGTAACCCACCGCAACACTGAAAGCGGATACCAGTCAGCGGATTCGTAATCAGCACCATAGGTAACCCACCCCCTAGACGATGTCTAGGAAAAGATTTTTTCGGCCTCTTCTGAGCGTAGTCGGGGCAATAATGGCCGGTGAGGCAACCCTAACACAAGGATAAAACATTCCAGATTTTGTCATTGTTAGTAAAATTGTAAGGGTCCATAGAGATCCTAAGGATGACCAGCACACCTTGGTGAGGGATAAAAGCAATGGTTGTCGATCATGTTCGCAAATGAGGTTGCCACTGTGCCATTGGAAACATTTCAAACTAGCGGAAAATATTAGAAAGAGAGCATACATGGGTGTTATCTAACGAAAACGTCTTCAACAAAACAAGCATGGTTTATTAGTCGATCACCTCCACACGACGAAAACTGGCTTGTTTCACATCTGAATAAAGGGTAGAAAGGGGTTTGAATACGAACACGGTACTCCATCCAGGCCAAAATCCAATCTACACTGATTAAAATAGAAAGTACGCTCCTACCAATACATACACACAGCTCCATGAACGATATTCCCGCCTCTCTTACAACTCCGCGACGCTATCCACTCGGCCATCCAATCGCTACTGCATTCATGGCGCACGCCTCTCCTGAATGTTCCTTTTCGGTCCTATTTGATATTTGCCAAATCCCACGTTCTGGCTATTATTGAAGCTCTAAGTCTTCTGCAGGTTAATTTCTGAGTAAGACAAGACCGTTCCAAGCGCCACTTTTATCGTTAGCCCGCACAGAAGCGGTGTTGGTGTTATTTTCGGACTACCCAGAGGTCTAGAGGATATTTGAAAACCTCTATGGTGCTTCCCTGAAAATGCCTCATATTCCTTCACAAGTGCTCCGTCACGCCTATCGGCGTGCCTCCACTTACGCTCTTCGCGCAATGTTGTACAGTACCGTCGGTAAACATTCGCACAACGCGGCCGGCGGCAGATTAATCCGTCGTTTCCGCCGCTTTGTCAAAATTCTCTTCAAAGTCGATTATATTTAATGAAATGCACATTGTTGGAATCAGAACAACATGATCTACCCAATGGCGTAAATACCTTGACAGGATTTTAATATTTTTGAGTTCGAGATGACCTAGATTAGTCGATCCCGTAGTCGTCTTACCTGAATCACATTCGCCCCTGAGTCTCGTCTAATTGTGCCCCTTGGCAGAAATCGACTTGCCCAGTGGAATTTTAAATTATTAAAACGCTGTCGAAAATGTGTTTCATGCAAATTATAGGCTTTGTTTCACCACAGGCACAGGTATTCGATATCAAATTCGCCTAGTTTGCCACTAAGTTCAACATTCCATGCATCCTCAACTGCCGAATTTTTCCATTTTCGCTAATTATTTACGACCGCACCACTTCCGTTCTAGAGCTGATTTTTGCTCAGGTTCCTGACTATCGGGTGTGAATTACAAATATAGGTTTTAGGCTTACATTAGTTAGAAGTAAGATAGTAGTCCGCCACCAATTTAGCAGTGCTGCGTTCTAAGGAGACACGGCCTGCAAGGGCTATTTCAAGCGTGTAGATCAGTGTCTCCACGCGACGGATCAGTATGGGAGCTGGATATGTGGTAGCACAACACGCAGCGATGCTGCAGCACAAAAATGATGGAGCGGGCAGCTCAGGTGTGGCTGCTTCACTGCTTCAAAAAGACTACTTTCTTCTATTCCGACCATGGGACTTAACGCCGACCTCTGTCCAGACCGCGCAGAACAGTTTCTGTCATTTAGCGGAGCAGATACCCACAATATTTTTTTGAAAAATTTCCCACTCGATCTCAATCTCATTTATTCCTTGAGACAAGTCCGCTACTCGAGTCCCGAGTTGCTAAATTGCAGTGACCTGACCTAGCCCACCAAGCATGCCTTTTGGATATGCAATCGCTGCTTCTCTCCTCGCACTAGTCACATTAACCCAACGCAGGTCAGGCTTGAGGTTCGAAAATCGAAAAAACCTAGATTTACTCCATTAACGTCATTTTGTACATTCTCAACTGCCGATTTTTTATTTTTGCGTGGCCGCCGGATGGCGCAGGGCGGCAGCTCGCCGTTGCAATCATCTCAGTTCGTTGCATGTAATTAATAATCGTTACTTTCTATGTGTTTGTTAAAATATTAATTAAAAATAAAAATAAAAAAATAATATGTATTACTTGTAACAAATGCTTTATAAAAGTGAGTTTGGGGAAAGTAGTACATCATTAGTAAACGACTCTGTTAGTGCGACCAGTGAGAGGGAGAGAAGCAGCGATTGCTTGTCCAAAAGACATGCTTGATGGGCTAGGTCAGGTCACTGCAATTTAGCGCGATCGCGCTACACACGATCACCACTGCAATTATGGCTGGACGATCACAGTGGTGATCGTGTGTAGCGCGCCCGTAGCCGGCTAGTAGAAAGCCGATGACCACCTACCTAGGCGCGGTGGTAATCCGCCAAGGCAGCTCAAAGTAACGACCGGCGGGAAAACGGGGCGCATATAAGGCCGCTGCCGAGACCCTCAGGGGTCGTCGTCGCACCTCGCCGCCGAGGGTCACCGAGGACCGTCGCTAAGGAGTTCCAGCCGCCTAAGCTGGCGGCGGGAACTCCCATCGTCTCCAGCAGCCGTCGCCGTTGTCAACTATTACTCTAATAAATCTGTAATATTCTGCTGCCTCTACGCACGCGGACGTGAGGCTCTCTGTTAGCACAAAGAGCAGGAAGAAGAGACCCCAGAGGTCTAGTGAAAGTTGTATCCTCAGGGATACAACAGTGGCGATCAGGTGTGCCACTTCCCGCTACAGGAGCGGAAGTGAGGGAAGGCGCCTGAGCAAGACTTCGAGGAAGTCTGAAGCTCTAAGAAGGAAGCCTAAAGAGCAGGTGCTGAGTTGATCGGAGATGGATCCTCATCTTGTCATGTCCATGTTCAAGGAGCTCATGAAGGAGCAAAGGAGAGTTGCTAAGAAGCTGCAAAAAGATATGTTGGACATAGTGCTCAGGCACGTGAGAGGAGCAGATGTGTTGAGCACGACTGGTGAAGCCATGTCGGTGCCAAGTGCATTGGCTGCATTGAGTAATAGGATCGACAAGTTCGCGTTCGATCCTGACGTAGACTCATGCTTCTCGAAGTGGTACTTAAGGTACAGAGCAGTGTTTGTAGAGGATGCAAAGCAGCTACCAGAGAGTGCGAGAGTGAGGCTTCTCTGTGAGAAACTTGATACTGCATCCTTCGAGGAGTATCAGAGGCATGTTTTGCCTAAAGAAATCTCGGAAATCGGTTTCGAGGAAACCGTGAGCACGCCGAAACAGCTGTTTGATGTAAAGACTTCAGAGTTCACAACCAGATACCAGTGCTTGAAGCTGGAAAAGAAGGAATGCGAGGATTACCTTACGTATACTGGTCGTGTAAACGAAATGTGTGAGAAAGCGAAAATCCATGTGTTGGATTCAGACGGAATTAAGTGTCTTCTATGGATTTTTGGACTGAAGTCTCCAATGGAAGCCGAGATAAGGCAGAGACTCATTGCAGTCTTAGACAGGGAGTACAAGGCTGAAAGGAAAATGTCCCTGCAAGAGTTGCACATGGAGTGTGAGAAGTTTTGAGTCTTAAGAAGGACAGTGAAACAATCGCTGGCAATGTGAAAGCTGTTGATATGGTAGCCAAGAAAGGGTCGAAAGCAATTCAGTGCTGGAATTGCGAAGGGAACCACTACGCCAGGGCATGCAAGGCCAAGCTGTGGTTCTGCAAGAACTGCAAGAAGACAGGGCACAAGAAGAAATTCTGCGATGTCGCGCAGCTGCGGAAAGATGCCGAGCTGAAGATAACTGGACGGAGAAGCCGTCGTGGTAGCGACAACGGTAAAGCAGTAAAGCAGAATTCAGGACGACACGTGCGCACAGTCAAAATTTCGAGTGCGGCAGCTAGAGTGAATTCCACACGCGTGTATGTGGAAGCACTCGTGAACGGTCACTACGGTCACTCTGTAGAGTTCTTGCTTGACACTGGTTCGGATATAACGTTGATAAATGAGGTTGTTTGGAGGAAGATGGGCACTCCAACGCTCGAGAAGACTAACCTAGTGGTGAAGAATGCCAGTGGAACTCTAATGAAGATTCGTGGAAAGCTGAAGTGCGAGTTCGAGATTAAGAGTGCGATATCAGAAGGATACGCCTATGTGACACCTTACAACTCGCTAATGGGCCTCGAGTGGAGAAGAGAAGAATGAAGAAATGTCACATCATATGAGGATGATGGTGACAGAAGTGAAGTTCGAGGACAGTGCGAACCTTGGAGGGGAGTTGAAGAAGACCTATCCAGAAGTGTTTGAGGAAGATCTAGGACACTGCAAAAGGAAAAAGCTGAGCTTCAGCCTGTTGATGGTGCGCGTCCAGTGTTCCGAAGTTGCAGATCAGTCGCACACGCTGCTGTTGAAGCTGTTGATAGGGAACTTGACAGGCTTGTGGAAATGGGTGTGATTACACCGGTGAGCTACAGTGAGTGAGCTGCACCTATAGTGTGTATGAAAAAGCAGAATGGGAAGTTGAGAGTATGCGCAGACTTCTCAACTGCTCTGAACAAAGCGCTGCAGTCGTTTGATTATCCCTTGCCAGTGCCAGAGGATATATTCGCGTCCTTGAATGGCGGGACGTGTTTTCACAGATCTACCTGTCAGATGCCTACTTGCAGGTGGAGTTGTTTGAAGAGGCGAAGAAGAAGGTCGTTATAAACTCGCACAGAGGATTATTTCAGTACATTCGGTTACCGTTTGGGATAAAGACTGCACCTGGAATTTTCCAGCAGATTATGAACAAGATGGTCTCTGGTTTGAGAGGTGTGACGTCATACCCGGATGACATCTTGGTCTGTGGAAGAACGGTACAGGAAAACAAAGAAAACCTGCTAGCGTTGTTTGAGAAAATCGCTGAGTACGGTTTTAAGGTTCGATTGGAGAAATGTGCATTCTCGAAGCCAGAGATTCGGTACCTTGGTTTTATCGTAGACAAGGATGGTAGATGACCGAATTCTGAGAAGATCCGAGCGATCAAAAGTACGACTGAGCCGAAGAATGTTGCTCAACTGAGAGCATTTCTCGGCATGGTAACGTACTACTCATCGTTTATGCCAACGATCAAAGAGCTTCGAGGACCGTTAGATGCCTTGATGAAGAGAGATGTGAAGTGGGAATGGAAGTCACAGCAAGCCAAGGCATTCGAAAGGTTGAAGGCAGCATTGCATAGTGAGATGAATTTGGCTCACTATGATCCCAAGCAGAAGATAGTAGTTGCAGCTGATGCGTGCGACTATGGTATCGGCTGCGTTATTTCGCATAGATACCCGGACGGTTCAGAAAAGTCAATAGCACATGCTTCAAGGTCGCTGTCAAGCGCAGAGAAGAACTACTCCCAGATTGAGAAGGGAGTGCTGGGACTAGTATTTGCAGTGAAGAAGTTCCACAAATATGTGTATGGCAGGAAGTTTCTGTTGCTGACAGATCATAAACCGTTGTTAGCCATCTTTGGTGACAAGAAAGGAGTTCCAGTGTACTCCGCTAATCGTCTCATGAGATGGGCTACGATACTGCTTGGTTATGACTTTGACATTGAATATGTCAACACGATGAAGTTTGGACAGGCAGATGGCTTATCAAGGCTGATGCAGACACATCGAGCTGCTGACGAAGACGTGGCGATCGCAGCTGTTGAAGGAGATGTGAGTTCAGTGCTGCAAGAATGCATCAGAAAGCTGCCAGTGACTCATGAAGACGTTGAGTCGTATCCGGAGCGAAATCCGTTGTTGAGAAAGATTGTGGCATGTGTGAAAAGTGGAAAATGGCCTAAGGTGGACCCTAAGTTGGCACCTTTTCACAACAGAAGAGAGACATTGTCCGTGGTTGGGAACAGGGGTGCACACGAAATTCTGCTCGTTAAATTTTTTAAACGAAATTTTTTAACGGAAAATTTTCGTTAAATTTCCGGTAAATCGTTAAATTTCGTTAAAAATGTAGTTAGCTGCAAACTATTATTTCAAGTAAGAAAAAGTGAAGGAGAACTTTGTACGTTCCAATTTCAACAGGTCAACAGCTAAAGTTAAAGGAATGGGGTGTAAGACTGCAATGTAAAATAAATAATGCACCATCAACAAAGTGTGGACAGCAACATAAACAAGACTTCAGCAATAAATTATCTACAGGGTGTGAAATAAGAACGGATAGGGAATTATCAGTCAAGGTAACGGTACTTGGTGGACTGATGCCCGCATCACACCGGCAAGGCATCTTAAAATGCGCGATCAGAATCCATTTTTTGCAACGTCGGGATAGTGACACGACATCGTGTCACACGGTCCCACACTGTCAGAAAAGTAGCTCACCAATTTTTGTAATTAGCGTTTTGCTAAAATCGTTAAAAAACGTCCAACGGCCGAAAACATTCTCTCCCCCTCGACTGTTCATGGTGGCGAGCAAAAGTATTCTAGATAATGTTTTAACTCATTTATTGAAGCCTGAGCGGCTAATATTAGGGCTACATGCTGTAACAGGATGTTTTGTTGCGATCAAATCTATTATCCCCGGCGGGACTCGAAACCGCACGCTTTCCGGACAGCGATGCTACGCCTTACACCAACGGCGCTGTTTGACCGCACATAACATATGCGATATCCTCGAAGCGCCTCAGCACTCACCCTCACACTGCTTCTAATAAGGCGTTAGTTTTACCGGCTCCATACTGATATCAGCCGCCGGCTCATCCCGATATCACGACAGGTGCTGAAATATAGAAAGCAGAAGATGCGGGTTCGAGTCCCGCCTGGCGCAACAGCTTTGATCGCAACAAACAGCATATTCTAGGATAAGCAAACCCAAATGAGGATAGGCATATCTTACGAAGGTTAGAGGTTAGACCACTACCTTTGGCGATCCGCTGACGTGATTGGGGGCTCGGCGAAGAAATTTCTGGTTCCCAAATGCATTATTTCCAAAACTTCAAATGCACCATAAAGAAGATGAGAATAAAAACAAAATGTTCTTTCTGATTTCAATAATTTTTCAGTATCTGTCCTAATTGGGAGGATGAGGCCTGCAGCAGTAGTGAAGACTAAGGGTGAAAGTGATAAACTCACTGGGAAAAAAGACGGCTAAAAATTCCGTTAAATTTCTAAAAAATTCCGTTACGTCGTTAAGCCAGATTTTAACGAAAAATGCCGTTAATTCGTTAAATTCGTTAGATCGGTAACCGTTAAATGTGCACCCCTGGTTGGGAAGTGTCTCATGACAGGAGAGTGGTGATTCCTTCGAAGTTGCAAGAAGAAGTTCTGAAGGAACTGCACGTTGGTCATGCTGGGATCGTGCGAATGAAGAAGTTGGCCCGAAGTTATGTGTACTGGCCCATGGTTGACAAGGACTGTGAAGACGTGGTACGCAAGTGTAGAAAGTGTCAGGAAAGTGCAAAGAATCCTGTGAAGGTACCACTAGAGACATGGCCAGCGCCTAACCGTGTTTGGCAGAGAGTCCATATAGATTTTGCTGGACCAATTCATGGTTCCTACTACATGGTGATGGTGGATGCCTTCAGCAAATGGCCAGAGATATTCGAGATGGCAAATATCTTTGCAGAACAAACCGTGAAGGCCATGAAAAATCTGTTTGCGAGGTATGGATTGCCGCAAACAATAGTTAGTGATAATGGCACAAGTCCGTGTCGGAACAGTTTAAAAGGATGTACGAGGAAGGAGGAATTGAGCACATCAAGACTGCCCCTATCATACCCAGTCTAATGGATAGGCGGAACGCTTTGTTGATACGCCTAAGCGAGGTGTCAAACAGCTTAAAGGGGAGGAGAGGCCAACAGAAGAGACGCTCAACGTGGTGCTTCAGGCGTACAGATCTACACCAAACACGTGCCTGAATGAGAGAACTCCGGCGGAAGTGTTTCTGGGGAGGAAGCTAAGGACGCGTTTAAGTTTGCTGATTCCGATGGAAGAGGAATCAGATGACCCGCGAGGGAAAGACGAGAAAAGATGAAGCGGCAGTTCGACAAGAGGCATGGTGTGCTGCCCAAAGAGTTCGCTGTAGGTGATTACGTATACGTGCAGAAATGCAAGGTACCACGATTTGTATGGACGAAAGGCAAGGTAGTGAAACGCCTTGGTGCCGTAACCTATGAGGTCGAAGTTGACGGAAGAGTGATTCGCAAGCACGCGAATCAGATGCGACGTTGCGCAGAAGAGGGAACTTGTCAGGAAGAAGGCTCTGGGCTCAAGACGTTGCTCAATGTTCTTGAATTGGACGACGCATGGAGGACCGAACCTGCTTGCTCAACGAACATGCGGGTTCAACCAATCAACGACGCGATGCTGACCGAGAACAACCACCACAGCTAGGACGTTCTACAAGGACCAGAAGACCAGTCCGACGCTATGGAGTAGACGACTTTTCTTAGATAATTGTTGACTGTTGTAGTTCTCCTTAGGTTTCGGTTGTGAATTAGGTTTCCGTTAAGTAGTAGAAAAACATTTGCTGTAATTATTTCCCTACTAGGGGAGGTGTTATGGCTGGACGATCACAGTGGTGATCGTGTGTAGCGCGCCCGTAGCCGGCTAGTAGAACGCCGATGACCACCCACGTAGACGCGGTGGTAATCCGCCAAGGCAGGTCAAAGTAACGACCGGCGGGAAAACGGGGCGCATATAAGGCCGCTGCCGAGACCCTCAGGGGTCGTCGTCCCAGGTCGCCGCCGAGAGTCACCGAGGACCGTCGCTAAAGGCCCATGCACACTTCTGCGACAGCGCGGCGCGGCCATGATGAAGCATAGGGCCGCGACGCGACACTGCGACACGTGCCGCGAGGAGGGGCCTGCACACTCTTGCGACTGTCGCGGCGGCTATCGCAGGCGACGCCGCGCTGAGTGCCGCAGGCTGGAATGGTTAAAACCATTCCTGGCGGCGCGGCATCCATGGGGACGTCGGTGCCGCTGCCTAAAACGGTGCTCTAACGCTCCCGCGCAGCGACTGCTGGATTTCGCGGAGGTAGCCGCCGCCCCACTTTCCGCGCCGCGGTGTCGCAGAAGTGTGCATGGACCTTAAGGAGTTCCAGCCGCCGCCAGCTCACCTCCCGTTGTCTCCAGCAGCCGTCGCCGCTGTCAACTATTACTCTAATAAATCTGTAATATTCTGCTGCCCCTACGCAAGCAGACGTGAGGCTCAAGAAGAAGAGACCCCAGAGGTCTAGTGAAAGTTGTATTCTCAGGGATACAACATAGCAACATTCTGGACTTCAGTAGTGGACTTGTCTCAAGGAATCAATGAGGTTGAGGTCGAGTGGGAAATTTTTCGAAAAAATATTGCGAATATCGGCTTCGCTAAATGACAGAAACTGTTCTGCGCTTTCTGGATAGAGGTCAGCGTTGAGTCCCATGGTCGGAGTAGAAGAAAACAGTATATTTGATCCTTCTGTGCCACGCAGGTTTGTTATGGTGGTATAACTTTTATTTCGGCCGACGTTTCGACACAACTCGTCTTTTTCAAAGCGAAGCTTGTTAACCCCACTGGGTAAACATCGACAAGAAGCCCACGGCGGAAACGACTTTGACATTAAATGCACTGTATTGCTACATGAAGATGAAATCGGTACCAGAAAGACTATTGAGGCTTTCTGGATTCGGGAGCGTAATCCAGCAATGAACAACAGAAACGAGTGCATTTCAATAACCAGCGACTTCTTGCCCTTCATCCCGTTGTGTGAGCTCTGAGTCTGCGCAGTCTATACTTATTAGTATAGATCTGCATGGTAGGTCCCAGTTGCTCACTGATGGTCTTATAGCTGAGCCCCCTCTCAGCGCTGGTAGAACTACGGTGAGTTTGGTATGCTTTAGACGGGCACTCCTTGACATTCGTGGGAACCCATTGTAACTAGAGTTGTGAAGAAGTGTGCCTTTGACGGAAGGAGTTTCTGGATCTAAGGTTTCGAAGTACTCTCAGGCCCTTGAAAAAGACGAGTTGTGTCGAAACATCGGCCGAAATAAAAGCTATACCACCATAACAAACCTGCGTGGCACAGAAGGATCAAATATATTGTTATAAAATGCCCAGGTTTTATGAACGTCAGACATGGAGACTGAAGAAAACAGTCTTTTTGAAGCAGTGGAGCTGCCACACCTGAGCTGCTAGCTCCATCATTTTTGCGTAGCAGCATCTCTGCAACAGTCTAGGTCAGTCAAAACTAAAATACCTTTGCCGCATGCTACCTACACACTGCAATCGTGGAATAGGACGCAAAATTCGGCAATAAACAATTCTTCATGGGATGCGCTAAGATCTTCACTTCTGACCATAGCAATATCGTCGAGGCACCTTGTACGCATTATTGGTCTGCCCATGACTTGCGGTGACAAGCTCATGAACAATTCAGTCCTTAGTAGGTTTCGTAGATATATGGTATATATGAACGACTCTCCAAGGATGGGAGTTAGATATCTTTCCAACTACGTTACATGTGCATGAAGTCACTTAACCCTTCTAGATTTAAATGCCCTCTATTGTTGCTCGCGATCACTCCTATGATTGTGAAACTTCTACACAGACTATCCAATACCACATCCAAACCTAGGTATTAGCTAATTTGTTGTTCGTTATCCGGCTCAAAATTGCCGGATACCGAACAACAAAACAGTTAGGCCAAAACGTCCCGAAAACCGGATAACGGATAACGGTTAATCCGCTCATCCCTGGACCAGGTGGATCACCACTCGAGCATCTTCAAACATTGTTGGTGTTAGGTTTTAGAAAAACTTCAGCAGACCTCTGATTTCCAGATGACAGGCAAAGACGCGGGAAAGAGTGTATCGATGCCGTTTACGTTAATTTGCGGGATCCACAGACCACGTTTTTTCACTTGAACCACCTCCAACGTCACATCCTGGTCTCTTTTGAAAATCCGAGCAGGACGGGTTTTCCCGAGGTCATTGGTATATGTATTGAAGCCAACTGTGAGGAGCCTGTAGCCTTTAGACGCTGCCTGTACTGTGCCCAGTGCTGCTTCATGCACTTTGTACCTGCGTATCACTGATGTTGAACATTTCTACATCATCATGTTGAATATCACAGCATGCAGCTAGAAAATTAGGCTTGAAAACCTCTGAAGATGGTGTAGACGTCAGAATCCCCAAAACTCAACCAGTCAGTTGAGATGCAAAAATGCAGCAGTGCACGAGAACCTAACCCCCCCCCCCTCTCATGAAGCAACCCCACTTCCACTGCGCTCCGAGCCGCTTGTCTCCAGATGCATCACGAGTGTGCAAGACCCCCAAACTCGTGATGCGCCATATTCCACTGTGACTTCAAGGATTCCCTTTTCCTTAGGTTTAACGATTTGCCAAAAAAATAAACACGTTTTTATACTAATTGAGGGGTGAGGATTCTCCCTATATGGCTCGCTTCCCCGTTCAGACATACGCTTCAGATCCTTCCCTTGTTAGTCCCCCATACTGTCCTTCCCTGCTGGTCCGCCCCTATGCTTCCCCCCTTACTGGTACTGCTCCCTCATTACTGCTCCCCCCCCCCTTACTGGTGCTAGTCCCCACTACTGGTTCCCTTACTGGAACTAGGGGGGACGGCAGCGATACTCATTTTGACGCGTGCGGTCGCGCGCGCGTGCGTTGCCCCGGGCGGAGTCCTCGCTGCTCCCGCGGCGGATAGGACGAGGTCGTCCGTTCCTGGCTGTTCGCTCCAACCGGCCCAGTCTCGGACGCTAACGTTCCGAGGCTGGGCCAGTTGGAGCGCGAGTATTCCTGCAGATGGATGCACTGGTGGGCAAAACTTGGGTGTAAAACGGTAAAATGACGAAACGCCATCTTGTAGAGTGGTTAAGTGTGATAAAATGCCAGTGTTGCTCAATCGAGTAGCATTAAGCCACGTAAAATAGTGGGGGAGGGGAACCTGGTAAAAGATAAATGATGAGGAAGATCCAAACAGACAATGTAGGCAACAAGCCAGTGATTAGCAGTTTTAGACGGACAAAACTTGGCTTTTAAGTTCAGAATTGCGTGTTAAGAGCGAGAAAATATTCAATTGCAGTTAGA
The DNA here is from genome assembly GCA_947396885.1 of Heligmosomoides polygyrus polygyrus. NCBI lineage: Eukaryota > Metazoa > Nematoda > Chromadorea > Rhabditida > Heligmosomidae > Heligmosomoides > Heligmosomoides polygyrus. The sequence goes on from OX377206.1 coordinate 37,840,682, forward strand.
TTAGATTATTCTTTTAAAGAGTGGAAACAGTACATTTTGAGTGTTGCCTGCAATGAATACATTTAATAAAGTATATTGCGTGTTCAGAGGCCGAGTGCATAAGCGAGCCTACAAAAATTGAATTTGATACTCTTATTTTTGAAAACTTCAAAACTTTTTAAGTCATGACAATGTACTTTCATCCTTCTTTTCTTCTCGCTGGTTCAAAGTTCTAAAGTGCATAAAGTATTCATCAGAAGATATCAAAACAGCAGCTCGGAAACAGACAAAAGTTTCACGATCTAGGGATTCCTGAGGATAAACTGGCAGGGTTAAACTTACGGGTTCAAATATCAATGTGAATACAACCCGTGGAGGATTTTGGAACATCACAAAAGCCCACAAAAGGTCATACGTATACCATGAAACTAAAACAAATCTGGTGGCGGTAAAAGCACTAGCTTATTATTAGACAATGTAGTGGAATAGGCAGCCTATAAAAACTTTTCGCAGAAAAGTTGGACTTTTTGTGAAAAAACACTATGAGCTTACTACAAATGAGACTCCTTCTTCCTCTTTTCACTCTACAAGGATTTTTCACCAGTTTAGGTCTCACACGTAGTTTAGGTCTCATACCACTTCTGAGCAGTCAGCTAAGAAACCCTCACGAAATATTTCCTAGGCTTAGAAGACATAATATCTCCCGTCCCATAATGACTGTATTCCACTGTTACCCTTCTCTTGCCTGCGCGAAACGGTTCATCCGTTAGGTTGGGACGTGCCTTCGCGCTCTAGCACTCTAGGCGCATCGTGTAACTCGCACGCGTCTCTGCCGCAGCTACTCAGAAAATTTTGAACAAGTTGCTTGCGCCTTATGAGCTCCAAAACAAGTTACTTGCGCCTTTAGACCTCGAAAACAAATTAGTTGCGACTTATCGCTCGCGGTTAACTAACTTGCAAGCTTGCACCCAGGAATTTTAAACTTGCACGCAACTTACTGTATTGCAAGCTTGCAAGAAGCTTTCGTGCAAGCTTGCACTGCAGTAAGTTGCGTCATCACGCGCACGCGGTCATTCGGTAGCGTCCCCAACAGGGGAGTGCGTTAAATTTTTTTCGGTAAATTTTTAACGACCACTTTTTAGCGAAAAATTTTTGCGTAAAAAACCGGTAAATTCGTTAAATAAAATGTTCCTTAGCTGCATTCAGTTTGGTTGAATCTTGTCATGTAAAAAGCCAGACCTTTTTCCTTGTTGAATTTTTTCGACTCCATCTGCATGATAATTATATTACTATGTCTGCATCTTCGCAGCAGAAAAGTTTATCTATCATCAACAAAATTGCTAAGAGGGAAAAATCATGAAGATTTTGAAACCAAACAGTAACAATACTTCTAAAATAGGAAATTTCTCACTATACCTAGTTCCTTTAGCTGGTAGGAAGTCGTCCACTTCTGGGAAGATCAAAGGTGCATCGTATCATGGGTCAACGTTTTTGAGTTTTTCCTTTCTTCTTGACGAAATTTTCTTACAAAACCAGGACCCACTAAGTAGACTTTTGCGGCCCAACATTTCTCTCTACTGCCATAATTGTTTTACGAAACTGCAGAATTTTCAATGAACAAATAAATCAGGCAACGACCACAGCGAATCCAGCCCGTCATTACAAGATATTTGCGAAGTCCATAAATCTGCATGTTTCACACAGTGGTTATCTTTGTTCGAAAAGGTTCTATTCTTACTGCAGACGACAGCAGAGAATCAAATAAACAGCCGCTAACCGTTGTCCAAATCTTTATCGAATTAAAGTTTTCGGATCTATCCTAGTCCGGGGGGGGGGGCACATAACTAGAAATTAGGTTACAAAATGAATTGAAACTTACCGAGCGGCTCCTAGCGAACAAGCTGCAACCTAAAATAAACCGAAAACGAGCGGACAAACGAAAAAAATAAAAAAATTGCCACGGTTTACAACCGTGTCGGCGGACAAAGAGCGGCGGAATGGAGGCATGCCGCGTGCTATCCCTCGGCTGACATGTTATAACAAGGATCTAACATGATGGGGAGGGCGTATGAAGCCGCATGCCGCGTGCCACCGCCGCGTGACATGTTATAACCAGTATTTAACATGGTGAGGAGGGCACACAATTTTGCCTGCTTATGTAATTTTTTCGTTTTTTTTCTTCACTTTCTTTTCTTGTTTAGGTCCCATGTTGTCTGTAGGAGCCGCATGGTAAGTCTCAAGTGGATTTGTTACATATAATACCTTTTAGTTATGTGGCCCCCCCCGGACTAGGATAGATCCAAGTTTTCTGCATTGAGTACTTTTGCCTTTACTACCCAAGCAACGTAGGTTTCAATTGTTAAGCTACTTCTTCTTTGTATATCAAGCAAATGCAAAGGGGCAAGAGTACTTATGCCTTTTTCGTCCTGCATAAACAGTGGTCCACCTTGTTATCCTTCCCAATTCCTCCAAATAGGACTTGTCTGTCAGTCTTTTTTCTAGCAATTGACTACTCAGATTTTATTCTTGAAGAACCTGCTACCATACAACACTATTATGCAGCACATTTGCTTAAATTTTGAATACGTTTTGCGTTTTTCACTTGATGATTGGTATTAAAGTAAATTCGCGTAATAGGCGAAAAAATCCACACACATAAAGGAAATTTCTTGCTAGAGCCGGATCTGAACCTTCAAACCTCTTTCGTAAACCTTTGAAAACTCTTTATCCAACAGACAGCTTGTAAACTACCAATTTTTATACTAACCTACATATATAGTTTCACACAGGCTTTAATCAATTGAAAAGAACACTTTTGAGCGGGCGCGACAACCTGTAGAGCGATCTACAATTTGTAGAGTGAGCGTTTGGGGAGTTTTAAGGAAAATTTTTAGCCGTCCTACTCAGGAATTGTTCTAAGACTGTCCAGTTTCAGAGTGCGCCGTGAACAATGCATATAGAATCGAACCTTTCAATCGAGGGGGAGACAGCTTATAGAGTGAGCGTTTGTAGAGTTTTATCAGAAATACCCCGCCCTACTCGCATAGCTTGTGTTTTGTAGCGTTTTCATTGCGTTCTCTATGCTTTCCAACCTCTCTTACGAAGCAAATATCACAAAGCTGTGAAAAAACTGAAATTGGCTGATAATTATGAATAACTAATATGTAGCAATCATGCGCAAGAAACGAACCAGGAAGTCAGAAAGTACGGAGCAACTGCGGCGGAGAAAAGTAGGGTCGCACGCAAATAAACTGGATAAGAAGCAAAGAAAATGCCAACAAAAGGAAAATGTATTGAAACCCGAGAACAATATCGATCACCTACCCGTATTCAAGTAAGTAGAAGGTTTCCTCAGTATACGAAAGCTCATCCAAAAAGTCTTCCAAAATGCATTCACATGGAGAGGAAGCAAAATTTTAAAAATGGTCACAAAAAGTCGTTAATGCTATTTAACGGATTTTTTCGTCGTTAAATTTCGTTAAAAAGCTTTAACGAAAAATGCCGGTAAATCCGGCAACTCGGTAAACGCACACCCCTGGTCCTCACACGCGCACGCGGTCGTACGGTATATGTTTAGAAATCGGAGCTGCTCTACCGAGCCTTCTCAAATTGAGTACTATATCACTTACTGTTTACAGTAGTGTAGTTGGGGTTATTTTGAATTACCTATTTGTTGTGTGCAGCGTTTTCTTGTGCAGTCAAAAAAGCCCTAAACTGCTTTTCGATTCAGTTTATTGCCTTTGAGCCTTTAGATTTATCTCTTAGCAGCAGTTCATTCATAGCTCATTCATAGCTTCTTCTTCAGGTTCAAAATAACTATATTTGCATATTTTATAGATATACGATTGCTCAGAGCTGCTGTTGTGTTACATACCAGGACTCTACACGGAAAAGGAGGGGCAGTGCAAAAGACTTTCTATAGGGTGGTTCAGCCATGGGGTGGTTCAGCCGTAAATGAAATTCAGGGGTTCTAAACCAACAACGGTGGGAAGTCCGTGGCTCCATCTCCTCTTCCTTCTCGTGGAGTCCAGATCTATCATACGTCAATGGTTCTGTTGATCATATACGTCTAAAATACGCCGCATAGCTATTTTAAACCTGAAGAAGGTCTTTAGACCTAAACCGTTGTCAACAAATATTGACCAATTCATGTTTTACCACTGAGCAGACGAAAGTGTGCTTTATTTAACCGTAGTCCTCTATTGTTGTCTTTTTCCTTTCAGTCCTTCTCTTTTTCCATATAAACTACCTAGACATTCCGTATATTAACGTATCATTGTCATTGGCGTTGTCATTGAACACATCATTTGAATGCTGTGACCTTGGCGAGGTGTCTGATCCAGCTATAATCAAGTAGCTATTTCCTTTAACATCATTGGTTCTCTAGACCTTAAATCGTAGATCCTACAGAGAAGGCTCATTTAGATATTTGATATCTCGAATCGTTAGAGTAAAATTAGAGCAGCAGACCTCAAGATCATCATCTGTGCCTATTATACGCTGAGATTTCGGCCTAAGTCTGTAAGTTTCGAGGTTCGCCATTGTTCTACCAGCATGGCCTTTGCCTTCGATATGTTCCAAAAGCCGTGTTGGAGGAACCATGGCGAACTTCGAAACGTTCACCTATGTCCATACAGGAGCTACGCTTTCTTCTCGATCTCCCACATACCAAACAACAATCACGGTTGGTCAGAAAGATCTATTGTTCTCCATATCTTCAGCGCCACAATAATCTAGATTAAGGAAAAACAGCGCCGACTACCGTAACCCAAAGTTGCGTAAGCGATCGGCGCACTGTGAATGCGAAGGAAATGCACTTTCGGGAACCGCTCTTACGAACCGGAGTTGCGAAGTCCTGTTCCTCACTGAGTATATGTGTCACACAGCAACTTTCGAATGACTAGCAGGGCTCTTCGTGTAACTTACTTGCAACATTTCTGCTAGCTTGCAGCAACTTACGCATGACTAGTTTGAGGCAATCTATGACCCGCATGCAGCTTGCAAGTTACTTGTTCAAAATTTTCTGAGTAGAGATGTACCTGGCTGCAGATCCGCGCCGCGACCGCACGCACGGCTGCGAGTGAGTATCGTTACTCACGGCCTTGGAACTAGTTCCCATTACTGGTATTGGTTCCCCTCAAGGTTCCCCTTGCGGACGACGTCTTCGGCATACCTTCTGAATCACCAGGCTCGTTGGGCGACGTGTTCGGAACGTCTTCTAAACCCCCTGGTACGTATAAAACCTTTGGGTATTTTCCGCTATTTTTGCTACCCGTAAGCCCCCAGGGCTGAAGTTTGTATCGCCTAAACGATATAAACAAAAAATGGATAATTTGATCAATATTGATTGATGGCGATTGACACTTCAAAAACAAACTCCAGACTCGTGTTCACGAGCGTGCTGCTCCACGCTGGCGTTACAGCTCGATTACATTACATCCAGGGCTGAAGTTCCCCAGGCACGCAGAAGACGTCTGGGTATTTTCCGCTCTTTCCCGATATTTTCGCTCCTCTTAATTTGCGCCCGGTAATTCCTCCATCCCCTATCTCTCCCCCCCCCCACTATTTTTGCCGACCGATAGCTCTTTGCGGATTATTATATAGCATGATGACTTGGACAATCCCCAGGGCTGAAGTTTCGGACTGCTTGAACGATATCTACCAAAAATCGATAGCTTGACCAATATCGATTGTTGGTGATCGATACTTCAAAAACGAACTTCAGATTCGTGTTCAGCAACCTCGACTACCCCCAGGGCGAAGTTCCCAGGCACGTAGATGACGTCTGGGTATTTTACGCTGTTTTCGCGCCCTATAATTCCCCTCCCTATTTTCCCCTATTTTTCCCTCTATTTTATGACTCAACGTCAATCGAGGGTATCGCTGATCCCTTAGCGGCCTATTATATAGTATGACAGATCATTTTGGGCAACCCCAAAATGATCTGTCATACTATATAATAGGCACCAATTCATTGACCTTCTCTAGACCTCTCTTGATCTTCTCTAGGGGAGAGAATGCTCTCCATCTTCCTGACTGCTTTTTCCACGCCGTGAAAGTCAACAACATTCTACTCTTACGCATCTTAGCTCTAAATCCTTCCTCTTTCTAATTTTGTTATCTCCAATCATATAACCTTTAAATTAGGGATAGTTATTTGATACAATGCATTTTCTTTAAGAGTCAAGTGGCTGGTATCGAGAATGCAAGCTGTTACAGCGATGTTTTGTTGCGATCAAAACTCTAGCACCAGGCGCGACTCGAACCCGCACCTCCTGCTGACCGGGTGAGAATGCTCTACTTCATCACACCAGCAGCGCTGTTTGATCGAATGAATGGCGAAGAACAACCTCGCCCAGTCAGCAGGATTTGCGGGTTCGAGTCCGGCCTGGCGCTAGAGTCCTGATCAAAACAAGACATTGCTGTAACAGTTAATATCTGACAGTTTATGGATTTCCAGAAACACGCCTTTTTTAATTTGTTGTTTTTTCTTCTCCAATTCTTTCTCTTTCTCTCTAGTTGCGTTACGGGAGGCAGTGTCAACACGTGAAATACGACAGATTTTTTACTTCGGGGTTTTTGTTTTTTTTACGCATCACCCTGGGATTAACAATGCGCGTAACACCAGATATATAGATTCTGATACTCTAGATATCTGTTGCGGTGTCGCATTGGGATTCTCTCAATTCTGACGAATTCAAAAACTTCGAAATTTGGTGTGAAGAAATTGAGCAGTGTCCAATTCGCCAATGGATGTAAAATAACCTCGTCGGTTCTGTCGTATCCTCCACCAGCCGTTCAGCGGCCTCTGGGCCGACTCTGTGCTATTAGTACTGAGGTCACCACCTAAGGAGGACTGCCCCATCGTAAAACGGTGCCGAGGTCACCAATCCAATCAGCTTAAAGGTTTCTCCACATGTCATGTGTGGCCAAACGCGCCTGGAGAGCTCTAGTGAAATCAGCGCTAGCGAAACACTTCTCCAGCACCGCATCTCCAGGCGCGTTTGGCGACGTGTTCGACACGTCTACTGAATCAACGTGTTCGGCACGTCTAGTGTGTGGCCAGGCACTTTGCACAACTACAACCCCCCTCCATCCCCACACTTCCTCCCAACACACTCCTCTTGCACCGCATCTCCAGGTGCGTTCGGTGACGTGTTCGGCCCGTCTACTGAATCGCCAGGCACGTTGCACAACGCAACCCCTACCCCATCCCCATACTTTTCCAACACACTCCCCCAGCACTACTGTGCAAACAAAGAAACACAAAGACAGACAAACGTCGGTTCTCGCTTATATATAGGGGGATCCCTGATAGTCTTACATCGTCTCAGGACTAAGCTATTTGCACAGTAAACATTTAATGTTCCAGTGGTGTCGCCCTCCAGGACTTGACGTTTGTCCATGCGGGCAACTCGGACAAGTTACCGGCTGACCGATGTAACGGCCAGCGAGGTCTCGTCAATTTCCTGAAGCGTTGGCATCAGTACGCCATCCTGGACAGCATTCGAAAGATGAAGCGATGGTAAATGAATGATGGCGTTTTGCTACCTTTTTCCTTTTTTACGATTTTCCATTTGATCTCACTCTTCGCATATTTAGTAGGTTTCACAGCATATATGCTATATACAGTACCGGAGGCGTCTTTTGAATAGACGCCGCAAAAACCGCGATTTTGTGGTTTTTGCGTCTTTTTGATAAAACTCCCCTGAAGTCACCCAATTGAAAAACCAAGGGCATATTTGAGCTCGGGAGCTCAGCTCTATCTTTTGGTATAGATATTTCATATGGAGCCATGAAATTTTGCGAAATTGAAAACTTGCGCCCCATTGCTACCTTTAAGGTAGCAAAACGCCAAGGACGGTCGCGGACGAGTTGTCCGTCGCAAACCGTCGGAAACCGTTACATGGTCACAATCCCTCTAAGTTGAGGTATTTTGAGAAAAGGTTGGTACCGTTCGCTTCATCACTTCGAGATCTACATAAACATATATACAAGTGAGCATTTGAGGAGTTTTATCATAAATTTCCAGCCGCCCTACTCAGGAATTGCTGTAGTCTGTCCCGGCGAGACTTTGGAGTGCGCCGTGCACAATGTATTTAGGATCGAATCTATCAATCGAGTGGGCGCGACCGCTCGCAAATTGCACCCCCGTGCGTGTTCTGAGCGCAATAACTCTGTCAAGTTCGAATCTTTCCGGCTACAACTTGTGAATTTTATAGGCAGTAGAAAGTTCAAGAAGCGCGCTGCAACACAGCGACGTAGCTTGTGATTGGACAAAGTTACAGCAGTGCGAAAATGTTGGTTAGTCTTGTGTGACACGATTTTTTCCAAGTTCAGTCGACTACTGCGGGAAGACGAGGAGAGATAACGGCATGCAAATGCGTGAGCGAGCACAAGACTGAAAGCACTTTACGGCGACATGCTCGCAACTCCCCATATACCTAAATTGCTTCAGCCCTATCCGCCATTTTACAGCGGGGAAGTTTCTTCCGCCCCTCTTGCACATATTTGAGTTCTCGACACTTTCAATGGAACCATTCTCTTCAGCTCGAAAAGCTCTATCGAACGGTGTTAATATCGCACAATTCCGGGAAAATTGATTTTTTGACAATTTTCCTTGAGGACGAGGGCGCCCTAGACCGAGCCTGCGCGGACGATGACGTCAACGAAAATCGATATTTTCGAAATAGGTCAAATTTCCTTGTCCAAAATCATGTATAGGGTTATTTGGTGCGCTGATTACAAACCCGACGTCCTTTTTTGAAACTTCCGCCGATTTCGGTAGGTTTTGGATTTCCTCCTGGGTAACTGAGGGTGGTCAGGTTAGGATCACCGATTTTGCTCAATTTTCGTCTAAGGGCAGGGATTATTTAGGATGCCGATGTCCATTTGACAGATTATGTCAGGAGACCACCCATACCAATAACTGAGGGTGATCGGTGACCCTCACCCAACCACCCTCAAACGGCGGGTAACCAACCGAAATCGGCGGAATTTTTAAAAACGGACGTCGGATTCGTAATCAGCGCACCAAGTAACGCCTAGATGATTTTGGACGAGGAAAATTGGCCCAGTTCGAAAATATCGACTTTTGATGACGTCATCGTCCGCGTATCCACGTCCTCGATGGGAAATTGTCAAAAAATCGAGTTTTCTGAAATTAGCCGATAGTGACACCCTTCGATAGAGCTTTTCGTGTTGAACTGAACGTTGTTCTTGTGAATGTCGAAAACTCAAATGTGGGCGAGTAAGGGCAGAAGAAGCTTAATCGCTGCCCTCCGCGGCTCTAAAATGGCAGGTGGGGCCAAAGCAGTTTAGGCAGCTGTGCTGCTGTGAGCACTTCATCGTAAAGTACCTTAACTGATTTGCTTGCCTACGCATTCGCAGCAGTGGTGTACATTTAACGGTTAACGATTTAACGAATTTAACGAATTAATGGCCTTTTTCGTTAAAATCTGGCTTAACGACTTAAAGGAAATTTTTAGAAATTCAACAGAATTTTTAACGGACTTTCTTCTTAGTGAGTTTATCACACTTACCCTTAGTCTTCACTAATGTTGCAGGTCTCATCCTCCCGATTAGTACCGTTCCTGAAGAAAAAAAAAACTATTGAAATCTGCAACAATATTCCAATGTTTTCATGAATTTATTGAGATTTTTGGAAATAATACATTTTGGGCGCGTGTAGCACAGTCGGAGGAGGTGCCAGCTGTCGCGTGCACCCCATACCAGGTCCCTGGTTTGGATTTCCCGCCCAGGCCAATCAAGCGTTCCGTCCCTCCGGGTACGGAGAATTAGTATCATACTTGTCTGGGAAGGACAAATCGCTGATTTCTTCATCGTCTGGCCGCCGCAAACAATTTTATGGCCAAATACGCATTTAAATCGCCTCCACGACATCCCGTAGAAGTAGAATGCGTGGCGCTTTCCAAAAGAGATTGAGTATCGCCGTCCTTCATCTTTATCCTCTAATGCATTTTGGAGCAAGAAATTTCTTTGCCGAGCCCCTACGTAAGAACGAACCCACAAAGACACTGGTCTAGCCACCTCGTAAGATATGCCTATCAGTCGATACGGAGAGAATGTTTTCGGAGTTGGACGTATTTTGGACGATTTTGGAAAAACACTAATAACAAAAATTAGGAAAGCTACTTTTCCTGGACGTTAACACGTTGACGACGTGTCACATCTTTTCGCTAATGTGGGATCGTGTGATGTCGTGTCATGGTTCCGACGTTGCAAAAAAACGGATTGGTCCCACGTTCCCGGCGCGCCAAAATCGTGCGTTCCACAACGTGTTAACATTCTACAGATAGGCTTTTAACTGTATTTTTAATATTTCTTTCTCAACTTAATGGACTGGTTCTCGCATCGAGATTGTATATGCTCGTAAGCAGCCACACAAAATGGTTTCGCAAAGAATTAGAAAGGGGGGGGGGAAGAACTCCTGGTTCTGTCTGATCGCACATTTCAAGATGCCTTGTCGGTGATCATCTTCAATGGTAATTCCATATCGGTTCTTATTCCACACCCTGTAGATAACTTGTTCCTGAAGGCTTGTTTATTTTTCTGTGTTTGTTGATGTTGAATCGTTCATTTTACATTGCTGTGTTACACTCCATTCTTTGAACTTTAGCCGTTGACTTCTTGAAGTTGAAACCTATAAGATTTTCTTTGATTTTTTCACTTCAAATAATGGTTTGCGTTAATTGTATTTTTGACGAAGTTTAATGATTTATCGGAAACTTAACGAAAATTTTCCGTTGAAGAATTTCTTTAAAAAAATTAACGCACAGAATTTTGTGTGCATTCCTGTTTCGTAGGCCGTAAGCTCATCGCGTCTTCCCACAGTAGTCGACGGAACTCGGAAAAAAATCGTGCCACACAAGGCTAACCCGCATTTTCGCACCGCTGTGACTTTGTCCATTCATAAGCTACGGTGCTATGTTTTACCGCACCTCTTGAACTTTTACTGCCAACAAAACGCATAAGTTGCAGCCGGAAAGGCTCACACTTGAAGGAATTATCGTGCTCGGAACACACCCGCGGGTGGAATTTGCGAGCTGTCGCGCCCAGTCGATTGATAGGTTTGATCCTATATACATTGTTCACCCCAAAGTCTCGCTGGAACGGAGTGCAGCACAAGTACAGTACAATTCCTGATTAGGGCGGCTGAGAATTTCTGTAAAACTACTCAAACGCTCACTCTACAAGCTATCGCGCCCACTCGAGGTTCGATCCTATATGCATTGTCCACGGCGGATTCCTGGCATGACAGAGCGCTGGCGACGTACGCCATGCTTGAGATACTCCGAAAACATGCAACTCCTGGGAAATAAGCTGCTCCAATCGCAACGAGCCTGCTCCAGTCATTTGTTTTGGCCACTCACTGCGAAAATGCAGTGCTCTGGTAAAGCTGTACACACGCTTGTGTAGACGTCGAAGAGACGAATCGGACGGTACCAACCGATTCTCAAAAAACCTCAAATTAGAGAAATTATGAGCATGCAACGGTTTCCGACGGTTTGCGACCGACAACTCCTCCGCGAATGTCATTCGCAATGGAGCGCATGTTTTCAATTTCGGACATTTTTATGGCTCCATATGAAATATGTACACGAAAGATAGAGGCCTAGCTCATGAGCTCAAATATGTCCTTGATTTTTCAAATAGGTGACATTAGGCGAGTTTAATCAAACCGCAAAATCGCGGTTTTTGCGGCGTCTATTCAAAAGACATACTGTACTTGGAAACTAGAGCGAAGGGCGAACAGGAGCGGTGGGATGGTAGCCGCAAACCTGATTTTGCAGTAAGATTCTGTACGCTGTGTCGTTTTGTTCCTTCGCATTATGAACGGCTGACCACCTTTTTACAAGGTAATAGATCAGACCGAAAGATTCCGCCGTTTCGACTTCCAAATTCGTGTAATGATAGCTGCGGTCAAAATTAGCGTTTTCCAATTGAGACCCTTCCCCTCTAACCAATCTCGCTGGTAAGAATTTTCTATTTGTGAACAATTAGGCAGTTAGATCCCTTCAACTGGAAAACATTTTTGACATCCTCTTGTTGACAGTGAGGTCCCTTCCCTGACTATTTTCTAAGAAACTGGAAAAGCAGTGTTGTGCAAGAAACATGCTTCCACAATAAACAGTTACAGCCTCTGTACGGAGGAACTGAACAAGGTGTACCTGGTGTTTCCACTCCGATGGGTAGAAACGCTTTATTTGCAAGCGATGGGCTCACTTGCAATAGATTTTCATTCCTTGTTCGCAGATTCTCACCAGTACAGGTTAAGTGAGCAAGCTTCTTTTTTCTCCTTGCACAAAGACGCGGTTTAGCAGGCTTTTTTGATAGCTCAAGCCTTGCACTAGTTTCACTCATCCATGGAAGGCATACTGGGATTTCGTTTCCACCTATTGCTCTTGACGATTATTTACTCTGTACAAGTCTTTCCACCTCCGCGATTTTAAGGTTCTCCATCTCTAGTTCGAAGTGTCTTATGTCAGTACTTCAGCACCAAGTCTTACGCAGTTCCTTCGTAACGGAGCTTCCAAACGTCGGTTTAATTCTGTGTCAGTCAGTGTCAACGAGACCAAAAAAACTTATACATGTACGAAAATGTGGATTTTTGGCACTCAAGAAAATGGGTTTCGAATCTTTAATTTCTGGTAGACATCATATGTATACCATCTTTATTTAGACATCTTATGTATTTGTGCTTTTAGAATTACATGTTGTTACATACATTACGGCACCAAAAAAGTCTTACCAAGTCGTCTGCATAGTGAATTGCTTACATAAGGGTGTGAACATTTGAAGCGCTAAAACCGTTGAAAAATCTGGCTCACCGTTTCAATCTTTCGCCTATCGCTCGATCGATGGACTTCTACAACAAAGAGTTACGGGGAATTCCTAGAAGTATTTCTATAGCCATATTTGTCCTGTAGAGAACGTCTTCAGCTTTTGCAAAGCTACCCTGTCTAGGGTGAGCTACAGCTTCTTTCCGTCAGTCCGGTACGATAGCACAATAAGAAGTTGGCTTTCGAAGTACCTTTCACATTGCCCTCGGTCAAAGGTTAAGAGCACCCAGTACAATACAACACTTAAGCCTGAAAAAGGCTGCACTGATTAGTGAAGCACAGAAGGATGAACGTGGTAAACTATCAGAACAACACAGTGACGCTACACAGTTCGAAGAAATCAACTGCTTCGAACACTGCGAGCAGAAGCTTCTGATGAAATGCGCTACAGAGTTCCGTGAACACTGAGCACAGCTTGAAGGTGTCACATAAGTCATAGTTGGAGGTATTTTTGCAATAACCGAACGTGTTCGAATGGATTAATGGGTTAATAAGGTTCAAGAATGTGCAGTGGCGACATTCTTAGCTAGGTACCTGTCAGCAACAACCGTGTTAACAGTTACCAGGGATAGGCGAAATTTCTCTTTTCTGATTTTCATTCATTCATTCATTCATTATTGCACCCAGAGTGCGCCATTAAAAACACAGAAAAAGATACAATAAAAAAACAGTAATCGGCTTTAAAATAACTAACACCAACAAATTGTTGTGAGCGTTTTGGACGAAACTATGAACTGCATTTGGATTAAACAAAATTATTTATGCAGATCTTTCAGAAGAGCCAGTGCAAAGGCTTGAAAAATATTAAGTAAAAAGAAAGTGCCGGTATGGCGAAACAAAATATAATGTCGAAGTGTTTAACTAGGGTTGATAAAAAAATGTTTTGACATAGGCAATAAAAGTGCAGCCGTTGGCATTCAGTATACCTATGGTGTGAGTTCCAGTATGCGGAAGTCACTCTCGAGCAACCTAAAGAGTGGATAGCACCCAGGAGTCCGGCCGTATTCCGGTCATACCTAGGCGAGCACTTGCTACATTGCGCTACCTCTCTATGATGCTTCCGCAGGAACTGAAATCAGACCAACCGCACTTGTATGATCTATCTAAATTCGTAGATCGAGCAGAAAAAGAAAAGTACTTTAAGCAGAAATGGCTTAACGAAATAAGTTCAAAGAAAAATGGTATTTGAATGATTTTTCGAACATTTTGGGCAAATTTTTTCTGTTTTCTGTTTTCTTGGTAAATGACCAAATCTGATCAGAAAACAGAAAGTAGAGCAGCACAGACAATTTTGTCATGTTATTGATTAAATATGTAGCATCGACACGTGGAGATTCGTTCACATCTCGTCCTCATCATAGAAATCCAATAACGGGAATTCAAAAAAAAAATAAAATAACGAGTTTTATGGCAAAGGAATGCTCCTGGAATAAAAAATACAGGGAGATGTTGAGTGCGTTCACGTAGAAATTGCGCCATGCAGTCATCGACTACACCACCTTGTTTGTTTGATTGAGTTCTGCTGACATGGGCGACTTCATATTACATTTCTCGCCTTTCACAATTTGGCTTCGCATTCTTTCCAACTTCAGCAGTTTCTCGACTATCTAAGGTCACTTACGACTTTATATTAAGGCTGCACTGCTAGTGCCTTAAGGTTTATTCAATTGTTTTTATTGATCACATAATTTCCCAGAAGGCTGTCTCTAGGTTTTGCAACAGAGGTAGGTCGTACATTAATCCAAATCCCATCCTTAACCTCCTATTTACTTGCACTACACTCATAGCATAGCATTCCTGTTTTCTTGGATCTAGAATGAAGTCAGGGATAAGGTTCTCCTGAGATAAAATCGTATCCAGGTGACCTCAAATGCACAAAGAGAGAAATTGAAAAATTTCCATGTGATTTTCAAGCGCATAATGTTGAAAGCTTAAATCAGATTGATGTGAGAACAATACGTTAAGGACATTCAGCGCTACGCCAGTGAAATCGAAGGGTACCAGAATTTTTCCGCCAGCGCCACTTCTTCAGCGCTTCTGAGTGCTCCCAAAATTGCTCGCTCCTTTGAGCGAAGTTATACCGCTACGTTGTTTACTGATGTAAGTGGACGTCAACCCTCGAAAGAAGTTGAGTTACGTCTTAACTCAAGCAACTGGGCGGAATGGGGTTGAAACATAGAGGTAGTGATAGCCTTCATCATGCTCCGCACTCTAGAAGACCAGTTTCTTCACCGGGAGCCATTATTCCTGCGAACCTCCTAATTTGTAATTATACCAAAATTCTGGATTATACCAATCAGTCCAAAACTGGTATTGTCCAAAACTTATGTGACAGCTGAGGTAGTCCGAAAGTCCCATAACGTAAGCAAGACCCGCGCGCCAACGCTGAATGTAGGTGCGTTGTCGAGCCGCTCGTGCGAGTTGGATGGAGCACTGGAGCGAAGGAAAGTTGATTTCTGTGCGGTGCAGGAGACAAGGTGGTCCTGCTGCAAGTTAAGGGACATTGGACGAGGCTTGAATGCCGTTCTTTGTGGAAGTCCCAGGACCACCAGTGGTGTCGGAATAATCGTCTCCGATCGAGTTTGTGACTCAATTATAAGTGTCGAACGCTTTAACGATCGATTCATGAAGATCCTTGCCGCCGCTAAGGAGTGACTATCACTTCTTTTCTGTCTAAGCTCCGCAGACTGGCTGCTCCGGTCAAGCCAAGGATGAGTTTTGGAACCTCCTTGATGAAAAGACAGCAGAGGTACCGTCGAAAGATGTTATCATAGTCGCTGGTGACCTTAATGGGCACGGAGATGCTACGAAAGAGGCGTACAGCTGTCATGGTAGTTTCGGATTCGGGTCTCGTAACGCCGATGGTGAGCGTATTCTTGAGTGTGCGGAGTCGCATAGCTTCACCATAGTGAACACCGTGATTCTAAACGTGACTCCCACCTCATCTCTTTCTATAGTGGGAATACCGGGATTCAGACAGACTTTGTCCTTGTAAAGGATAGTGTCCGAAGACTTGTCACAGATGCGAAGATCATGCCGTATGAGACGGTCGCACCACAGCATCGACCGCTGATCTGCACCCTAGAGCTCGCCCCTCCGAAGCCGAAGCACTTCGACCGATTCTATGAACCTAGAATAAATTGTGGCGGCCGAGGGAGAAAGAAGGAGCTGTGATCTCTCGCGTGCGATTACCGGCAGTCACGACTGTCGATGAAATGTGGAAGAAGGCGACCGACGCGATTCGTCAAGCTGCACAGTCGGAACTCGGCATTACGAAGCCTGAGCGACGTAAGGTCCACAAGCAGACATAGCTGTGGACAGACGACGTGAAAGCAAAAGTTCGAGAGAAGAAGTCGCTCTATCCCGTATTTCTCTGCAAAAAGACACCTGATAACTAACAGAGCCATGAAGATATGAAACTGCAAAGAAAGCCGTGGCTGCCGCGAATGGCACTCATTATGGAGATGTCAACGAGAAGCTGGAGTCGCGCGATGGTGAGCGGTATCTGTAGCGACTTGTTACAAATCGTCATCGGCAGATCGATGATATTAACACGTTGACGACGAGAGCGATTTTGGCGTGTCTGGCCCGTGAGACGAAGCACGCCGCATAAATGTGACACGACATATCGTGACCCAAACTTTGTCCAAGGATAAATTTGGGATGCCAAGCATGATGCTAATGTTCGTCTCAACAGTTACAGTCGGCTATCCCCCTCCGTAATGAGGACATTCTGTTCTTTACAGTGCTTCCTGTTGTATCGTTAACAGAGCGTCAAACTCCATGCGAACAGAATTTCTACTATCAATCGAATCAAAATCGCGAGCTCTTGAAGGAGGACATGATGTAATTCTTTTTTTACACTAAAAAATGGCCACCTTCCTGCTCTTTAACACAAATTTTACTCCATTATTTCCCCCAAAAAATAAAATTTAATGAATATTCCGAGCATTGTGTTTACCCATTGGGTAGCTTAATTAAGAAGCCGGTGGTCCTGACACGACTATCGATTAAGAAGGAAACCGACCGTAGTCGTCCAAAAGGACATCTGCATCGTTTTTAGCATCATGAATAACCTCTCTGGACGAAATTTGGATGGACCAGATATCATTTTTGTTAAAACAAAAGCTCCGAGATGCCTAACGGCGTGTCTCGAAACTGCGCGCTTCGCGCGGCCTTGCAACGTCACTGACCTACGGAAAGCAATATCTGTAAAACATAAAAATCCATAACATTTAGGTTTTACTGCGTACTTTATCGGCATGAACCCATTCTCTACTTTCGTACGTGTTCCATAAGCATTCCCACCGGACCGTCCAGTGACGTCATTGATTTGTGATGCTCAGTACTTCTGTCCCTTATGTTGCTTCTCTGCAGCCGTTCCCATGAATTTAGAACCTTGTTACGTGACGAAGCGGATTCGTTTTCTGAGCCGATGCTCTTGTTGCACGACGTAGTGGACACGTCCACTGAATCCAGAAGCTCAGAAACGCGCATTTACCACTATGTCAAGCAGGAAGAGGCTGCGCATATGGTATATTCCTTGTTCTCTGTATTAATCCCCTTACAACTCTCTTTTTGCTGGTTCCCCGTCTTGGTTCCACCTCCGGGTCTCCCCTCACCGTCCCGTCGTGGTCCCCCTTTCTACTCTATCCCATTAAGTTGCCCTCCCACGCTCATGGCACGACCAGGGTGAGCGGACACCCGTAGCGACATCTGTCATATATTCTAATCCGCACGCTTTGTCTCCATTACTGGTTCACTCGTAATGGATCCCCTAGCTGGCCTTCCTTACTGCTCCCACTTATTTGTAACTCCCTAATGGTCCCTCCTTATTGCCTCCACCATTCTTGGTGCAACCTCCTAGCTTGCTTCATTGTTGTATGTGTCCCTCCTATTGACCCCCCATCCTGATCCATCCTCCAGGTCACTCATTGCTGGTTGCTCTCCTGGTCCCCCACGCTCGATGTCCCCTAATTACCCTTACCCCTTTATCGGTTCATGGAACGAAGTCGGCGACATGGCTTTTGAATCAGGACGCTCAGAAACGCGCACAATAGTAGGGAACACTTAATCAAGAAGCTAATAAACGCGAGCAGTTGCCACTGTGTCAAGCAGGAAGAGACTGCTCTTCCTCTCCCGCAGATGAGTCCCACGTTGAATTCTGAAAACGGCCGCTCGTCGCGCTACACCGGTGACACATCTTCTTATTTCGGATGCCTTCATCAAGACGTAGAGGAGCTGCCTTCTGAATCCAGACGCTCAGTAATGCGTGCAGTTGCCGCTGTGTGAAGCAGGAGGAGCCTGCTCTTCCTCTGCAGCAGCATCCCATGTTGAATTCTGAATTCGGACGCTCGTCGGAGACACATTTTCATAATTCGGATGCTTTTGATGCGACGTAGAGGACCTGTCTTTTGAAACCAGAAGCTCAGAAGACCCGTCTTGCGAATACAGAAGCTTAGAAGCGCGCGCAGTTGCCTCTGTGTTGAGCTTGAAGGGGCACAGGTGGCAGATTCCTTGTTTACTTTACCGTGTGAATTCCCTTATGGCTCCCTTCTTGCTGGTTTCCTGTCCTGGACCTGCTTCCAGGTCACTTCTTCCTGGTCGATCCCTTCCCCCCCCCCTCGTGGTCCTCCTTACTACTTTATCTTAATCAAGTAGCCCTCCCACACTCACGGCACGACGACGGCGAGCTAACGCCATTGCGCGACATCAGTGTCACGTCTTATAAATACGGTCTTCCTTACTGGTCCACTCGTAATGAACATGTCTTTTCTGGTCCTCCTTATTGCCTAAACCCTTCTTGGTACCACCTTCTGGTCTGCTTCACTGTTGCACCTATCGACCCCCATCCCGATGCCTCCTCCAGGGGCCGGATTCATCGACGACTAACCGGCGGGTATAGAGGTAGAGATATCTACGATGAAGCCTGCGTCTCTGACTCTTACCTTATCTCTACCTGATTCTTATCTTATTTCCACGCCCTATGCCCCGCATACCCTCCGGTTTAACTGTTGATAAATCCGGCCTCAGGTCGCTCCTTCCTGGTCGCTGTCGGCTCTCCATCCTCGAAGTCCCCGCTTCTACTATTACCCCTTTAGTGGTCCTCTCATGCTCATGGCACGAAGCCGGCTTCTGAATCTGGACGCTCTGAAACGCGCGTAGGTGCTGTTAAGTGTTGCGGTGTTATGTTAAGCAGTAAAAGGCTGAGCTTCCTCTGCTGCAGCAGCATCCCATGTTCAATAGGAAATTTTGCTCGCGCCAGTCCCTCCCGTTATAACGCTTCCGGATAAGACGCGACTCTCGATATAACGTAGATTTTCTCTGGGCCCGGTCAGCTTACCTTGACACCAATACAAATCAACTCCGCTTAAGACGCGTCGGATACAACGCTACTCCCATTATAGCGCGGTTTTGGAAGGAACTCTGCTTTAAAAATGATTCCCGTTATAACGCTATCCAGGCTCAGTTCCGTTCCCACACCGAAAATGAAGAGCAGCAAGATGCTGACCGCGTCTGCCATCAGACCTACGCTTCTATTGCCTCGTTCGTAGTCGCGGCCAACACCTGTGTGACAATGAATTAGATGAATGTAGACGTTTTCGATCTATCATAGTCCGGGAGAACGGTGGCCACATAATTAAAAAGTATGTAACAAATCTACTTCATACTTGCCGAGCGGCTCCTACATAACAACGTAGGACCTAAACTAGAAAAAATCACGAAGAAAAAAACGAAAAAATTACAACTGTTTTTTCTACGGTCGTAAGGAGGCGAAGTTTAATGCCCTCCTCACCATGTTAGATCCTGGTTATAACATGTCAGCCAGCGGCCAGCACGCGGCATGCCTCCATTCCGTTGCTCTTTGCCCGCCGAGACGGTTGTAAAACCGCGGCGATTTTGCCACTCTGTAAGTCTCATTTCATTTTGTTACATACTTTTCAGTTATGTGTCCCCCTAACTAGGAAAGATCCAAAGTTTTTCATGCGTACCCGGCCCACAAAAGTGTTCACAGTCAGCAATATATCGAGCAGTATGAGACTCCCAGTAGTTGCTAGAAGCTGCTGTAGGATGTAGGCTTTTCTCATCAGAAACGAGAGAAGATGAGGATTAAAGCTTAGACTATTTAAAACAATATTGTACACTTTTGTTTTTAGCCTAGAGCAGCTGCTATAGAGGATATGTGCAGGCGCATGATGGTTTGTTGCGATCTGAATCCTCGCGCCATTCAGGAGTTGTACATGCACCCTCTGCTTTCCGGGGAGGATTGTAGCGATCGCACGCAACATCCCGATATCGTGGAGAGTGCTGAGAGGCCACCGCAATGAGGATATCGGATGCGGCGCGTGATTTAACAGCGCTGATAGCGTAATGAGCTTACATCCTGCCTGGAATGTAGAGAGTACGGGTCCATGGGACATGGTCTCGCCTGGGAGGAGAGTTTTGATGGCAGCAAAAGATATTGCAACGTCAGGTTACACAGTTTTGTTGTTGATCACTTTTAATTCCCTCTGGTACTCGTTATCCCTCACACATATCTGTCACACTTACGCATCAAGCAGAGAGTAGCTCTGAATGTACAGAACCACATTAATAACCTAAAAATCTTTTATGCTTTTCTCATGGTCACACATATTTCATTGCTTTGGCTATATTTAGTCATTGTATGCGATTCCAAATAAATGTGCGCGTCAAAGAGCGTAAAAAAGGTCAGCTCCGCTTAGACGCGACTCCCGTTATAACGCGGATTTTCTCCGGTCCCTTCAAACGCGTTAAAACGAGAGGCGACAGTATTATATATATATATATATATATATATATATATATATGTATATATACATAGGTAGTAATAACATACCGTCGCGCACCATCGTCCCATGAGACAGACTGGCTGTCACGCACCATTGAGCGACATTGTCGTCAACGTGTTAAGAAGTTTTTCGGCATCAGTGATGGGAACGTCCATCTTCTTATGGACGTTAAGAAGGCATTGAGGCGATAGCGCAAATTACTTTGAAAATATTTCCGCAGTATAATTTCCTCATCCAGCCATCCTTCAGCGGCTCCAACCTACGGGCCCGTCCAGAAGATCACTGTGGAGGAGACTGAAGCGACTTTGAAGAAGATGAAGCTAGGCAAAGTAACTGGGCCTCACGAATTGGAGGCTGATTTATGGAAATCAAAGCCTTGCTACCCTGCTGAGTGGTTGACGAAGTTCTTTAATCACGGTGGCCCTTGAGTGTTTGCGCCAAGGTACGACGATTCTGATTCGGAAGAAGAAGGGCAGTCCTGCAGACTGCTCCGGTTACCGTCCCATTCGTTTGCTTTCGCACAGCATGAAGGTCTTTGAGCGAGTTGTTGATGGACGAAATCGTGACATCGTCCAGCTTTCCAGTAACCAGTGCGGCTTTGTGTCTGGTTGTGGGGCCATTGATGCTATACACGACGACCGCCTCCTGGTGGAGAAGCATCGCTAGAAACAGAAGCCGGTGCATATAGCCATCCTCGACTTCGAGAAGGCCTTCGGTCGCGTACCGCATGAGGTTACATGGTACGCTTTGTCATGGATGCCGTCATGGAGGCCATCACACAATATCTTCAGAAGCCCGTCTCTTGAACGTTGCTTTATGCTGATGACGTAATGCTCGCTAGCGAAGATAATGATGAGCTCGAACGAGAGGTGCAAGCGTGGTGTGATAGCTTGGAGCTGTTTGGACTCAGACTGAAGGTGAAGAAGACCGAGTATCTAACGACGGACGTTACCGAGTTCCGAGGGCCTGACGGTATAAACTGATGACTGCAGTGAATTCACGCGTGAGTAAAGCATGTTCCAAGTGGCGCTCGTGGACTGGTGTGCTCTGCCATAGGAAGTCGAAGATCTACAGAGCAGTCGTGCGGTCGGTAACAATGCACGGCACTGGGTGCTGAGCTGCGACCAAGGAAGCTGAAACGCGCCTCAGTGCCACGGTTGCTGCGCTGGGCGGCTGAAGTCGCGCGCCTGAACCGTTTCTGAAACGATGGGCAGAAGTTTGGTATCGCGCCAATTACGAACAAGATGCGCAAAGCTCGCTTGTGATGGTACGACCACGTTCTGATTGGAAAAGAAGACAGCATCCGCAAGATAGGCCTTAACCTCGAGGTAGTAGGAAAACGGCCTAGATTGCGTCTGAAGCAGCGCTGGCCTGATACGTTACACAGACTTTAAAGTAGTTGGTGTCCACCCTGATCTAGCACAGGATCGGGAAAGATGGGAACATAGCACCAGAAGAGCGTACCCCGTCATGAAGCAGGACAAACGCTGAAGAAGAAGAAAAGTTTGAGTGTACGGCTTCTGCTAGAGAGGTCTGATGTAGCACACCCGTATCACCTGGCGTCCCGTTGTTGAACGGTCTGCTCGAGCGGGCGCCAGCAGCGTATTCGTTCGTCCTTGTCGCCTGCTAGAGTGCTTCAATGGGTCCCCCTCGCTAGATGAAAGAGCGTCACATCGTTCGTTCAGAGCTTTCAGGAAGAAGTCCGAGCAACGCGTTGATGGGCGCCCTGTTGTTCTCTTGACACTCCACTGAATCCAGTCGGTGACGGCTCCTGTCCAGGTTATGCGTGTGACGGCGTCGCTGATCTTGGAATGTCGACGACGCACGACATCGGAGGCCTTCTCTCACTTGTGCGAATCATGCCACTCCGAGCATCGTCCTTTTGATTCCACGCTGCGCGACGCTGAGTATGTATTCATCCTTTCACATAGCCTATATAGGTTTGTGAGACGTATGCTAGCGGTGGAAGAAGAGAGGAGTCGAATAGATGGATATGGAGTCAGACGTTCTTCGTTTTCTTTACGAAGTCGTCAACGCTCTTGAAAGCAGTCGCCACTATTCCTCCGCCGCTTCGCCGCGAGCGGTGTGCTTCGTCTCATCGTGGCAATATTCGAAAAGGACGGGGGTCAGTCGACATTCCAAAGTGGCTGTCGGACGGTCAGTGGCCGTACACGTACGTACGGATCCTTCCTTGGGGTGTCTAGCGCAGCAAACGTTTCATAGGGTGGAATTGCATAGGTACTATGCAATTTCCTGGTGCAGTCCTAGTATGGTTGGGGTTGGAGGACTAACGATAAGGGTGTATCGCGTCACGATTCCTTGCCTGCTCTCATCGACAGACCAGCTTATAAAACATTGTGTGATGTCTCTTGAACAATTTTAGCAGAGGTGGGAAGGCACAGAGCAAGTCAACAATAGGCCCCTATTTGAGTTAGATCCGCCAAATGGGATTACACCGTTTTTTGCCCATAGAGCGGCCACGGAATTTCTCCATCAAAGCAAGATTTCTCCACCATTTCTCTCCGCGTTATAATTTTCAAGTTATATTTTGTCCCACTTACGGTTTTTCTCATGATGTCAAAGTATGGCACTGCGATTTTGGAGCTTCATCGTTAAGGAAAGCACTAATGCGACATCGTTAATCTGCTCTGTCAACTGTCTCCTCAGAAACTCGTCGATGCAAGGAGCTTAGCCATGAAGGTATTCGTCCAGGACAAGGAAGATATCGCACTGTCAATACAACGCAGACCCGGAAAGTCATCGAGAAGCGAAAAATCCAAATCCAAGAGTCTCCTGAGAAAAATCGCCCGTAATATCGGTGGTGTCAGTCTCACATCAGTGCATCGAATAGCCAGAAAGAAACACATAAAGCCCTAAAGACCAGCTCTTGATGGATAAGAATAAGCGCGAACGGCTCTATTGATGCCGACAGCTTAGGTCGCAGGTACGGGGTGGAAACGAGCACTTTTCATGGACGAGAAGCTGTTCACCGTGGAGTTGCGTGCTTCACGCAAGCATGGTACAAGGCCAAGTTTCTGGACTTCACCATGTCTGCGGAATGGCCACAGCACTCCTCGGATTTGAATCCAGCGGACTACAGCGCGCTGTTCATTTTGAAGGCCAGGGTTCCAGCTAAGCGCCGCCACAGCCTAGAGGCCCAGAAGGAATTTCTGCGTTGGGAGTGGGAACGGCTGTCTCCAGATGACATGCGGCCCATCGCCAAAAAATTCTCCAAGCCTTTCGGCTTCTGTATTCGCGCCAATGGGGGTCGAATCCAGTCGTATAGTGTTGCCTATTGCCTATGTTGTTGTTGCTTATGTATTGCTTTGTAAACTTCTCAGTTGTTTTGTAGTTGTAATTTAAAAACCATCACCACGTTATTTTGGAACACCCTGTATTAGCGAAATGGAAGTCTGACACTAAGCGAGGCGGGCAATGGCGAAGCCGACGTAAAGGTGAGTCAGGACACTTATCATCAATATACAGGGTGTCTCAAAAAAATGGATACACTGTCTGAAAGGTGATAACTTCGCTCACTGTGAAGGTACTGGAAGTTAAGGGAAAATGTGAAAGCTTAAAAAATAGAAATTTTCTGAAATATGAACGGTGTGGATTACGCCATGCACTCGTCTGAATTCTTCCGTTTTACAATCGATTGAGTTTTGTTAACCACTTGTTGTAATTTCTCCTTAAGGGAGCCGTGTTGATTATCTTGTGTTTTTTTAAGTTTAAAATTAAAAAGCACAGTACGGCTTGCGAAATGGAGGATATCCTAAAAAGTGTAGGTGCTAAATATTTTAAGTGCTCTAACATTGCTGGTAGTGAAACATTTGGAGCAGTTTAATACACACATGGAAGCACAGGATAGCGGAAATTCTGTGACATGCAAATGGTCAGGATCGCGCGACTCACTAGTCTGAAACCTTGCATTTCGAACTCAATTGAAAGTGCATGGGCTGAATGCTTGTTGCAATCTTATTACTACTTAGCCCATTAACCTGTGCTGTGCTTCCTTGAATATTTAGAACCTGACAATCACGTGAGATACACGTAACATGCGAGTTTATTGCTTGCGCAATTTGGTGTTCTCGTTATCGCTTTAATAACGCTTTCTACATATCTGACCCCATAAAACGAGTCACGCCCGGCTCTTGGCTTTCCTTCGAGGAGAAGAAGTTCATCCTGAAGTTCTACTGAAAAATCGAAAACATCATCGAAGTGCAGAGGCGATTCAGCGACTACTTCTCCAAAACATTACCCACTCGCTTTACCCATGCACAATCAATCGAGTCTGAAATGCAAGGTTTCAGGCGGGGCATGGGCCATCTTATTTTCATAAACTTTCATAAGAGCCCTTAACTTCTTCACAACCCTTACCGTGAGCAACGTTATCACTTTCAAACAGTGTGTACATTTTTTGAGACAACCTGTATTTGCTTTGATGAAATGATCTTCCCACCCAAAAGTGCCCGAGTGAATACTCGAACATTCAAATTCGAATACTCGAAAAAACGCTATTTTCGAATATATTCGAATTGGAATGCCCAAAAAAACGCGATTGTCGAATGTTATTAGAATTCGAATGCTCGAAGCTCGTCGCTATTCGAATATATTCGGTTATTCGAAAATTTTGGGGGAGCACAACTGTAGGGAGTAGGCGGCTCTTCTCCGGACTCGTACGCGGCGTGTAATGGGTTGTGTCTTCTCGTCTCGGTTAGTCCGTACTGATCTTCCTGGATTGCATCATCAGGTCCTCGACGGATGCTTCCGATGCGAGCGTACGGGCGCAGTAAGTACAGATAATCATCCTAGTCCTTTTTAATTTGCGCAGCCTTGTTAGGCCCAGAGATTTTGGCAGCCTCTCCGTACTCGTCCTTCCCTTCTTCTTCTTCTTCTTCTTTTTCTTCTTCTTCCTCTTCTTCTTCTCCTGAGCGTTTAGTCTCGCACAGTCGCAGAGTCCGCTGTTTTTGTGATCCGTCGACATCTCATCCTATCAAGGGCGTAGTCTGGCGCGGCGAGGATTTCAGCGAGATCTTTCTTAATCATGTCCTTCTACCTTTTCCTGGGGCTCCTCGTGGAAACTTTCCGGCTGCATCGAAATTTAGGGACAACTTCGTGAAATGATCCTCTGGTTTTCTGAGGATGTGTCCGTACCACCTTAAGCGCTGCTTCCTCATCTTCAACTGGATCGGAGCTTTCTTTACCACTGTTCTAATATCCTTCTTTCGCGCTCTGTCCCGGCGGGACCATCTACATGCCCAGCTGAACATCCTCATTTCCGCAACGTGCAGTTGCCGCTCCTGTGCTCTATCTAGAGCCCAGCACTCGCAGCCATAGAGGATGGCCGGCCTCACTACTGTTCTACAGTACCGGACGCGTCTTTTGAATAGACGCCGAAAAAACCGCACCTTTGCGGCTTTTGCGTCTTTTTGCTATAACTCGGCCAAAGGCATCCATTTGAAAAACCAAGAGCATATTTGAGCTCAGGAGATTGAGCTCTATCGTTTAGTACATACACTTCATATGAAAGATCAAAAATGGCCAAAATTGAAAACTTGCGCTCCATTGAGAAGGCCGGCCGCGGACGAGTTGTCGGCCGTAAGGCGTCGAAAACCGTTGCATGACCACAATTTCTCTAAACTTGCGGACGACCAAAGCACCGAAGGCACTTTACGATGGTCTGCTCATAACTCTCCATCTGCCTGAACTGCCTTAGCCCCATCTGCCATTTTACAGCGGCGGACGGCAGCGGTGAAGCTTCTTCCGCCCTTACTCGCCCATTGTCCTGCCGCGGCCTTGAGTCGCCTCGCCTTTGATGCAAAATTGTTAAAAAATCGATGTTCCCAGAATTGGTGGAGATTGATACCATTCGATGGAGCTTCTCGAGCTGAACACAGCGGTATCATTGGGAGCGTCGAGAACTCGAATTTGGGCGAGTAAGGGCGGAAGGAACTTCGCCGTCGCACTCCGCCGCCCCAAAATGGCAGATTGTGCTAAAGCAGTTTAGGCATCTGGAGAGCTGCGAGCATGTCGTCGTAAAGTGCCTTCGGAGCTTTGCTCGTCCGCGAGTTTGCATGCCGTTAGCTCGCCTCATGTACCCGCAGCGGTCGACCGAAATTTGAAAAAATCGTGTCACACATGTCCAACCTGCATTTTCGCACCGCCGTAACCTTGCCACTTCGTAAGATAATTTGATGTGCTTTGGCCCTACTAGAGCATACTATTGCCTACGGAAACCACACGTTCCAGCCAGAAAGATTGGAAGCTGACAGAATTGTCGCGCTCCGAACACGCCCGCGCATGCAGTTTAGCACAACAACGGTCTAAGTTCTCCGTGCTCTTACACACCCAGATATCGGTTTTCGATGACGTCATCGTCCGCCTGGCGCGGCTTGGAGGCCGTCTTCGATGAGAAACTGTCAAAAAATCGATGTTTTCAAAATTGGTCGAAATTGATACCGTCCGATAGGGCTTTTCGAGCTGAACAGAATGGTACCCTGGCTAGGGCTCGAAAGCTCGAACATGGGCGAGTAAGGGCGGAAGAAGCTTCACCATTGCCGTCCGCCGCTGTAAAATGGCAGATGGGGCTAAGGCAGTTCAGGCAGATGGAGAGTTATGAGCAGATCATCGTAAAGTGCCTTCGGTGCTTTGGTCGTCCGCGAGTTTAGAGGAACTGTGGGCATGCAACGGTTTTCGACGCCTTGCGGCCGACAACTCGTCCGCGGCCGGCCCTCTCAATGGAGCGCAAGTTTTCAATTTTGGCCCCTTTTGATCTTTCATATGAAGTGTATATACCATATGATAGAGCTCAATCTCCTGAACTCAAATATGCTCTTGGTTGTTCAAATGGATGACTTTGGGCGAGTTATAGCAAAAAGACGCAAAAACCGCAAAAGTGCGGTTTTATCGGCGTCTATTCAAAAGACGCGTCCGGTACTGTATATAACTTGCCTTTGAGTGTCCTGGAGCACCTACGGTCGCAGAGGATTCCTGTGCACTCCCTCCATTTGAGCCATGCTGCACTTATCCGTCCCTTAACCGCCTAGTCCACGCTTCCTTCCTCGGATAGATCGCTTCCGAGGTAGCGCAATTGTTCCACCTTTTCGATCACCTCCCCTTGGCAGACTAGGATCGGTTCGGCGCACTGCTCAGAGCTGATGCACTTCGTTTTCCTCACGTTCAACCGCAGGCCGTTGCCCGCGAGGACTCCTTGCCACAACTGCACCTACTCCTCCAGCTCTTCTCGGCTGTCGGCTACTAGGGCGATATCGTTCGCGTAGAGGATGGTTCTGAGAGGGGCCGGCCTTCCTCAAGGTGATTCACTATGCAATCAAGCGTCAGCACGAAGAGAAACGGAGTCAGAGCCGACCCTTGACGCACCCCCACTGTGATATCCATCTTGTTTGTCGTCCCGTGTGGAGTCCGTGCCGCTGCTTTCGAGCCTGCATACATGTCCTTTATCACCGAGATCAGACGTTCCGGGACACCCCTCCCTCGGAGGGAGGTCCAGAACACGGCTCGGGGTAGCCTGTCGTAGCTTTCTCCAAGTCCAGGAATGCCAGGTAGCAAGGCCTTCGTTTCTCCCGATACTTCTCCATCACCTGGCGAGCGATTAAAATCGCATCTGAGGTGGATCTCTAACGCATGAAGTCTCACTGCTCCTGGTAGATGGCGACCACCCCCTCATCCTCTCAGTTTGATCCCGCGGTAACTGGAGCACTCGGGCGCGTCGGCCTCGAATCGCCTTACGTGGTACTCCAGTCTATCGTTGCAAGCTTTTGGACGCACCACGTGGCCTTGCGACAAGCGGTCCGAGGTCCCTCTCAACAAAAGGGTTTGAGGGCACTCTATCGAGGGAAATCCGTGGAGTAGTACTCATTCTTCTTAGCTAAGATTTTGGAAGATTTGGATGGTAAAGCTGAGTATTCTGATTTAGATGTATCACAAGAGTGGACACACTAATGGCCTGTTCTTGGTAGACAAGTGTTTAATTTTGAAAATTGCTGGCCTAGAGGAACGTCAATTGCTTGTCAATATCTGCCAACGAACGCTAGCTCTATGGATATCTGTGGTATTCTCACTTAGCAATTTTCTGTAATTGAAGCAGAAAAGACCGTCCTACCTTCATTGTCACGGTAAGTCGTTTTGGTCAAAAGCAAGACATAGACATCTCGTATTTAATTTGCTCAGAATTCTGGTCGGGCTCTATGCGTTGCTGATTTTAAGACGATAAAGAGTAGTATGGTAGGCAACTAGAAATTGGATTTAGAGAGAGCGAAGGAACGCTAGTAACATTACTTCTTCCGACAACTAATCCATCTTGAGTTGGCTTGTGAGTCTCGTGATGTCGTGATGTTCCAACCTCAAAACGACCTAAAATGACTACAAATTAGTCTAAATAAACATAAAAAACAGCTTGTGCAAACTTACAATCTTATTTACTCTACAACCTGTAAAGGACGTTCGTGACTTAGGCTTTTTAATATCGCACAATCTCGGTTTTAAAAACCATTACAGTGCACTCGTGAAGAAAGCAAATTATAAGACCTATTTGTTGTTCAAGATTCTGCGTGTGAATGAACCCGAATTACTTTGACAAGCTTGCAAATCCTAGGTTCGACCTATAGTAGAGTTTGGAATAACAGTATGTAACCCATTTAGAAAAAGACATAGATCTGCTAGAAAGTGTTCAATATAATTTTACTCGAAAGTTTTGTATGAGATGATTTGGGATGTTTTGAGAGAGATTATAAAGCCGTTCCAAACGGCATTAGAAGGGCCAGGGACTTTAGCCTTCAAACTCTTCAGAACAGACGTAGGAAAGTAGATATGATTATGATGTTCAAGATCGTGACAAAAAGAGTTTCAATTGATCCAGCAGCTTTTTTTGATGTACCACTGACGACGTCAAGAAGCGGTAGGCTCGTACTTTATATCACTGTGGCGAAATCCCAGATTAGATCAAATTTCTTTACATATAAAAACCTTCGGAAGTTCAACAAGTTACTTAGTGAAGAGCAAGATATCTAGGACTATCTCTTCGAGCTTTTCAAAAACTTATTAATCGCAAAATGTTTGGTTAAATTTGATGTATGCTACTCTGTTCAGATTTGCTTGTCAACAGTATACAATGACATCCACATGACATTGGCTAACGATCCAGACCAAAGTGTAATAGAATTATTAGAAAGTATATGCGATAACAAACACCCGGAGAATGAAGAATAGAAAGGAGAACAGACCAAGAGGGGCTCTGCCACAAGATCTCGTTATGTCCTAGAATTATTTATGAATCGACTTGCATTCGTAATAAATGGCTTCAGGTTGTACGGAATAACTGAGTTTTTGGCAAGTTTCATATAATCCGAACCTGCTCTATTGACAAAAAAATTATGTCGAATTGAAGATTTTGCAGTGCTTAGTGAAAGCTTCCCTCCTCGACCTCGGGTTCTAGATGGTCTCACCATGAAGAAGTCACGTTTGTCAAGTCCACAGAAACCATGGAGAATTTTGTGTACCATTACGAGGTCGTATATTCTTCGTCTGTATGAAAGTGTCTGTAGCCCAAGTTGTTTGTTTCTTGTATCACTGCTGGGAATAGCATGGTAATCAAAGCCATTCTTCTTTTTCTTTCTTCTTCCTAAATGGAGCACCCTAGCATTTCTTCTTCCTAAATGGAGCACCCTAGCTTTTTCTTTTGATAAAGGAAGCCGCCACTCGCGGGACCAGCGATTAACAGCATCTATAGCTTGCTGCAGAAGGTTTTGTTTATGGATTGGTGAGCTTTTTGTTATGTTTTGTTAGTTGCTTATTTTATTCCATCAAGGCTAAGTAAAATCTATTTTCTTCTTTCCGCCTCCTTATATTTGTTTTTCTAAGTGTTACTGTTTGTCTCACGTTCATCTCTGACATGTCCTTTTCGATCGATTATCTCGTGTGCTTATGTTGCACGTCAATAAATAAATAAATAAATAAATAAATCCCTTCAACTTCACGGAAGTGGAACCTCAGACCAGCGTGTAAACACTGCTTCTGATTAAAAGTTTATGGCTCTTTAAGCAATGAGCCTTGGATTCTTTTCTATTTTGAGGCACCCTGTGTTTCATCCATCTACAAGGAGTTCTAATTCTACAAGAGCGAAAACAAGTACAAAATTTTTGTTTGCTGTGGTCTTTTCTGACAGCTAACCATAGGACCAAGGTGAGATACAATTTTACTTCGGCCCATTATTCAGGATTTACGGGGAGTAATATAATATTCCTCATTTCACAAAAAAAACCTTGACGTTGCATCCCTCTAATCGCCATCATTTCAGGAGCTACAACATCACCAGAGACGACAAGGTGCTGTGCTTCTTCGATAGCTTCTCCAATTTCCTAAGCGAAGAAGAGACGTGGAGTAGATCACACGAAATTAAGCCAGCAAAACGGAAAGGGCCTTGAATAATTCCTCTTCCACTGTGCCAACACTCCGAACACCTAAACTCAGCATATAACTTCAATTGCCCGGTGCAATGTTACCGATTGGTAATGTTAGTTTGTCGAAATCTACTAGTTAACGACACCAATGCTCTAATGTTTGTGTGTACGCCTATATTTCTTCTTCATTATCTCTTCTTCTTGATGTAACTGTGCAAGTATAAATCGCTGCTTTATAAACACTGCTGCTTTAGCCATTTGGCTACATTCTCGTCAGCTCTGAGCAGGAGTGTGCGTAATTACGATCTACTATTCTAGGATTTACGGCTACTTTGCAGATTTTTTTACGATTTGCGATTTACGACATATTGGTTCACAAATCGTAGATTTTCGTCAATGTGATCCTTAATCAACAACCAACCTGCGTCCAAATTTATGTGGGCCGGGTTATAAAGATGTTCCCACTCTAATGGTCCCCTCTAGCTCATCCCCATTAGAGCTTTTTTGATGTTCTGTAATACCGTTCCTAATTCGTGAACAATCCACTCTTTCCGTCGCAGTGCCATAACTCCGTTCAAATTCAATCATATGAAAAGTAAATTGACCATTAGATTCACCTCCCTCCTAGCAATACAACTACCTGAATGGTCTGTGGAATTGGATATTCTTGACCTAGTTGTTGAGCTCGTCTTCTCAAACGTCCGTTAATTGATTTACGACCCCTCCGCAAGCGCCACTGGTCCATCTTTATAGAGCTAAAGAGTTTAAAAAAGTAACTCATTACAAAATTTTTTTTATCAGATCTGTGTTTTGGAGAGCGTGGCTATCGTTCTCATAGTCGACACTGCGAAATTTACCGAGTTTGAAGTGTCTATGACATGGATTCTTCGAAGTTCAGCCTTAATTCCTAGCTAGCAGCGAACATCCGAAAAAACTAACTCATTTATCACAAGAAATTGAATGGCCTTTCTTTCATAGGTGAGTTTATACAGGTCCCGCTGTTGAAAGCCAATTTCAACTTCTCAAGCCTTAAAAAATCTTCCACCTTGCTCGCCATATTTGAGTTTTCGGCACTTCCAACAACACCATTCTGTTTAGCACGAAAAGCTCTATCGAATTGTGTCAATCTCGACCAATTTTGGAACAATCAGTTTTTTGATAATTTCGCATCGAGGACAAGGGCGCTCTAAGCCGAGGCTGCGCTGACGATGACGTCACCGAAAACCAGCCTTTTTGAATTTAAACAAGTTGGATACCATTCGATAGAGCTTTACGTGATGAATCAAACAGTGTTACACATAGTAGCGAAAACTGTAATCTGAGCGAGTAAGGGCGCGGAGAACATCTACGTGCCAAATTGAACGGGCGGGCGTGTTTGGAGCGCAATAACTCTGTGACGTTTGAATTCTTCCGGCTACAGCTTGCAAGTTTTATAGTCGGTGAGAAGGTCTAGTAGCATTCTAAAGCACAGCGATGTAGCTTAAGAACGGACAAAGTTACAGTGATGCGAATATGCAGGTTAGTCTTGTGTGACAGGATTTTTCCGATTTCAGTCGACCACTGCGGTAAGAAACAGAGAGCTAACGGTTTAAAATTGCGAGCTGAATAGTAAAGGTTCTTCACACTGTCGTGCTCACGACTCTTCTGCTGTCTAAACTGCCTTGACCAGAGCTGCCATTTTAGGGCGACGGAAGCTTACAGAGGCAAAATTTCGCGATTTTCACACATTTTCTTTCATTCGTTCTTCGAGATGTTTCTGTTTGAGAAAATGCTTAAGTTGGTGAGTCTGGCGGCATCATCAGCTCTCTAACAGTGTAATCCGGCTCAAGTTCGACTTGGTCGATATTTCACCCTTTTTGCAGACAGTCGAATTACGAGACCCACCGCCGAGTGCTGGACTCGGCACCAGCCCAGCGCTCCGCGGCGGGATCATCGGCGACGCCTATGTGGTTCGCACCTCGCTGCCATACCCACCGGCCGTGTGATACTCCAGCGGAGCAATAAAACAACACTATTAAAACAATAAAACAATAAAATAAAACAACACGATCTTTTGGGAACCCTTCGACGTTCATCATTCGCCTTTGAAGTCATCCTCGATCCTATCTTAACACCTGGGAAACTCCAAACTTCCTATTTATTTGCTTAGTCCAAAAATTATGTCCGATTTGAACTATCACATTAAAATTAAAATGTTGAAACACAATAGTTTTTCTTTAATTGAAACAGAAACTTCTAGTTTCTACATGTCTACATTCCCTGCGTTCCATAAATGGGTGCGCCATTTTCACATAAATAGCATTCCATATATGGGCGTGCCATTTTCACATAAAATTGGTCACTTCAAATCAAATTGGACCCTCTTCTAAACAAGGCTAACTAGACTATAACAAGCATTAAAACGTTTTAATTCACCTCCCCAATAACTGAGCACATTGTTTGAAATTTTATGAAATTATAATTTTTGAGGAAAAATAATGATTCAAAACTTGTTCCAAAAGGCAGCAAGGCGGCCATTTTGTAGTGCTAAGAGAAAGAACTGCGTCAGCCCTTGTCAGCGATTTAAAGTCAATTGGTAGCAAAATTTCTGTTTGCATAAAGTTTCACGCCTACACGCCTCGGACAGCAAAACAAAAGAAACAAAAAACAAAAGAAGTATCACTTTTTCCTTTCTTTTTCCTGGAACAATAAATTATTTTAATCATCTTGGAGAGTTTGTAGTTTAGTAGTAATGAGAAAAATCTTCCCTGGTTATGATTTGGAAGAAGTTCACCTTGTTTTCAAAAGCATACATTCCGTTTAGAAGAGTAGGAAGCCCTGAGTGAAAAAAATCTAACCTCCCTCAAATTCACTACAAAAAAGATTTCTAAGTATAACAACTCTGAGAAGAGTAGATTTTTACATTTGCTAATCTCTTAAAGCTGTGTAGGTCTTGTAAGTTGAAAAGTTAAGTTTAGTGGTAACTTAATTAAATGTTGTTTTTATTTGATTTCGAAAGCAAAAATGTTTGCTGTTT
Source organism: Heligmosomoides polygyrus polygyrus (assembly GCA_947396885.1). NCBI lineage: Eukaryota > Metazoa > Nematoda > Chromadorea > Rhabditida > Heligmosomidae > Heligmosomoides > Heligmosomoides polygyrus. The sequence continues at coordinate 37,874,769 of OX377206.1, forward strand.
GTAATATTAAAATAATAGAGAGCTATGAGTGAGGAAAACGAACGGTTTGTTTTTGCTTTTTGTACTCTCAATGTCTTGCATTTACCCTAAAAAAAATTTCAAAAATCTGCGCATGGTTTTCCCGAAGGTTACAAAAAAGATCCAATTGAGGAGTGACTAGAACTATTTTTACTTTGTTTGTACGTGAAATTTTTTGGGAATCATTTAAGAAAATAGTATGTCCATCTATTCCAGTTTCTTCTGATGTGGAAGGTTCATTTCCTTCTGCTGTTGATTTTACAGTATATATATATATGTATATATATGTATATATATATATATATATATATATATATATATTCTGCAATATCACCTGCAAAGATCATCTAACGAGTCTGTAGGAGCGTTATAACTCCGCTGATTTTCGCATCCAGCTAAGAGTGTGGCACATACGCCGCCCTCGCCGCGTGGAGTCGAATCGCAGCCCTAAACTGTTCTCTACGGCGTAAGAGGTAGAAATGGTTTCCATCTTGAATACGGACAACATTACGTTTATGGAGAGCTCAAGATTAGCTGAAAAACGCTGTTCAATTCTTTATTCTTGAGAAAACTTCTTGAATGAGCTAGCAGCTAAATCAAATAGTTCTTCCTATAGAAGTCTATTTAATATGACCATAATCTCTGTTCCTTTTTAGACGTCAAAGTGCTAGTGGTCTACTGTGCATCAGAAACAGCCCGGTTTCCATATTTGTCCGGTCCAAAAATTACAGATGATTAAATAGGAGAGAAATCGTATGCGGCAAAGAGAGATGTGACAAATCTCTGGTTCGGAAAGAAAAAATCGCGCCACTTCCGTCCATTTATAAAGAGAACTTTGCAAATTTTATGAACGAAGCCATTGATTAAATATAAGAGCAAAAATATCCTCTTCTCGAGGTTATTAATTGGGTAATTATTGATTGAAATATAGGTTACCGCGTGCTCGGGCCCATTTAAAGCAGAGCGTTTGTCATTCAAATTTAGTGGAGTTCAGAACCTCAGAGATACCCAAAACGTAAAGAGTGCAAAATTCTCGAAGAAAGTAGAGAATCCTGACTTTTTATAAGCCTTGTTTACGAAATTTCATAGTACGAACAGGACGACAGTCCAAGCTTGATTAACTTTGCAATGTCTACTATCAAAATGATGACCGCGGTGTACAAAACACAGATCTGATAAAGAAATTTTATGATTGGAAACTTTTTAAAACTTTTTAGCTCTATGATGATGGACGAGAGGCGCTCATGGAGGGGTCGCAAATCAATTAGTGGACTTTTGAGGGGACGACAATTAGGTCAAGAGTATCCAATTCCACAGATCATTCAATTAGTTGTATTGCTAGGAGGGAGGTGAATCTAATGGTGCAATTTAATTTTCATATGATTGAATTTGAACGGAGTTATGGCACTGCAACGGTTTGCAACGGAAAAATCTGTCGCAAAGCGTCGATTGCTTACGAATTAGGAGCGGCATTGTAATGTGTAATTGTGAAAGAAGACCATCGTCATGTGCACAGGTTTCTTGAAGCCGACTTATCTCCGCGCTTAATTAACTTTTCCCCTTCTCTAACATTGTAAGGGCTGTCGTTTGGAATTAGACCTTGTACTTTCCTGCAGCGGTCTACACGCCGTTTTCACTTGCTGCGTTTATGGTAAATGGACTTCTGCAAACTCAAACTGAACCTCGGAAACTGTTTGGTAAGAACATTGTTCAGCCTGCATATAAATAAGTACTGAATCACATCTCGTTAACAATAGCAAAAAGTCTATGAAAATTTGTTTGTACTGCCCTAAAACCGGGTGATATGTAGTGATTTATTTTTTTCTTCTTCGTAATTACGAGTTACGCAATTTTAGATTTACGCGCACCCCTGATTTTAAGCTGTTTGAAGTTCACGCCCTCTTGTAGAGTTGCAACACTCCGTATGTAGTCAGATTCATTCACAGTGACCAGTCGCGTCAATACGCCTGAGCAGAGCATTCGCAACTTTTCCTTGTACATGTCGCTTCTGAATTTTGAGGGCTCTTCTGCAACCTCCAACGCTGAACGAATTGCACACGGTGCTTCGGCGTCGTTCGCGAAACGAAGGAAATCACGGGATTCGGTGCTTACTCATCGCCTTGTGCTACTTTGAATGCGGCATGGAACCGACAACGCTTCGGACAAATGTATGCCCCCGCTCCCGTTTTGAGTCTACAGTAAGCAATGCGCTGAACTGAACTGGATGCCTTATGGTTAGTTTGTCGCTATGCATTACCCCCATAGGTATTCATTCACTACTTACGCAGGCGAGACTTATAGAATAAATGATACAATGTCTAAACGAATTCGCAGTTCAACAATCCCGTTTCCGAAGTGCCGCTCGTCCATATTCTCACGTGTTTAAGACTACTATTATACGCCTTTCTTAAACGCAATGCATTAATAAACTGTTCATGAGCGTGCTGGTGAAAACTCTGATGCGGATGGAAGCTCGGGATCTGGGTTTAATACGAGGAATCTTTCCTTCAGCAAACACTGTGGCTTTCTAGCGATAAAAGCAAATTGCCGTCTTCTATAACATCTTTCGAGCCTTGAAGTCATATATTCCGAAAGTCTACATCTGTAATTACAGGATACATGTGAGGCCTTCGTAGAATCGGGAACAGCAGTCTTTAATCCAACCAGAAAGCAAGGTATCGGTCCTCTTAAAAGCATTCAGAACAGTTTTACCAGAAAACTGATGATTCCGTTGAGCTATTACATGATTCCTAACTGGCCTCTCCTAACAAGGAAAAGTTCCTAACTCAAGGTGAGTCTTTACAATGCAGTTTTGACAGGATGTAAGGCCGTGTGAGCGGAGTCCAGAATTACAGTTAGTTTTTGCTGAACGCTAAACTAAAGATATGAAAAGAGGTGAGAAAACGTGTGCGCAACAATCATCAACGCATATGACACCCCACCCGGGGGCAGACAAACTCCAACGCCGCGCGAACTCCCCTGGCGTCGCACACCGTGCGCGACGAAATTGGACGAGTTGTCGCCAACTAACAAAAAACTTACTGGAAAATAGTCGACAAAAGTGCAGTCGAAAAACAAGAACACACATCCATCAATTTTTAAGGAGAGAAAAACGCGAGCCGGTAGGATGAAACTGGAAGTCGAGGAGTCCAGAGTGGTCTCACTATGGTTTTAGAATTTGTGAACAACCATGAAACTTGCGTCACCCAACAACTTGGTCTCTTAAAATTCTGGTATCCCTGCTGGCCGAACCCACTGTCTACATTACATAAAAACGTATCTATTGCAGCTCTGAAGTTGAAATTAAAAAAAAAGTTAAACGAGGAACTGGCACCTTGCTTCGCCGAAAGACTAGCCTAGCACATACATATTTAACAAAAGGAAAATAATGCCTATGCTGTTTTCGAAAAAAACGCGAAAACAAAAATCTTACCGTAAAGACATATGGCTCATGAGCGTAATGCGCTAGCTCTACGACATTCTATTCGATCCCAGGACGGGCCCTGTATCTCAAAAGCCTCTTTAAACTGATACGCACCCCAGGCGATGACATAGAAGGGAGGACACGCATGTTAGAATACATATGTCAGTACGGAAAAACGAGAGTCATCAAAAGCATATGTAAAAAAGAAGATAGCACTCCAGATATGGGTGATCATTTCCAGCCCTTCATCACTGGAATAGAACACATCATCACTGATGTGTTCTATTCCAGTGATGAAGCAACAAGGGAAGGATACTTAGCGAATCATCCTCATCTGAGCCATCCATAGAGGCACTCAAAACCCAATGAGCCCGTATAGAAAGGATAGAAATCGGATAAGGCTCATCTGTGATATAGCGAAACCGAGTAATACACGCGTATATACACGTGTGTATACATATATGTATGATATATGTACATATATAGATACATATGTATATATACACCTTATATACGTGAGTGTATACACGGTATACACTACAGTAGTGTATAATTACCCCTGCACCTAAACATTTTAAATTTTAAAATTTTTTTCGAAATTTTCCCGCTTCATTCGCCTAATATGCGTTGACTGAACATTCAGAAACTCATACGTACTTGAGAACAAAATGGTTAAGCGTTCCCACCTACGAAGTGCTATTATCGAACTTCATAAGGCCGGCAAGCAAACGAGAGATATTGTGAAGATCTTTCCGTGCCCCGAAGAACGGTTCAGGATACAGTGAAACGCTGCAAGGAATTGAAGACCGAAGAGGATAGAAAAGGAAGAGGGCGTCCCACGACAGCTACCAACCGGAAAAATGTAAAACTCGTGAGAGAAAAATTCCAGAGAAACGCCAGGAGATGGATGCGCCAGATGGCAAAAGACGTAGGAATAAGCGAAAGGTCAGTAAGGAGGATAGTCAAAGGAAAGCTTAAGAAGTTCTCTTATCGTCTGCCGAAATGCCAAATCCTGACGGACACTATGAAGAAGGGGAGATTGGAAAGATGCAAAAGGTTGCTTCAACGATTCACGGGGGCAACGCGCTCGAAACATCGTCTTTAGCGATGAATGATTTTCACGTTTAATCCAGCCTTCAGCTTCCAAAATGAGAGGATTATTGGGGACTTGCTTGCTGATGCTACCGCCAAAGGACGAAATCAGGAAAGTGCGAAAAAGCGTCAATCCATTATGGTTTGGGGAGGATTCACATCCTCAGGAAAAACTCCATTGTTTTCGTCGAAGCTGGCGTGAAAGTCAACGCAGCAGTTTACGAGGATATCCTGGAAAAAGTTCTCAAGTCGTAGGCCGATTCTCACTTCGGAAAAGCCTCCTGGTGCTTTGCGAGATTCTGCTCCGGCAAACAAAGCGAAGGTGGTCCAGGAATGGTGCGCCGAGCAGCTGCCTGACTTCATCACACACGACGAATGGCCCTCCAGTTCTCCTTACCTTAACCGATGGATTATTCTGTGTGGACCGTCTTAGAGATAAAAAGCCTGTTTTACCAGGCACACAAATTCGGACTCTCTTAAAGAAGCGCTTTCGAAATCCTGGGACGAAATTGATGAACCGTACCTGCGTGCCACATGCGAAGCCTTTGTCGAACGTCTCAATAACTGTGTGGAGGCTGAAGGCGACCGTTTCGAAAACTGTTAGCATGCTTTGAATTGTCATGTTTGTAGTAGATAATTTTGATACTTAGAATTGATCTGCGAAGTTTGATTTCAAAATGCCATTGAATTTTCAGTGCATGAGTAATTTTGCCGCACCCTGTATTATACATAGTATACATATGATCGCACATATATGCAAAAAACGATATCTATGAAGTCTGTAAAAGTGAGAAGACACATCGCATTAAAGGCGAAAATGTAATGACAACAAAAGTCAAATCGACCAAAATGATGTCCAGATATTCAAAGAAGTTCTAAAGATGAGCAGAGAAATGAGAAGAAATTTTAAAAAGGCCTAGAAGAGATATGGCATTGATAAGTGAGACCTATTAAAGAGAGTGAGAACCGAGCAAAGAATAAAGGGTGGATGCTTCGCTTAAAGAAGTTCAGTTTTAACTCGAAAAGCAGGTATTTACTTTGACCAAAAAGTCGGTATTCTAGAAGTAATGCTGTTGTATAATTGTCGTGTGGTTTTTTGAGCGAATTTGAAAATTATGAAGACGAATGCTGAAATTTTCGAATCTTGCGCCAAAAGGTGTCGATGATACACGACCAAGTTTATTTTGACATAAAGCGCACACTCTTGTTTAAAATGGAAAATGAAGCACATGAAAGGGAGAGGAAATCAATCAATGTGGAGTGGTGACCTGAAGTGAAATGTTTATCCGCCTGCTGGCCATGGTGCTCAATGGAGGTTGGGGTCGTCATCGTAGTCGTCGATATATCGGATCTTCGTGCGTGGCGGCCTTCGACTACAGCAACTTGCGCACGATGGAGTCAGGCACGTTCGACAGCGATTTAGCGGCCACTTCACCTTCTTCAACATCCAGTCGGATGCTTCGCAACGTGTTCGAAACGAACGTCTAAAGTTTAGTCAAAATGTAGTTAATGTTGGGGTTGATGGTTTGGTTTTGTATTGAAAAATCTAAATCTAAGTGTTGAACCCACATTGTAATCTCCGCCTATGCCGTGCAGTGAAAGGAAGAGCCCGACCGCCCCACCGGAGAGCTTATTCTTCATTTTGATAAGGAGTTTCGTCCCCTCCGCGAAGCCATTCGAGCCTATGATGGTGTCAGACCCTGCGCGCATTCAAAAAGATCGCTTCATGGGATGGGGGGGGAGAGAGTAGCCCATGCTTCCGACGCGGTTCCGAGAACCTCTGAACAAGGGATAATCGGCAAGACTACCAATTCCCAACCGTTCTGTATTCTTTTTCTGTTGCTGTGTTGTCGACCGAAAAAGTGTCTAATAGAAATCCACCTTTCTTACCCCCTTCTCGCTAACCGATGACTCCTGAGAAGAGGGGAGTGATGATGGAGGGACATCCTCCATATCGTGCTCATCGAAGGGGTCGTCGCTGTCGGTGGACAGCTCCCGCTCAACGGGGTCGTGGGCAGCACGCCTGGAGGTATTGGTCTTAATAGAAGATACTTCGCCGGTTTCGAGGGAGATTCCTGTGGGAGAATTGATTAGAGGGTGTTGTTTTTTATTAACTGACGTGCACAGAAGACAGTGAAAGAACTGATCTTGGAGCGAGCACCCTCCGCGTGGTGATTGCGTCGTTGACTGACTTAGAGGCGATCACCCTCCGCGCAGGGTCAAGCGTGGGGTTCGATTTTTGCTGGAAATTTACGACCCCCCCCCCCTTAGAAGCGGAATTCGTACGAGCCTCTCCCTCTCTCTTTCACTGTTCTATTTCTTGTATTTCTTGGTTTTTTCAAGGTTTATTGTGCATTTTGAATTCTTTAATAGATTCTTCTTTTCAGGTGCGGCTTCGGCACTGAAGAGAACAATGAAACGAGTTCCCTGAACATTACATGTCTTCAAAACACATAAAATTTTAAATGCTATTTTCGACACTTCAAAATAAAGATTTTCTGGTAGCAGTCTTCCAATCATCACTGTTCAATTTATGCAGTTTTTTCAGGACGTCATGGACACGAAACATTCTTCTACCTGAAGGAGCGACGTTTGCATCTCAAATTGTGCTCTGAAATTGTGTTATATAAAATGTTGAGTATTACTTTCTGACGACAACTTAGGTGCTTTCCTTAAAAAATTTTTTGAAGTTTTCATCGAATCGATTATCGAGCGAAAAAACGAAAGATGGACGATGAACTTCCCTATGGAAATAATGTTCTCCCATTCCAAGGAAACGTCATAAAAAACGTATCTGAAACACCTTCTCAAGAATTAAAAGGGTGGCAGCGTGATCACCAAGGATGTGTGGAGACTTTTCCGAGAAAAGCGGAACACGGAGTACAAAACGGAAGAGCCCAAAATTGATTCTTCAGCCTTTCATCAAGAGGTGAAAGTCAAGAGGTCAATAGAGGCAGTACAAAACAGTCAATGAGGACGAGTCACCATCCATCTCCGTTCCAGTTCCATATCATCCAGCCAAGAGAGATCGGAACACAGAATGGAACGGAACGGTTAAATACGGCTGAAAGCCGGCAATTCGGAACACAGGAAACGGAAATTCCGCACATCACATCCCTGGTGATCACCCGTTGTTTCGGCCCACTTCGCCAACTTCCTCACTTTCTTAGTACAGTTGTTTTCTATAGAACAAGTGAGCTCAAACATATTTCAATATTAAACGCATTCAGTTCTTATGAAGTTGTTTAAGAGCGACCACCACTAACTAACTAGGATTACACCAAAATAAATAGCGTTTGCTGGCAACTGCAACAGAAAATGCAGAACCGCCTGAATAAAATACGAACTCGAGGCAACGACAGCAAGTAGAACAAGATTGACATACCTAACACCTAAACACCTAACACCTAACACCTAATAGCTACAGCTCGACCACACAGATTTAAAAAGATTAAAAAAATCAAGCTTTAAACTCAGCATTAACAACGGATTAACAACTGTTTACAAATAAAGCAAACAGCGCGAGGAAAAGGCAGACATACGTGAAAAAGCGAAGTCTCCACAACCTCTCTCAGCTTGTTGATTTGATCCTGACGTCCACCTAAATCTGCAAAGGTGACAACTGCCTCTTCAACCTAAACATCCGACCTCAAAACGAAACACCTGAAGCTTTTCAACACCTTACCTCACAACATCTTCCAAAAAGTGCGCATGGAAACACTTTTACGAGCCTGCATCATGGTGACCGTTGGGCTAGACCCCTGTCGGACTCGTATGTGCCGATATCCTCATAGCGCTGATCGAGCTAGACCACAGTCGGACTCTGTCGGACTCCATTAGTCTCGAGAGCTCATCACCTGCAGCAAGGAACCGATCTCATTGATTAAGAAATCGCGGCATCCTTTAGATTTTAAGATTGGATCAAATTTTGCTAAAGGAGTAAATGAACAGCAGGCAGAAAGCGACGATACTGATACGCTGCGTCCAGACTAGTCGGCGGCGCAGCAGACGCATTAGTGATTGCGCCAGACAATTTTCGCGCTCCACCACACGTGCGTCCCAGCGCAGGGTGCGCCGAGAGCCTGTCCGTTGGTGCCCGCCCCACGCAGAGACGCAGACAGCGCGACAGCGCGAGAGATGTCACTTGCACACCTTTCAAGCCAGGACAAGACAAGTCTGCGTGGATGAAACAAAGGCTTGAAACAGAAGACTGCTGCTGGCTCAGAACGATGCTATTGCCTACCCAAGTGCTGGGAGAATGCTAAGGTTCTATCAGAGAGTCCACATGCACGCAAACGTTCATTAGGCAATCATGAACAATCTTATATTCTCGCTGGGCTTTTAGAATTGAATGGTATTCATTCAATTCTAGAACTGAATGGATATCATTCAATTATAGAATTGAGTGAAGCCCAGCGAGAATACAAATCAAAGTTAACCTTGTGATTTTTGATAATAGCCTTATTTTTACTTCCTCACATGAGAAGGGGTAGGCGTTCTCCCTCGCGCTCTTGAAACGCCCACCCAATCCCTTGTGAGTGGCAAGGGTCTAAGAGACTGCCTTATGAGATCCTGGACATGCAATTTTTGCCTCCTTTTTGAAGCTCAAATAAGAATAGTCGAGGAAGGACGAGCCAGGCGTGTCACAAGAAAGTCTGAACGCGTGAAATGTGGTCGAGGGATTGTTTTCGTGCTTAGCCTTCAAGTTTACAGGAGGCTAAATACTGCTGAGACGACATCAAAAGGTTTTAAAAACGTTGCATGGGGCTCACCAAGATTGCTGCTTCCAACACTGAGGCGATGGATTTAACAGTTACCTCATACCAGTTTCATCGGCTTGACCATACCGGTGAACAAATGCTCTCATTGTAGTTATTTCCTAGGCTAAGGTGGTACTGAGCGAGCTAACACGCCAGCAGGGTATCTTAAAACGGTTAAGTTAAAATTAGCCAAATCCCGGAGTTCTTTAGCAGTCCAATTATAATGTGTAATTCGTTGTTACTACCTCACACCGCCTTCCCTAGAACTAGTTTGGTGAGCACAAGTCTGAGAATAGAAGACAAGTCAAAGTTCACCCATTTTTCAAAATAAAAATCTTTTTGCTCCCTCTCAGAACTAAACTATGAAAAACAAGTTCCTTCGCGTCCTGATAAAACTTGTTAAGTTTCAGGTAATTAGGATCTCCAAAACGCTTCTTTTTGTTAATCAAATCTCTGTTACGACAGCGCCTCATCGATTCTGGTCATTACTGCGCCTGTGCAAAGCGGCCGAGGAGGAGTAGAAATTACTATCTGCAAAAAAACTTGGAAATTATGACTCTAACGGTGTTTCAAACGAACGCTACTTGGCCTTCACGCTGCAGTTAGGAGTCTGAGACCACAGGTCATTGGAGGATGGGAGTGAGGGTCAACAGGGGTGAGCCTTACTCTTGTACCACGTCTGATATCTCTATGTGCAGAACAGTGCTTTATGGAGTCAGCCTTGTGATTTTCATCTCGCTACTCATTATGCTCTTCTACTCCTCCATGGTCAATGAATGTTCTTTTTCTGGCTTTCGTTTCTACATCTACGGTTCCACAAGTGCTATATTATTAGGTGGTACGAAAACTTCTCAGCGTTTTGAGTGCTTCACTTTGAACTACTATAACTTTCTCAAAGCTAATCGAATTTAGCAGAGATTAGCACCGTTGGAATCAGCACACCTCTGCCAACAGGCCACCAGTCGAATTATTCAATCAGCGAAAAAATTAGGTGGTCGAGATTCGACAAAATCCACAAAAGCAGTTTTGGCTTGGTCCTGATTGGTGAAGGTTTACCAAGAAGGAAGTTCTGAAAGTGTTCGAAAAGGTGGTAGTCGGTTGGTGAGAGGACTGGAGAATATGGCGAGTGAGAACTTCAACCCTTAATTCGTTTTCGAAAAGTGATTTGTGAAGCGTGTGGGCTGGCGTTCTCGTGCAAAGGAATCGGGCCTCTTCTGTTGACCAACGCTAGTTGAAGTTGATGCAGTCTTCGGTGCATTTCGCCGATTTCCTTACGGTAGGACTCGAATCGAATATTCGAAAAATTGCGTTTTTCGAATGTGTTCGAATTCGAATGTTAAAAAAATCGCGTTTTTCGAATACATTCGATTTGGAATGCTCGAAAATTTTCGGCATTCGAAACCATTCGAATATTCGAAATTTTTGCGAGAGTATAAGTATAGTAAAGTCTCACTGAAGCGACATTGCGGTTAAAGCGGCTAAATCCCTCTCCTGCGTCTCCGACAGCGTATGATTAAGCTAAAACGGAAACCCCGCCGCTCCCGAGAACTCGTTATCACAAGGACAGAATAGAAACAATGTCAAAACAAGGCGGTGTATCACACTGGTGCTCGCCGGCGCATTTTCAAACGGTGTCGTCATCGCGTGTGCCGTGTGACTACCGACTGCACACGCCGTTCCGCGGCGCTAATGACTGCGCCCGGATAGCAACACTGCGTTGCTAACCTTGAAATTCTTCCTTTAGGTGCGGGCGGTCCGATTGGAGCACGCTAACCACTGTGGCCAGCATAACAACACACAGTTGCCGTTTACAGCGGCAGTTGCTAGACCGTTGGAGGGGCGGAACCGGTTCGGCCTGTCGAGAGTGAATGTCCGAGTATGTGTACACATATAAATACATAAACACATACATGCATTTATGAATATACACGTGTATACATGCATATATACAGACGTATATACATATATGTGTGAATATACAGATATGTGTATATGCATGTCTATACGCATGTGTACACATGTATATATACATATATTGTATATACACATATGTACACAAATACATACCTATATACATGTGCATATATGCGTGTATACAACTGTGTATACAGGGTGTCTCAAAAAACTGTATACACTGTTTGAAAGGTGATAACTTTGCTCAGGAAAGGTAAAGTAAAAGTTAAGAGCTCATACGAAATCCTAAATAAATAGTAATTTTCTGGCGTATGAGCGGTGTGGAATGCGCCATGCTCCAGAATCTTCCATTTTACACTCGATTGATTATGTTTCGCTTGAACACTTGTCATACCTTCTTCACGAAGTGGCCATATCGATGGGTTTGTGCTTGTTTTAAGGTTCTGAACTTGAAAGCACATTAATGCTTGCGAAAAATGCAGGGTATTCTTAAAAAATGCAAATACTGTTTGAAAGTTCTAACATTGCTGCTAGTGCAGCTTTTTAAGATGTTTGAGATTCATATGAAGGGCAGGGTAGCGAGATTTCTGTAACTTGCAGATAGTCAAGATTGCGCCATACCCCAGCCTGAAACCTTGGATTTCAGGCGCATGTCACGTAGTAGTGCATGTCACGTATCTTTCACGTAATTTTTAAGTTCTAAACGGTAAAAAAAAGCTAAGAAACTAAACAAGCTAGCTAGGAAACAGGTTAATAAGGCCAAGTGTTAACAAGATTGTATCTATCAAGCATTCAGCACATGCACAATCAATCACGTCGGAAGTGCAAGGTTTCAGGCAGAAGCGTGGCGCAATCTCGACTATTTACACGCCGTAGAAGTCCCGTTCTAAGGTAAAGTTTTGCCAAAAAAAACCCGCTCTAACGTTGGAGGTCGAAAACCTGCATTAATTTCCAGACAACCACAAGCATTCAAGCACACAAGCATTCCAGACAACCACAAGCATTCAAGCACACAAGCATTCAAGTCAAACACAATCAATCGAATGTAAAATGCGGAATTCCAGGCGAGTGCACGGCGCATTCCATAGCGCCCATACGCCAGAAAAATTTTTCTTTATTAGGCCTTTATATGAGCTCTTAACTTCTTCAGTATCTTTACTGCGAGCAAAGTTATCACCTTTCAAACAGTGGTTACAGTTTTTTGAAACACCCTGTGTACATAAATCTATATGTACATGTGAGCTGGATATGGAATGCCACGGAAAATATTTGTCGCCTTATAGGAAAAGTTTTAATCACTGAATTTTTGAAATACTGCAAGCTTTACAAGAAGTTATTTTGTACGAAACTACAATTTTTTGCAGCATTGGTGTGCTCTCCACCAGGATGGATATAGTCCGAATACTCAAGATCTTCCCTCGGGGTATAGTAGCTTGGATCGCCACGTGGCTCGAGAAGCCGGCCCATGAGACCAGAATAACAGTAGAGTTATCGGGCATCTGTGGGACGAAGTCATGTTCAAGGAAGGAGAGCACAGTTTGAGTTGTCATGATATTGCAGCAACCTGCTACGACGAAATGATTTTTCGGTTATGAGCACACAACCGAAATCCATTTGAAGACTGCTGATTTGAGAATGAGATTTTGAGAGAGATTTGAGAATGCTCACTGCTTGCTCGCCTCTCCACGTCCATCAGTTCATCTTGTGGATCCCAATCTTCTTCTTGTTCTTCCACCACTTCCAGATGTTCGTCTTCGTCAACTTCATGTTACGGCTTCGAAGTACTTGAGTATGTTGGCTATCCGTCCGGCCAGCTTGATTTCTTCCCTAGAAAGTTCCTTGTCTAAAGGTGGGCGACACTTCAGCGTGAAGCAGGTGGATCACCATTCGAGCATCGGCGGACACTGTTGGTGTCAGGTTTTAGAAAAATTCAGGAGACTCTGACTTCCAGGTGACAAGGAAAGATGAGAGAAAGAGTGTATCGATGCCGTTTAGGTAAATCTGCGGGATTCACACAACTCGCTTGTCATTTTAACCACCTCCAACGTCACATCCTGGTCCTTTTTAATCCGAGCAGGATGGTTTTTCCTGAGGTCATTGGTGCATGTATGGAAACAAACTGTGAGAGCCTGTCTATACGCTGCCCTTATTGTGCCCACTGCTGCTTCATGCGCTTTGCACCTGTGTATCACTGGTGCTGAACATTTATACATCACCATTTTGTATACCACAGCGTACAGCTGGAAAATGCGCAGAAAACGTCTAAAAATGGTATAGACGTCAGAATCCCCCAAATCTCTATCAATCAGTTGAAATGCAAAAGTGCAGCAACGCAGAGGAGCCAAACCCCTGACCTCTCTCGCATGAGTCAACCCTCTACCCACCTGCGCTCCGAGCCACTGGCTGCAGAAGTATTGCGGGCGTACAAGAACCCCAAAGTCGTGGTGCGCCATCTCCCATTGTTACCCCTACTCCTTGGGTTTAGCGACTTGACAAAAAATAAACACACTTTCATACTAATTGAGGGGTGGGAATCTCCCTATATGAGTCGCTCTCTCTCCCCCCCCCCCCCCCGTTCAGACATACGCTTCAGCCCTTTTCTTGTGAGAGACGCAAACAGCGCGAGAGACGACGGCGCGCGACTCAGTCATGGTGCAGACAGCGATAGTGCGCAGAGACGGGGGCGTGGGACGCACCAAGCGTGCTAGTCACTGCGCCTGGGGCCGTATGCTCGTGTTCCCACATTTTTAGCATCGCGGCGCGTTTTCAATGTCATCATTTGGTAATCAGACTGCGAAGAGAAACGCTAGATGATCACATCTGCTTCAAATTTGCTTACATTGCGTGCTTTTCTTAACGCCGCGGGGTATGCGCCATTGGCCAACAGCCTCAACCTGACTACTAATTGATTATGGACAAATTATATATTATAGACATAATAATAATAGAAGTACGGGATAGTGTTGGGCATTTAACGACTACTGATTTACCAATTTAACGATTTTACCAGCATTTTCGGTTTAGCAAAGACCTTTTCCGTTAAATCGTATTTAAATTAAATTTACGCGGAATTCTCGAAGTTCAAAGGAAAATTTGACTCTTAATTAGTAAGAATTCTATCTCGAAAAAGCTCTTCGCAGAGGTTTGCATTACCATTTCAGAAAGCGAGGAAACACTACTTATTTTCTACACAGTTCTATTTAGTATTACTTGCTCTAAAAGGAAGCAAATAGGCCTAGAAAATGCGAACAGAACGGCTGAGAACGACACAAAAAGGAAGAAAAGTGATAAAGTGAAGGGGAGCTAAGGTTTAGGGTCCCACTCCCTCCCACACACTCAGGGTTCTAGTGAATTGCACTTTTTTGTGCAAGAAAATGGATTCTATTGCAGCTATTGAAACTTTGAAACACAGCACAAAGAGTAGTAACGTAAGCGGCGTCTTTTGCACTTCTCGATTTCGTAATTCGAAGTACGGTGGTGATGATGGCAGTTTCGGGAACGAAGAACCAACCCACAATCATAACACCCCATCGGGGCGCATTTTCTGCCACCCCTGGATGACGTCAGCGACGCTGACGTCGTCGGCCCGTCTGTGGCGACGTCGGCGACGTCGGTGACGCGTCTGTGGCGACGTCGGCGACTTCGGCGTCGCCGACGTAGGCGGCGGAAGTATAACACCACCTGTGGAGCTCTCGGCGACGTCGCCGGCGACGCTGTGATGTGCGGGCTGCTACGCGCAGTGCGTAGCAGCCCCTACAGCACAGCGTCACCGAAGTATAACATAGGCCTTAAGGACTGTCTTGCGTACGCCAGTTTCTTTTCCACGCAGAACATAGCCTTACCTTCTCAGGCGAGCTTCGCGTTCTCGTGAACTATCGTGGCGACGTCAAACTTCTGTCGAATGGCATCATTTCGGATGCGGTCCATGCACTCCAGTCGTCCAGCATTTTTGAGTCCATGACGGTGAGGCCCGTTTCAGCTTCCTTATCCCTTTTACGACACACGCGATTTTGACGTGACTATCACGTGGGACAACGCGTATTTTTGCCCGCGCGCCGAGTGTCCGACGATGTAATCAGACAATGTCCCAGAGAGCGCACTCAGTCTTCCGGCCAATCGTGGACGCGAGATATGCTATGCGAGATAGATATGAATATACCAGTAACCAAAAAAGATCCTTGGGAGAGTGTTAGATGTAGATACCAGCCCATTGTGTTTGCATTCTTGTAATGGTGTCTCATGGCGTCGTTTCTTGCCTTATTTGTAAGATATGAATAAGACACTAACCGATGAAGTTTTCTATGGACCATCTTGATCGCAGATATAAGTGGACTCTGTGATTGATATTGTACTATCAAATGTTTGATAACTTTCCATGAACTCTCCATCTTCTCTCTTCTTCAAATCTCGGCATTGTAAGTTTTAGTCAGTTTAACTTTCTGTGCCAACACGAGGTTTTAGGTGGATCTTTATTTAGCAGGGCCTGACGTTTCGACTTCTCGTCGTCTTCAGAGGCCTGAATGTGGTGCATAAGTTTTCATTTGCGCTCTACCCCATCAAGCGCCTTGGCTACCCTAGCATTTCGGACTTTCCCCAGGAACACACTTGGTCCCTTCCTTGTGTTCGTGGGGAAAGTCCGAAATGCTAGGATAGCCAAGGCGCCTGGTGGGGTAGAGCGCAAATGAAAACCTATGCACCACATTCAGGCCTCTGAAGACGACGAGAAGTCGAAACGTCAGGCCCTGCTAAATAAAGATCCACCTAAAACCTCGTGTTGGCACAGAAAGTTAAACTGACTAAAACTTTCCATGAACTATTTTTATGATGCTGTCCGACGACGTCGTCGGACAATGTCGTGAAAGGGTTAATGGGCAGGCCAACGCTCATCAGAGGATGCCTTCAGTTTCTCATGAAATTTCGGACAGAGCTCTATGCGTGTATAGTTGTGCTCTCGAGATTATTCGAACATTCGAATGGTTTCAAATGCTCATAAATTTCATATATTGGAGTACCAATATATTCGAAAAGGCGGTTTTTGAACATTCGAATTCGAATGCATTTGAAAAACGCGATTATTCGATTTTAAATATTGACTCGAATATTTTTTTCGAATATTCGAATATTTATGATTGGAACATTGTTCCAGAAATGAAGAAATCATGACTGGTGTTCTAGTGGCAATGACCGATAGACGGTACACTCTGACGTAGTAGGAATTTTACATTTGTTTACAAAGCTTTTAGTGAAGTATTAATGGAGTAATCTTTCCACCGAATTCTTCTATGCTTGAAAGGATGGAATATGTTAGGGATGATGCGAAACATTGCGCCCAAAAAGTTTAGATCTATTTCGTGAAGTGGTCGACTGATAGATTCCAAAGGTCATAACTTACCTTAGCTCAATGAAGGACCAGATAAAATTGTACGGGATTTAGGAGGTGCGTGGGAGAGCGCTTACCGCCGGTTGGAATGCGAAATTTGAAGGTTACATACGAGCACCTACTCGGCTTACCATGGGGACCTTAGCATGGAACCCTTGGAATCTCTCAATGAAACAATTTAATTCATCGGAGACCGAGGTCATCATGATATAGCTCTTCGAAACCGGGAGGTACCGTCTGCTTCAACTTTTCACCCACATAACTCAAGAAACATGAAGGTATATAAATACATAAAAAAGACCCTAGAATTCCGTGTATCCCCGACGAAGTTGTTGAGTGTGGTCTAGGCATTATCTTCGATGATGTCGGAGTTGCTGAGAGTTATTAGGTCTAAATGGTCTCCATAACTGAGAAGGGTGGTGGTCGAACGGACGTGTTAAATAGCTGCCTGCTCTACATGTGCTGATAAAGATCTAACGATTCAACTTGGCCGCAGTTGACCTCAGTCACAACAAAGTCATACCCATTGTCAGCTCGGGCGTACGTTTCGACGAATAAAATAGCAGAGCCTGTTTCTTTTAAGTTTTCTCAATGAGCGCCTCAGCGCTGTACATTTCAGCACTACCCGTTTCATGGAGCCGCTTACGTTACTACTCTTTGTGCTGTGTTTCAAAGTTTCAATAGCTGCAATAGAATCCATTTTCTTGCTCTACTCTTCAGTCTGCACCATGAAACAGTTTTGGTTTTGTACAGTTAATAGATACCCAGGATTGCATCATATGCTGCGTAAGAAGGAGTTTATTATAATTGCACATAACAGCGGTGTCGCTTTTTGCTGTACCGCCGATATTTGAACACACATTATGTGCGATATAAATAAACGAGTGACGACCCGTTGAAACAGCTTCAGGAAACGACCTCAAGCGGGCACAGCGCGAAACCACAAAATTATTTATTTTTGCTGCTCTCAGACAGAGGAGTAGATTAATAGAAAGAAAGAAGGAAGAGTCCGATGATGGTAGTGATAGACAATGAAAAAAAAAAAACAAATCGCCAACGAGCACAGCTGCGAGAGCAGCTCACGCTGGTTCAGGAGTCCTTATATACAGCCTCGGGATCACATTAACACAAGACAGTATGCGATCACCGGGGGGAGCACAAAGGTCAACTCGTTGGACAACATGACAACCAGAGTTAACATCCCTCCCACGAGCCTAGCGGCGGCCCTGCCGCGGGAAATGGTAGAATGGAAAGGTGCGTAAACTTCAAGGTACGATGGGATGCGATTGGGTCAAACAAAAGGGAAAGAAGAACGAAAAAAGTTTCTAGAGGGGCTACAACGAGCTTAAAAAGGGTTTCTTAGGCAACGACGACTGTGTTGTCTACATCCTCTTGAGTTGACAAATCGTTAATTGGGTATGTTGAAGTTGACGATACCATCTTCCGTTGTTAATGAAACGGAAAACGATACATCTGAGGTTGAACTGCCATGACAAACGGTTGGTTGCTAATGTTCGTGGACAAAGGATCGCGTTGATGAGTCTTCGAAATTACTCTTTCCTTGAAACATCTTTGTGTACGAGCACGTCGGATGACTTTTCCTGCAAAGGCGATTTGTCCAGCTCTCCTATCAGATATTCACCTAGCCTCAAAGTAGTCCCTCAGGACTTTTTTTGAGTACTTTTCGGGGCCTCCATGACCGATTCGATTGCAGGAATGTAGCTCACAATGTTCTGTTTGGCAAGTACTGCCACTAACTTTGCATGCTCGAGGGCCTGATTCAGCTCTATCCTGTTACGCTCGTGGGTCTTTTCACCTCTGGGTGGTGCTACAGCTATTATTTTCGTGCCACTGCAAGCGGTGGCTGCCAGTACTGAGGCCAGTCTGCACCATTCTTTCTTCGGAATCGGCATATCCGACGCCGGCCCGATCAGAACGTAATAACGCGATGCTGACTGGTCCAGAACGCTGCCGATCTCACCGATATATCGGTAAATCCTGCAATGCGCTGCACTTTGAAGAGTACGTCTGTACATGAAAACTATCCGAACTAGCAGCTTGGTTCTTCGTTGTTCTCGATGTCATCCAAATAATTCGCCTTTGCATAGCAAACTCCTTCGTCGTTCGCTTCGTTTAGTTGGTCGACTGATAAGTCCATTCCTCCATCGTGGGGAAGCGCTAGAAATCAGCAGTCATTGGTCGCCAGGCTATGGAATACATAGTGACGGCACTTTTTGATATATAAAAATGCCTTCCTAACATCGGGCAAGACTATGAATACATGCTGCGGATCCATCATGAGACATCTTTTAACTCCCGACTACGCTCATGCTCGAAAATTGGAATAAGTCTCACTTAACTGAACACAGTATCAAACCGAGGATGCCCTATTTTCAGGACGTTGATAGAAGTGACCTAGCGCACCGGTGTCACTATCTCCTTTCGTTGTGGCCCTGCAAACATTACTGGCAAATGTTTTGTAGGACGCGGTTCCCTTTTTGTTTTCATGTTTAATTTGATATCCTTAATTTCATTAAGGATCGCTGTCAACGAAACAAAGTGAACTTTTAGCTGTTCCTTTTTCTTGTTAATGTTGCACATCAGTGCGGAGTTATTGCTGACTTTATTATCCGATACGGATCCCCACAGCTCAGCTAGCTTAGGGTACCTCTTGACGTTTTTCCCTCAGCAGCTTGAGGAGTAAGCGAATCCCTAATTTTTGCATCTTTTGCGGATTCGTTGCATTGCGTTTATCATACGCCTTCTTTATTTTCTCTCCGTATCTTTCATTAAATTCTTTTGCACAGTTCTAAGTTACTTTAATTCCTGCTGACAACTTATTCTTGTAGGCGTCAGGGTCTAAATGATTAAGTGGCAACTGGTTGCTTAGAATGACATTTGAAGGGAATTGGGGTCCACAGTGTGAAGGAGAAAGAAGGGGCTTTCACCAGTTGCATCGTGCGATGCGCAATTATAACCAAACATCATTACAGGCAGGACAATGTCCCAATCCGAAGGAACTATTTTCTTCCTCAGCATTCTCACCAATGTTCCTATGACCCTCTGCGTTATGTCGTTTTTTCGTGGGTTGTACCCCTTTGTTACAGACTGCCGGATACCCGCTATTTCACAAATGTCCGAAAATCTTCCGTTAACAAACTCCTGCCCTTTGTCTGAGTGAATCTTTTTGGGCCAGTTACAGCCATCGCATATTCGACGTTCAAAAAGGACTCGAGGCACGATATCAACCGTTTTGTCCGGTATCGAATAGGCTTCCGCGAACTTTGCAAAATAATCTAGCACAACCAGTGCATAGCGGGTGCCTTTCTCCGTTAATCCCAATTCCATTAAGTCCGATAAGTTCAAATGTGGCGCCTGTCACAGACGGTCTTAATGGTGGCGTTTGCAGCTTGTGCGCTTCCAAAAGGAAGCAGTTTGTACACCCTCTTGCCCACTTTTGTATGTATGCTTCCATACCTTCTCAAAATACCATTCTCTTTAACTTCCGTTACTGTCCCCGTCCATTTAGGTGACTGGCCATCACTTCTTTATGGGGCTCGTCAAAAACCGCTTTTCTCTTCGACTTTGGTACCACTCAAACGGTAAAATCTTTCTATTTTTACTTTATCTCTCCATTATCAATAAAGAAATCTGCGACTTTAAATATCCGGGAACACTTCGGCAATTTCATCGTGCCGTGGTCGTGTTGCAACCCTATGTCTTGTGTTGTTGTATTATTTGTCTGAAATCCTCATTTTCCTTCAGTTCTTTTACCCACTCGCTTTCCTCAGCTTTTATTTCACAACATTCACACTGATTCACCTAACGAACAGCCGTGTCCTTATGAGTCTACCGCTGCACTGCGTAGCAACGCATCGGCCACCGCGTTCGCTTTCCCTGCCACATACTGTATTTTTATGCAATACAGCTGAATTTCTAAAGCCTATATCAACACTCTAGCCGAAACGTTCGTTCTCTTTAACGAACACGTTAACGGCCGATTGATCCGTTCGCACATTTCTTTTCAATCCATGTGCAAAGAAATGGAACTTCTTTAATGCAAGCACTAGTGCGAGAGCTTTAAGATTCGTTATGTGGCATCTTCTTTCTGCTTTGGACAGGCCTCTAGATGTGAATGCTATCGGGTATAGGAGTTTGTCTTCCACTTCTTGGCGTAATACAGCTCCTAGTCCTTCCTCGGATGCATCAGTGTAGATATTAGTGGGCCTGATCCCTTTTTCTGCCGCTACAGTGTCCGGCTGCGTTAAGACCGACGCCTTCGTCAACGCCGTTTTCACTTTCGTAAAACTCTTATGCTCTACCTCGGTCCACTTCCATGTTGTTTTTGGACTAGTTCAATTGTAGAGACTTCTTCCATCTTGGAAAAGCTTGCTATGAGGTTTCTTTGATTAGCCTCCATCCTTAGGAACGTCCTCAGCTCCGACACATTCCTTGGCACAGGGTATTCAACCACTTTTTTAACATTCTTAGCATCTGTTATTACCCCTTCCGTGTCAATGCAATGCCCCAGAAAAGACACACTTGACTTTAGGAAATTACACTCTTGAGGTTTCAGCTGGAGGTGAGGATTCCCTAGCGCCTCAAATACTCGCCTCTATACAACACAGTGGGCTTCCAGTGCTGGAACACCGCAGGAGTGGTGGATAACCAAAAGACAGAAAAGTGAATTGGAAGAGCCCCTCGATCGTCGTAAACGCGTAAACGCGCTTTTCCGCTTAGCGCCTTTCGACAACCGTAGCTGCCAATAGCCGGACGCAAATCCACTGTTGTGAAAAATTTCGGCATAAAGCGGATCGGCGGTGAGGGCTCAAATTATAAAAAGCGTCACTAACACAAAAAGGGACAAGAAACACTGATAGTAAAGAAGAGGACCAAACAATGCTATAGCTTTGTTCTGTGCTGCTGACGCGGAGGAGAGCACAGATTTGGGCACGGGAAGGGACTCCGGGGTGTGGGTCCACTAGCGCACCTGTGTCACGATTAGCGTGACACAATCTAACACTTGTTTCGTTAGTTACTAAAAAGTAAAAAGAAAAGAAAAAAGGGGACTGGAAAGAACATGAGCAAAAACTGTTCCAGCTCAAAATTTAAAGGAGGCACACGCAAACGAAAGAAGTAGCTTCCAGCTGGAATAGGGCCGTGTGACGGCTCCGGCCACATTTCGAAATGGCTTAGGACGTTCGAGGAGGAAGTCTTCGCCTACGCTTGGACGGACTGAACTGCTGGTGCGATTCGAAAGGAAGGTTATTCTACTGCGACTTCTTGACTCGTGGACGACAGATTTATTCGACGACTTACTGCCCCTGCATGGTATTTGGCAGCGACAGCGGACAAGCTCGGAGGAGGACAACAAAAAATCGGTGAGTGGTGTTCGATTCATTGATGGACTGAAGTAAGGACTAGGAGAATCCTCTACTGTCGTAGGTAGAGTTGCTAAGGCAGTCACATAAAAACTCACATATGGTGCATCGGCCATTACGGCTGTTAGAAAAAAAACCTTTAAGAAGGCAGTAGGAAACTTGGAGGAAAATTTCAAAATAAAGAAGAAAGAAGTGTCCACCGGAAGATCAAGAAGAAGCCTAAGAAGATAAAGAAGAAGTCTAAAGGAGATTTACTTTAAAGAAAACTCCGAAGAAAATTTCCTTTACTGTTGCATCCTTGACTATTCCTAATTGTTAAGCAAATTCAACTTTTCTAGATGCTGTTTATCTTTGCACATAAAACTTCTAGCTTCGGAAAATAATTCAATCAATCAATAATGTTTCTATCCATTCGGTCGGCGAAGGCTCGCCTAACTAAGGCGAGAAACTACCTCGGCAAACTATTCGAGGCTGCCAAGAGGGAAATGCAAGCGCCCCAAGAGGGCGAAAAAGAAGCACAAGGGACACGGATAAAAATGAAACACCATAAACTAGCGCTTAAAATAGCAACACTGAAAGAAGACGGGAAATTAGTGGAGTTCGCGATCCAGAAGATGGCAAAGGAGTTCGACGTCCTGCCCGAAGAAGTAAAGGCGACCCAACTGAGGACTTGTGGAGACTACATCACCAGCAGCTGGTGATGTAGTCTCCACAAGTCCTCAGTTGGGTGGCGATGGAAGAAATGAGTATGGAATTGCAATTTTAATAAAGGATAAAGGACGGCGTTACCCGTCCTTTATGGGATGCGCCAGCGCATTCTACTTCTACGGGATGTCTCGTGGAGGCGATATGAATGCGATTTTGGCCATACAATGACTCGGTAACCAGCCGATGAACAAGTCAGCGCTTCATCCTTCCCAGATACGTCTGCTACCAATTTACCGATCCCTGAGGGATGGAAGGCTTGGTTGGCCTGGGCGGAAAATCCGAACCAAGAACTTGGTATCGGGTGCACGCGACCGTCGGCGCCTCTGCCGACTGCGCTAAACGAGGCTGCAAGGAAGCCTAGAGGAGGAAAACGCAAAAGGAAAGGAAAATTTCAAAACGGTCAATGAGACGGAAGACGGACCAGGAAGCCGAAGAAGATCGTCGGTAGTAGAACCGCCCGTGGTATTGCCACAAATTCAAACTGAAGTGGCGGCCCAGTGGCTGAAGAAGAAATAGGCCAGAGAAGAAGTGGCTATCGAGCAACTGTACATGAAGGTCGAAGAGGCACAAACCAAGGATGCAGCAACAGCAGCACAGAGAAAACTCCTGCATGAATTGTCCGCGACGATGATGCAGCTCGCAAACAAGGGGCAAAACGTCAGCTACAGGTGGCTACTATTAGGTTGTAACGAAATAAATGGCACTGAACCACTGTAAATTTAAACAGTTAATATCTCGGCTTGTAGGCAAGTTTATTAATTGCAATAAAAACCTTCTGATTCTACACATCTTTGCCAACGTGACGCAAGCTTTTTTATCCCAGTAGTATAAAAACCAGAAGTTCTGGAATTGACGAAATCTTCGAAGGCACTTTCGGCATCCTGTTGGTATTTGAATATTTTCCCTACCAAGAAGTCGCCAAGATGCTTAAAGAAATGGTAGTCTGTTGGGGAGAGGTCGGGAAAAAACGGAAGATGTGGTAGAGTTTCAATGCTCAGCTCATTCAATTTCTGCAACGTCATTCGTGCTAAATGGGGGCGAGCATTGTCGTGCAGAAGGAGAACTCGCCCTCGGTTTACCAAGGCCGGCCGGATATCCTTCAACTTTTTCATCATTTCTTCAATTTCAATGCAGTACTTCTCTGCCGTGATGGATTCACCGGGAGGGAGGAGGCTGTGGTGAATAATTCCCAGCGAACACCACCATACTGCCACCATTACTTTCTTTTGGTGCAATTCTGGCTTCACAAAAACCTTGGGGCTCTCATCGCTGTCCACCCACTGTGCCGATCGTCGCCTGTTGTCGTACATTATCCATTTCTCGTCACAGGTTACGACGCGATCAAGGAATGGTTCCGTTTCGTTCCGTAGAAGCAGTGCGGACGAGTTCTCATATCGTCGGTTTCTTTGCTCCTCAGACAGCTCGTGAGGCACGCATCTTTCCAGCTTTTTGGTCTTTCCAATTTTCTTTAGATGCCGGGCAGCTGTGTTGTGACTGACGCCAAGAACCTTCGCTATCTCCCTGGTACCTTTGTGCGGATCCTCCTCTACCACATCTCTCAGCTTGTCCTCATCAACATCACTATGCCTCCCACGACCTTCATGTTCTTCCAAGCTCTCATCTCCATTCCGGAACTTCTGATACCAACGATACGCCGTCCGAATTGTGGAACATCCTTGACCGAATGCGGCGTTGATCTTCACGTCCGCCTTCTGAGCTGTAGTGCCCAGCTGAATTCATACAAGTAAATGCCTCGGAGTACCCTTTTGTCCCTCTGCAAAAAAGTTAATAAAACTCTAATGTTTTTCCACTTTTATATAGAAAATTTGGTACTCTCCGGTAGAGCAAAGTTCGCGCTTCTAAATGATATGCCACATGTTACGGTTTGTTCTTGATCAAACGCGTAAAGACGCGCCAAAAAATGGCGCGAGCCAGTGCCATTTAATTCGTTACAACCTAATAAGTACGATATTCAGGAAATTCGACACCACCGTTCAAGAAAAGCGCTAGCAAAACGCGCAAAGCTGCAGTCGTTAGAAGAATGGAATTGGAACAAGTTCCAAGAACATCTTGAAGAAATCATAAGCAAGCAGGAGTACATAGAACGGTCGCGGAAAGCAATCAACAAGGAAGAAATACCAACTCGTCGGAAGACAACATACAAAAAAAGAAGGAGCGACCAACATGTCCAATAAGAAGGAATGCATCTATTGTTACAGTACCAACCACGATCGTATCAATGTCGGACGGTACCATTCGAGGAACTTTCCTGCCCAGGAATAAGCTACGTCACAATTGTTGAAAACTGAACCACCTCGCAAAGTAATGTAAAGGTCCCATTTGTTTCTAGTGCGAAAAGAAACATCGTTCTTCCACTTGTAAAGGAAGACAGCAACAGGAAGAAACAAGAAGGCAAAGGGATCACGGAACAAGGCCACAGCCAAGTGGTGATAACAGTCGTCCTAGATCCCCACACTCGAGAGAGGTGACGATGGCACGTCGAGAAAATAGAACTAGAGCCCAGCCAAATCGGGCAATGGTTAATGAGGTCGAGGAATACGAAAGGTCCGAAACAGAATCCGACCCAGAGGAGAGAGAAGAAGTGTGACATATCACAGGAAGCCACGAAGGGAAGAAAAGAACTACCCTCGTCACAGGAATGGCGAAGATACTGGGAGAAAAGAAGGATATAGTGGTCCGTATACTGCTGGACACAGGAGCCGATCTGTCATTTGTTGACACACAGATAATCAAGGACCTCAACCACCCAGTTGTGGGAAAGAGCAAGTTGAAAATAAAGAACCTCGGCCAGACGACTGTCGAAGAAATACAATACACAGTCGCTCAAGTATTGCTGGAAAGCAAACTTGGAAAAATACACGAGCTACGTCTCTACGGCAGCAAGACAATCGCCAGCAAGGTTAAGGGACCAGTACTAAGTGAAGATGACTGTCTCTATATTAAGGAAAGAGGCTTAAACCTCACAGAGGAAGAAGGCGAAGAATCACAACCCAGAATACTACTGGGTTGCAAATATTTTCGGGAATTCGTCAACGGATTGAAGGTGAAACTACCGTCGCAAATCTACGCCATATCCACTCTATTCGGATATATGTTGTCAGGAAGCAAGAGTAGCCAGAACAACTCGGCCAAGGAACGACAAGTTATCTTCTTCTTCCTCTTCTTCTTCAGCGTTTGTCCCGCATCGTCGCGGGGTCCGCTCTTCTGGTGTTACGACGCCACCTTTCCCGATCCTGCGCTTGATCAGGGTAGACTCCAGCTACTTTCATGTCCGTACGTAACGTATCGGACCAACGCTGCTTTGGGCGTCCTCTAGGCCGCTTTCCAGATACTTCCAACTCAAGGCCTATCTTGCGGACGCTGTCTGCTTTCCCACGCAGAACGTGGCCGTACCATCGCAAGCGAGCTTCGCGCATCTTGTCCGCTATCGGCGCGACACCGAACTTCTGCCGAATAGCATCATTTCGAATGCAGTCCATGCGGGTGACTTCAGCCGTCCAGCGCAGCATCTTCGTCTCCATGACGCTGAGGCGCGTTTCAACTTCCTTAGTCGCAGGCCAACACTCAGCGCCGTACATCGCTACTGGCCGCACGACGGCTCTGTAAGTCTTCGACTTCAGGTGCTCTGGGATCTTCCTATCGCAGAGCACGCCAGTCAGCGAACGCCACTTGGACCAAGCTGCACTCACGCGTGAGTTCACTTCAACCATCAGACCGCCGTCAGACGCTATTGCTGATCCCAGGTATTTAAACACCGAAGTGCGTGCAAGTTCAGTACCGTTAATCTTAATGGAGCCGGACTCGTTCACGTCAGTCGTTAGGTACTCGGTCTTCTTGACGTTCAATTTGAGTCCGAACCTCGCCAGACGGTCGCACCAAGCTTGCACCTGCCGCTCGAGATCGTCTTTCTCTTCGCAAGCGAGCATTACGTCATCAGCATAAAGCAGCGTCCATGGAACAGGCTGCTGAAGATTTCGCGTAATGGCATCCATGACGACAAAAAAGAGGAGCGGAGAAAGCGCTGAACCCTGGTGCACCCCAACAGAGATGGGAAACTCCATCGAGGTTCCAGCTGCAGCTTGCACTCTACTCTTTGGGCAAGAGTAGAGCATCCGCACCCACTCTATGAGTTCCTCAGGTACGTTGTGTTGTCGCAAGGAGTACCATATAACCTCACGCGGTACGCGGTCGAAGGCCTTCTCCAGGTCGAGAAAGGCGATATGCACCGGCTTCTGTCTCTCGCGATGCTTCTCCACCAGGAGGCGGGCGGCGTGTATAGCATCAATGGTCCCACAACCAGACACAAAGCCGCACTGGTTGTCGGAGAGCTTGACGATTTCACGGATTCGTCTGTCGAGGATTCGCTCGAAGATCTTCATGCTGTGCGAAAGCAAGCGAATCGGACGGTAATTGAAGCAGTCCGCAGGACTGCCCTTCTACTTCCAGAATCGTCGTACTGTTGTGCCAACACTCCGGTACTTTCTTCTCCTTTACTACCTGGTTGAAGAACTCAGTCAACCACTCAGCAGGATACCAGAGCCTCGACTTCCAAACATCGGCTGCCAGATCATCCGGCCCTGTCGCCTTACCGGGCTTCATCTTCTTCAGAGCCGCTTCTGTTTTCTCCACGGTGATCTTGTGAACGGGACCGTGAACAGAAGCCACAGAAGGGATGGCCGGATGAGGAAATTCCATAGTGGAAATTTCCTCAAAGTAATCACGCCATCGCTTCAGCGCCTTTTTGCGGTCTGTCAGAAGATGGCCGCTCTCATCATTGATGCCAACAAACTTTTCAATGTCCTCGGGCGATGGCGGGTCTTAGCAAGTCGGTACAAATACCGCTCACCATCGCGCGATTCGAGCTTTCGGTAGACATCTCCATAATGAGTGGCTTTCGCAACAGCCACGGCTTTCTTTGCAGCCTTCTTCGCCTTCTGATACTCCTGCCAGTTGTCGGCTGTTCTGTCGCCGAGAAACCCATGATACAGCCACTTCTTCTCTCGAACCTTCGCTTTCACATCGTCTGTCCACAGCCATGCCTGCTTGTCGACTTTGCGTCGTCCAGGCTTCGTAGTGCCGAGTTCCAACCTTGCAGCTTGGCGTATCGCGTCCATTGCTTTCTTCCAAGTTTCATCGACAGTCGTAACTGTCGATGAAACTAACCGCACGCGAGAAATCACAGCTGCTTCCTTCTCTTTCATTCGCCACCACTTGATTCTTGCAGCACCGCATCGCTCGACCTGCTTCAGCCTCGGAGAGGCGATCTTCAAAGTACAGATCAGCGGTCGGTGCTGTGGGGCGACCGTCTCATACGGCACGACCTTCGCGTCTGTGACAAGGCTCCTGTCGCGATCCTTCACAAGCACAAAGTCTATCTGAGACTTGGAGCTCCCACTATAATATGAGATGAGGTGGGAGTCGCGTTTTCGGAAGACGGTGTTCACAATGGTGAGTCTATGCGATTCCGCATACTCAAGAATACGCTCACCATCGGGGTTACGAGACCCGTATCCGAAACCACCATGACAGCTGTACCCGTCCTTCGCAGCACCTACGTGCCCATTAAGGTCACCAGCGACTATGATGACATCTTTCGACGGTACCTCTGCTGTCTTCTCATCAAGCAGGTTCCAAAACTCATCCTTGGCTTGATCGGAGCAGCCAGTCTGTGGAGCATACGCAGAGAAGAAGTGGTAGAGTCGCTCCTTAGCGGCGACAACGATCTTCATCAATCGATCGTCAAAGCGCTCAACGCTTACAATCGAGTCACGAAATCGTTCGGAGACGATTATTCCGACACCACTGGTGGTCCAGGGACTTCCACATAGAACGGCTTTGAAGCCACGTTCTATGTCCCTTGACTTGCGGCAGGACCACCTCGTCTCCTGCACCGCACAGAAATCAACTCTTCTTCGCTCCAGTGCTTCAACCAATTCGCACGAGCGGCCCGTCAACGTACCCACATTCAGCGTAGCCACGCGGGTCCTGCTTACGTTACGGGACTTTCGGACTAGCTCAGTTGCCCCCCGATGCCGTCCTCGCATCAGGGACCCTCGCATACTTCTCACACTCGCCGAGCTCTGCGAGTGCGCGTCGGCTCCCGCGGACGCCGTAGCACTATCTCGAGAAACTTGACTTATCATACACCATGTGATGTGACATGGGTCTTCGTAGGCCGGCCTGTCACAAGGGCCTGTCGCCTGCATTCGAATGTCCGTGATTAGCTTAGCTCGCAGAGCGAGCAGTTTCCAGTGTCACCACGTGGAGGAACGGACATCGCCACCAAGGAACGACAAGTTATGTGTACCTCTAACCTCAGCGAAGAAGCCGAATTGTGGGACACCTTTTGGAAGATGGACTCAGCGGGAATAAACGAATACCCAGGTCCAGAGAATACGGGGAAGCAGAGATGCGACGAAGAAGTCTGGTGCAACTTCGGCGATACAACCGTTAAAAGAAGCGATGGGAATTATGTGAGGCTACCGCGGAAACAACAGCATGAACCGATACCAGACAACTACAGAATCGCCCTAGCCCGACTCAGAGGCAAACAACCGTTACAAAGGAGACCCGACGATGATGGAAAAGTACGACGAAGTCTTTGAAGATCAGATTGAAAAGGGAATTTTCGAAGAGATGCCTCCAGAGGAAATGCAAACGAAGAATACGTTACACTATCTATCCCACCAAGCGGTTCTGACGCCATCGAAAACAACAACCAAGATTCGGATAGTGTTTGATGCTTCCGCTCACTACTCAGGGAAGCCTTCGTTAAATGACGTTTTCCACCAAGGCCCGTTGATCCTACCAAAACTGTATGTTATGATGCTGAGATTCAGAACTGGCTCTATTACCATCATCTTAGATGTGGAAAAGGCCTTTCTCCGAGTACGACTCCATAAGGCGGATAGAGATGCGACCAGATGTCTATGGCTGAGGAACACACGCTAACCACCAGAAGGAAACAACGTGGTAGTCTACCGATTCACAAGAGTTACCTTTGGACTGAATGTGTCCCCATTTCTCTTGTCGGCTACCATCCGATTTCATCAGGAGAGTGAAGAAAACACGTCATTGGCGAAAGAACTCAACACCACTCTATACGTGGATAACCTTTTGCTAACCGCTGAGACAGTGGAAGAAGGCATGGAGAAGTACAGAAACTCTAAAAGAATTTTCGGTGAGCTGAGGATGAATCTCAGAGAGTTCTTGTCAAGCAACAAGAAGCTCATCCAACGCGTGGCACTGGAGGACCGCTCTAAAGAAGAAAAACTAAAGGTCCTAGGAATCAGATGGGATACTGCTGACAATGTACTGATCATCTCCTGCTCCCTTCCTGATGTCCAAAGGATCACTAAAAGAAGTGTGCTACACCAACTTGCATCGGTCTATGATCCGACGGGCTGTCGACAGCGAGGAATTTTCTACTCCGGATCCATCAACAAGAAAAAATCACGGAAGACTTATTGAAGAATCTCAAGAATCTCAACGTGAAAGAATACGACAAAGATCATCTGCTAAGGTGCTTTGGAAGACTGAAGAACAGCACACAGCAACAAGAAACCATAACACCAGTGCTGATAGCACCCAACACCAAGATGGCTCAATTTTTGATCGAAGAAGCCCATAGGTGTCTTCATTGCGGCATATCACCACGATAAGTAACGTCAGGAACAGATATTGGATACCGAAACTACGTCAACAAGTTAAGAAGTTCATCCGTACTTGTGTGAAATGTCAACGCTTCAACAATCTTTCATATAGGTATCCGGATACGGCGGAACTACCTGAGAGAAGAGTAGTCAGAACAAGGCCGTTTGAACACATAGGGCTCGACTAATACGGCCCAATATGGACAAAAGAAGAAGGAACACCGAAGAAGTGCTATGGTTGCATAATGACGTGTACGTACACGTCCCATTCACTTAGAACTCGTAAAGAACAACACGACGACGTCATTCGTAAACGCTATAAGACGATTCACAGCTCGAAGAAGAGTCTCGAAGTCAGTAACCAGCGACAACGTTCCTACCTTCCTACTAGGAGCCAAAGTTTTGAACAAAAATACGGGGCTACACGCTACGAACCACTCCGAAGTCAGGGAACCTCCAGAAGAAATCGTGAGCTTCGCTTCAAGCAAAGAGATCGCTATGAAATGCTAATACAGTTCATAAAAAGGTCCCTCAAAAGGTGCTTAGAACGTCGATATTGGAAGAAGAAGAGATTCGTACGCTACTAACGGAGATAGAAGCATCCCTGAGTTCGCGACCATTGACATATCAGGACGCAGAACTGGACAGTATAGTAATAATCCGTCTTATAGACTTCATCTAGAAGGATATGATCATCTCCAGCTCCTGCGATCCCCAAGAGGACACAAACTATCTCACCACATAAGAAGTTCCAAATTGAGGACAAACTCTCAAGCAAATGAGCCCTTGAAAGACTCAGTCCAGAGAGTTGACAAGTTCCAAGCTGCATGGCAGAACTATTATCTCAAAGAACTACGAGAATTCTACAAGAAAAACTTGCAGGAAGGAAGGACGTCTGCCAAAACTTCAAGCCCGGGGAGGTCGTGCTCGTATCAAGCTCGATACTCCCGATTCTTCCCAGCTTCCACGAAACTCGTGGAAGCTGGGAAGAATCTTGGATGTCGTGAAGTCTGAAGATGGTCAAATAAGACAAGTAGAACTTCGGGTCGGAGGAGGAGGTACCATAAGAAGACCGCAGAAACTGTTAATTCCCTTCGAGATTCGACAGGAAACGGGACAACGGTCAGAAGATACCTTACTCGAAGAAGGAACGCGTGAGAGAGAAGTCCCTGAGCGTCAAGATCAAGATTACAATCTTCGTCCTCAACGAAGTCCTAGATATCCTTTTGACGATTTCGACGAAGCTGATTACGAAGTTTATCAGCTGCAAATTATAGAAAAAATGAGAAGAATTATGCCAAGAAAACCGTTGCTGGAACTGCTGATAATTTAGAATCCGTAGCGGGTAGTGTTAGTCTTAATGTAAGAACATCTTCAACTTCTTTTAGGATGGCAGAAGACGACCTAGAGAAGTGCGTCCCGGTGTCGGATGGTGAAGAAGAGGGAGATCTGCTTTATTTTGGAGATTATCGGGAAGGGAAAACAGAAACGTCCGCATACGAGCTCGAGAAGGAAAACAAAGCGAAGAAGGAGAGGAGGCGGACAAATCGCCTACGGACGAGCTCGAGGGGCAAGAAAGCGAAGGAATAGAAAAAATAGTACCGCTGAGCCGCAATGACTTCGCGAACGTCAGCGTGAGGATTCTGAAGTTGATCGACCACATCGGAGTCCGGCAGCAATTACTACTAGAAGAGCTGAAGGAGGAGACGGAAGACCGTCTGGGCCGGATCGAGAAGAAACTGACGACCTACCAAATTAGGACCGAACAGATGCATGCTGCCCTGATGGATCAGGTGTACTGTGAGGAAGCAGAACCTGAAGCGGTCGATGAGCAACCGACCTCGAGTAGACGTAACCCGTCAGACGAGGGGCCACTTCCCAAGAAGAAGCGCGATGACCTCGAAGTACGTGTGGCGACATCGCAGTTACAATCACTAGCGGAATGTCCGGAAAGGAGAATAGGAAAGGCACCGTATACACTTTATAGAGATCGCGTGAAGGTCCGGTGCAGGTTCTGCAGGGCTGAAAGAGCCCACTCAACTGACGCTTGTCCGGCTTACCCGGAGGTAGAAACCGTAGAACGCTCGTTGAGAGACGCGGGTATTGCATCAAGTGCCTAGAACGATGCCCGAGAGAGGTGTGCCACCAACCATCAGCGATCTGCTTCTACTGTGGGGGCAAGTCCCACCACACGGCGCTATGACGCTTCCTGAAGAAAGGAAGCGATATGAGGAAATCTTGATGCGAGCACCAGCTCGTCATTGAGGCCGGACAAAAACGCGTAGGCCGGAGTGTCACGATTAGCGTGACACAATCTAACACTTGTTTCGTTAGTTACTAAAAACTAAAAAGAAAAGAAAAACGGGAATGGAAAGAACAGGAGCAAAACTGTTCCAGCTCAAAATTTAAAGGAGGTACACGCAAACGAAGGAAGCAGGTCCCGGCTGGAGTAGGGCCATGTGGCGGCTCCGGCCACATTTCGAAATGACCTAGGACTTCTGAGGAGGAAAACTTGGCCTTCGCTTGGACGGAATGAACGGCTCCAGCGATTCGTAAGGAGGATTATTCTACTGCGAGTTCTTGACTCGTGGACGACAGATTTATTCGACGACTGACTGGCCCTGTCTTGTGTTCGGCAGCGACTGCGGACAAGCTCGGAGGAGAACGACAAGAAATCGGTGAATGGTGTTCGATCCATTGATGGACTAAAGTAACGACTAGTAGAGTCCTCTCCTGTCGTCGTAGGCAGAGTTGCTAAGGCAGTCACATAAGATCTCGCATAACCTATGTTAAAATAGCTTTCATACTGGAGTTTCCTCCCTTGCCCAATACGAAAGCAAACAAGACGCGGATCTGTTATCGAAACGAGGAGATAAGTAAGACTGCATTTACATTCGCTGTATATAGCTACTAAACATTGGATCCGACGCCGATTTTCCGGATAATCGGATGAGTCGGATAGGTCATTTTTTCAAACCCCGGGTCTTCGAGTGATTCAGATAAGGGTTATTTGGAAAACCCCGAATCTTCGTATGACTGATATGGGGGTTATTTTTGATTGGCCGGATTTTCGGATGATTCAGATAAACGATTTTCCTTCCCATCGGATGTCGGATATCCGATTCGGATAACACCGGATAATGCGTAGTAAAAAAAGGCAGACAATTTCTTCAGTATAGAGTGAATTAGAATAGTACATTAGTTATTATAATGTTTAAGAGATGACCACCAACGAAAGCTGTAAACTTCGTCAAAACTAGGATTAATAGGAGATAGCCGAACATGAAGATACAACGAAACCTCAGACGGCATTGAGTGGCTATAGGACTGGGGGAGGAGAGGGGGGGGGGGGTGTCATCTTGTAAAACAGCTATATACCACATATGGTAATCCACGCAATAGTCTTTTGTCGAACTGGCACGAGGTATAATTTTGCGTGGTCTCGCTGGGCAAATTCTGAGGTACATAGGTGGACGTTCATCTGTTTCCTAACACAGGTGAACCCCCTTTTGAGCCATCAACCGTCGAGTGAGGAAAGATAACTGCGAGACATAACACTTATCTATTGCATCTATTATTATTTAAATGTCCTTGAAAGAATTACATGATTTCAATATTTTATATATGTGTTAAGTTATATACGTGTTATGTCTACCATTTGTCACCCTGGTCATATGCACCAGATGCATTTAAAGTACAGCGCTATTTTCAAAATGATGTCGAAGACTGATTCTATTCATAACAGCATAGTCTAGAAGAGATCAGCAATAGCACTAAGGAGGCAGAATAGAATCAAGGGAATTACAGGACATCAAATCTTCTAGCGAGGCTAGTTAGGATGACTTTTGCAAGGCCTCACAAGCTTCGGCCAATAGTCAATCCACGCCCTTAACATTTATGAAGGGTTGAAACCAACGCACATCTCCGAATAAGATGCAAGGCTTATCTTGCGATAGTTTGGAATTCAACCAGAACTCAGTATTCGCTCGGTTTCGCTATATCACAGATGAGCCTTATCCGATTTCTATCCTTTCTATACGGGCTCATTGGGTTTTGAGTGCCTCTATGGATGGCTCAGATGAGGATGATTCGCTAAGTATCCTTCCCTTGTTGCTTCATCACTGGAATAGAACACATCAGTGATGCGGAAGAGATGTCGTGTACGACTGCCCTACAAGCCGACCCTCAACCACGAGCCACTTTGCGCCTCCAGGATAAATAACAGTCAGCACAAAGACCCCATCGAGCGGCCACCCATTAAATAGTGAGTTGCTTGCGAACATTGAAGCCTTGCAATGAAGTGATTGCGAGACTTCCCGCAAGGACTTCCTCGAGCTCTGAGAGAAGTCTCGCCAAATGATTGCAAAATCTACCTCAAAAACGTCAGATTATCAAATTTCCTAAGTTCCGCAGCGAGATGCGTTAACATCCTTTTTATCCGCTTTTTATCCGATAATATCCGAATCATTGCGTTTTGGAGCTATCCTCTTTGCTTGGCACTTCACCGAACATACGAGCTCAGTTATATGTCGATGATATAAGAATATATGGGATTTACAACACCGAAAACTGTGGCGATGTAAAAGAAACTATGAAACGTTCGATTAGTAATCTAAGTGAATGGGATACAAAATGGAGCTTGACCATTAATCGCGAAAAGTCGTTCGTTCTAAATTATGGGGATTTCCCGGCCACTGAATTCGAAATAAATGGTGCTGCGCTAGAGAGCTGCCAGGAAACGAAAGATCTTGGGGGCTTGTTTGATAGCACGCTGAGCTTTTCTTCGCATATTGATCGAATTGTGAGGAGGGCCAATATGACACTTTTTTCTATTTTTCTCAACGTCCACAATGATAATCCTTTGATACTTATTCGGTTGTATAGGTCATACGTACCTCCCCATCTCGAATACTGCTCCCAGGTCTGGAGTCCGTTCTCTAGGAAAGAAATGCGTAAACTTGAAAAAGTGCAGCAAACGTTTTCTAGGTTAGTTTATTGCAGATTACATCCTGGTTTGCATTGTCGGCATATACCGCCTTATGGTGAACGGTTAAAGCTACTGGGTCTCAAAACGTTGCTGTATAGAAGGGAGCTGCAGATCTCATATTTGGCTTTCGCATCCTTCGTGGTGAGGTTAAATTATTTCCCAGCAAATACTAGATCTTCAGACCTGCTAATGGGCGTTCAGGTGGGTTTAGACTTGACTATATGAGGTTGTAGAAAAAAAACCGATCAAGGTTGTTCCATTTCGTGCTGTTTCGGTTTGCTAGATGTTTGCATTTGGATTTATTGGCGTCTCAGAATAGATAAGCATTCAAAAGGAATCTAAAAAAGAAAACTGTATTAGGGACTCCAGGAATTAAAGATTTTCACTAGTAGTTTGAAACGGGTTTTCATTCAGAATGGCATCTCCTCGTATTGAGCGAGCACTATGCGTTCGAATTTGTTCTCCTGCTCGATGCAGTCAATGGTAGGACTAATCCAGCCATGTGCTTTTCCGGTTGTGCTCTACTTCTTGTTCACTATTACGTTGTTTTGTTTAGTTTGCTACCTGTTTCGCGGTTAATATCTGTTTGTTTCCATGGTGACCGGTTTCTTCAATTTTGTGTTGCTTGCCTCTCAATGTGGGGTTATGTTCGCTTTCGCTAATTTATTTAACGGGTAGTCCTTTGTGGTCGTACTAAACACAAATGCAAATTGCTGAATACAGAGCCAATATACAATATACATGTATTTCCCGTTTTATCCTGCTGTCAGTTTATTTATGTTCATCCACATCTCCTTCTATCCCAGTCCCCTCTACCTTCACCTACGACGTTTTCTACATAAAAAATTGCCAAAGTTATATCTCTATCTGCTTTGTCTTACTGGCTAGCTTGCCACTCACGTGGGTGCCTATTACACTAGCTACCAATGGGCTGGAAATGATCACCCATATCTGGAGTGCTATCTTCTTTTTTACATATGCTTTTGATGACTCTCGTTTTTCCGTACTGACATATGTATTCTAACATGCGTGTCCTCC
The DNA here is from genome assembly GCA_947396885.1 of Heligmosomoides polygyrus polygyrus. NCBI lineage: Eukaryota > Metazoa > Nematoda > Chromadorea > Rhabditida > Heligmosomidae > Heligmosomoides > Heligmosomoides polygyrus. The sequence goes on from OX377206.1 coordinate 37,911,144, forward strand.
CTTCTATGTCATCGCCTGGGGTGCGTATCAGTTTAAAGAGGCTTTTGAGATACAGGGCCCGTCCTGGGATCGAATAGAATGTCGTAGAGCTAGCGCATTACGCTCATGAGCCATATGTCTTTACGGTAAGATTTTTGTTTTCGCGTTTTTTTCGAAAACAGCATAGGCATTATTTTTCTTTTGTTAAATATGTATGTGCTAGGCTAGTCTTTCGGCGAAGCAAGGTGCCAGTTCCTCGTTTAACTTTTTTTTTTAATTTCAACTTCAGAGCTGCAATAGATACGTTTTTATGTAATGTAGACAGTGGGTTCGGCCAGCAGGGATACCAGAATTTTAAGAGACCAAGTTGTTGGGTGACGCAAGTTTCATGGTTGTTCACAAATTCTAAAACCATAGTGAGACCACTCTGGACTCCTCGACTTCCAGTTTCATCCTAGCGGCTCGCGTTTTTCTCTCCTTAAAAATTGATGGATGTGTGTTCTTGTTTTTCGACTGCACTTTTGTCGACTATTTTCCAGTAAGTTTTTTGTTAGTTGGCGACAACTCGTCCAATTTCGTCGCGCACGGTGTGCGACGCCAGGGGAGTTCGCGCGGCGTTGGAGTTTGTCTGCCCCCGGGTGGGGTGTCATATGCGTTGATGATTGTTGCGCACACGTTTTCTCACCTCTTTTCATATCTTTAGTTTAGCGTTCAGCAAAAACTAACTGTAATTCTGGACTCCGCTCACACGGCCTTACATCCTGTCAAAACTGCATTGTAAAGACTCACCTTGAGTTAGGAACTTTTCCTTGTTAGGAGAGGCCAGTTAGGAATCATGTAATAGCTCAACGGAATCATCAGTTTTCTGGTAAAACTGTTCTGAATGCTTTTAAGAGGACCGATACCTTGCTTTCTGGTTGGATTAAAGACTGCTGTTCCCGATTCTACGAAGGCCTCACATGTATCCTGTAATTACAGATGTAGACTTTCGGAATATATGACTTCAAGGCTCGAAAGATGTTATAGAAGACGGCAATTTGCTTTTATCGCTAGAAAGCCACAGTGTTTGCTGAAGGAAAGATTCCTCGTATTAAACCCAGATCCCGAGCTTCCATCCGCATCAGAGTTTTCACCAGCACGCTCATGAACAGTTTATTAATGCATTGCGTTTAAGAAAGGCGTATAATAGTAGTCTTAAACACGTGAGAATATGGACGAGCGGCACTTCGGAAACGGGATTGTTGAACTGCGAATTCGTTTAGACATTGTATCATTTATTCTATAAGTCTCGCCTGCGTAAGTAGTGAATGAATACCTATGGGGGTAATGCATAGCGACAAACTAACCATAAGGCATCCAGTTCAGTTCAGCGCATTGCTTACTGTAGACTCAAAACGGGAGCGGGGGCATACATTTGTCCGAAGCGTTGTCGGTTCCATGCCGCATTCAAAGTAGCACAAGGCGATGAGTAAGCACCGAATCCCGTGATTTCCTTCGTTTCGCGAACGACGCCGAAGCACCGTGTGCAATTCGTTCAGCGTTGGAGGTTGCAGAAGAGCCCTCAAAATTCAGAAGCGACATGTACAAGGAAAAGTTGCGAATGCTCTGCTCAGGCGTATTGACGCGACTGGTCACTGTGAATGAATCTGACTACATACGGAGTGTTGCAACTCTACAAGAGGGCGTGAACTTCAAACAGCTTAAAATCAGGGGTGCGCGTAAATCTAAAATTGCGTAACTCGTAATTACGAAGAAGAAAAAAATAAATCACTACATATCACCCGGTTTTAGGGCAGTACAAACAAATTTTCATAGACTTTTTGCTATTGTTAACGAGATGTGATTCAGTACTTATTTATATGCAGGCTGAACAATGTTCTTACCAAACAGTTTCCGAGGTTCAGTTTGAGTTTGCAGAAGTCCATTTAAACGCAGCAAGTGAAAACGGCGTGTAGACCGCTGCAGGAAAGTACAAGGTCTAATTCCAAACGACAGCCCTTACAATGTTAGAGAAGGGGAAAAGTTAATTAAGCGCGGAGATAAGTCGGCTTCAAGAAACCTGTGCACATGACGATGGTCTTCTTTCACAATTACACATTACAATGCCGCTCCTAATTCGTAAGCAATCGACGCTTTGCGACAGATTTTTCCGTTGCAAACCGTTGCAGTGCCATAACTCCGTTCAAATTCAATCATATGAAAATTAAATTGCACCATTAGATTCACCTCCCTCCTAGCAATACAACTAATTGAATGATCTGTGGAATTGGATACTCTTGACCTAATTGTCGTCCCCTCAAAAGTCCACTAATTGATTTGCGACCCCTCCATGAGCGCCTCTCGTCCATCATCATAGAGCTAAAAAGTTTTAAAAAGTTTCCAATCATAAAATTTCTTTATCAGATCTGTGTTTTGTACACCGCGGTCATCATTTTGATAGTAGACATTGCAAAGTTAATCAAGCTTGGACTGTCGGCCTGTTCGTACTATGAAATTTCGTAAACAAGGCTTATAAAAAGTCAGGATTCTCTACTTTCTTCGAGAATTTTGCACTCTTTACGTTTTGGGTATCTCTGAGGTTCTGAACTCCACTAAATTTGAATGACAAACGCTCTGCTTTAAATGGGCCCGAGCACGCGGTAACCTATATTTCAATCAATAATTACCCAATTAATAACCTCGAGAAGAGGATATTTTTGCTCTTATATTTAATCAATGGCTTCGTTCATAAAATTTGCAAAGTTCTCTTTATAAATGGACGGAAGTGGCGCGATTTTTTCTTTCCGAACCAGAGATTTGTCACATCTCTCTTTGCCGCATACGATTTCTCTCCTATTTAATCATCTGTAATTTTTGGACCGGACAAATATGGAAACCGGGCTGTTTCTGATGCACAGTAGACCACTAGCACTTTGACGTCTAAAAAGGAACAGAGATTATGGTCATATTAAATAGACTTCTATAGGAAGAACTATTTGATTTAGCTGCTAGCTCATTCAAGAAGAAGTTTTCTCAAGAATAAAGAATTGAACAGCGTTTTTCAGCTAATCTTGAGCTCTCCATAAACGTAATGTTGTCCGTATTCAAGATGGAAACCATTTCTACCTCTTACGCCGTAGAGAACAGTTTAGGGCTGCGATTCGACTCCACGCGGCGAGGGCGGCGTATGTGCCACACTCTTAGCTGGATGCGAAAATCAGCGGAGTTATAACGCTCCTACAGACTCGTTAGATGATCTTTGCAGGTGATATTGCAGAATATATATATATATATATACATATATATACATATATATATACTGTAAAATCAACAGCAGAAGGAAATGAACCTTCCACATCAGAAGAAACTGGAATAGATGGACATACTATTTTCTTAAATGATTCCCAAAAAATTTCACGTACAAACAAAGTAAAAATAGTTCTAGTCACTCCTCAATTGGATCTTTTTTGTAACCTTCGGGAAAACCATGCGCAGATTTTTGAAATTTTTTTTAGGGTAAATGCAAGACATTGAGAGTACAAAAAGCAAAAACAAACCGTTCGTTTTCCTCACTCATAGCTCTCTATTATTTTAATATTACAAACAGCAAACATTTTTGCTTTCGAAATCAAAAAAAACAACATTTAATTAAGTTACCACTAAACTTAACTTTTCAACTTACAAGACCTACACAGCTTTAAGAGATTAGCAAATGTAAAAATCTACTCTTCTCAGAGTTGTTATACTTAGAAATCTTTTTTGTAGTGAATTTGAGGGAGGTTAGATTTTTTTCACTCAGGGCTTCCTACTCTTCTAAACGGAATGTATGCTTTTGAAAACAAGGTGAACTTCTTCCAAATCATAACCAGGGAAGATTTTTCTCATTACTACTAAACTACAAACTCTCCAAGATGATTAAAATAATTTATTGTTCCAGGAAAAAGAAAGGAAAAAGTGATACTTCTTTTGTTTTTTGTTTCTTTTGTTTTGCTGTCCGAGGCGTGTAGGCGTGAAACTTTATGCAAACAGAAATTTTGCTACCAATTGACTTTAAATCGCTGACAAGGGCTGACGCAGTTCTTTCTCTTAGCACTACAAAATGGCCGCCTTGCTGCCTTTTGGAACAAGTTTTGAATCATTATTTTTCCTCAAAAATTATAATTTCATAAAATTTCAAACAATGTGCTCAGTTATTGGGGAGGTGAATTAAAACGTTTTAATGCTTGTTATAGTCTAGTTAGCCTTGTTTAGAAGAGGGTCCAATTTGATTTGAAGTGACCAATTTTATGTGAAAATGGCACGCCCATATATGGAATGCTATTTATGTGAAAATGGCGCACCCATTTATGGAACGCAGGGAATGTAGACATGTAGAAACTAGAAGTTTCTGTTTCAATTAAAGAAAAACTATTGTGTTTCAACATTTTAATTTTAATGTGATAGTTCAAATCGGACATAATTTTTGGACTAAGCAAATAAATAGGAAGTTTGGAGTTTCCCAGGTGTTAAGATAGGATCGAGGATGACTTCAAAGGCGAATGATGAACGTCGAAGGGTTCCCAAAAGATCGTGTTGTTTTATTTTATTGTTTTATTGTTTTAATAGTGTTGTCTTATTGCTCCGCTGGAGTATCACACGGCCGGTGGGTATGGCAGCGAGGTGCGAACCACATAGGCGTCGCCGATGATCCCGCCGCGGAGCGCTGGGCTGGTGCCGAGTCCAGCACTCGGCGGTGGGTCTCGTAATTCGACTGTCTGCAAAAAGGGTGAAATATCGACCAAGTCGAACTTGAGCCGGATTACACTGTTAGAGAGCTGATGATGCCGCCAGACTCACCAACTTAAGCATTTTCTCAAACAGAAACATCTCGAAGAACGAATGAAAGAAAATGTGTGAAAATCGCGAAATTTTGCCTCTGTAAGCTTCCGTCGCCCTAAAATGGCAGCTCTGGTCAAGGCAGTTTAGACAGCAGAAGAGTCGTGAGCACGACAGTGTGAAGAACCTTTACTATTCAGCTCGCAATTTTAAACCGTTAGCTCTCTGTTTCTTACCGCAGTGGTCGACTGAAATCGGAAAAATCCTGTCACACAAGACTAACCTGCATATTCGCATCACTGTAACTTTGTCCGTTCTTAAGCTACATCGCTGTGCTTTAGAATGCTACTAGACCTTCTCACCGACTATAAAACTTGCAAGCTGTAGCCGGAAGAATTCAAACGTCACAGAGTTATTGCGCTCCAAACACGCCCGCCCGTTCAATTTGGCACGTAGATGTTCTCCGCGCCCTGACTCGCTCAGATTACAGTTTTCGCTACTATGTGTAACACTGTTTGATTCATCACGTAAAGCTCTATCGAATGGTATCCAACTTGTTTAAATTCAAAAAGGCTGGTTTTCGGTGACGTCATCGTCAGCGCAGCCTCGGCTTAGAGCGCCCTTGTCCTCGATGCGAAATTATCAAAAAACTGATTGTTCCAAAATTGGTCGAGATTGACACAATTCGATAGAGCTTTTCGTGCTAAACAGAATGGTGTTGTTGGAAGTGCCGAAAACTCAAATATGGCGAGCAAGGTGGAAGATTTTTTAAGGCTTGAGAAGTTGAAATTGGCTTTCAACAGCGGGACCTGTATAAACTCACCTATGAAAGAAAGGCCATTCAATTTCTTGTGATAAATGAGTTAGTTTTTTCGGATGTTCGCTGCTAGCTAGGAATTAAGGCTGAACTTCGAAGAATCCATGTCATAGACACTTCAAACTCGGTAAATTTCGCAGTGTCGACTATGAGAACGATAGCCACGCTCTCCAAAACACAGATCTGATAAAAAAAATTTTGTAATGAGTTACTTTTTTAAACTCTTTAGCTCTATAAAGATGGACCAGTGGCGCTTGCGGAGGGGTCGTAAATCAATTAACGGACGTTTGAGAAGACGAGCTCAACAACTAGGTCAAGAATATCCAATTCCACAGACCATTCAGGTAGTTGTATTGCTAGGAGGGAGGTGAATCTAATGGTCAATTTACTTTTCATATGATTGAATTTGAACGGAGTTATGGCACTGCGACGGAAAGAGTGGATTGTTCACGAATTAGGAACGGTATTACAGAACATCAAAAAAGCTCTAATGGGGATGAGCTAGAGGGGACCATTAGAGTGGGAACATCTTTATAACCCGGCCCACATAAATTTGGACGCAGGTTGGTTGTTGATTAAGGATCACATTGACGAAAATCTACGATTTGTGAACCAATATGTCGTAAATCGCAAATCGTAAAAAAATCTGCAAAGTAGCCGTAAATCCTAGAATAGTAGATCGTAATTACGCACACTCCTGCTCAGAGCTGACGAGAATGTAGCCAAATGGCTAAAGCAGCAGTGTTTATAAAGCAGCGATTTATACTTGCACAGTTATATCAAGAAGAAGAGATAATGAAGAAGAAATATAGGCGTACACACAAACATTAGAGCATTGGTGTCGTTAACTAGTAGATTTCGACAAACTAACATTACCAATCGGTAACATTGCACCGGGCAATTGAAGTTATATGCTGAGTTTAGGTGTTCGGAGTGTTGGCACAGTGGAAGAGGAATTATTCAAGGCCCTTTCCGTTTTGCTGGCTTAATTTCGTGTGATCTACTCCACGTCTCTTCTTCGCTTAGGAAATTGGAGAAGCTATCGAAGAAGCACAGCACCTTGTCGTCTCTGGTGATGTTGTAGCTCCTGAAATGATGGCGATTAGAGGGATGCAACGTCAAGGTTTTTTTTGTGAAATGAGGAATATTATATTACTCCCCGTAAATCCTGAATAATGGGCCGAAGTAAAATTGTATCTCACCTTGGTCCTATGGTTAGCTGTCAGAAAAGACCACAGCAAACAAAAATTTTGTACTTGTTTTCGCTCTTGTAGAATTAGAACTCCTTGTAGATGGATGAAACACAGGGTGCCTCAAAATAGAAAAGAATCCAAGGCTCATTGCTTAAAGAGCCATAAACTTTTAATCAGAAGCAGTGTTTACACGCTGGTCTGAGGTTCCACTTCCGTGAAGTTGAAGGGATTTATTTATTTATTTATTTATTTATTTATTTATTGACGTGCAACATAAGCACACGAGATAATCGATCGAAAAGGACATGTCAGAGATGAACGTGAGACAAACAGTAACACTTAGAAAAACAAATATAAGGAGGCGGAAAGAAGAAAATAGATTTTACTTAGCCTTGATGGAATAAAATAAGCAACTAACAAAACATAACAAAAAGCTCACCAATCCATAAACAAAACCTTCTGCAGCAAGCTATAGATGCTGTTAATCGCTGGTCCCGCGAGTGGCGGCTTCCTTTATCAAAAGAAAAAGCTAGGGTGCTCCATTTAGGAAGAAGAAATGCTAGGGTGCTCCATTTAGGAAGAAGAAAGAAAAAGAAGAATGGCTTTGATTACCATGCTATTCCCAGCAGTGATACAAGAAACAAACAACTTGGGCTACAGACACTTTCATACAGACGAAGAATATACGACCTCGTAATGGTACACAAAATTCTCCATGGTTTCTGTGGACTTGACAAACGTGACTTCTTCATGGTGAGACCATCTAGAACCCGAGGTCGAGGAGGGAAGCTTTCACTAAGCACTGCAAAATCTTCAATTCGACATAATTTTTTTGTCAATAGAGCAGGTTCGGATTATATGAAACTTGCCAAAAACTCAGTTATTCCGTACAACCTGAAGCCATTTATTAGGAATGCAAGTCGATTCATAAATAATACTAGGACATAACGAGATCTTGTGGCAGAGCCCCTATTGGTCTGTTCTCCTTTCTATTCTTCATTCTCCGGGTGTTTGTTATCGCATATACTTTCTAATAATTCTATTACACTTTGGTCTGGATCGTTAGCCAATGTCATGTGGATGTCATTGTATACTGTTGACAAGCAAATCTGAACAGAGTAGCATACATCAAATTTAACCAAACATTTTGCGATTAATAAGTTTTTGAAAAGCTCGAAGAGATAGTCCTAGATATCTTGCTCTTCACTAAGTAACTTGTTGAACTTCCGAAGGTTTTTATATGTAAAGAAATTTGATCTAATCTGGGATTTCGCCACAGTGATATAAAGTACGAGCCTACCGCTTCTTGACGTCGTCAGTGGTACATCAAAAAAAAGCTGCTGGATCAATTGAAACTCTTTTTGTCACGATCTTGAACATCATAATCATATCTACTTTCCTACGTCTGTTCTGAAGAGTTTGAAGGCTAAAGTCCCTGGCCCTTCTAATGCCGTTTGGAACGGCTTTATAATCTCTCTCAAAACATCCCAAATCATCTCATACAAAACTTTCGAGTAAAATTATATTGAACACTTTCTAGCAGATCTATGTCTTTTTCTAAATGGGTTACATACTGTTATTCCAAACTCTACTATAGGTCGAACCTAGGATTTGCAAGCTTGTCAAAGTAATTCGGGTTCATTCACACGCAGAATCTTGAACAACAAATAGGTCTTATAATTTGCTTTCTTCACGAGTGCACTGTAATGGTTTTTAAAACCGAGATTGTGCGATATTAAAAAGCCTAAGTCACGAACGTCCTTTACAGGTTGTAGAGTAAATAAGATTGTAAGTTTGCACAAGCTGTTTTTTATGTTTATTTAGACTAATTTGTAGTCATTTTAGGTCGTTTTGAGGTTGGAACATCACGACATCACGAGACTCACAAGCCAACTCAAGATGGATTAGTTGTCGGAAGAAGTAATGTTACTAGCGTTCCTTCGCTCTCTCTAAATCCAATTTCTAGTTGCCTACCATACTACTCTTTATCGTCTTAAAATCAGCAACGCATAGAGCCCGACCAGAATTCTGAGCAAATTAAATACGAGATGTCTATGTCTTGCTTTTGACCAAAACGACTTACCGTGACAATGAAGGTAGGACGGTCTTTTCTGCTTCAATTACAGAAAATTGCTAAGTGAGAATACCACAGATATCCATAGAGCTAGCGTTCGTTGGCAGATATTGACAAGCAATTGACGTTCCTCTAGGCCAGCAATTTTCAAAATTAAACACTTGTCTACCAAGAACAGGCCATTAGTGTGTCCACTCTTGTGATACATCTAAATCAGAATACTCAGCTTTACCATCCAAATCTTCCAAAATCTTAGCTAAGAAGAATGAGTACTACTCCACGGATTTCCCTCGATAGAGTGCCCTCAAACCCTTTTGTTGAGAGGGACCTCGGACCGCTTGTCGCAAGGCCACGTGGTGCGTCCAAAAGCTTGCAACGATAGACTGGAGTACCACGTAAGGCGATTCGAGGCCGACGCGCCCGAGTGCTCCAGTTACCGCGGGATCAAACTGAGAGGATGAGGGGGTGGTCGCCATCTACCAGGAGCAGTGAGACTTCATGCGTTAGAGATCCACCTCAGATGCGATCTTAATCGCTCGCCAGGTGATGGAGAAGTATCGGGAGAAACGAAGGCCTTGCTACCTGGCATTCCTGGACTTGGAGAAAGCTACGACAGGCTACCCCGAGCCGTGTTCTGGACCTCCCTCCGAGGGAGGGGTGTCCCGGAACGTCTGATCTCGGTGATAAAGGACATGTATGCAGGCTCGAAAGCAGCGGCACGGACTCCACACGGGACGACAAACAAGATGGATATCACAGTGGGGGTGCGTCAAGGGTCGGCTCTGACTCCGTTTCTCTTCGTGCTGACGCTTGATTGCATAGTGAATCACCTTGAGGAAGGCCGGCCCCTCTCAGAACCATCCTCTACGCGAACGATATCGCCCTAGTAGCCGACAGCCGAGAAGAGCTGGAGGAGTAGGTGCAGTTGTGGCAAGGAGTCCTCGCGGGCAACGGCCTGCGGTTGAACGTGAGGAAAACGAAGTGCATCAGCTCTGAGCAGTGCGCCGAACCGATCCTAGTCTGCCAAGGGGAGGTGATCGAAAAGGTGGAACAATTGCGCTACCTCGGAAGCGATCTATCCGAGGAAGGAAGCGTGGACTAGGCGGTTAAGGGACGGATAAGTGCAGCATGGCTCAAATGGAGGGAGTGCACAGGAATCCTCTGCGACCGTAGGTGCTCCAGGACACTCAAAGGCAAGTTATATACAGTACCGGACGCGTCTTTTGAATAGACGCCGATAAAACCGCACTTTTGCGGTTTTTGCGTCTTTTTGCTATAACTCGCCCAAAGTCATCCATTTGAACAACCAAGAGCATATTTGAGTTCAGGAGATTGAGCTCTATCATATGGTATATACACTTCATATGAAAGATCAAAAGGGGCCAAAATTGAAAACTTGCGCTCCATTGAGAGGGCCGGCCGCGGCCGACAACTCGGCAAGTGTCCGCGTCTCCACCATATCCTAAGGCCTATGGTATACCATCGCTCACCCTGAGCGAACCCTAATGATAGGCTCCCATATCGACTCATCGCTTCGCGCAATCGATATGGAAGCTTATTATTAGGCTTCGCTCGGGATGAGCGGTGGTATGGCATAGGCCTAAGGCAGCCACTGGACTCTCGAACAAGCCCAGGGGGTGGGAGTTGGCGGGCCAGGGGGACGAGGGGGTAGAACGCTCGCCCCCGTGTACAGGGTGCGTAAAAAGTATTGACGCACTAAACGTAGACGTTAGAAATAACAACACATTACAAAATTTAACAAGTTTATATACAAAATGTCAACAACGATCTAGCGAATAGAATAGCATCACTTGTATTTTATATGAACTTCTTTGCTGCAAATGCAGGGGCGAAGACGACGAGAAAAGTCATCGACCGTGCGCCGCAAGTAGTCCTCGTCGATTTCGTTCCATGCTTTGACCTTCAGTGACTTGATACTTTTGTGCATTCAACTTGTCAACGTGTTACATACTCTTCAAGGACCTCCAAGGTGCTAATTCTGGCGGAAGGCTCGCTGCAAGGGAGGCGTATCCGGTCAGTATCATGGTTTGTGCATTCATCGCAAGCGTCTCTCGTTTTCGTGGATACAGAAGTGAAGATAAATCAGTAGAACTATCTGTATTGACGTCCTGAAGAAGCATCTGGTTCCTTGGCCCGAATCCCACCTCGAGAGTAAGCCGTATGTCTTCCAACAGGAATAGACTTCTGCGCAGAGTCGAGGATTGCTCAGGACTGGTGCCGCGCCCAACTTGAAGGACTTCATTTTGGCAGAGGAATGACCTCTGTATAGACCGAAATTGAATTCGCTGAATTACTCTATATGAGAAGTTTTGTAGAACAAGGCCTGCGCTACTTCCCACAAAAGTATGAAGTCAGTGAAGGATGATCTGCAGGGATGTGCGGAATTTCCGTTTCCCTGTTTCGAACTCCCGTTTCCAGCCATTTTGGGCTCTTTCGTTCCGCTCCGTGTTCCGCATGTTTTTGCGCAGGAAGGCGGGAACGGAAATGGGCACTGTTCCACTCTAGTTTTCCATTGAACACAGCAGTCAAATAAAAAAGGCCCTTCAACACAGCGTATTTATTTATTTAACTGCGTCTCAAGGACGCGCACTCTATGTAAGAACAACAAACAAAATAGGCCATGCGACAAAAAAGGAAAAAAACACAAACCAGGAACAATGTAGCATCGTAACGGCAGCATTAGATATTAAGCAGGATTTAAGAAGCCAACCATGTGGGTTGCGAGAGTCTATATAATGATGGTATGCTCCAAAAGTAAGGAGGGCAAGTAAAATGCAAAAAGGAAATCTTCTCAGGTAGCCTAGAAGAACATTGCTTACTCAACTGATTTCTAGTGAGTTATGTCAATCAAGCGAACGACTAAGGCAGAATACCTTATAATCTATTATAGTAAGCATTTAAGTTGGTTGTAGCCGACAAAGCCTGCCTGTCCGCGTCAGCCAGCTATGACGCCCTGAGTAGATACCGGCACTTCGGCACATGGGTACGCTGGCCGCCCCATGGAACCGGCATCTAGGACAGACAAACTTGTGACATTAAATTCGAAAACTGTAAAAACATTCAGCTACCAATAAGGAAAAAAGCCCATTTTAGCATATTATAGATCCCCGCAACCCATATCAGTTGGGGCGAATACATCACGTATTGAGAACTAACTGAGAAATTACTAAGACTGAACATGAAGGAATTAATTCTGCAGTTTGACAAATACAGGAAACATTTTGTTATGAAAACACATTTAATCCTCGAACTAGTGAGAATAAAGAACATGAGCCAAGCTACTTCAGAGAATAAGAGCAGTATAAGCTGCGAGAGCTCGAAATATTCCATCCGCCGGAACAACAACTGGAGGGGTAGGTTCGAAGCCAGTATGCAACGCTTGGGTGAAGGAACGAGATTTCTAAATGAGCGTATATTTACTATTGTCCATTATTGAAGATCGCCAATTCGTAAGCATTGCAACAAGTCAATCTTTTCTAACCGTCTTTTGAAGACGTGGCTGTTTTGAGAGGCTAGTAGCTCACTAGGTAAGAAAGGGAGCCACCTAGCAAATCGAAAAAGCACGAGATGGAAAGTTCTCAGGCGTTTTTTTCTTTCGCAATTTGGCGTAGTCAAGTTTAAACCCACCTGAGCGATCGCCGGAAGGCCTAAATACCCAGTATTTGCTGGGAGCCAGTTTCACTTCACCTCGAAGAGCGCGAAAGCAGAAGATAAGATCTGCAGCAATCCTTCTATACAGTAAAGTTTTCAGGCCTAGGAACTTTAAACGCTCGCTGTAGGCCGGTAAGTGCTGCCAACTTAAGCCTGACTGTAATCTGCAGTACACTAAGCGATCGAATGTCTGCTGTACTCTTTCAATCTTAAGCATTTGTTTCCTAGTGTATGGACACCAGACCTGGGAGCAGTACTCGAGATGGGGCAAGACGTAGGATCTATACAGGCGAACAAGTATTGTTGGATTACTACTGTGTACATGGCGAAATATTGAAAAAAGTGTCATGTAAGCCTTCCTAACAATTTGATCAATATGAGATGAAAACTCAAAGAGGGATCGAATAGAATTCCTAGGTCTTTAGCAATTGTGGAACATTTTAGTACTTCACCGTTTACTTCATATTCCATAGCAGGAGGGTCTACGTAATGTAGAATAAAGGACTTGTCAAAATTGATGACCAGATCGTAATCCACGCACTAAGCTTGCTAATTGAAAGTTTCAGGACATTTCTTACTGCATCACAATTTTCAGTGTTGTAAATGCCATATATTTTTGTCGTCGGCATATAATAGAATTCCTATATTCGGTGACGTTTTAGCAAAGAAGGTAGTTCCGCAGTATAGATCAGAAACAACAGAGGTGACAGCACACCTCCTTCGGGCACTCCACTACTGCAGGGATAGCGGTTGGAAAACTTTAGACCAACTTTGACCGTCATATTTCTATTATGGAGGTAATATGCAAACCACTGCAGCAGGTTGCCATCAATTCCGAGAACTTGCAGCTTCTGAAGTAGCTCACAATGACTTACTTTATCGAAGGCCTTCGATAAGTCTATATAGGCCACATCAATAGAGTCACCACAGTTCAGGGCTAGGCTCCAATCAAATAAGCTGTCAACAAGATTGGTGGTTGTTGAAAGGCCAGGCAGAAAACCATGTTGTTCGGCTGGAATAAGATGGGAGGGGGACGTTCTGCCTGAAAGCGGCGCGGGCAAAGGCGCGGGGCAGTGCCTGCGGAGCCAATTAGTGTCGACTCGCGCAGTGACACCCGCCGCTTCGCGCTTGGCCAGAGAGCCTTCACCGCGGAGGCGATGCTGACCCAGCCAACTAAGGGAGCCAGTAGGTCGACCAAATTTGGTGTGATTACAATCGATAGAGAGATAGGAGGCTCAGACGGCCTGCAGTGGCAGTCCAGGATATGGGATTGATCTGAACCCTACCATCTTCTATATCTGAATTTCAAGCTCTATCGAATGAGCCAGGGAAGAATCTCGTCTCAGTAACCCTTACAACATTTTTTCAGGCGCTGTTAACTTTCGGTAAATATCAGTTTTTATTTATACCAGAATTAACTACGAGGCATGCTCCATGCTATTGATGTGAACTCTACCATCTCCTGTACTAGAATTTCGATCTCTGTCAAATATGCTAGAGATTGTTCTGTCTAAAAACCCTTAAGACGGCTTTTAGGCGTTGTTTATTTTCCTTAAATATCAGTTTTTATTTATATCAGAATTAATTGCGAGGCAGGGCTGAAATTGTGCGAGAAATATAGTTAGACAGACGGGAGACCTTCTAAGAGCACCCCAAGTGCTCAACCTTTTTGAAAACGACATTATAATCCTTCAGTGCGTAGAGCATGTTCACAGTCGTGAAAATGCCCAACGAGTTCAATTTGATAGTCGGTGGACCCCTTAAGAACACCAAAATACTCCAGTTTTTTCAAAGCATTTCATCAGTGTTTCTTAACTCGCTAAATGGTGGGGACATTAACTATGCAGGTACATTGCCTGTGGAACGCGAGGTCAAAAAACTGACAGAAGCCACAAACGACTGGACGAGCAATTTGAAGCATTGTGTGATGAAATTTATTCTCCTTGAACATTAGATTTCATGAACCAGTCTTAGTCTCGATATATATGGTGTGTGCATTATAAAGTTCCATAGAAAAATCAGTTACGAAATGCTAAAGAGATGTAATGTTGAAACTAATGCTTTAAACGTCTGTTAAAAGATCTCTCGTCTATCTAATTGGAATCCTCGTGCAATTTTAGCCTGGAAGCAAGTCTCGCATTTAATCCTGATATGTGAATAAAAACCGATACTTAGCGAAAAATAAACAACCCTTGAAAATAAAATCGCTTTAAGGGTTGTTGAGGCAGAGTTCTTTTCTGGCTCATTCGATAGAGCTCGAAATTCTAGTACAGGAGATGGTATTGTTTACATCAGTAGTATGGAACATGCCTCGCAATTAATCCTGGTATAAATAAAAACTGCTAATTAACGAAAACAAACAACACCTAAAAAGTCGCCTTAAGGGTTATCTAGACAGGATATAATGTAGGAGATGGTAGAGTTCACATCAGTAGCCTGGAAGTATGCCTCGTAGTTAATTCTGATATAAATAAAAACTGATATTTAACGAAAGTTAAACAGCGCCTGAAAAAAATGTTCTAAGGGTTATTGAGACAAGATTCTTTCCTGGCTCATTCGATAGAGCTTGAAATTCTGATATAGAAGATGGTAGGGTTCAGATCAGTCCCATATTCTGGACTGCCAATGCAAGCCGTCTGAGCCTCCTATCCCTCCATCGATTGTAATCACACCAAATCTGGTCGACCTACAGGCTCCCCTGGTTGGCTGGGCCAGCATCGCCTCCGCGGCGAGTGCTCTCTGGCCGAGCGCGAAGCGGCGGGTGTCACTGCGCGAGTCGACGCTAATTGGCTCCGCAGGCACTGTCCCGCGCCTTTACCCGCGCCGCTTTCAGGCAGAACGTCCCTCACCCGAATAAGATGAAGCCTGTTGATGTAAACTAGCAGTTTCTCTCTAATGAATTTCTCCATAACTTTGATAGGCGGGGGTGTGATACTTATTGGACGGAAATCTCTCACAGTTGAAGCACTAGATTTCTTAGGAATTGCAGTAACAATTGCATCTTTCCATACTTCGGGGACTTCACCAAGCATCAAAGAGGCGTTGAAAATAAATGTCAGGGCTTACATAGGGAGGTAGCACATTTTCTATAAACAATTGAAGGGATGCCGTCATAGGGTTCAGAAACAGATGGCTTTAATCGCTTGAGGATTTTTAAGACCTCGCTTGGGTGAAAGTAAATATTTCGTAATCCATGACAATTGGATGAAGCCAAGGTTTGCGCACAAGACAGTTCTTCAGAAAAAACAGATGCGAAATAGTCACCTAGAGCTACAGCTTTACTGGAATCACTAATGCACTTTGATCCGTTCAAATCAAGTAAAACTGGTGGACATCGAGCAGGCTTCAGCTTATTACGAACGTATAAATGCAGCTTCTTCATAGATGGATAATCAGCATATCGATGTTCACGATTGGCCCAGAATTTTTTCAGATGTTGATCAACATCTCTGCATATCTTTCTATATAGAGGGTTAAGGAGAGGATTGGGTAGCGATGCAAAAAGTCGTTGCTTTTGCTCAAGCAAGTTCCGAATCTGCATAGGAAAAGTTATTTGACGCAGTTTCTGAGGCTTTAACGGAACAAAAAGTGATATTCATCCATTTGGAGTTATTCGATTCATTTTCTAATGAAGCATCACGAATATCTACCATGAGCTGTTATTTTGACTGACTATGGTGACTTATTGAACTCTGACGCAAAACTATTGCTTCGAGAACCATCTAGGAACTGTCCTGCTGTGTCATCTTGGGAGTAGGACTTCTAGGCTGGCACAGACTGAATATTTCTGTGAAAGTGTGGATCCATCATGACTAATCAGTCATCTAGTTATTATCTTAGATCCCAGAATGAATTATGAGTACTAGTTTTGGTGATTACAATGTAACTGCTAATGTTGAATATGCAGATATCTGTGCAGTCACCACGTCATCCATGATGCCACTGGCTTCTAAAAGTGTTCAGAGCAATTTTTTCGTGGTCGGAAAATGACCTAGGTGACTACTCTAGTTTTAGGCTTCACCCGAGTCAGTTTTTTTTAAATGTGGGTCTGTAGGAAACCTCAAGTGATTAAGTCGGTTAAGTCTACCGGTCAAAAAGTACAGCATCAAAAAGTAAGCGAAAAACGTCGCAGGAACTAGGTATGGAAAGACTGCATGCTGAAATAGTGAGAAATAGTGAAATAAGCCCTGAATTTGTTTTCGTTTATTGCTCAGCCATATCTAAAAGTCACCATAGCAATATTATGAATTTGTGCTTCGTTATGTTATGTTAAGATGAGGATGAGCATTAATCTGTGGAAGATTCTGCTGCTCGCAAAGTTCTGAGCAAGAAAAGGTGCAATAGAAGCCGCTTCTGACGCCGTTCCAGATGCAATTTTTGAAGAAAAAAATGGCGAACATGTGTCATTTCCGTTTCC
Source organism: Heligmosomoides polygyrus polygyrus (assembly GCA_947396885.1). Classification (NCBI taxonomy): domain Eukaryota; kingdom Metazoa; phylum Nematoda; class Chromadorea; order Rhabditida; family Heligmosomidae; genus Heligmosomoides; species Heligmosomoides polygyrus. The sequence goes on from OX377206.1 coordinate 37,928,090, forward strand.
GCGTTTCGTATTCCGGTTTCCGGCCATTTTTGAGCGTTTCCATTCTTTCTTTCGTCTTCCGCTTTTCCCAGAAAAATTTCCGCACATCCCTGATGATCTGGTCAATGCATGGAACGAGATCGACGTGGACTGCTTGCGGCGCACTCGATGCCTTTCCTCGTCGTCTTTGCCACTTCATTCGCATCAAAGAAGCCCGTATAAAATACAAGTGCTATTCTGTTCGCTAGATCATTGTTGACATTTTTTTGTATATAAACTTGTTGAATTTTGTAATGTGTTGTTATTTCTAACGTTTACGTTTAGTGCGTCAAAACTTTTTACGCACCCTGTACTATTGCGTGACCCCCTACGGATCGGCAATTTCGATGTTTCTTCTGCTCTCTGAGCATGCGTCTCATTTCCAGTTGATGATCGGTGTACTCTTAGCTCAATCAATATTCCGTATTTCATTTGAGCAGAGACAGAAACGATTTTCATCATTCACACATGGTTCTTGGCGAGGCCTTAATATCGTTATTCATGAAACCCTCGTAGCATTTCGAAAGTTGGACTGTGCCGTCTGGTGTTTCCCACCCGGCTGCTATTGTGAACCTAATCCGCAAGAATTCCCAACCTGCTTTTTCAAGCCTCGAGGACCTAATTGCTGTTTGCCTGAATGTATACCCTTCGAAACGATGCCGGCAGCGGCACTTTATCGATAGTTGTCGTCGTCGACATCGACGTCGTCGCCGTAACTCGCGACAGATGATATGGCGGCGCTGCGTTCAGGCAAGCCGAGCGAGAGCGACCACGATTCCTTCATTTAGCTCGTCATGCTGTTTCTTGCTCGCGGTCGCTGCCCTCCGTTCTTCACTCCCGGCTAGTGTCGTCGCAGTTCACGCCGTTTGAGTACATCATCGTCGACAGCCGTATTTGTCCAATCTGCAGCTGGTCGGCGGCGTTCAAATTTCGCCGCCATTCATTTGACATCGTGTCTGATACCGCAAGATCCAGTTCGAGGTTGCGTTTTTGCTAATGTGGACGCACACATGTTTTTCAGTCCGCAACAGCGCAGAGGAACTTTGTTAGCGGACGAGTTGTCAGGAGTTCAGCGTGAACTACTTGTAACCGCTTTCTATCATATTTCCTATTCTACGCATCTGGAGCCTAAATAACACTTATGGCTCTGCAGAGTAAAAGTAGAATTTAAGAGTTTACAAATAGACGAGGTAATTCAAAGTGAACAGCTTTACAGCATGTTTTAGATTTAATTCTGTTTCATTTCCTGGATAGTCCGCAAATACGGCAAGACTTTGGACGAACAGGTGTGGAGCTTTCCTTAAGGGGTTTCTATTTCATAGACACAGTACGGTGCGAAATGGCACGGAGGGAGAGGGGGGTGGGGAGGTCACTCTTGTACCCAGTGGTCACTCGCCTTAGTAACAAAGCACATGCATGTTCAATTACAACAGAAATGGCCTAGCTCACCATAGGCGTAGAACACACCACTGCAGCATAAAATTTTTAATTTCGTACAACATAAAACGTATTTTGCTGTCCTACATGGTGACCCCTCCCTTGAGTTTTTCGCCAAGATTAGTTGAAAGAATGAGCACAGTATGCTTGGAACGATCGCTTCCGCTCGCTCGAATGAATTACAGTCTCGATTTTGTTCGGTACAAATGGAATCGGCGATCCACTTGATTTTCTTTTTCGCCATCATTCCATTTCTGGGAGACCGAACCCTCCGCACTAGGACGCTGTAAATTAGTTTCATGTTATGCATATAAGGTTAGCGTTCTTATGTTATTTAGTGTTTTACAAGCATATATCGAATTTATCCAGGTTTTGCTTCGCTCTACCGTATTTTTCACCTCTCTCTCTCTCTCTCTCTCCCCCCCCCCCCCCCAACTATGAATCCAGTTTTGAGCATCCGTTCGACGGATTATAATAAGGACAAGGATACATAAGGTTAACATGACTGTACTTTATGTTGCATGTTTATTTAAACCATAAATGAGAATATCTTGTGGACGCCCCCCCCCCCGCCCTAACTCGACTTGCACCGGTCGTTTTTTCTTCAAGGCTGCTACCGCCTATCAGATTAATGTTGCAAAGAAAGGTGGGTAATAAGTGGGCTGGTGCTCACTGTACACCGGAAGGGTATCTTAAAACGAGTAATTTAGATCGGTCACACCCCGGAGTCCCTCCCTTGCCTAGTTCTGTGCTCTTCTCCGCGTCAGCGGATCTAAAATCGTGTTTATTTGACGTTCCACAACCATGGTCTCATAATGGAGCAGGCACCAGCCCGCTCAGTACCGAAAAGTGTCATCCAGATGATAACCGTTACCCGTCATCTGTCATCAGGGACCGGATTCATCAACGACTTACGGCAATCTAACAGAGAAAATTACAGCCAAAATCCCTGATAGCGCGGTTTATCAAGCGATATGGTGAGCGATAAGCCGCATTATCTGCGTTTTCCGCTGTGAATTCTCTGTTAAAGTTATGTAGGCCGTTAATGAATCCGACCCCAGGCTTCTAGGAGATTTTGTTTCATCCATTTTGTTGCTTGTTATGCGGCAATTTTTATCTGGAATTACAGCAGTAAACATGAACGACAGCAAAAGGGATTCGAACCCGGAAAGTTTAGATGTGACGGTACTAAACGACTGTTTGATACACATACAACCGGAGAAAAACCCGTGAGAGTTGTCTACCGTAGCTCGGAGTGAAATTCAGGGAAATCGTTGCGGGACCGCATTGCTTCTTACCTTTGCGCTAATCCATCGCTGCGGACTCGTGCCTACTCCATTATGAGACCAATATGGTGGGATGGTCGTGGAACACTCAAATAATAGAGCTCCGTGATCTCCTCCGCGTCAGCGGAAGAGATCACAGAACTAGGCAAGGAAAGGAACTCCGAGGTGTGGCTGATCTAACTTACCCGTCTTATGCTACCTTGCCGGTGTTCGGCGGGCACCAGCCCGCTTAGTACCGATGGGACATTGTCCAACTTGGACGGAAGTTTTCATCCACTGAAATCGCTGAATTAGCAGTAGATGTGACCTGTCCGACTTGTGAAAGGAGGAAAAAGCTCTAGGTACTAAGTTCTGTAATTGCAGGATCACCTGGTAAGGTATTCAGTTAATCCGTGGGCCACATTGTCCGGCATAGGTAAATGTGGAGCCTCACCTTGAGTTTGAGTTGTGGAAAGCATTCGATTGAAACTCTTCTAAAAAAAAGTAAGGGGCTTGCACAAGAATCTAGATTACGGAAAATGCAGTGCCGACTTACCGTAACCGAAATTGCGTAAGCGGTGTGTTGTGCAATCACGACACGCCCTGTTCCACGGGATTTTCACGCGATGTACGAGGAGCATGCTTTGGGAATAATTCCCCAGCTGATTAAAGATAAGAAATAGTGTGAAGTTGTCCAGATGTTTAGTATAAAACCAGTTTTATTCGAGGAAAAGCACTTAATTGTTAATATCTTAAGGTTACCGGTTACCGAACCATAGAATTTCTTGTGTAAAATCAGGCAAATGTTTTTCCTAATCTTCCTTTAACGCGGTTTCTTCTTCTTGGAGTTTGTGGTCATCGTAACATCTCTATTCTCTTAATCGTAGCACAGTTGAACGGTTGTTTGTTTGTTGGTATCAGGATGAAAAAGGATAAACTAGATAAACGAAGGAAGACTAATTACTGGAATGTAAATCAAAACCATATTTGTGTCTCATTCAATGTGTTTTATGTTTTGATTATCTTCAAGGCTTTTATGTTGTGCTACGGAGTTCTCATGAACAAAGTGTAATCGCTTTACAACGCTAAAAGAAGGAAAACGTGATGGTAATACCGCATTTTAACAGCAAAATGTGGACGAGTAGGAGATGTTTGCCTGCCTGAATAATCCCACTCGAGTTTCTACATAGATTTGCGTGTAGTATGAAGAGGTAGCGCAGCTGCGGTCCAAGAGCTACCTTACGTAAGGTAATGAAGCATTGCATTGCCCTCAGAAAAGGTAAAACAGTGAATTTGCCTCCAGCTTGATGGAGATCTTAGATTAACATTCAGTTTCAAGAGCACCAAGTGGAAGTACAATGCGCGGAGCACGCCGACGTGGTGAACTACTGGTGAATTTAGTGCACATTTATATCTAAGGCAGACCTAGCAAGTGAATTTACACTCTGGAATAGTTACCACTCTCCGAATTCTACATTGGAACACATCTTACGATGCAATGAAACGAAGACGTGAGCAAATACTTGTAGCATATGGAAGTATAAAAAAGTAAAAGACAGCCTTTCTCCATCCCTCTTGGGATCTGCCACGCACTGTACTTCTACGTATTAGTGAAAAAGATTTTTATCTCTACAATGACTTGCGGTGGCCAGCCGATGCACAACTTAGCGCTTTATCCTTCCGATAATGTCGATCGGCATTGATTGCTCTCCCTGCTGTGAAGTCCTTCTGTAGACGATCATACGAGCCCTTAAGCACATTGGACGCCGTGTTCGGCTCGTCTTCTGAACCCCTACGCACATTGTAGGACGTGTTCGGCACGTTTTCTGAACCCCTACGCACAGTGGACGCCGTGTTCGGCACTTCTTCTGAACCCCTACGCACATTGGACGCCGTGTTCGACTCGTCTTCTGAACCACTACGCACATTGGACTCCGTAGACTTTACCAGCAATTCTGTAGATTCCGAGAAATTTCATTAAGATTGAGTCCGAGCGGAGATACTTCAATTTGAATGTAACGGCTTAAATCCGATAGCCTTTGATCAAACTAATAGAACAACAACGTTGAAGTGGACGCGATTCCTTAAGAAAATGTATTAGGTTGTTTAAACAGTTAATATCTCGGCTTGTAGGCAAGTTTATTAATCGAAATAAAAAACCTTCTGATTCTACACATCTTTGCCAACGTGACAAAAGCTCTTTTATCCCAGTAGCATAAAAATCAGAAGTTCTGGAATTGACGAAATCTTCGAAGGTACTTTCGGCATCCTGTTGGTATTTGAATATTTTCCCTACCAAGAAGTCGCCAAGATGCCTGAAGAAATGGTAGTCTGTTAGTCTGTTGGGGAGAGGTCGGGAGAAAACGGAGGATGTGGTAGAGTTTCAATGCTCAGCTCATTCAATTTCTGCAACGTCATTCGTGCTACATGGGGGCGAGCATTGTCGTGCAGAAGGAGAACTCGCCTTCGGTTTACCAAGGCCGGCCGGATATCCTTCAACTTTTTCATCATTTCTTCAATTTCAATGCAGTACTTCTCTGCCGTGATGGATTCATCGGGAGGGAGGAAGCTGTGGTGAATAATTTCCAGCGAACACCACCATACTGTCACCATTACTTTCTTTTGGTGCAATCCCGGCTTCGCAAAAACCTTGGGGCTCTCATCGCTGTCCACCCACTGTGCCGATCGTCGCCTGCTGTCGTACATTATCCACTTCTCGTCACAGGTTACGATGCGATCAAGGAATGGGTCCGTTTCGTTCCGTAGAAGCAGTGCGGACGAGATCTCATATTAAAACATTGCTGTTCACCTGAAGAAAGGTGGCGAAAGGAACCTAGTATTTTGTTAACATTTGTTCATTTTCACCTTTACTTTATTACTAATAATAATGTAACATCTGTAGAATCTTTTTACCCTCAAGCACATGATCACCTCATGCATGGGGCTACATTCGAACTGCTCTTGTAGCCTCTTCCTACACTTCAAAGACGCCCGTTTTTCTCGTGATTTGCGCCATTTTCAGTTATGCTTCTTACGCCCATACCGTTATGGCTTATGTTATACTTCGGCGATGCTATTGTCGGCGACGTCGTTGGCAGTGTTGAGGGGGTGCTACGCCGACGTCGCCAGCAGGCAACAGCGTCGCCGAAGTATAACATAGACCTATCTATTAAAATGACAACACCTAACAAAACGGACCCATTCCTTGATTCCTTGAGGCATCGGTTTCTTTGCTCCTCAGACAGCTCGTGAGGCACCCAACTTTCCAGCTTTTTGGTCTTTCCAATTTCCTTCAGATGCCGGGCAGCTGTGTTGTGACTGACGCCAAGAACCTTCGCTAACTCTCTGGTACCTTTGTGTGGATCCTCCTCTACCACATCTCTCAGCTTGTCCTCATCAACATCACTATGCCTCCCACGAACTTCATGTTCTTCCAAGCTCTCATCTCCATTCCGGAACTTCTGATACCAACGATACGCCGTCCGAATTGTGGAACATCCTTGACCGAATGCGGCGTTGATCTTCTCGTCCGCCTCCTTAGCTGTAGTGCCCAGTTTGAATTCATACAAGTAAATGCCTCGGATTACGAAGCTCATCGAAGTGTCGCGAGAGTACAAGCTGCCGCTGTGCCTTACGTTCATCGACCTGAAGAAGGCATTCGACTCCGTCGAGACTGAAGCGGTCCTCGAAGCCCTGCTCACTCAGGGCGTTCCTACTCAGTACATCAGAGTCCTTTCGAGAGCTGTACAGTGGATTCACGACCAAGATCTCTCCATTCTACAACGACGTCCTCATCGACGTAAGGAGAGGGGTTCGGCAAGGGGATACCATATCCCCGAAGCTCTTCAGCGCCACTCTCGAAAACGTCATGCGCGAACTAGAATGGGAAGACATGGGAGTGAAGGTCGACGGCCGGCAACTACATCTTCGCTTCGCTGACGACATCGTGCTCATAACACCGAGCATCAGCCAGGCGGAGCGAATGCTGGCCGACTTCGATCGTGTATGTGGGAACGTTGGACTGCAGCTGAATCTTACGAAGACGATGTTCATGAGGAACGGATGGGTTTCTGATGCCCCATTCTCGCTCAACGGAACGAACTTCTCCGAATGCTCCAGCTATGTGTATCTGGGTCGCGAAGTCAACATGGCCAACGACCTAGCACCAGAGCTGAGCAGGAGGAAAGGAGCGGCTTGGGGAGCTTTCAAGAGCGTCGAAGAAGTCGCAAAAAAGACGAAGAACGTCCAACTCCGTGCCCACCTATTCGACTCTACCGTTCTTCCTGCCCTAACATACGCTTCAGAGACCTGGGCTATATGAAAGCAATGAACACGCGATCATCGTCGCGCAGCGTGGAATCGAGAGGACGATGCTCGGAGTGACACGACTCACGCAAGTGAGAGAAGGCCTCCGGAGTTCCGAGCTTCGCCGACGTTCGAAGATCAGAGACGCTGTCGCGTGGGCCAAGATGTCGAAAATTAGGTGGGTCGGCCGCGTAATGCGCTTCGCAGACACCCGCTGGACGAGAGTCGTCACCGACTGGATTCCGCGGGATGTCAAGAGAACACCGGGACCCCCACCAACGCGTTGGTCGGACTTCTTCGTTAAAGCCCTGAACGACCGATATGACGCTCTTCGTGTCCCTCGAGCGAGGAGGATCCATTGTACCACTCTGGCACGCGACAGGGACGAATGGAGACGCTGCTGGCACCCGCTCGAGCAATTCGATGATCAACGGGACGACAGGTGACAGGTGACAAATGCCTCGGATTACCCTTTTGTCCATCTGCAAAAAAGTCAATAAAACTCTAAAGTTTTCCACTTTTACATAGAAAATTTGGTACTCACCGGTAGAGCAAAGTTTGCGCTTCTAAATGATATTTATTTATTTATTTATTTATTTATTTATGCACAATGATATGCGCTAAAACAGTGAGTGTTACCAGGCAAAAAAAACCAAAAAAACAAAACCTAATACTGTGAAGAAAAAACACTTGAACGAAGAAAAGAGAAAAACGAAACAAACATATGAACGGCAAAGCAAAACAACATCCAAGCTGAGACGTTGGCAAACAGATGTCCAGAAGCGGCAAGAAATGAGAATAAAAAGACTCAGCTGCTGTCCACTTTTTTGTTATTGACTATTGGTTTGAAGTCATATAACGGCAAGTAACGCTAGGGATAGAGCCACTCCTCGTGAGCAAGGGTGTATGCGTCTATGATGGGCTATATGAAGAAGTCTAACAACGTCAAGTAAAAGACTGGTATTGGTTAGCCGAAGAGTAGTCCTACATTTTTTATATAATAAAAGAAATAATCTGCAAAAGCCACTAAAAGACGTAAAAAAAATATATTCTTGCGTTAAAATTCAGAGCTCACCGTAGAGTAATCATGATCATGACCTATAAAATGCGCTGAGTCTACGACCTCCTAAGCTAACGATTCCAGGACGGGCCCTGTATCTCAAAGGCCTCTTTAAACTGATACGCACCCCGGGCGCTGCATAGGAGGGAGGAGCGCATGTTGATGTGTATTGTACGGTGAGTGGAGGTTCTAGAGTTGAAAAAATGAGATGTAGTTAAAATCCAAAAAAAATTGCAATAAGGACTACTCTTACGCCAAGCAATACATAACTTAAACGTGAGAAACGAGCAGACAGAGTAAGAGAACATAAGGGGTTATGTTAGGTAGGTATTCCCTATTCTTAAAAAAATCCAGAGCAAGGCAAGTGAACTAAAGCTAAGGAAATCCACTTGAGACAAGAGCTCAGAGATTGCAGTTAAAGTGAACAGTGAACAGAGCGAAAGTTAAGTTTTCAGTTACGGTGAAGAACTGGAAATCTGTTTGCCAATATTGACAACAAAACAGGTTTTGTGTGAATGCCATCCTATGAGTAAAACACGAAACTGCTCGCAAAGCGTAGTAGGAGTGTAGCCATCCTCGTTCACGATTGGTTGAAGTTGAGCTTTAGGCGCCTCTTACACTCCCGCTGCGGCGCGGCGCGTCAATTTGGGGAGCGGCACGGCCAGTCGCGCCGCGCCCCAAATTGGACGCGCCGCTGTGCGATTGCAGTTAGAAAGGGGAGCGTCGGCGACGCGCGGCCACGAGCATCTGCGCACTACGGCCCGTGCTGCGGAAACGGTCCACGAGTCATTGAGGGACCAAAACAGAAAGGATTTTCTGGCTGATCAGCGCAATGCATCTTGTCAATGTTTTGACGTGGGATTCCTGTGGGGAGCGACGAATCCCCTCTTAAGTCTGGAGTCGAAGTCGTTCGCTCAACCTACGGTTGAAACTGGTGAGTGTGGTATTGAGTCGAATCCCCTGCAATGCAAACGGCACTAAACCATTCCCTATTTTGCGACGTGTGCGGGTCCAAAAGTAAAACTACTGGAACGTGCCCATCGTCAAGAATCACTCAAAATTCTTTATCATATGGCCATTCTAGAGTCACTGTGCACTTAGCGTGATATATGAAGCTTCGTGAATGTCTACAGATTTCTATTAAGGGGGGGGGCAAAAGTAATGAGACACCCCATGCCGTGTCCGCATATCTCGTGGCTGGAGTCTGGTTTCGTGCTTATCGTATTTGTATGTTAGTATGCTACTTACTGAAGGCCACCTGAGAAGTTACCACTTCCGCCCTTTCCAGAAGCATGCCAAAACTGCAGTCTGTCTCATGTCGAAACCCCAGTCTGACGAGTCGACCTGTGTCGCGCAAATCTCGCCCAATTCCCAACCCCGAGCAGCCTGGGCTCAATATTCACGCAAGATGAGAAGTAGGTCTTCTACCTTAACCCTGCCAAGCAGCGAGTCTGGGTGAGGTCTGGTGACCTGTTACCAACCTTGGTTCGGCGAGATGTTCACGGCGAGAAGCACCTTTGGAGCTTTTGGGTCTGCGTCCATGGGTCGGTTTACCGGAAGCTGTTTCCCAAGAGCACTACGATGAACTCCAAGGCCATTGTGAACGAAATAGAAGAGATGGGCCGGCGACTCGCTCTTATTCATTCGCAGCGCTTCAAGAATGTTCTCCTCTTCGACAACGACAAGGGACACAAGAATCCAAGCAGTCCTTGACAACCATATCGAGCAGTTGATCAACACCAGGCCCAAGCAGTTCTGGAAGGATGGGATCAGGAAGTTGGCTGAGCGATGGCAGCAAGGTCATTGCTCTTAATGGCAAATACATTCCTCAGAATCGTTGAGTTGTAATTGAGTTATAAAGAAATAAAGATTTTTTCAAATTGTTCCATTACTTTTGCCGCTCCCCCCCCCCCCCTAATATTCTCTTCCTAGGTTACAGAAGGTACGGGCTAAGGTCATGGTCACCGATTTCGCCCAAACTCCCTAATCAACCGAACCTACCGTAATCGCCCGTAACTTCAAAAAACAATGTCAGATTCGTGACCAGCACCCTAACCCCCCCCCCTCCTCCCTCCTTCCAAATAGGAGAAGTTTGGTCGAAGAGGTGAAATCTCCCACCCCACGCCGAGTCTGCCGCGGCTGATCGCGCCGCGCCGCGCCCTTCTCCTCAGCGGCGCGATTCGCCGAATACCGTAACCCAAAATTCCGTCAAGTGTGGTGTTTTGCGGCGGCGGAGTATAAAAGCGATGCGGCGCCGCCTCGCGCCGCGAAAAATCGATAGCCATGCCGACCATCAAGCCGCGCCGCGCGGCGGCGCAAGTATAAAAGGCGCCTAAGCCATAAGAGGAATCTGTGAAGTCTTCTGTAACCACCTTCTGTAAATAGAAAGAATTGAAACCGAATTTCTTTAAAATTTAAATTTTTAATTAAGACAAATCTGAAATTTTTAAAACAGATAAAAGGTCGAGCTTTTTTAATTTTGCTCGGAACACTGAGACTGGGCGAGTCAACTATATCGGAAGGCAACGCCTGAATCAATTTCGCAACGCGAAAGAAGAAATTATTGGAGACCTTGGAGTTCGGCTTACTATTTAGCTTGATGTTCTGTAGAGATAGCAAGCTAGTACGTCCTCTGCATGGCCTAAAAATCCAGTATTTACTCGGCTTCAATTTCGATTCACCTTTGAGAATTTTGAAGCAAAACACTAAGTCACTAAATATGCGACGGTGAAATAGAGTATTAAGCTTAAATATACTCAGCCTTTCTTTGTAAATCGGCATACTACGGGGATACCCGGGGTCCGGGAAACATTTATACATCAAAATCTTGGTGAATGTCTGCTGGACCTTTTCAATTTTATTCTGAAGCTTTCTGGTGGCAGGGCTCCAGATCTGAGATCCGTATTCTAAGACTGGGATAACGTAAGTTTTGTATAACTTAATCAGTATTTGAGGATCGTTGCAAGCAACGTTTCTATATAGCGTAAAAGGAATGGTAAAAGCCTTCCGAACGATCATGTTGATGTGTGGTTCGAAGTCCAGTTTTGTATTGACGAGAATCCCAAGATCGCGTACTTCATCAGTGTTTTGAAGGACCTTGTCATCAAACATATACGTCGCTTTATTTTCGTTGTTTCCTAAATGAAGAACGCAAGTTTTAGACAAATTTACAGGAATACCCCAAGCTGAAGCCCAATCCATCATTTTTGCAATGGACTGTGAAAGAGCATTGCGTACCTCAGTTTTATTAGATTCCTCATAAATTCCATACACTTTAATGTCGTCAGCATACGCTTGTACCTTAACAAGCGGGTGGGTGCTCAAATAAGATGGGAGGTCGTAAGTGTAGATAAGAAATATGAGAGGTGAAAGTACGCCGCCTTGTGGAACTCCGCTTGGGCAAGGATAGAGACTGGAGAAAGAATTATTTACTTTAACACACATCTGACTTCCTGTCAAGTATGATCGTATCCAGGATAGCAGTGCTCCTCTCACTCCCAAACAGTGAAGCTTAAAAAGCAGCTTTTCATGAATAACTTTATCAAACGCTTTGGAAAAGTCGAAGTACACAATGACAACCGAGCTACCATTACTGACAGAAAGATCCCAATCAAAAATGCAATCGGAAAGCTGAGTAACGGTAGATGCCCCACTAACGAAGCCATGCTGTTGTATAGGGATTGAGGAGTTCTTAAAAAGCCATGCAGAAAGCTTATCTCTTATCAAGTTTTCCATCACCTTCACTGGAGGTGGGGTTATACTTATCGGACGGAAAGACGATACTAGGAACGAGTCAGCGGTTTTAGGGATAGCCGTTACAATAGACGTTTTCCACACCATAGGAATTTCACAGAACATCAGTGATATGTTGAAAATCATAGAAAGAGGTTTGTATAGAGCAAAAGCGCATTTTTTGTACACAATTTGCGGAATACCATCAGATGTTAACGACGTAGACGGTTTGAGTGACTTTAGAACTTTTAACACTTCGTAGGGATGAAACACGACTTCACGAAAACAATTATTGTGCATTTCTTCACTATTTGATTGGATTCCCAATTCGAAGTTTAAGGGAATGTCGTCATTAGACACAAAGGCAGATGCGAAGCACCTACCGAGAGCTTCAGCCTTTTGTTCATCAGTTAAAAAAACACACCCTAGGTCATCATAAAGAACAGGTAGGGCTGACGCGGAGGAGAGCATAGATTTAGGCAGGGGAAGAGACTCCAGGATGACAAGACTTTTCGCCTACGATATAGCGAAACTTTTGCTTTGAAGTTTCTACACATAGAACGGGGGGAGAAGGCTTTATCTCTCGTCGTCGTGCGTATATACGTTCTCGTTATGCATGTTATACGTTTACATACATCCATGTGGTACGTGAAATACATCGTTTCGTCGTTTCACGCAAAGGATACATACATACATGTGAAATTGATCGTACGCGTACTGAGGCGTCACAAGATGATATATTAACTCTGAACGTAACATCGCTAGGGTCGAATGGATTATACATGCGAGGCATGAGAAGATTAGACGTTCTGAATCTAATAACATATACGTCATAGTGTGTCCGTGAGCGTCTGAGGAAAGCTGAGCGTGAGCATCGGCGGAAAGCTGAGAAGGCCGTAGTGTCGGCGACCATGTCAGTCGAGATGCTACCTGTGGAGAAGTGGAGGTACGAGCTAACAGCTTCCTGAAGGTAGAAATAAATTCCCCGAGAGGATGGCCAATTGAGATTACGGTCATCCTAGTATGACGATGGGGAAGGTTCCGTGGGGCATCTAAATGTCCCGAAGGACTTTCAATGACCGACTATCGTGATTTTCCCACTGGCGATCCCAGTCCTGACTGCGTGGGTAGCTGCCCTAATAACCCGAGAAGCAAAATCTCCATTGGCTTGCCTCCGTTGCGTGAACTGAAAAGAAAAGACTGTGGCAGCAGATGGCTTCTAATTTTACAGAATCGCTACCATAGTAGAGTCTGGGTAAGGTCTAATTTAATGGCCACGTTAGTACCTAGTCCAGCCTGATCGGTCTTGCACTTAGCGAACAGAATCTACCACATGCCCTCTCCTCCATAGGAAAAGTGTTGGAACTGAAGCGCGCAAAGCTCACTAGTTCTTAGCAGCCCCTGGAAAGCGATGAGGACTATGACGGCTTCGTCCGAGCTTTGGTCGAGCGCCGTTTTAACTATTATGTCTAGGTCGGACTTGGAAGCCTTGGGATGACGCTTGGCAGGTGGCGAAGTCTTAGTGGCCAGCGCTTTCGGAACGTGGAACGTCTTCATCGTCCGAAGGCGGAGTACCGAAGAAATGTGTGAGGGCGCTGATGTGGTATCCTAGAGATCTAACCTTGTCCAATGGATTAGGTGAGCCACAAAACCGTTCCTCAATTTAGGAAGACCTGATATGGAAACACGAAACTTGGAAATAAAATCCAAGAACTGGGTCTTCGCTCTCCGGTTGATCTTGAGCGTTCCTGGCGTTCAGCGAGATCGATACAAGCCTCGATAATGGTGGCTACTTGCTGAGGACCCACTGCTGACGCCATGTGAGCCTGTCGACGGCTGCTGTATGGCGTAGGCCGCGATCAAAGCTGTAAATGGATTTTTATATGCTTTCAGCATCTTTTCCAATTCGAATGGGAGGGCGAGTGGGGTCGACAGACGAGAAAAAGCCGGAATGGGTTTAGCCGGGGCCCTCCCTCTTTCGTCAGCGCTGGCGCTTGCTGACCTCAGCGAGCGCGAGGCGCTGCCTCCTGACTGCGCAGGGGCCGGTACCGTATCGCCGGTACCGGTACCTGCATTCGAGGCCGAATGCATCGACCGTTGTCGATTAGACATGTAGAAATTCAAATCATCATTTTTCGGTAGAACGTATCAAATTGGCACAGTCAAATTGGGTGCAGGTTGTGCAAGTACGGACAAGCGCCTTATTTGACGTCTCACCTCCAGCAAACACGCTTAGGAGGATTACTTTGGGCCGAGGATTGGTTTGCTGTTGTAGGGATGAGAGAAATAGATAAACTACTGTCCAGGCTAGGGTAGGGGTGCGGTCCATCCAAGCTGCTCGTGTGGAAACTACTTTCGCTGCCTAGGTGAGGTCCGCAGCTGGGTTCTGCGTTCTTCGAGCGCAGAACCAGGCTAGGAAGGGACTCCAGGATGGGTGCGATCCAAGCTGCTCGTGTGGAAACTACTTTTGTCGCTTAGGTGAGGTCCGCAGCTGGGGGCGCACCCGTACGAAGCAACCCCTCTACCCACTGCGCCAAGATCCGCTTGCCAGTCGCGCCATCACTTGCGCACAAGAGACGTCGACGCGAGCCACAACGCATCGGCAGCAGGCGCACGCTACAGCACCCCCGCAAACCTGCGCATCAACCCGCGCGCGCCAATACAAGGCGCCTTCGGTAGAACGCATCGTTGTGGCTCGCGTCGACGTCTCTTGTGCGCTAGTGATGGCACGACTGGTAAGCGGATGTGGCGCAGTGGGTAGAGGGGTTGCTTCGTACGGGTGCGCTTGGGGGTTTGGTCCTCCTGCGATATAGGCTGTTCCAAGACACGAGCGGGGTATGAATATTTATTCCGACCGGACAAGACCTTATATACCCCCCCCCCCATTTAACAATATTCTTCTTATCCCCCTATCGCTTATATGGTAGAAGAATATTTCTCATTCCCCGGCTCATCCCTTACACCCCTAACATCCCCCCCCCCCCCTAGTGACTGTCCGTCAATACTTCGGTTTTATCATCGCCTATCGTCTGCGATGATGCTCGAACCCTGAGAGGTCAGAGGCATGACGCTACCATACAGAGGACGCACGGCAGTTCTCGCTCCACCTGTACATAGACCAGTTGGTCTCTCAATAAACTCTGTCTCATCTCTTGTACTCGCCCCTCATATCCACTGAACCACCGCATTATTAGGACGTATAAGTCTTTCGCCGTATCGTCGTATACATTTGGTGCATCGGCCTAACAAGCCTAAGTCTCCCGTGTCAAAGTGTAACAGCTTTGGGACCTGGAGCATAAAGTCGGTCGAATATAAGATCGCATTCTCTGAATCCAAGAGAATAAGTCTCCCGCTAAATACCTGGAGCACAAAGTGGATTCTATTCACTATCGCACTTTCTAAATCAGAAAGTTAAGTCTCCCGTACGCTAAAAGTACCTGGAGCAGCCTCTTCTCTCCGTAGCTAACAACACTAAAGGAGAATTTTTAAAAAAATGGCATTCCGTTCAAGGAAATCAGCGATCATATTGAGCTCAACCGCGCTTCATGATTTAGCAACGTGCTATAAAGAGCATGCAATTAGCCTAAACTGCGCAGTTCAAATTGAATTCAACTATGAGAAATGCAAATCTACCATAGATCGCCTAGAAGAGTGCATAGCAGAATTAAAAGAAGGTGAACAATGCCTTCAAAAACTTTTTATCGAGTTAAGGAATGAGTACATGAACTGCAAAGATAAAGCAGAGAAAAAAGAGTTAATGGTTGAATTAGAGGAAATTGAGCGAGAATCTCAACTGCACAAGGTTACTGCAGAAGCCGTCGACCTCATATATAGTTTAAGGACACGTGTTGACGAATTACGGTGCAGTAAAGAAAGGAAAAGAGTTCAATTTGGGCACTGCCTTCAAAATAACAGTATAGTTGGTGCCGCATTTCCAACACCCTCAGTGTTTCAAAGTAGCCAATCGAATTACGAAAACATTGAAGCTGATACCAGTATCGTAACAGTGCAGGTAGCGAAAACGCAGGCAGGTCATGGAGTACACCGCTCCATAAAGGCTCCGGAGGTGTCCTTACCAAAATTTTTTGGTAATTCAGAGGAATTTCCAGAGTATTGGGCAGTTTTTGAGACTCTGGTTCATAAAAACGTTGAACTTCACGTCTTCGAAAAGATCCTCCTGTTGAGAGAAAGCTTAAAAGGTAGAGCAAAATCCGCCATACAAGGCATCCAGCCACTGCCGCATAACTATGAATGGATGATAGAAACGCTGAAGGATACTTACTGCGACCATTCAATAAATAGGTCACAAATTGCCCGAAAGCTGCTAAAATTAAGGCCAGCTAGTAATTTGGTGAATAGCTACTCCATAGTCCTCGGAAAAATTCAGGTTTTGATTAACCAGATGGTATCCGCAGGATATGACGTTAGGTCCACATGTGATCCAATTTGGGTCGAAACCATACTGTCCAAGTTTCCTCATAGTATTGTTAGACCTGTGCTTATAGCTAGCAGAGCAGTGCACAATCAATCAATCGATGAACTCATGAGTGACCTCAAGAAGGAAATTGCCGTTAGGGTCTATATCGAGAACAGACTGGGCAATACAATCAATGGCGAGGTCATCTCAACACCACCTAGATATGACGCTCCGCGACCTCAACTAAATAGGGGATGTATCTTTTGCAGCACTGGCAAGCATGCGTCTTTGTCATGCAAAACTGTTATTGACAAATCAACTCGTAGAAGAATTTTGAAGGAGCAAAACAGATGCTGGAAATGCTGTTCCTCACGGCACGACAGCTTTAACTGCCAAAAGCTGAACTGCATCCGATGTGGGAAAATGCATCACGCATCAGTGTGCTTCAAAAAAGACCCTAAGGAGCCCAAACAAGGTCCTCCATGGAATTCATTGCGACGAGACCATCAAATCTACCATTATCGCACAGCAAATAATACTAATCACGCTGAAAATCAGCGCTTTTGTACCAAAAATTTTACAAATCTTGGCGCAATTTCCGTTGAACCTCAAACATTTAATCATTTGTCACCAACCAACAAATTAACTGTTGCAAATAAAAGCGGGTTCAAGCGAACAATAGGTAACGAAGAACAGAACCAGCCACTGACGCAAAGACCGCCCATATCTAGACGTAAGAAGGGTGCTGCGTCTACCAAACAACCGCGCCTGCCATGGGGCATGCCCTTTCGCGCGAACCTAGGTCAGGTCACCACTTTATTAGCTGGATCGGCTAGGTCCCCAAGAATATACCCTAAATTGCTCAACAAACCGTGCCGCAAAAAGTCAATAATGAACAGAGAAGTGATGGGATGTGCTCGCGGAATTCTTGGACTTACGTTGGAAAAGCTAAACAAGGAAACCCTCGCAAGACCGCCAGACCATTCACATGTTCAGTGAATCATGATTCTTCAAAAATGGGTACTGTACTAATTGATGTTTAAAATCTGTCATGTTTCCCTTTGTTCCATACCGCCGTCGCCGTCTACAACTCTCAACTAGCTGCTGCTGCTCAACTGTTCGTCAAGCTGTCTTCAACTATCAACAAGCAGTTTGCAGCCGTCAACCCCAGACCGTCAACGGTCACTCGAGTCTTCTACACATCCGCCTCGCCGGGAATATCATCGCCTATCGTCTGCGATGATGCTCGAACCCTGAGAGGTCAGAGGCGTGACGCTACCATACAGAGGACGCACGGCAGTTCTCGCTCCACCTGTACATAGACCAGTTGGTCTCTCAATAAACTCTGTCTCATCTCTTGTACTCGCCACTCATATCCACTGAACCACCGCATTATTAGGACGTATAAGTCTTTCGCCGTATCGTCGTATACTTGAATGTATAGACAGCCTCTCTTCTACTCTGACATCATAAAAGACCGCTTTTTCACACTTATCATGAAACTTTATTCATAAATCACTGCTGGCCTTCGGTATCACGGCCCAGCGGGCTTCCGCCCCTACGTCTGCTTCGCCCCCCCCCCCCCCCCCCACTGGGGCTCCGAGTGCGGCTGCGACTCCTTGGGCGGCTCTGGCTCCTGTGTCGGCTGCGGCTCCTTGAGCGGCTGTGGCTCCTTTGTCGGCTGCGGCTCCTTCGACGTTGGAGGGCCTGAATCTTTCCGCCAGCACTAACTTCCGTGGTTGGAAGCAGGGGTGTGCGTATTTACGATTTACGATTTTACGATTTACGGTGATTTTTGACAAATTTTTTACGATTTACGATTTACGACATTTCGGGTTGTAAATCGTAAATTTTCGTAAATCTGATCTTCGGTGCAGAGATGGCAGCGTCCACATAACGTGCTACAATTAGGGTTATAACGATGTACCCGCTTTTAAAGTATTCTCCCATAGCTCATTGCTGTTTCCTATCTACTCTTCTATGTTCTGCTGTGGCACTGTAACAGAAAAACGCAGCTTTGGTTTTACGCCGCTCGAGCGCGACTCATCTGCCTACCCCTCTTTTCATCTCTTCAAGAGCTGCCGACTTAGTATCAGAGCTATACTAAAGAAGAAGCAATGACAATAAATGATTAGAATTATAAAATACTGGCGATGAAACTGGGCTAGCCCTTTTTTTTGGTTGCACTCGAGCACTTTTCACATTGCAATTGCCTGAGAACACTACATTCCAGTCCACAGAAAAAGATGCAAATTCGCCTTGTACCGGAAGGAATATGATCGCTTGCTGAACCATGTTCTGTGCTGCAACCACCGCCTACTCAACTTGTGACTTTTTCAGCATATTTTTAAACGGCGAGTGGAACTGAAGCAAAGCCATCAAGGAATATTGGACTTGATTGCAGGCGGGTTGTGGAATAACAGCTAAGCTGCTGGAAAAATAAAACACTCATATTTCAATCTCATTTCTCATTATCACAGCACGTTATGCTGCGGAATGTATTTGCATACAAGGTGCGTAAAGGTCAGTGTTTTATCCTTCCCAGATAAGCCCCGTACCAAGTCACCGACCGAGGAAATATGAAAAAGTTGGTTGGCCGTGGTAGGATCCGAATCAAGAACTGTTTTGAATGGAACCATTTTTATTGGTTTTGACTCTGGCTTATAGAGGTGGTTTCTTCAAAGCCACACTTTTATATGCAAGCTAAAGGCTAGCCATTATGATGCACATTTCTTGGTCGTCCAAGCAGTGCAAGCTTTTTGTTTGTGCACTGTGCATAGGTGTCCTAGTAGATTGCGTTCTGAACAACTAGTTTATTTTAATTGTCCTCAAACTTGTCCAGCTTGATTTGAAAGAAGTTAATTGATTTTAGAGGCTTCCAGTTTAATTAAAAATGTGTCCAGCTCGAAATGAAAATGATTCAATAAAAATATTTTCCTTCGATTAGCCTTAATATAATAGAAGAAAATCAGGTATTCAGATGCACCATGAGTCAGGCACCTCTTACGATTTACGATTTACGACGATTTTTTCGTAATTACGATTTACGATTTACGAAATTCCGGATTTCATTTACGCACACCCCTGGTTGGAAGTGACGTTCCATCGCGGCTCTGAGCTCGCCTAACGGAACGTCCTCCAACTCCCGTCCCTGCATCAGGGACTCCAGCAGCTCATAATTTAAAGTACCCACCTCTTGTAGAAAGATCAGTCGCTGATCTTTCTCTTCCGCCACTTTCTTCAGGGTCAAGAAGTTGGAGAACAATCGCCACCATGTTCGCCATGCCGTCCCTGGTACATACGGACCGGGAGTGCGTCCGCGGTAAGCTTCCGCCCCCGGATCCACCAGGCTGACGGCGGCCCTTGCGGTCACTTGCTCCAACGCTCCGCGCTTCCTCTCCTCGGCTGCCGAATCCATCGTCGAGTCTGCTTGACTGGTCCCTCGAAGACACTGCTGCTTCCGTGGTCCTTCGACGATGTTTCTTCCGCTGGTTCGTCCTGATCGCCAGTTAGGCTGTCCCAAGACACGAGCGGGGTATGAATATTTATTCCGACCGGACAAGACCTTGTATACCCCCCCCCCATTTAACAGTGTTCTTCTTATCCCACCCATCACTTATATGGTAGAATAACATTTCTCATTCCCTGTCTCATCCCTTACACCCCTAACACTGCGTTGCGGCATTTTCGCCCCCCATGCTGGAGTCCCTTCCCTCAGGCTGCGGACCTCACCTAAGCGACAAAAATAGTTTCCACACGATCACCTTGGATGGACCACACCCCTACCCTAGCCTGGACAAGAGTTTATCTATTTCTCTCATCCCTACAACAGCAAACCAATCCTCGGCCCAAAGTAATCCTCCTAAGCGTGTTTGCTGGAGGTGAGCCGTCGAATAAGGCGCTTGTCCGTACTTGCACAACCTACACCCAATTTGACGGTGTCAATTTGATGCGTTCTACCGAAAAAGTCCTCTCCAGGGTGTGGCTCAAGTGACGCATCCGTGTTAAAACTGCCTACATCCTGGAGTTCCCTCCCTTGTCCAATTAGGAAGCACATAAGACGCGGATCTATAGTCGAAACGAAGAGGTAAGACTACATTTACATTCACTTTATGTAGCTACTCGCCACGCCGGCCCGGCGCGCCATGCTGTGTGACCCCCCCCCCCCCCGACCCTATCTGCGCCGACCCACCGAAATTTGGCATTTTTTCCTGAGTTTTTTGACATCTCCACTCCTGCCTTCCCATTTTTACTTTGTGGAATCCAACAATTTCGTTGCAGTATACATGTATGCTTTTAAGTTAGCGTGCACCCAACGTTGCAACTAGTGGGAGGGACACATCAGAAGCAGTTTTTCTTCTTTCTTTCGTACGGGAAATTGCCTCCAGAGGGGATCTGTACTAAACTCAAAATCGCTGAGGTCCTCATATCTTTCATGGCAAATCTTTTGGTTTTAAGTTAGTCTGGGCGACGGTCTGAATAGTGTAGGGATGGTTTGTTTACGCGTGTCTCGCTCTGCGTGGCCTCCATTGTATTATTTCTATATATGCAATTTAGGATACCGGGAAAAGGTATGAATCGCAGAGTTCCAAGAAAGGACCTGCAAATTGATATGGGAGTGTTATCATTCCTTCCGCTTCAATAGCCAGAGAGCGAGGAAATACGTATGTACAACTCATGTCGGCGCAAATAGGCTCGGCGACGGGGGGGGGGGGGGGGGGGGGAGGGGTCTCCACATGAATGTTTTACGCGCCATGGAGCAACGCTGTTGCAGTAAGAATGCGCGTGGGCTTAAGTGTGCGCGGTCTAGCGGTGGAAACACGCGGCTGACCGCAACAATATGCTAATATTCAGCCGCTGCGGCTGTTTCGCATCTTTTGAAACATACGCGTACTAGGCATCAGAGGATCATGTATTAGCCCTGAAAGTAATCGCTCGGGTCCAATGGACTACACATGCAAAGCATGAGAAGATTAAATATACAGCGATTATCTAACAATAACATGTATGCCATAGTGGTGTGAGTATTATTATCACGCGGTTACTCCGTAGAAGGTTTCACGTTTTTAATAAATTGGATTTTTTGATTCTCCAGCTCAAGTAGCAGTGTCGATCATAGGAAAAGGCGCAAATTGGGTCCGGTATTGAGGGTCACTCCCTACTCAGTGGTTATACGCCTTGGTAAAAAGGCACATGTATGTACAGTTACATCATAAATGACCTACCTCAGCTCACTGTAGGGGTAGAACACACTATTGCTGCAAAAAATTCGGTTTCATATGGCAAATAGGGCTGTACTACATTTTGACCCCCCCCCCCCCCCCCGGACCCTGACCCTATGTGCGCCTAAGAAAGCTTTGTGATAGCTAATGCTATGAAACTGGTGCATCAATACAGATTCTCCTAAAAAAATGTTGTCACCATCTGAATGTCTGAATAGTCATAAACTCCTAGCTTTCCATCAACTTGTACCTTGTTTTGTATGGCAAGAAAGAGAAATCTAAGCGCGTCTTTGATGTTTGGATTCATTCACTCGTGCGATGGCTCACGATGTTCACTGCATTGATAGCTTGAGTGCCATTCACACGAATTTGTCCGTTGGAAGGATGTACGATTTCTTAAATTTTTCTATCAGTTCTTTGTTCTATGCAATAATTTACTGTCAAAAACGTTAAAACCTTGGGTCTGAACAAGTGCGGCACGTGAACATGAATCTCTAAAGTGTGCCTAGAAACCTACAATCATGCGAGGAGGTCTGAAGTGTATCAGCAATGGCAATGGAGAATTCCACTTCGGTGACTTCAAAAGCTCAATGCTTCGTCACGACACCATCAGTTCAGAAGGTTATTTGCACTCGCAGTTACGGACTGGTACAGCCAATAGGCTTTTTAGTACTCATGTTTTATCTCGATGCGATAGTCAGTTGTTCTATAACTTGGAACCACCTAGGAATCAAGTCAGGTGTAGAACCAATTCTATAACTTGGAGTCACCTCATGTGGGTTAACTAGATTTCGCTCCAAATTTGAATGAGACAGTTCGCTGGTTGTTACAGCTGCCTCACAGTGTTGCAATCTTTGAGTTAATAACTAAGACTGGTATGCTTCTGATTCTACAGAATCGCTGCCACAATAATGTCTGGGTCAGGTCCAATTTAATGGCCATATTAGTCCCTAATTCAGCCTGATCGGTCTTGGACAGCGATGAGAATGTGCCTTCACTTTTATAAGAAAAGTGTTTAAAAAAACGCAAAAGCGCGCAAAACTTGCTAATCCTTAATAGACCTTGGAAAGCGATGAGAACGATGGTGGCACTTACGACGACTTCCTCCAAGCTCCCAGACAAAAAATTCTCTATATAGAGGAGAAAAGCATGAGTGTGTAGTGGTTCGTCGACAGCGGAAATTAAATTTCCATCTTCCACCCCGTCTTCGACTACATCAGGCCTCCGTATGTAATTCTTCCCGTAGAGTTAGTGGTGGATGGTGCGGCATACCTACTTCGTGCGCTGGGCTATCATGCTTTTTCTATCTGACCAGGTCCTCCTATTTTTGACGGTGGACTGGGACAGCCAGCGATGAAAGTATGTGGGACTTACGCTCGGTTCTGCTCCGTTTTCAACCAAGTCTTGGGTTCTTAATTTTCGGCAGTGGCTTGCCCATTTTTCAAAGTAACATCCATATACAGAGGAGGACAGTGACAGGACATTTCTGTTTTAATTCACCTTTTCCAAAATTCATCACACCTCGTGGCTTAAAGCACAGCGACTGAACCGAAATATCAGACACATTGGATTAGGCTTGACGAGCTGCAATAGGTTGTGAACACAACCCTAGACGGAGCAGTAGGGCTGTGGACATATGTAGTGCAGCTGTGGAGAGATGTTTAAGTTTGTGGTGGCTAGGCATGGAGAAGCGGGACAAACCACTCAACTAGCGACTTGCACTCAACTCTGTTTTCAGCTAAGCTTGGGTCCGTAAAGGCAGAGTAATTTGAAAGTTGCCCCTTCTGAAATTAAGCGTAAAAACTAATCTTTAACTGCGTCTCGCTATTTGCTTATACAGGGTGCGTAAAAAGTATTGACGCACTAAATGACGGTTGTGGAAATAGTATTGCGCAGTAAGTTTTAAAATATTCACTTGAGAAATATGGAAAATGATTTTGCAAACACGATAGAATAACTCGTAATTGACATTGGCTCCTTTACTGTGAATACAGGAGCGAAAACGACGGAAAAATTCATGAGCACGCGCCGCAAGTATTCGCTTGCATTTTGTTCCGTGCTTCGAACAGGTTAGCCTTCTGCGACTGGTCACTTCTGTTGAAAGTAGCACAGACCTCATTCTTCAAAATCGCCTAGAAAGAGTAATCCAGCGGATTCATGTTCAAGCTGTGCTCTTCTGAGAAGCTGTTCACACCTGCGCGCGTTATCTGTTTGCCGTTATGGGACAGAGGTTGACAATTTTTGATTTGAACGTTATCGTGCTTGAACATCTTGTAATCATCATCTGTTATGACAGAGCCCTGGCTGACGTTTGGGTTGCTGACATCTTTCCTCACCTACCGTTTCGAACAGCGCCTAAATCTCTTGTTAAAGAAGTATTCGGCTCTCTGGGTAACAGACAAAAAAGGGCCACCGTAACGATGACGATCATGTTTCTTCAGTTTTTTCGTGAGTGTTTTTTGAGCACAATACAGACAACAAAAATAACACACAAAAACCTAGAGGGGTAGAATGAAAAAGCTGGAGCTGAATCAAAGCGTAGGTGCGTCAATACTTTTTACGCACCCTGTATGGTACTATTGTACTTTTGGTACCCCACTTAATCTTGTTCAAAATAGGTCTGCTGGGGGTAATCTGCCATGGGAGGAACGAATATCATAGTCGTTTTTTGCGGAAATGCCTTATAAGTCTGTTATATTAAATTCGAATTGCCCAAGGCCTTCCGAAATAGCGCGCGCTTGTAGGAGACGTAGAGACTCCGCCTCCTATCGATGCGCACTATTTCGCCGTCTTTAGTCTGCAGCAGAGGTTAGCAGGGCATAAGCCTTGAAATCTCGAAAAGCCTTGAAAATCCTGTTGTGTGCTCTCCCCTCGCGCGGAGGGGAGCACAGAATTGGGCAGGGGAAGGGACTCCGGAATATGGGCCCACTAGCGCACCCGTGCTAAAATTGCCTTCATCCTGTTGTCCCCTCCATTGCTAATATGGAAACAAATAAGAGGCGGATCTGTATTCAAAAAGAGGAAATAAGGCGGCACTTGCATTCGCTGTGTGCAGCTAGTCGCCGCACCTGCGCGCTGACCCCCCCCCCCCCCCGGGGGGAGACGGTCGAGATTGCGTGCTGGGCTGGTAGGAGGCGGTGTCTCTGCGTTTCTCACCAGCGCGCGCTATTTCGCAAGGCCTTAGGCAATTTTGACTTAATGTAACGGGCTTATAAGGCATTTCCGCAAAAAACGACTATGATATTCGTTCTTCCCATGGCAGATTACCGCCAAGTATCCCTAACACCAAAAAACGAAACGACACAGTGCTAGTAAAGAAAACAAAAGAACAATGCTACAGCTCTGTTCTGTGCTCTACTCCGCGTCAGCAGAGGAGAACACAGATTTGGGCAAGCGAAAGGATCCAGGGTGTGAGGTTTCCAGTGACGCACCTGTGTTAAAGTTGCCTACATCCTGTAGCTCCCTCCCTTGTCCAATTCGGAAACAAATAAAACACGAATCTGTAATCGAAAATAGGAGATAAGATTGCATTTATATTCGGTCTATGTAGCTATTCGCTACTCCTGCACGCCACGGCATGCTATGGTGACCCCCTCCCCTAACTAGCATAGCGCCGAACGTGCTTTGGACTTAATTCTAACGATGATGATTATTCAAGTATGCTCTGGCTGCAATAAGTATTGTAAGCAAATTGAGTAGAACACACAGAGCGATAACCAAGCCGAGCGCGCGCTATTTCGCAAGCCCTTAAGCAATTCGAACTTAATAGAATGGGCCTATAAGGCATTCCCGCAAGAACGACTATGATATACGTTCTTCCCTTTTCAGATTACCCCTAGTAGACCTATTTTGAACAAGATTATGTGGGCTACGCTAAGTACAATAGTACCAGAAATTCTGCAGCGCAAATAGCGTCCGGGGGGGGGGGTCACCTTATAAAAGTGTCACCGACACCAAGAAAACGAGACAAGGCACACTGATAGTAAAGCAAACAAATAATGCTGCAGCTGTTGTCAGTTTGTATATACTGTGCCACACGAGGTTTTTAAGTGGATCTTTATTCGCAGGGCCTGACGCGTTTCGACTTCACGTCGTTTTCGGAGGCCTGAACGTGGTGCATAGGTTAGAACTGCACTCTACCCCACCAAGCGCCTTAACTGCCCTAGCATTTTCGACCTACACCTACGACCACAACCAGAGTCCAATTGGTGACCGCATTGCGGTGGATCCAATCGGTGGGTTCGTTTCTACCATTTGGACTCTGGTTGTGGTCGTAGGTGTAGGTCGAAAATGGTAGGGCAGTTAAGGCGCTTGGTGGGGTAGAGTGCAATTCTAACCTATGCACCACGTTCAGGCCTCCGAAGACGACGTGAAGTCGAAACGCGTCAGGCCCTGCGAATAAAGATCCACCTAAAAACCTCGTGTGGCACAGTATATACAAACTGACAACTCACAACAGTGCCGAGATTTCAAGAAGAGAGAAGTTTGAGATTACTGGAAAACGTGCTGCAGCTGTGTTCTGTGCTTGTTCGAAATGGGTCTACTAGGGGTAATCTGCCAAGGGAAGAGCGGATATCATAGTCGTTTTTTGCGGAAATTCATTATAAGCCAGTTATACTAAGTTCGAATTGCCCAAGGCCTTGCGAAATATCGCGCACTGGTAAGAGACGCAGAGTCTGCGTCTCCTATCGTTGCGCACTATCTCGTCGACTCTAGCCTGCAGCAGAGGTTAGCCAGGGCATAAGCCTTGAAATCTCGAAAAGACTTAAAAGCTCTGTGCTCCGCTGACGCTGACGCGGAGAAGAGCACAGAATTGGGCAGGGGAAGGAACTACGGGGTGTGGACCTATTAGCGCACCCGTGTTGAGATTGCCTTTATCCTGGAGTTCTCTCCCCTGTCCAATACAGAAGCAAATAAGACGCGGATCTGTAGTCGAAACGAGGAGATAAGACAGCATCTACATTCGCTCTATGTAGTTAGTCGCCACCCGGCCCACCGCGCCATGCTGTGGTGACCTCCCCCCCCCCCTCCCTCGACCCTATTTGCGCCAATTCTGCTGTAAGGCAGCATTAAGGCATTGACACAAGCCTGAGACATAATGCATGTCTCGTTGGCAGTCTTAACGCTCATTAAGCAACTGAATTTCTTGACCCCGATTTTGTAACAGCAGCTGCCAAGTGCATTCCGTAGCATTTCCCATGAAATAAGCCATGTCGTGAATGCACACAACCCTCCGCGCCAGTTTTGGATTACGGTAAGTCGGCAGCGTTTTTCCGTAGTTGAGATTCCTGTTGCTTTCCTATCTTTCCAGAATTATTCGGCTTTACGTAAATTTGATTTTACCTGTTATGTTTGAAGCTCAGCAGTACGCATGATATGAATGCAGTCCCAGGAACTAAGGGTTCCATTCTTCTGTCATAGAGCAGTCACCAGTTAGATATTATATTTGCAACGGTATTCAGTGCCTCGCCGTTTTTCATGGTTTAACAAACTGGTGACTTCATATCTGGAAGGTAGACCAGGTCTTGATCCCTTTACCCTTCTTTTACTACTATGTTATTGCTGTTTCGTCTTTCTCTATCTTCCTTCCTCCTCTTCGCTCTTATGTTCTTGTTTGCTGTTCTTCACATGTAGAATTAAGCGAATGTAATAATTGAAGTGAAATTCCGCCTGACTCCTATCCTTGTATTACTTCATTTTCGATGGTGCGATGTCGTAACTCACCTCATATACGTAGATATTGTCGTTACATAGCGGAATAGAGGAATCAGAAGAGTGCAGTTCGATATCTGATCGTGCGGTTCTGACTTCTTCGCTTTTCGTGTGAATTCTCGAATGTACGTGTATATATGCATGGGTATTGTTTAGGATTTTCCAGCCCAAATGCTGTTCTTTTTCGAGCCGCAGTTTGTATTTGCTTATTTCAGGAAAGGTTACACGTGATGGTGCAAACTTACCAGTCACCCGTAAGAGTTTATAAACACCCTTTTGAATTAGTGATGGCGGTGAGTGATGTCGCTGCTATTTTTTAATGTTTTTCTTTGAACTTTCGTCTTCTGTTTAAGTGCTTCAATGAACCAAATTGTGCATGCATATTGCCGTCTGAATGTTGGAAAGTGATTTGTCAGTTGGTTAATCGTCACGATAGGTGTTACTTGTCGTTAAACTTGCGCGGAAAAATGTACGGACGAGTTCCCGGATGAGTTATCGGACGCGGCGGAAACTTGAAATCGCATCTCTCCTTCTCTACACTGAACATTTTGGTTTAGCACTAAAAAAGAAGAAACGTGGCATGCATGGTATATTTCCAGGACGCATTCCAAATAGTATTATACGTACGAACTAGGGGGTTTCGACGAGCCGATCTTAACCATGTGCGAAGACTAAAACCTTGTCAGCATGTTCCTTGCTTTTAGTGAAATTCTAAGTAATGCCCTGCTTCGCACTCTTATTTTGGCCTCCATTTAAGACGGTGTTCCCATCACCGTTAGTCTTTTCCTGATCTTGTTCACTCCCCATTTTTCTTCATATATAAGCCATGTCAGACCATTTATCCTTCCTTTGATAGACCAACCTGAGTAGTACACAACCACAGGACGACGGGGTAAACTGATGGTCGGCAGCGCGACCGGGAATAGGTCGGCAGCGCGAAAAAGGGCGCAGAGTCCGATGGGGGGGGGTCACCTTCTAAAAGGTGTCATCAACACGAAAAAAAAACGATACAAGGCACACGGCACTATTGTACTTTCGGGACTCCAGAGGACGAGGAGAGGTTGAAATTTTTTTTTCGCCCAAACCTCGTCCAGGGGTGTTATTTGGGATGCTGATCACGAATCTGACATCTGTTTTTGAAATTTTTGCCGATTACGGTAGGTTACGGTAGGTACCGGTGACTAAGGCTGTCGAGGTCATAATCACCGATTTCGCTCAAACTTCGCCTATGGGGGTTATTTGGGATGCTGATCACGAATCTGACATCCGTTTTTCGTTTTACGCTAGAGTACGGTAGGTTACGGTGGGTACCGGTGAGTAAGGTAATGGTCTCCGATTGCGCTCAAACTCCAGCGTAAAACGAATAACGGATGTCAGATTCGTGATTAGCATCGCAAGTAACCCCATAGGCGAAGTTTGGGCGAAATTGGTGATTATGACCTCGACAGCCTTAGTCACCGGTACCTACCGTAATCTACCGTACTCCAGCGTAAAACGAAAAACGGATGTCAGATTCGTGATCACCATCCCAAATAACCCTCATAGGCGAAGTTTGGGCGAAATCGGTGATTATGACCTCGACAGCCTTAGTCACCGGTACCTACCGTAACCTACCGTAATCGGCCGAAATTTCAAAAACGGATGTCAGATTCGTGATCAGCACCCCAAATAACCCCCTGGACGAGGTTTGGGCGAAAATTTTTTTCGACCTCTCCTCGTCCTCTGGAGTCCCGAAAGTACAATAGTGCCAGGCACACTGATAGTAAAGAGAACAAACAAATAATGCTGTAGCTGTGTTCGTGCTCTCCTCCGCTCACGCGGAGGAGAGCACAGATTTAGGCAGGGGAAGGGACTCCAGGGTGTGGCTCAAGTGACGCATCCGTGTTAGAATCGCCTAAATCCTGGAGTTCCCTCCCTTATCCAATTAGGAAGCACATAAGACGTGGATCTGTAATCGAAACGAAGAGGTAAGACTGCATTTACATGCGCTGTATGTAGCTACTCACCACGCCGGCCCGCCGCGCCATGCTGTGGTGACCTCCCCGGACCCTATTTGCGCCCGAAAAAGCGCTGAGTAAAGTCTGTCACTTTGTGATTGATGCGGCAGAATCTCCTACAGATGCGTTTCTGACAGCGGTAGAAAACGGTCAAATTCCCGCCGCGCCAGAACTCGTCCGTACATTTCTAGCTTATGTTTAACGACGAATTAGGGTGCAGCTGCAAATGTCACTCACGTTATCTAGGAAAGGAATATTCCTTGTTCCTGAGTGGGTGGTGGTTCCCAGTGCGGTATTTTTGCAAGGATTTTTCAATCGATGGTCCTTATTGCTTTACGTAGCTGACTTTTGTCGGTGTTCAAGGTGAAAATAGCCTTTAGCTGCTCTACAAGACGTTCTTACTAGGTTGCAACGTTTTCAAATCGTTACCATATGAACAATCGTGGCGGGACCTAAAACATTTACTGATCAGCGCTGGCTCCCTGCCAGCTTGATATCCTATAGACCGCGTGGGTTCAGTACTAAGGGGGGGGGGGGGAGGGCCACTCCATACTTACGACTAAACACTAAATGGAGTTGAACACTTGCAACATAGCATGCTTAACTGAACCCCTTCTGTGACTATTGCGGTCTACTTCCTGAAATAAAGAGGAAATTTAGACGTAAAAATACACAAAGCTCCAACGACCTCCGGCCGCAACGCATGCGTGCGCGTCAACAGGTTCACCGTAGCGATACGTACAGGGACGCCTGTGGTCCGCGTATCGATCCACGACCACTGTACGTCTATCCTTGTACGTATCGCCACGATGAACCTGTCGACGCGCACGCACGCGTTGCGGCCGGAGGGCGCCGTGCCCCCCCCCCCCCCCTTGGGATTGAACCGCCGCGTGCACACTTTGCAGCGGCAGCGCGGCAGCCAAGCCGAACCATAGCACAGAGAGGCGGAGTCGCACTGCGGCAGCGGAGGCCGCAGTGAGGGGATGTGCACTTTTCCGCTGCCGCAGTGCTGCCGGCAGCGGCCGAAGCGGCAGTTGCAGCGAGGAATGACTCGAGCATTCCTCACTGTCGCTGCGTGCGGCCGCGGCGCACTCCAACAGTGCCGCAGTGTGAACCAGCTCCGCCCACATTCCACTGTCCGCTTCCCGCTGCAAAGTGTTTGCGCGGCTACAGGTTCACGTTTCCCAGCACAGTGGACCCATGCTCCCACTGTGCTGGGAAACGTGCTGAGGGAGAATTGTGATGCTGCATGTCGCAGCAGATATAGCCGCGGTTCTCGCCGGCCGCAAAACTCTGTTGCAGGTCTTAGAAAAGGAGTTGCGTGCAAATCTGGACTGTTGAGAGGACATGCCTGAAGTTTTAGTCCTTTATAAGGAAAGGAATCCGCAACTTATATTTATTTATACGTGTATGACAACACGCGACGAAATAAACACCAGCAAGACAACACATTGGAAATAAAACACAAAAATACAAGAAACGGCGGACAGGACAACTAACTGACAGGACATATAAGACTAATGTTCTTATAAAAATATTTCCTCTGACCAGTAACACTTGCTTCCACTGTTTATAGAACGGGAAGTCTTCAAAACAGTACAGAAACAGTCCATGATAGTAGTTGAAATAATCGTTGAAACATTTTCTTTTTTGTCTGAATTACTGAACATTTTTTCCCGCTAGAAACATTATTTACCTTTGAAAAACTATAATGATACAAATTCCATGTCCTACCCCAGGTAAATATTGGCACAAAGTTGAACATTGATCGTAGCTGATAGTTTTTCGAGCTTGTGACCAAAACTGCTGTTGAACTTTTATCTGGCTAGCGTTAGGCGCAACCGCCTTCATCAGAAGTGCTAGCGTCTCGACTGCTACCAAAGGTTAATTAGAGTTGGACCACTTCCGTGCCGTCTCGTTCTATCCTACATTTTTAAACCGCTGTGAGTTTGAAAGTGGTCATTGGACGAGTAACCTCTCCTAGTGCTCTCATTTTTCCATGTTCTGACGAAGACGGTTGCGCCGACACGTTATTCGGATAATATATCAGTAAAGATCTTGGTCACTGCTTGAAATATTTCTACGACCAGTATCATAACGTATATCAGTTTGCGTTGCGTTGCTACAATCTTTCACAGCTTTGAAAACTTATAAAATGTACTCTATCCTTCAGGGGTGTGATACCAAGACTAACTGTCCGTATGTACTGGACATATTGCTTTAACATCTTAGCTTTACGGTGCTCAAGGAACCGGTGAAAACGCGCTTCTGAAGAGGATGAAACCACTGGTTTGATCCAGGTCTATCCTGCAGACCGCTGCATCTGCTCATGTTGCTCCGACTCTGTGTGTTACAGAATTCGGCCATATTGCATCAGTGGAGTATTATGATGACCTACCTAACCTGACGCGCCCTCAAACACGCGATTAGAGTTCTGCTGGCACAACAAGAGCTCTTTCTAGGCTAGCACTACAGAATCGTTAAATAGCATTTCTTCCCAAAACTTTTCCATCCAAAACTGCATCGAACAGTACGAAGCTATCATATTCCATAGTTCCATGGCTCTGTTATTGACTACAGCAGAGTTGGCATGATGCGAACTCTGATCCAGAGGCGCGGCGGTCCCGCAACTATTGCTATTACGATAACGATTTGAAAACATGGTACGCTAGTAAGAACTTTGGTACTTAGCGGGCTGGTGCCTGCAGCATCGAGCTTGCATATGGTCGTGGACGCTGACGGGGGGAAGGGAACCGAACTAGACAAAGGAAGGAACTCCGGAGGTCTGGCTGTTATAACTTACTCGCTTTAAGACACCTTGCCGGTGTGCTGCTGGCACCAGCCCGCTTCGCACCAGAACGTCTTATATGGAACAGAGCAAATTGAGTGGGCAATAGAAAGATATCCTCTGAGTTACCGTATTTATTGCTTTTCCGTTTGCAGGCGTATGAGAAGCGCTTCCCGACCTGCCCTCAGATTCCAATATTTGTTGGCTCTGAAGTCACTTATGAATATCACAGCGAAGACGGTGCTGAGTGGGTGATTGAGAGGACGTGTCAGCTCAACGTCGATGCACCATATCTGGTAAAGAAAGTGGGTTACTCGACAATTTGTATCACGCTCGTGGCAAATTTCAATCTTCGCGTATGACAAGTGAAGAAGCGAAATCAGCGCGGTAAGAAATTGACGTTATAGTGCTACAATAAATGGAGCTCCTCTTCTTGGGGTCACATCTTATGCTATTCTTCGTTGTTCATTGATAAGAAATG
Source organism: Heligmosomoides polygyrus polygyrus (assembly GCA_947396885.1). Classification (NCBI taxonomy): domain Eukaryota; kingdom Metazoa; phylum Nematoda; class Chromadorea; order Rhabditida; family Heligmosomidae; genus Heligmosomoides; species Heligmosomoides polygyrus. Next base: position 37,960,524 of record OX377206.1, read on the forward strand.
TTTCCTTCATTCAGTGCTAGACTCTTTTTATAACTCAACAGTGGTGTACTGCTTTATGAGTGAGACCTCCTCGGTCCACGGTTTCAAGCGGCCATTGCTTGCCGCTTGGTTTAGAATGTTTGCTAGAGAAGCGCATGTTACCCGTTGCGTTTAAACGTCGCGTGACGACGTCTTGGAGTGAGGATTTTGCCCCTATTTTTCGGCGCGTTAATCTTCTCTAGCACGGTTTTCCATATTCATCAAATCGATGCGCTACGAGCCAAGCAGTGGCTGCGAGCAACGATACCAACTCGCAGCCAAACGTGCGGTCGCGGTGCGGCGCTGCAACGGTTCACACCTTTAGCAATCGTAGGAACCCTGTTCAGACTTCGCGAAGGCAGCGCCCGGAAAGTATGAACAGGCGGCGGACGCAGTGTGGTTATGCAGCTGTACCAAATAACGCCTATTTTTTCTCAGTCAGTCATCGGTCAACGGCTGCGGGACATTATTTACGAATGGTCACCGCGGACGCGGCGAGTGCGGCAGAAGACGTCGCATTTGAGTGACTTCAGCGGTCATTGATATCTAGACCTGCATCAAAACTTGCACATAGGGTGTTAGAAAGTGTATACAAAGTCAGTTTCACTGCGATAGTGTGTCTCATTTTCAGCTTTCCTGAAGAAGCATATAAAATTAAGCATTAGAACGTTGCTTAGTTTTATAACTCGAACTCAATCTCTGAACCAGAGCATGTTTTCCCGCAGCTCTTGCAACAGTAGAAAGGGATATGAACAACTCAAGCCTAGCGTCTGCACCAGCTTATGAGCACAGCTTACACGACCGCAGCGGAGCTCATCGCGCACGCGGCAGTCGCCGTCGCAGGCGCGGTGACCATTCGTGCATAATGATCGCCCCTCACCGTCAACACAGACACTAACAAACAGTCATATTACTTACATAATCGATCTGGGACTCAAAAGAAGTATACTAGCATGCCTTACATTGATCTGAAGAATGGCAGAATAGGAATAGTTTCCTTTGAACACTAGTGCGCTGTGGTGTAATTACGTACTCCACACTCTGTCCGGAGGGGCGATCTTTGGGCCTATGTTATAGCCCCGCGGGAGCATCCGCGGATAGGCGGAAATCGCGCCGGGCTACTCGTCGCGGCCCGCCACACCCGCCGTCCGCGGATCACCGCCGACAGACGACGAGGGGGCTGTCATACATCCCGCCCGCGGGACGGCAGCCGTCCGCGGTGCAGTGCGCCGCGGAAGGCTGTCGTCCCATGGAGTTCGGCGCGGGAAACGCGCTTCAATGCTACGCTAGCCGTCCCGGGACGACGACGACCGTCCGCGGACGTCCCGCGGATGCTCCCGCGGGGTATAACATAGGCCTTATGTACGAATGGTCGCCGCGCCCGCCGCGACGAGCTCCGCCGCGGTCGTACGAGTTGTCGCCCGTTACCTGCTGCAGACGCCAGGTTTGAGTTGATGATAACCCTTTCCGCTATTGCAGGTGTTGCGGCAAAACATGTTTTGGTTCAAAAATTGAGTTCGAGACACCAAACTAAACAACATTATAATGCTCAATCTATTTTCAGACGATGCTTCTTCAGGAGAAGCTGAGGAAGTGACACACTATTCCAACTAAATGATTTCGTATACACTTCCTAACACATGATGTGTAAGTTCTGGTACAAGTCTAGATAGGAGCCCATCCTGTATCTCCTTCTAAACTGACAGCTTTTCTTAAGCGCATCAATTCTGGCAATAAGCGAATTTCTAGAGTAATAATACTTCTGTTATCGTGCGTAACGTTTTCTTTAAGAAGATTTCAAGAAAAATTTCCGGATGTTGAAAGGGATTAAAGAAGGTGGACCTCTCGCTCTAAACGTGCACCCAAGTCTTTATTATTATTATTATAGAAGATGATTTATTGATGTTAACCAGGCGTGTTTTACTCGATTACATAGGCCTTGTTGAGAATTGATACCTACTGTGAGGGCTTTATTTAGGTAGAGAAGAAGCGATAGCAGTCATTACACACCATTTCGCTCGTTTTTTCAAACAAAATTTGATTTTCTATTCCGGTTCCTTCCGTTCCCCCCCCCCCCCCCCCCCCCGCCGCCTCTTCTGTTGTCCTCCACTTTTGCTTTCTTGCAAAGGATTGTCGCGCATCGCTCGTCTGTGGCGACCATTCGTACAATGTCCCACACCACACCCCTTCCCGGGGGGGGGGGGGGGGGGAGGGGGTGCGATCTTCCTTTCATCCCCCCTGCTCACCCGCCCTCAACCCTCTAAGCTTCACCGAGAGTCTAACGGCTGCCTTGATTACGGGGCAGCTCGGCCCCAGGCATGCTGAGTGCTCGCGGCGAGGCAGACTCCAGACGGAAGAGTCTTGGCGCCTACGCCGACCCTACATCTCTAGCCGCACGTGCAATTCATGCGACTGCTTCCCCACGATGGAGAGACTTCACATGAGGTCCAAAAGAAAGAAGATGTGACGGGATTTGGAAGTACCATTGTTGCGAAATGGCGTCGTTCGGACCGGTTCGAGTGATGTTTGCTCCCTCACAGCAAAGGGGTAGAGATATAGCGATATATATCCTACCTCGAGATCGTCAGCTGTGCTACGAGTGGGCGTATAGGGAGACACTCTCAGACGGAGAGACCAGCACCTTAGTGTGCTGTGGATGCCGATGCTTAAGGATGGAGAGCGCGAGGTGTACAATCAGCCTCTGCCTTCCTGCAAGGTTAGAAGTGGACACTTCATAACGGATCCTGAAAATCCGGTTGGCACTCACTTCTGTGAGCCAAGAAGCGCCCCTCGTTCTATTATGCGCCGTAGGGTGATCGAGAGGTGCAACGAATTCTGGGCACAACCCTATACGGGAGCTCCAACCAGCGTTATCCAAGGCTTAGTAGCTGATGTGGCACAGCCACGCTTCGGTCAGGTGACACATGAGAACAAATATTGTTTAGAGAACGATATTTATGGTTTCAGACGATACTTTCACAGCCCCAGAGCGGATGGCAATGGTGGAACAGCTAACTGTTCCCTCGCGGAATGGGCAGGATAACCAGCGAATTTCGTTGAAGGGTTTCACAGTAAACTTCGAAGGGCGTTTGCTACTGGCATCCCTGCTATGGCAACTTTATTACAAGTTTTGACCTCACAGTTAACTATGGCCAAATCGCAGATCCTGCCTATAGCAAATGAGGGAATGGCGACAAGATATATCCGAATTCGCGAAGCCTGTAGATAACATGAAATACACGATGAGATGAGACGCTTCAGACAGTTCCTCCAGGCGGTTGGACGTCCACCTACCAGAAAGAGTGTAAGGATCACCTTGATACCTTTGCCAGCAACCTTGCCTACTAGTTAGCTCTCAATGTGTCCCCGTCCCCTCGTTGTACTCCTCTGAAGAGCCCTACGCATGTTATCCTGCCCATTCCGTGAGGGTACTGTTAGCACACTTGCCTTTCTGTTCAGGTATATGCTTGCTCACAAATGTAATCTCATGCTTCACACGATGCAGTTGTTTTTATTCGTATGTTGCCATTTGTACTTCAAACGCTTTGATAACGAGTGTTCTAAAATATTTATCTCAAACAAATGACAAATCCCAAACATGCTTCTAAACATCCTGGAGGAACTCAGTTACCGTTGTGGCTGGATTAGTGCATTTCCTCAGTGATATCACCAACAGTAGGATTGGTGTGGAAATACATCACGCTGTGATGAGACGCCGGTCGTGCAAGTCGCTCAAGAAATAGCGTGTTCCCACGCGAGACGGCAGATGCGCGCGAAATAGCGGAGAAGCAGCGAGAGGTGGCAGACGCGCTGCAAATCGACGTGACTCAGCAGTGGCGGGGACGAACGGGGCCGAGTTGCCCGTCAACCGGCTGCCTTACGAAACCTTTGAGACGCAAAACAATATTTCCCGATCCACGGAACAGCGGCTGTACCTCCCGACGCCACGTCCCCAGCGGGAGGCGGGTGCACATTCCAACGCGCTCCCGGCGGCAGCGCTGCCGCAGAAGTATGTGGTGGCATTGAAACGACACAAGTAGCGACGAGTTTTAGGGCGGAGTTTGATGAGTTTTCGCACCGTATGCAGGCGATCGTCACGGGACCGGCTGCCGACTGTGACGCGGTCGCGGTGCACCGGAACCTCGTCGACCTGAGCTGTTCCGTGACTCGATCGAGGGTGGGCATGTGCGTTCCTTTCAGGAAGTTTTAGTAGCGGTAAGATGTGGATAAGTAGAGTTATTAGTAGAAATAGCAGCGGAGAGTACTAGAAAATGGTTTCTGAAGCTGAAAACCAAGAGATTCCAGATTTCCACCCTTGACTTCCGCCGTGCTTGTTTCTTATTATGGCTATACAGAAAAATTTGCTTGGAGTGATGTGCACGTGGTGAAGAGTTCACCGGAGGTAAACGTAATACAATACTTACACATATTTAGGACATATCTGGCGATGTAACTCCAAGTTGGCCTATGATTTTTAGGTGAAGGGAAAGATAGGTGTTTTGAGTGCGGATGAAAAGTGGGACGACACTTCTGCTGAAACCGGTTCCCAGCGTTCTTAAATAGATCCATATTCTATGTTCATTTTTTACCTGCAGGTGGGAATGGAAAAGGGACTTCTTCATCATTAGACGGAAGGTCTCAAACGTTACTTCGGAGCGCAAAGGACCAAGTGCACTGTTATTTGGGGAAGTAGGCTATCTAATTTTCAGCTGCTCTTGTAAGTTTCGAAATAAGTTGTGGGGGGCAGCCTCAGGCAATCGAGATTTCTGCTGTAAAAATGGTTAAAGCAAATTAAGAAAATTGTTCAGCTATCTATTGCAGAACTCCGCGCAAACGGGATTTTCACTAAAAATGAAACAATTTGGACAGATGTATGGCAGACAGTTTCTCAAAATAAATATAACATGTCATGTGGGCCATAGGCACTTCTCCAGTTGAAACGAAAAGAGAAACTCATGGCAATTCCAGCGGTGGTAACAATCGAAGAGTGAAACTTGCGGCCCTGTCGACAGTGTCTTTGAGTGAACTAGAGATTTTCTATTGAGTTGATCGAAAAGTCTTGCAACACTACGCTACTGCCTGTTAATTTGTTAAAGCTCTTACAGTATTGATCTTGTGTGGTGACGTTAGAGTACATTCTCGAAGCATCCTCAAGCATACTATATAAGGCCTCGCCGAGTACGAATACAGCTAGAATACCAACGATAAGCAGTAGCATGCTGTGCCCTATCGTCTACTACGAATTTCTGCAAGGCCATTCCGCAAGGACTGCAGCCTCCAACATCTGCGCTGCATTCAAGGATCAAGTCATTCACTATTCCACAGTGGCCCGTTAGAATCAGCACTTCAAGGCTGGAGATATCTCTCTCGAAGATCGACCTCGTTCCGGATGCCCTTCTGTTGTGGAAGAAGACAGCTTGCGCGAAGCCTTCAAGGTGAAACCAAATTCAACCACTCGCGAACTGGCGGCGACACTTGGATGTACGCCGAAGCACTTCGTGAGGCAGCTGGAGATCTTTGGGTAGCGCATGCTTTACTGGGAATTATATATATATATATATATTATATATATATATGTATATATATATATATGTATATATATATATATATATATATATATATGATTATGAATTCATCTATGCAATACTTCATACTTAAAGGTTCACAGTTTAAATGTCGTATCATACCTGAACATTCAGTTAATAAACATTAATAAAGCCTCGTATTTGTCCAGTCCACAAATCGAAGCTGAGGCGTTCCTCTGTTTCTCTTCTTTTGTGTTAGCCGTAAGGGCACACTCGACTAACGGAAGAGAAGGGAAACATATTAACAGTAGGTCTATTCCTGGCAATCGAACCGAATCGCTGGCTATTTACCATGAAAGCGTATTCATGATTATTAATCACTAAAAAATAGCAATATAGTGGAAATAGTAGTAATACTGAAGCGAAAATATAATAACCGGCTTGTATCCTTGCATCCTATCTTTATGTTTCTGATACTACGAGCAACCAAACTCATGATTTGGCTAGCCCCCTTCTGCATACTCGTGTGGATATCCTCGCCGCAATTTTGATTGCAGTGTTATTCGCATTGTGCTATTTCCTTTATCCAGCTTCTTTAAGATTGAGCTGTTGAAGTCACAAATAGATATAGATGTACCCCATGTTGATTTTGATAATACAGATGATCATATAGTAACGATCTTCAAATTACGGTGGCTGCCCTGCTCAGACGAAACAGTTCCCTCTCCACGTGCTTTGTATTTTCAGTTTTTTTGTTTCTGGTCTTGTATCCTGTTCTGGGGTAAAAGCGACGTGAGCGTGGGATGTGGGGCAGGGCTGTGCGGTAACTTTTCGGCAAATTTTTAACTACTATTTTTAACGGGAAATTATTACGGTGAATTAGGTAAATTCAGTAAATGTGTTAAATAAAATTTCCCTTAGCTGCAGTCAGTTTGGCTGTATTTTAGTATGCAAAAAGCCAGATCCTTTTCTTTACTGATTTTTCGTATACATCTAAGTGGCAGTTATATGACTACGTCTTCATTTTGCCAACAGAAATTGCTGAACGAGAAAAAAATAATTAAGATTCCATAATCAAGCAGTTACAATAGTTCTTCTACAATGATTTTTTAGCTATGCCTAGTTTGTCCAGGTTACAGAAGTTGTCCAGCTTGTAAAATTCAAATTACGGTGTACCGTTTCACGGCTGAGCGTTCTTGAGCGTTTTCGTGCGTCCCAACAAAGCTTTTTACAAAACTTGGGCTCGCTAAATAGAGTTTTACAACCCAAGATTCTACTATAGTGCTGTAGCTGCTTTGGAAAACTACAGACTTTTACAGTGTACACAGATCTGACTGTTTCGGTTCCTTTTTTTGTCGCACAAGGTCCTGTTCTCATTGCAAACAACAGCGGAGAAAAAATATACAGCCACGTGCCGTCGACCAGATTTCAATCGAATCGGATTTTACTGCTTGAGTTTTTTGTCTTTGCCACCAAAGTAACGAAGATTTCAATTATTAAGCTTTGTCTGTCCATGGAAATACATAAGAAACACATGTATTTGAAAGTGCATTTCTATTCTTTTATTAGCAGTGGTCCATCTTGTCCTTCTCCTTCCTAATTCTTCCAAATAGAATTGCCACTGTCTATCACTGCTTTACGGCTTTCTCCAATTGACCAGTCTGTTTTTCTTCTTGAAGTATCTGGTACCACGTTGTGCTGCATATTTGCTTGAAGTTCGAATGTGCTCTGGGTTTGTCAATTTCTTCCCATTTTTGTAGCGCACATTTTGGATTGATTATAGCAGATTCGCAAATTAGACGAAAAAGTCCACAGGCGTAAAGGATATTTCTTGTTGTTTACATGTAGTAGATTGCATGCAAAGTGCCAGTTTCGTGCCGGTATGTTCACTATTTTACGTGTACACTGACTGTGCTTTTACCCCAAAAAAGCCTAGTTATCTCTCGAAAAAGGCGAAGGGGTTGCGTAATATCCTTGACATGCACGGCTCGATCCTCTATGATATCGAAGTAAGGATAATACTAACAGCCACGCCTAGTTAGACGGAGCTCAACGTTGTCCTAACATATTCCTACAATCACCGTCTGTTGCTGCAAGAAGAACCCATTCAACTTTTCGAAAAACTTGAGGGGATTTGTGTTTCGCAGCGTTTTCTTCGCGTTTTTTAGTTGTTTTCAACCACACTTATGCAACAAATATCACAGAAAAAACTGTGAAAATGACAAGTTTGGAAGTATGAGAACCTAATATATAGCAGTCAGGAGACGGCCAAGAAAGCCAAAAATGTTAAACAGCGACTGAGGAAAGTGCGGACACATACAAATGTATTGGTCAAGGAGCAAGAAAAATACTAACAATTTTCGAATTATGAGAATGATTTCGACTGTCTCTTTGCACTGACTCAAGTAATAGAAAGTTTCCATAGCGATACTGCGAAAGCTCATCAAGAAAACTCACCTCAAATGCATTGACATGAAGAAAAAGTAAAACTTCAAGAGTGGTGCGTAAAA
>OX377206.1:37968776-38125587 GCA_947396885.1 Heligmosomoides polygyrus polygyrus
TGTTCATTTCTTGCCAAGTCGTTAGACCCAAAGAGTAGGAGGACCTTGAAGTTACAATGGGATACTGCGCGTCTCGAGTTTGGGGGTCTTGTACGTCCGCGATGCCTCTGCCTTTAATCGGCTGAGAGCGCAGTGGATAGCAGCGTTGCCTCATGCGAGGAAGGTAGGAGGTTCGGTTCTTCTGCGCTGCTGCATTTTTGCACTTCAAATGATTGGCTGCGATTTGAGGGATTCTGACGTCTATACCATTTTCAGACGTTTTCTGCGCACTTTTCCAGCTGTACGCTGTGGAGAGTACCTTTCTTACGACTTGTTTGTTACTGACCGTTTTTTAACCACAACGTCTTCGTCAACTTCAAGTTGACGTGCTTCGAAGTCCTTGAGTATGCTGGCCATCCGTTCGGCCACCTTGATTTCTTCCCTCAAAGGCTCCTTGTCTAGAGGTGAGCTACACTTGAGCGTGAATAGGTGGATCACCACTCGAGCATCGGCGGACATTGCTGGTGTTAGGTTTTAGAAATTCTTCAGTAGACCTCTGATTTCTAGGTGACAGGCAAAGATGAGGGAAAAAGTGTATCGATGGCAGTTTTGGTCAATTTAGCATCACATCAGTTTTTGCTAGGGTCTTCGAGAGAAAACTCAAGGAGGCTCATGTAATTTTATTTCAGGTCTCATAAGATTATTCCTAATGATCAACATGGCTTTCGAACAGGTAAATCTACTGAAGCGCTGATGTTGTCTACACCTAATGACTGGACAAAAGCCTTCGAACAAAAAATTGATGTGGATATAATTTGTTTCGATTTTATAAAGGCTTTCTACAAGGTCCCTTTAGATAAACTAGTTATCAGACTCACGGAAATAGATGTCCATCATAGGATTACCCTATGGATAAAAAGCTTTATGTATAGTAGATCTTTTCAAGTTAGGGTAAATGACGCGTTTTCTGATCGCCTTCGTATTACAAGCGGCGTTCCTCAGGGTGGTGTTTTGTCCCCAATCCTCTTTTCTATATATACTGCAGAAATTCGATCTTTGGTTAACCACTTCGGTATTTCATATAAAATGTTCGCTGACGATATAAAAATTTATAAGAATATTGCTTTTCGAGATCACCTTTCCCTTCAATCAGCAATAAATGTAATTGCGGATTGGTCATCAAATTGGGAACCTCCATTATCTCCGCAAAAAATCACAAGTCCTTGATGAGATGCAAATTAGTAGTACAGCTTCCCTGCGTGATTTGGGTTTTATCTTGGGCACTCGTTCAGGGAACATATTGAATTTTCATATTGAAAATTTCGTTCAGGGAAAATATTGTATTAATAACGGACAAAGCTGGACGAATTGTTCACGGCCTCTTCAAATGTTTGCGGAAAACATGCAGTGCTGCACCTGTCAACTGCTTATAAGTCGTATGTTAGACCAATTCTAGAATATGGCACCACAATTTTCAGTTCGAAATACAGGGTGCTTCAAAAAATGTACTCTCTCTTTGAAAGGTGATAACTTTGCTCACAGCAAAGGTACTGAAGAAGTTAAGAGCTCATATGAAAGCTTAAGAAAATAGAAGTTTTCTGACATATGTATGAGCGCTATGGATTGCGCCATGCACTCGTCTGAAACCCTGCACTTTACACTCGATTCATTGTGTTTCGCATGAATTCATGTTATAATTTCTTCACAAAGTGGCCGCATCGACTGATTTTTGCTGTTTTTAAAGGTTTAAAACTTAAACACACACTACGGCTTGCGGAAAATGAAGGGTATACTAAAAAATGCAGATACTATTATATTTGAAAGGTTCTAACATTTCTGCAAATGAAGGTTTTGAAGAACTTTGAGACCCTTATGAAAGCACATGGTAACTAGATGTCAATGGCGTTAAGTAGTCAAGATTGCGCCATGCCCCCGCCTGAAACATTGAATTTCGGACTAGATTGATTGCACATGCTCAGAATGCTTGTTACAATCTTGCTACTACTTGGCCAGATTAACCTTTGCTATGCTGTTTACGTTTTCTGTTGCTCGGTAGCTGTAATGATGTCAACTAACCTCTCCTTTCAGCTTGAATGTTGCTTCATCAGTCCACAGAATCCGTTTTGGAAAATGGGGCTTCTGCTCACATTTAAGTTATGCAGTAAATAAACTTGCATGTCATGTGTCTTTCACGTAATTTTCAAGCTCTAAACGTTAGAAGAAGCACAGCACAGCTTAATTTGGCCAAGTAGTGGCAAGTTTGTAACAAGCATTCAGCCCATGCAGAATCAGTCGAGTCTGAAATTCAAAGTTTTAGGCGGGACATGGCGCAATCTTGAATATTTACACGCCACAGTCATCCCGTTACCATGTGCTATTATATGAGTCAGGTACCTTCAAAAGCTTCACTAGCAGCAATGTCAGAACCTTCCAAGTAATAGCTGCATTTTTAAGGATACCCTGAATTTTTCACAAGCATTGGTAAGTTTTTAAAGTTTTAAACATTAATGAAGCACAAATCCCTCGATGCGGCTACTTTCTGAAGAAATCACAACAGGTATTATAGCGAAATATAATCGAGTGTAAAATGCAAAATATCAAACGAGCGCATGGCGCATTCCATAGCGCTCATATGTCAGAAATTTTCTGTTTTTTTTTTCGCTTTCATGTGAACTTTTAACTTCTTCAGTACCTTTATTATGGGCAAAGTAACCACCTTTCAAACAGTGTATATGTTTTTTGAGACACCCTGCATAAACGAGAAATAGCCAGGCTGGAACCTGTGCAAACAGCTTCACAAGTAAGCTCTGGATAGGCGGACATGTGTATGATTACAACACTATCCCTTCACCGACATCACGAAACAGATTCTTCAATCTACATACCCTTGAATGCCGTAGGAGAAGATACGATTTAATTGCAACATACAAGAGGATAAATGGTCTTACTCGTATTCCTTCACAGGAGTTCTATGCCTTTTCTTCATCGAACACAAGGGGTGGTCAGTAGAAGATCCTGTTTCCCAGACCAAAAAGCTATATGAGGTCTCAGTTTTTCACTTGCTGTGAGCACGATTTTTCGCCTCGATGACGGAAGGAGGGCTTCGGCCCATGATGCCAGCAACACCGAAAAAATAAAGGTTCGTCTACAAAGGAAGGTACACGACAATTAATTGCGATAAGTACACAGCGGAAATGGCGATTAAGGAAGAAGGGAAACGGGAATCCGGGTAGGATGGCTGGTGACGGCCTTCTCAAGCAGAAATCTTCGGGAAGATTAGAGTTCCTCGGCGGTCCTGATCGTAGTCCTAACCTACACCCTTGGGTCTTAGACAGACACCCTAGACCTGGAAGAACAGAATAACGCGGGCCTCCTGCCCGCTCGCACTGATCGTCGACTGCCTCTTGCGGACGAGCGCCCGCTGTCTAGCGCCCGTTTCGCGCGCGCTCAATATCAGCGCGCCTATTGTTCTATCCCTTTTGACTGTAGACCTAACACGTACTGAGTTTTTGCAATGGTCAAAAAATATCTTATCTTATAAAAAACTTGACCGATATCTTTAGGATGCAGTTTAGTAGTTTTCTCTTCACTAACTTTGTTTTTGTTGCTTGTTTTGCTTGTCTGTTTACAACGACCTTGACTTGTTTAGAAAAACATTTATTTTGTTTTTTCATTTACGTGGTTATCCATGTAGCAAATAAATAGATTAATAAATTTGCGGAATCCACAGACATTGTTTCACATTTTAGCCGCCTTTGACGTCACGTCCCGATCTCTTTTGAAAATGCGAGCATGTTTTCCCGAAGTCATTGGTCCATGTATGGAAACAAACTGTGAGGAGCCGTTACACGCTGCCGGTATTGTGTCCAGTGCTGCTTCATGCACTTTGTACCTGTGTATCACTATTGTTGAAGATTTCTACATCATCATGTTGAACACCGCAGCAGGCAGCTGGAAAATTAAGCAAGAATACGTCTGAAAATGGTATAAGCATCGGAGCCCACCACTGCACTGGATTATGAACCGAGCAGCATTTTCGGTTTTGCACGAAATCCTTAGTTGTGCACCACCAGCACAGTCATAACACCCAACCAAATGTTGTGATTGAATTTCACAGGGCTGTTCAATAGCAAATTGATTGGCGTTTAAGAGTACTCGTTAAAGAGTTTAAGAATATATATTGTTTAATAAGGAGCTCTTCTGCTCTCGTGGAATGTAATATTACGTTTTTTCTCCATTTTTTCTCCATTTTTGGAATACAGTGTCGTGGTCGAAGTATTGATCGCTAACGTGTTGAATACCCGACCCAGTCTCTGATATCGACTCTTGTAGGCAATTGTAGCCTGCTTTTAAGTGGTTATCATAGCAAATTCTATCAAAATGTGTCGAGCATTCGCTAAAGTTTTTTTTCTTCGGACACACATTCGATCGATAATCGATAGTGCGCAGGAATTATTACACGAAATGGTCGATAATTATGGCTAGGACTTCTTTAATATGAAGCATCAGGTGTCATACCACACAGACTTCCACCTTTAATATGAAGTATCAGGTGTCATACCACACAGACTTCCACTATGTGCTTGACCATATTGCGAGCAATTAGACCAGGAACATTCAAAACTGGTATGGTTATTTGCAAAACACTTCCAGCACAGTTTCCTTTCCTGCACAATGTTTCATTTGCTTTGAGCATCTAGTAGGGCTCTGCAATATGTCGAGGAGTGGCTAATCTGGTCACAAAGGACACATTTTGTAGGCTTCTTCAAGTCGCATGTAGAATGGCTCTCGTTCCCATTTGATTTTTCTGGATTAGTTCGAGTTTTGAGACTTGCGTAATGAATTCCTTCGCTGTTATCTCCTTCTCAATTTCTTTCATGTGGTCATCAACAGCGACGTCATCCTGGTTTTGTATAGAGATTAAAACATTTTCGACAATGTTATTGGAAAACTTTTCCAGAATTTTCTCAGTCCATAGTGCATGCTGAACAGCTCTAATATCTTACCCTGCTGAAACCATTTGGTTGATCAGCATTCGGATTATGTCGTAGACTGGTCCGCAACTCTCACCACTGTTAGATATTGATATTGATATTTATTACATGTTACAAGCACATGTGTGACTAATAAGGAGAAAAATTGCGTAACACAGAACCATGGAAGAAAACTGAACAGCACAGCATTAACTATAGCATAATAATTAAAATAAAACAGTGTTAGGATGAAAACAAGAGCTAGATATGCGGAATCTCATTCTTCTTCTTCTTCTTCAGCGTTTGTCCCGCTTCGTGGCGGGGTCCGCTATTCTGGTGTCATGACGCCACCTTTCCGGGGCCGTGGGTTGGAGCCGTGGAAGGGATGGCTGGATGAGGAAATTCTACTGTAGAGATTTCCTCAAAGTAGTCGCGCCATCGCTTCAATGCCTTCTTGCGGTCCGTAAGAAGATGGCCGTTCTCGTCATTGATGCCGAAAAACTTCTCAATATCCTCGGTCTGCCGATGGCGATTCTTAGCAAGCCGGTACAGATACCGCTCGCCATCGCGTGACTCGAGCTTCTCGTTGACATCTCCATAATGAGTGGCTTTTGCAACAGCCACGGCCTTCTTTGCAGCCTTCTTGGCTTCCTGGTACTTCCGTCAGTTATCGGCCGTCTTTTCGCCGAGAAACACGTGATAAAGCGACTTCTTCTCTCGCACTTTTGCTTTCACGTTATCTGTCCACAGCCATGCCTGCTTGTCGACCTTCCGTCGCCCAGGCTTCGTAATGCCGAGTTCCGACTGTGCAGCTTGACGAATCGTGTCGGTCGTTTTGTTCCAAGTTTCGTCGACAGTCGTGACTGTCGGTAACCGCACGCGAGAAATCACTTCCTTCTCTCTCATTCGCTACCACTTGATTCTTGCAGCACCGCATCGCTCGACCTGCTTCAGCCTCGGAGGGGCGATCTTCAAAGTGCAGATCAGCGGTCGGTGCTGTGGTGCGACCGTCTCATACGGCACGATCTTCGCGTCTGTGACAAGACTCCGGTCACGATCCTTCACAAGCACAAAGTCTATCTGAGACTTGGAGCTCCCATTATAATATGAGATGAGGTGGGAGTCGCGTTTTCGGAAGACGGTGTTTACAATGGTGAGACTATGCGACTCCGCATACTCAAGAATGCGCTCACCATCGGCGTTACGTGATCCGTATCCGAAACCACCATGACAGCTGTACTCGTCCTTCGTAGCACCAACGTGCCCATTAAGGTCACCAGCGACGATGATGACATCTTTCGACGGTACCTCTGCTGTCTTCTCATCCAGCAGGTTCCAAAACTCATCCTTGGCTTGATCGGAGCAGCCAGTCTGTGGAGCATACGCAGAGAAGAAGTGGTAGAGTCGCTCCTTAGCGGCGACAACGATCTTCATCAATCGATCGTCAAAGCGCTCAACGCTTACAATCGAGTCACGAAATCGTTCGGAGACGATTATTCCGACACCACTGGTGGTCCTGGGACTTCCACACAGAACGGCCTTGAAGCCACGTCCTATGTCCCTTGACTTGCGGCAGGACCACCTCGTCTCCTGCACCGCACAGAAATCAACTCTTCTACGCTCCAGTGCTTCAACCAACTCGCACGAGTGGCCCGTCAACGTACCCACATTCAGCGTTGCCACGCGGGTCTTGCTTACGTTACGGGACTTTCGGACTAGCTCAGTTGCCCCCCGATGCCGTCCTCGCATCATGGACCCTTGCATACTTCTCACACTCGCCGGGCTCTGCGAGTGCGCGTCGGCTCCCGCGGACGCCGTAGCACTATCACGAAAAACTTGCAATGTCATGAACCATGCGATGTGACATGGGTGTTCGTAGACCGGCCTGTCACAAGGGCCTGTCGCCTGCAATCGAATGTTCGTGTTCGGCTTAGCTCGCAGAGCGGGCAGTTTCCAGTGGCACCACGTGGAGGAACGGACATCGCCACCATGCGGAATCTCATGAATAGACGAAATGCGAAAAGAACCCCGCTTGCACAGCTTTTGGTATTCTGCTCCGGCCCTATGAATAAAGAAAGCCTTTCTCACTGAAGTCTTAGCCAAGGGTAGGAAGATCTTTTTAATCTCGCCTCTAGAAGAGGAATTACGCATGATGAAGAAGGAGCCACTGAGACGAATACGACCAGTCACAATTTTTCGAGCCATTGCTACATCAAAGATTTTCCTTCTGCATTCCAGAGTTGGTAGTCCTAGAACAACATTACGTTGAGTACCACCGGGTATGCTTCTGTAGTCAAAATTGGCGGTTAATAGAGCTTTTCTTGTGAAACTAAATTGTACTCCTTCCAACTGATTAATCAGGCTCTTCTTCTTTGGATTAAATATAGTGGTGCCATGTTCCAGGATAGGTCTAATATGCGTTGTGTACGCCTTGAGCAGGACCTTGGTATTTTAGGTGTATAAGCAGCGAAAGAGCTTGTATAATTGCGCGCAGGCCTTGTTAACAATGTTATTACAGTGGCTATCAAACTCAAGCCTTCAATTGTATGAGAATCCCAAATCAGTTACCTCAGCAACAACCGATAGTTCATGCCCATCAAGATAGTACGCTGGCGAGTCAGGATAGGGCCCCAGGTGCATTACCTTGGTTTTGGTTTGAGAGATGGGAAGTTCCCAAGTTTTGGACCAAGTTAAGAGGGCATCAAGAGCTTTCTGCATCTGCTCACGAGAATAGGGCGTTGAAATACTGGTAAAAATCTTTACATCGTCAGCAAACATTCTACACGAGACCCCAAAAGGTTTGATCACGTCCGGGATATCATAGGTGTATATGCTGAAAAGAATGGGTGCCAGTACACTGCCTTGAGGTACTCCACTGGGAGCAGGATACACTTTGGAATAAGCCCCGTCAACAACTACTTGAAAGGACCTATCTCTAGGATACGCTTGAATCCAGCTAATGATTCTAGGGTGTATACCTGCAATTTGGAGTTTGACGAGTAACTTGCTGTGGGACACCCTGTCAAACGCTTTTGCATAATCTAGATATATGATATCTACTCCCTCCTTCCTTCCAAGGGACGTGGTCCATTCATTTAAACATTCCAACATATGAGTTTCCGTGGACTTACCCCTGGTGAACCCGTGTTGCTCCTCCGGAATGATTGAATGAAGAGTTAGGTGGGAAATAGTTATTTCCTTAAGAATTTTTTCAAATACCCGAGCGAACAGAGATGTCAAACTTATTGGTCTAAAGTTAGAGGGAAGATGCGAAGCTGGGGATTTGGGAATAGGAATGATGTAAGCATGCCTCCACCTAGCCGGGAGAACAGCATGCATGAAACTGTAATTGAAAATCAGCTCTAAAGGAAAAGCAATGTACGGGGCCACTTTCTTGGTAAAAGCATAACTTAGGTGATCCGGGTTGATGCAAGAGGTTGATGTAGAATTCGACAAAATCTTAAGTATTTGGAAACTGGTAAACCAAACAGAATCATGCATAACCGGAAAACCAGGAGAATTTGCAAACGAACCGTCTGGAATGGGTTGATCCGTGCGAGAATAGACTTTATAGAAGTTGTCTGCGAGGAGGTCAGCCATGTCTTGTTTATTTACTACTCTATCACCGTTGTCGGAGACCAGGGAAGTGATCCTACTGTTTCTTTTCATCCTTCTGCTCAACAAGTCGTAGAATTTAGCTTGACTTCCCGAATCAATAACCTTCTTTTCTACTGATGCATAGAACTTCTGAAGTTTCTTAGAGAATTTATCGTTGAGCCTGTTATAGATAGCAATATTATCAGTACTGGGGTATCTATTAACCTCTAGCCAGGCATACTCTTTCATCTTAGCAAGGGAGGACAAGTAGCGAGGCAGATAGGACCTATTGGCCGCATTACCCGGTCTAGTTGATAGAGGTACATGAAGGAAGATAGCTTGGTTCAGAACATAGAGAAATAGTTCATACATCTCAGCAGCACTAGATAGCTGTCCCAGGGATCCGATCCAGTCAACATCCATAAGGAATTTTGCTATTGCATCATAATCTCCTTTAGCAAAGTCATAAGATTGACCTACTTGCATTTTATCCCTAAAAGTGTTAATATCGAAGGAAATCGTATTGTGATCACTGGTTCCTAGCGGAGGACCTACAATGGGGCTGTTGATGAGCAACGGATCATTAATTAGGACAACGTCAAGAATCTTGCTTCCTCTTGTACTCTGACGCACTAATTGAGTTATTTTATGGGAGCTAAGAAAATTGAGGAAAGCAGTGCTAGATGAGGACTTTCCGTGGGGGGGGGGGGGGTGACAGTCCAGGTAATATCCGGGTAATTAAAATCCCCAACAAGAAGGCAAGAATACGAACAGGTCACAAGGTCACTAAGTAGTCTGAGAAGCTGTTCATTCGCAGTGGCAGAGCAATTAGGAGCGCGATATACTCCCATTACCCTGACGACCTGTTCACTGAAAGAGATATCGCAACAAAGTAACTCATAGCCTTTGCTTACCGAATCTTTAAATACCAGATGATGTGGGATGGAATTTCTACAGAGGAGTAGTACTCCTCCTCCGTCTTTACGTAACCTGTCACATCTCAATTCCATGAAACTGTCTGCAATAGGATGGAGAAGTGAATGAACATCCATTTTAGATTTTAGCCAGGACTCAGTGAGAACGACTAGGTCGTAGCCGTTTTTAATTATGGAGAAGAGCAAATGCCGCGCATTTTTTGCTAAGATATGGGTCGCATGTCTGACAGTTTTTGAATGATGTTTGCTCGGTTTACTGGCTTATTCCCGAATTTATTCTTGAGTTTTCAGTCATCCATTTATAGCTCTGTGAGATGAGCTGAATACCCATAATAGTCATCTGCTCGACCTCTTAGTGAGTCTTTAAGAAGCAGCATTTTTTCTACTGTATTTAGAACTTTGTTCTCATGCACAAGAGTTTCGTAGATCGCCCAGTATTCTGGGAATTCCCCTTTTCCGTAAAAATGTGGAAGATCCATTTGTTTAGACTCTAATGTGCGGCATGTTGAATTCCCTTGGTCAACTGAGACCCTAAAAATTTCAAGTATTATATTCGAATTCGAATATATTCGAAAAAAGCGGTTTTTCTGACTTTTCGAATTCGAAACAGAAAAACGTGATTTTTAGAATATTTGAATTCGAATACATTCGAAAAACGCTATTTCTTGAATATTATAATTCGAATATTCAATTTTAAATAAAAATCGTTCGTGCACAACCATATGCGCTATCCACCTTCGTTTTCAGAACTGAATCGTGGGTATATTCCAAGAATGAAAGAGCCGACTAGTGCTTTCCATCCGGGCTCGCGCTCGGAAATGATGAACCTACATCAACATAACCTTGTACTGCGAAAATTTTTAAAAGTGTTTGAATCAGAGAAAATTGTTTGCTTAATCAGAAGATGCATCTTCTTACTCAACATGAATTCGATAAAATGATTCAACTTGACATAACTTATAGTTTTCTTCGGCTACTGTCGTTGCTTAATATTTTATTCAGTAAAGCCGATAAAATGTGTTCAGCTGGATGGGGTGAAATATCTGCATGAGTTCGTCAGAAAATGCTGTCTTCATTTAATTCAAATTTTAAGTTTTCTTTCTGCGTAAAGTAACAACTATTGAGGGTACTAAGCGGGTTGGTGCCCGCTGCACCCGGCAAGGTATTATAAAATGTGTAAGTTAGATCAGCCAGACCCCGAGGCGAGCTCAGAAACCGTGTTTATGTGAGTGTTCCCGACCATATGCAGTCTCGGAACGGACAGGTGCCGGTAAGTACCCTATTGATTCCTGGAGAAGCTTCTCAGGAGAAAACATACTACTATAATGAAAAAGGATTTTTATGAACTTCGGTCTTGCTTTAGTGGTATTTGAAAGGTCACCTTGGTGTTACGAATACTTATGGCTTGCTTAGGGAGAATTGGACCTCCTTTCTGCAGAAGTTCTTTGTTGCAAAAGTAGTTGTTGCAACCATTTTGTATTACTTCGTGGAAAATAAGCGAAGTGATGGTTTTTCTGTTATCTCCGTTTTCATGTTTCACATTTCGGTTTCCGGCCGTTTTTAGCTCTTCCGTTCCGTTTTCCGCTTTTCTCAAAAAACAATCCGCATACCACTGATGGTGGCAGTAATTTGTGCATTGTGAGATAAATAGTTTTTAATAGGCTGTGCTCAACCAAGCACGTTTCTATTTTATTTAGATTAACGATAGATAGATCTTTTTTAAAGCATAACGTCACTTTTTTAGATTGCGGGTGTAGATTACGTTTATTTCACGCAGAAGAACTCGCTGGACCGACGGAAGCGAACGCTCTTGATTGAGGCGTCAAATATAACGTTTTCATCGCGAATTGTCGTCCGAGAGAACTGTAATTACTACGTGAGTGTTTCCGTAATGTGTTACCTAGCAAGTCGAGAGGCTAAGATGCTATACGTACTCCCGCACAAAATGATGATGTCTGATCAGGAAAGGGTCTCAGGCGTATGTTTGAACGGAAATAAATCTTTTTCCTGCAAATAGTGGGGAAATGTGTTTCTTTCTTGCTGAGTCCTTGAATCCTATGGGCCGTTCAAGTTTAGCACCGTTAGCAATGTACCACGTGTATTGATTTAAGAGATGCGGCGAAAGGCTCTACGGCAAGCGTATCGGTGGCGAGGTGAGGGACGCTGTTTCAAGGGGGGGGGGGGGACCAGGGGTGTCCTATTCCCGTGCCTTGCCAAGTTTTCGCTTTTTTATTTTTCATTCCTTGGGGGTATTTATCACCCTTCCAACTTTTCATAGGCATATATATCACAATAATGGGTGCGTGGAGCGCAGTCGGAGGCGCCGCCGCCTGTCGCCTGCACCCGATACCAGGTTCCTGGTTCGGATTTCCCGCCCAGGCCAACCTTCCATCCCTCCGCCGGGGTCGGTGATTTGGCACCAGACTTGTCTGGGAAGGATGAAGCGCTGACTTGTTCATCGGGTGGCCACCGCAAGTCATTGTATGGCCAAATACGCATTCAACTCGCCTCCACGACATCCCGTAGAAGTAGAATGCGTGGCGCATCCCAAAGGGATTGAATAACGCCGTCCTTTATCCTTTATATATCACAATAGGCTCCCAAATGCGTGTTCAATAAGAGCTTCTCATCAATTGCCTTCCCCTTATACAACTCTTTGAATTTTGGTAATGATTTTTCATGATCCTTGACTAGGTGGACTATAAACCTTCAATCTCTTTTAAAACACCCCCCCCCCCCTCCGCGGAATGGAATCGGTCAGGTGTTCGCAGTAGAGCGCGCTTGCGCACCGCACAAGCCGACGACTCGGGACAAGGCGTCTCGGGCAGGGATGGACCGATCCCAGAAAACAGTCGATCTTGTCAGAAAACAGAAAAGCCAAAAGCGCCAGATAACAAAAAAATCAGAAGACACACAATTTCGCACTTATCATACGATCTAATCATTCTACCCAAAGGTCCATTTTTCCTGTAGCAAAGGCATTTTTATGACTAGAAATGTAGTCGTGGACCAGCGTTTATACAAATTGCAAGCGTTTATACAAATTTCTAGTACACACCAATTTCAATACAATCAGTAAATTGTCAATCTTTACTTCTAGATCCTAGAAATCTCGGCATTTGAAGTATGCAACATTACTCATCACTTCCCGTTCATAGCTAACTCCCTAACTCACATCAGTAGTCGAAGTACTACGAGTGTTTTGTGTGAATAAATAAATGCTTTGGTTTCTTGAAGGTGGGGGCGAGAGAGGAGAGGTACGAAAAAGTGGCCTATAAATGATGATTTTTACGTATCACATTCATATTAAAATATAGCGGTTTAAGGCTGACTGAAACATTAGACACAAAATGTAGGTGTTATCACAAAAAAGCGCTATATTAGTGGTCCTACAAATAAGAAACTGGTCTTTCAGAGTACCGAATACTGTAAAGACTCATTGACTACTGTTTGCATGTTTCAACTCCATTGCTTAAGTTAATACCAGGCTGTCCAATAATTCTTGTCCGAAAATTTCACCATTTTTAATTTTTTTCAACTTTATTGAAAAACAAGTCTAATCAACAATGTAATCACCACAGTTATCCACAACAGTGGCCCATCGATTCGGCAGGTCGCCGATGCCCTTCGCCCAGAACTACGGGGGCTGCAACTCGAAGAAGTCTACTTCACACGTTCCTGCAAACTAACAAGGGAACTATGTTCTAACACATTTGCTTGAGCCTGGAGCGGCTGGTAGAGAGGCTATATGTATGTTGTTACAGGATGTTTTGTTGCGATCAAAACTCTTGCGCCAGGCGGGACTCGAACCCGCATCTTCTGTTTTCCGGGCAGCGATGTTCGCCTATCACGGGTGGGTGCTGACAGGCCTCGAAGATATCGCGGATGTTACGTGCGGTCAAACAGCGCCGGTGGTGTAAGGCGAACATCGCTGCCCGGAAAGCAGAAGATGCGGGTTCGAGTCCCGCCTGGCGCAAGAGTTTTGATCGCGACAAAACATCCTGTAACAACATACATATAGCCTCTCTACCAGCCGCTCCAGGCTCAAGCAAATGTGTTAGAACATTGTTACTAGTAAGGTCTTCAGCTTAACCGGCTCCATGCTGATATCAGCGACCGGCCCATCCCGTATCACGGGTGGGTGCTGACAGGCCTCGAGGATATCGCGGATGTTACGTGCGGTCAAACAGCGCCGGTGGTGTAAGGCGAACATCGCTGCCCGGAAAGCAGAAGATGCGGGTTCGAGTCCCGCCTGGCGCAAGAGTTTTGATCGCAACAAAACATCCTGTAACAACATACATATAGCCTCTCTACCAGCCGCTCCAGGCTCAAGCAAATGTGTTAGAACATTGTTACTAGTAAGGTCTTCAGCTTAACCGGCTCCATGCTGATATCAGCGACCGGCCCATCCCGTATCACGGGTGGGTGCTGACAGGCCTCAAGGATATCGCGGATGTTACGTGCGGTCAAACAGCGCCGGTGGTGTAAGGCGAACATCGCTGCCCGGAAAGCAGAAGATGCGGGTTCGAGTCCCGCCTGGCGCAAGAGTTTTGATCGCAACAAAACATCCTGTAACAACATAACAAGGGAACTGTCTGAACGGTACGCCGAAACGGCAAGAACGATTACTATAGGGAGAATCCCCGTCCTCCAAATAGTAACAAAACATGTTCTGTTTTTGCCGAATCCTTGAGGCAAAGGAGTAAGAGGTTGTAATGGTTAAGGGTCCGCAGAGCGAGCTCTTCACGGCAGCGCAAGATCCCTCTAACGTGAACTGGGTGGCGCAGTGGTAGAGGGCACGCCTCACGTTCGTGAGGTCTAGGGTTCGGTTCCCATGCTAAGTCGCGTTTTTGCACTTTTACCATATTATCGGATTTCCATGGAGATTTCCATATGTGAACCTGTTTATGGAGTTTGCTACGGTAAGATGTTTTTTATTACTTATTATTTGTCGACATCTCGTAATTCACCAGCAATGCCCAAAATATGCCAAATGCGATTTTGTATGAAACTTTTACTCCAATAAATTGTTCTCATTGTCAATGTAAAAAATTTGACACAGGAACAAATGAGACAGCGGCAGAATGCCAGGAAAATGCTTCAAATGCAATTTGTTAGTATCGGTGAGGTGAGTGCCACCAGTGTACTCACAGTGTAGGAGGGGACCACATGATCTTCAACTTGACCTACCACCTCGATCAATATTCTCGCCTCTGTTACGCTTACAAAGTCGCGCGGTTATAACAAGCTGCTGCCGCCAACACTGACTCTACAATATCTGCTCACCCTCGAGTGGTTATTCACCTACTAACACTGAAGTGCGGATCTCCACTGGATGCTGTCCCTTCGAGAGACGAAATGAAGCTGGCGGAAAGGTTACCAAGTATCCTACGGGATTTCGAACTGCAACAGTTGGAAATCGACGAAGTGGAGAAGTTGGAGGTAGTGGAAGAAGACGACCAAGTGTTTCAACCGGAAGAGGATTGTGCCGGAGTCACGACACCACTAACCAGTGAAGGCACTATCACGTCTTCGGGAGAACAGGTCGTTTCGGAAGAAAAGGTTTGGCTATACTAGAACTGTTATCCTATACAAATTTGAGAACTGGGGGAAGTGGACTGCATCGCGATACCAGGCTTGGGTTGCAGCGGAGTACCACTGGGCAGGAACTGTGAAGCAATCTCGTACCAGAGAAAGTACTAGCCACTGCTTCAGATTTCTTTGAATAAATGAAAATGAATTGGTGACATATTTCGGTGAATTACGAGATGTCGACAAATAATAAGTAATAAAAAACATCTTACCGTAGCAAACTCCAAAAACAAGTTCAGATATGGAAATCTCTACGGAAATCCGATACTATGGTAAAAGTGCAAAAACGCGACATAGCATGGGAACCGAACCCTAGACCTCACGGACACGAGGGGTGCCCTCTACCACTGCGCCACCCGGTCCACGACACAGGGATCTTGCGCTGCCGTGAAGAGCTCGCTTTGCTGACCCTTAACCATTACACCCTCGTGCTCCTTTGCCTCAAGGATTCGGCAAAAAGAAAACGTGTTCTGTTACTACTTGGAGGACGGGGATTCTCCCTATAGTACTCGCTCTTGCCGTTCCGGCGTACCGTTCAGACAGTTCCCTTGTAAGAGAAGAAAATGGCCAGCTGTTTCGCATACGTATTGCGAGATGCGTAATGCGAAAGCATCGAGGTAAAGGATGAAGTCGGTATCAGTGCGGAATCAGGACCGGAGGATTTACATGGTCAGTGGAGGAAGATGATGAGGAGAACACCAGCCAACAGCGTGAATCTTTTCGCAGGATACCTGCACAGTCATCCTGGGACGATTGATACACCAATTCAGTATTGTTTTCCTACTGACATCGTAGAGCACTGCTCTTGCAGCAGCTGCACTGGTGTATTGGTGCAGTCATTACCAACAGCTGTTACGTTTTGAACATTTTGTAGTGTTATTTCAGTTCCTAGTGTAACGCATAGTCTTCTCGCCATGCTTATAGCAACTATTCATAATAAGTTGGATCTTTTTGCCAATTATAAATTTTCAGCATGAAGATGAGTCCTTTCTGATGACTTTTTCCGTTGCGGTTTGACATAGAGAGCTTTGGTTGGTTGTAGCAGATCTTTCTTAGGAAGCGCAAGAATCCTGCATCACAGGGGAGTCGAACCACAAACCACACGTCTCACCAAGACGTTCCTCTACCCCCCGCACCCCCACCGCTTGGCCGGCAGCGCAGTTTCAAGGCTACCTGAGCCAGGGTCAAGCTTGAAGTTCGGGAATCGAAGGGGGGGGGTCGTATTCTTCCGATTTTGGCGAGGGATTCTCTCCTATTTTTCAGGTTTTCAGGCGACGTTTTTAATTCTTAATAAGTTGTTTTTTCCAGGAATGTATACGAAGGCGTGTAGTTTCTGCTTCGCTCCCGAAGCTGTAAGAATTGATATTAAAAAAGTTTCAAATAATGATTGTGTTACTTGTTAAAAATAAAGATTTTCTGCACACAGATTTAGAGTCAATAAGAAGTTTCCATTTTTTCAGATTTTTTCAATAGGTCATGGACGCGACAATTTTCTACATGAACGAGCGACATCTACGTTCTAAGTTGCAGTCTATAAAATTTGATGTGTCAATTACTAAGGAAAATTAAGTGCTTTTCCTACGAGATTTTTGGAAGCGCTCTTCGAAGCGATGATGGTATGGCAGCCGGAGGATGGACTTGTCACGAAACTAATTTTCTCTCTTCTGCAGAAAACAGAATCAGAAAGTGGAGTTGTACCCTGTAAAATTTTAAGCCACAGTTTGGCACACGATAATAAAACCTGTTTTTCTGAAACGATCCACTGTATGAACAGACGCTCCGACGTCTATCATTTGCCGAAAATTTTCGCCACCATTAATCACATGGAAGCTGCTATTAGGTTGTAACGAATTAAATGGCACTGGCTCGCGCCATTTTTTGGCACGTCTTTACGCGTTTGATCAAGAACAAACCGTGACATGTGGCATATCATTTAGAAGCGCAAACTTTGCTCTATCGGTGACTACCAAATTTTTTATGTAAAAGTGGGAAAACTTTAAAGTTTTATTGACTTTTTTGCAGATGGACAAAAGTGTAATCCAAGGCATTTACTTGTATGAATTCAAGCTGGGCACTACAGCTAAGGAGGTGGACGAGAAGATCAACGCCGCATTCGGTCAAGGATGTTCCACAATTCGGACGGCGTATCGTTGGTATCAGAAGTTCCGGAATGGAGATGAGAGCTTGGAAGAACATGAAGGTCGTGGGAGGCATAGTGATGTTGATGAGGACAAGCTGAGAGATGTGGTAGGGGAGGATCCACACAAAGGTACCAGGGAGATAGCGAAGGTTCTTGGCGTCAGTCACAACACAGCTGCCCGGCATCTGATAGGAATTGGAAAGACCAAAAAGCTGGAAAGATGGGTGCCTCACGAGCTGTCTGAGGAGCAAAGAAACCGACGATATGAGATCTCGTCCGCACTGCTTCTACGGAACGAAACGGAACCATTCCTTGATCGCGTCGTAACCTGTGACGAGAAATGGATAATGTACGACAACAGGCGACGATCGGCACAGTGGGTGGACAGCGATGAGAGCCCCAAGGTTTTTGTGAAGCCCCGGTGAATCCATCACGGCAGAGAAGTACTGCATTGAAATTGAAGAAATGATGAAAAAGTTGAAGCTTATCCGGCCGGTCTTGGTAAACCGAAGGCGAGTTCTCCTTCTGCACGACAAGGCTCGCCCCCATGTAGCACGAATGACGTAGCAGAAATTGAATGAGCTGAGCATTGAAACTCTACCACATCCTCCGTTTTCTCCCGACCTATCCTCAACAGACTAACAGACTACCATTTCTTCAAGCATCTTGGCGACTTCTTGGTAGGGGAAATATTCAAATACCAACAGGATGCCGAAAGTACCTTCGAAGATTTCGTCAGTTCCAGAACTTCTGATTTTTATGCTACTGGGATAAAAAAGCTTGTGTCACGTTGGCAAAGATGTGTAGAATCAGAAGGTTTTTATTTCGATTAATAAACTTGCCTACAAGCCGAGATATTAACTGTTTAAATTTACAGTGGTTCAGTGCCATTTATTTCGTTACACCCTAATATTTTTACAACCTGCTTTTTAATGCGTAGAATCCACACTTCTTATAGTTTTAAGAGCTCTGTGAATTTTTCAGAGACGTCGAACAAACTGCGAAATATGGTAGGTTGCGTGGAGCCATTGCGTTCTTTGATATCATCGATCGCCACTGAAGATGGTCTCCTCACGGAATAAATTTCTATCTTCTGAAGGAAAGAACATGCGAGAGTGAAATTGTGTTTCATGGAATTTTAAGTCATGATTATTATACAGCAAAAAAGCTAAGCTTCTTCACAGCTATCTCCGATATGATTAAGGCAGATCGTATTTAAATTTTTCGTTTTTCAAGCAAAATTAATTAATTTTCACCTGAAGAAGATCACCCACACAGTTGAAATCTAGTCACAGAAAGTTTCAATCTTTTTCATCGCACAGTGTGAAATCATGGTTTTCTGAAACGAATAGATTGGATCGACCCCTGGTCGATATGGCACCGACGTCGTAGGAGCGACGAAATTCTACGTTCGCAAAAATGACTATAACTCGGTAAGTTTTTCAAAATTTGAAAAAGCCAATGGCTCTTTTGAAACTAGAAGAAAGAAGCCTTCATACAGTATAAAAATCGGTTTTCAAAAAATAGGTCTTTATATGGGCGGAGACCTTCGACTTTTGTGCGAAAAAATTGAAGTGATTTTGTATATATAATTATATCTCAGTTCCCTTTCGAATTTTAAAAAAGCCAATAGCTTTTTAAAAATTAGAGAAAAAGCGCTTTCGAACTATGCAGGAATTAGTATTGGACCCCCGCCACCTCTTTTTTGAAAAATGGTTTATATATGGTAAGTTAGCATATTTCCTCTATTTTTCAAAAAGCTACTGTTGTTTTTGAATTTCAAAAAATGAACAGAGTTATGATCAGTTTTGTGAAGAACTTGTCGTACACCCTGCACGGACGACATTGGAGTGATTTCACAAATTTGATAATAACTCGGATCATTTTTTTGGAATTCAAAAATAACTGTAGTTTTTTGAAGACTAGGGAAAAAGCAGCAATGGCCCCTTATGAAGACCTCTCTGTTGAAAAATAATTCCTGCATAGTTCGAAAGCGCTTTTTCTCTAGTTTTCTAAAAGCTATTGGCTTTTTTAAAATGCGAAAAAGGAACCAAGATATTTATACAAGATCACTTCAATTTTTTCGCACAAAACCCGAAGGTCTCCGCCCTATTTCAAGACCTAGCCATTGAAAACAGATTTTTATACTGTATGAAGGCTCTTTTCTTCTAGTTTCTAAAAAGCCACTGGCTTTTTCAAATTTTGAAAAACTTACCGAGTTATAGTCATTTTTGTGAACGTCGGATCTCGTCGCTCCTACGACGTCGGTGCCATATCGACCAGGGGTCGATGCAATTCATTCGTTTCAGATCATGATTTTCACACTGTGCATTGAACAAGACTGGAAACTTTCTGTGACCAGATTTCAACTGTGTGGGTGATCTTCTTCAGGTAAAATTTATTGAATTTTTCTTGAAAAACGAAAAGTTTAAATATGATCCGCCCTAATTACATCGGGGATCGCTGTGAGGAAGCTTAGCTTTTTACTATATAGTTCTCATGGCTTAAAATTCCATGAAGCACAATTTCACTCTCGCGTGTTCTTTTCTTTAGAAGGTAGAATTTTTTTACAACTCCACTTTCTGATGCTGTTTTCTGCAGAAGAGAGAAAATTAGTTCCATGACAAGTCCATCCTCCGGTTGCCATTCCGTCATCGCTTCCAAGAGTGTCTAAAAAATTTTGTAGATAAGGCACTCAAGTCAGCTTTAGAAATTAACCCTCGGCATTGTATAGAGTACAATTTCGAATGCAAATGTTGCTCCTTCAGGTACGACAATGTGCCGTTTCCATGAGATGCTCGGAAAGCCTAATAAGTTGATCTCGTTGTGATTAATTCGACAACTGCTCTCAAAAGTGCTTTATTTTCAACTGTAAACAAACAAAATATTATAATCAAAGGATTACATACACAAAACCTTTATCAGCGTTTTTTCTAACAAATTACAAAATTAAACAGGTACTCAGTAGCACTCTTTCTTGAACTAATCTGACACCGTGGAAGCTGCACCTGGAAAGAAGGACCTATTAAAGGGTACAAAAATCGCTTGAAAATTTTTAAAAAATTCAATGCTGATAGGAAATAAAACGGTGGTCCACTCAAAGGGGGATCGTAAATTTTCGGCAACAATCGAACCCCACGCTTGACCCTTACCTGAGCTCGCCCTTTTGCGTTTCGTCGACTCAGCGCGCAGCTAGAGGGCAAAGGAGCCAAGCTGAAAATGATCCATAACTCCGTTCGTAGATGTGTTCAGCATGAACGGTGCACGTAATTGAAATCAGCGTTCGAAGCCGCATCCCGTGATATACATCTCATTTCAAAGTTCCGTGGTCTCCTAATATCTTCTCCTGTGAGATCATCTAGAATCTTTCTGAGCCTAGAAGTACTCATAAAGGAACGTTATATAGTTTTCAGTATTGTTCACAACCTTCTTCAAAATGAGTGTCGGTTTGTTGTGATATTGGTAGATCTCATGTCTGGTAAAGTTGGAAGCGCTGTCAAGATGTTCGGAAGATATCTTAAAATGTGAAAGGGCTTCTGAAGGTTTCAGTTACGTCACTTATTTCGACACGATAACACCTCGCTAACTGCCGACGAGCACTGTCTGTGCTTGCCGAATCATTGGAAATTAATCGGTTCGCACAATCCTCTTCGCGACGCTAGCGATCTATAAACACGCCCTTTCTTCCACCTCCTTGTACACGCTGATCAGTGCACTTGAAAGAAAATGAAATAGCCCCTGATTAGTAAGCGAATTACTGACATTCCGGGCCAGTGGTTGATTTGACCACCATTGTGTCGTGAGCACAACCTCAAGTGGACAGTTTAGGAGCCCATATGACATTGCTGTTGTGAAGCATGTGCAATATAAATTGCTTTCCGTTTAGACCTTTGGAATTGGTTCTGGCATGCCTACTCCATTTCCAGCATACGTCTTTAAGCACAAACTCCATGTCGTCAGTGATGCTGCACTGATGTAATCCACGTCGAGTACACATATTTATACGCCGAATGCAACATGCAGTGACGTTCCGTAGATGTAACCTCGATTACACCGATACAACGTCTCTGACTACCTGAAATTTGAACCTCAGACGTGTTCACTACGTGAGGCAACTTGACAATGTGACGTCTCTTTTCATTTCCACCCATTTTTCTGACTTGTCAAAGATTTCACCAAATCCAGTGGGTATTTAAACGGATTCAGTCGCATAAATGAGCGAAAACAATATTTTCAGGTTCATCCTGAAAACCCAAACTGGACGTGTTTCGAGCAGAATGCGGCTTTAGATGTGAAGTCGTTTTTTGGTTTTGAAACGGTAGTCGAAAAACTTGCCGTGAAACAGTATGCTGCTAACTTGGCGAAGGTGAGAATGGTTCTGTTGTTTCTTCCTCTTCGAAATTATATGAGTAGCTTCCGCTGTTTTTCCTTTGCCGGCATTTTTTAAAGTCTGATGAAGGTAAGAGCACTAAATCCTCTGATCGTCGTAAAGAATTTAGCCTGAATGATTCACTGTCATCAGGTTACAAATGTGAACTAGAACGGGATAATATTGCGTTTTATTTGCGAGGTGAGAGAACAGCCAGTTTTTTAAGGGTCCCGTATTACAGCGAGTTAGAGGTGCCCTCTCCCCCTGCCCTTAACGTCACCCAGGGGCAGTGGAGAACAGAACTGTGGCGTTTTCAGGGACAATGACCAGTTTGGATACAATTGAAGCTTTTATAGGGCAAGGAGGTTCTCGAGTTTTTCATCGAGGAGCTGATTAAAAGCGGAGTGACGTATATACCACAGTTTGAGGAAAAAGACAATGGTTCCACTGCGGATTCTGCAATTGACGTCTCAAAAGAACAGGGAGACGAAGAAACGTGGGTGAAGTGTCTTGCCGAGGGCCAGCTAGCCGCTGCCAGCTAGGGTTAACATATGTTCTATTATGCAAACGAGGTTCATATCTGTGATGATTTTTGTGCCAACATACAAGTTCTACATTCTATATATCGTGATGTATATAGTTGTATGATAAAAGTTTGCATGACGTTATTGTTTGGTAATGTTTTGAGGTTCGATGTTTGTTGTGTGTGACTAAAACTTGTAGAATTTTTTAGGTTAGCAAGAAATTCTAACAAGGAGTACCAATTTAGGTAGGGTAGGGCTTTCAAACGCGAGTAGGTGGTATTTGGTATCTGAATTTTGTGCATGTGCTGTCCTCGGCTCTCAGAAAGTGGTTTGTCGTGGCACCTCTCTGAAAACCGACAGTGGTACTCATTGCAGTGATGGGTGATTGGATCTCATGAGTAGTACTGCCTGAAGTTAATGTGTTAGGACGCTTGCAGATGAATGCATGATGAATGGCTACCGCTCACGCGCTGTGCGTACCGCTCGGTAATTCCAATGAAGGCAATGCTTTCAAGGTATAAACCAGTAGTGAGTGAAGCGCTGTTTTCCAGTTTGTCCTTTCTGCTTTTCCGGGGTGAGGAGGACACGTCGCAGCGGCTACTCCAGCCCAGCTGTCGGAAACAAGCAACCGACATCTTACGACTAACTAACTGGACGACTGATTAGATCTGACACATTGACTATGTGTTCCACCCTTCATTGGCGATAGTTTTGGTTGCGGTTGCTCTTTGAAATTGCTCTCTTTATGGTTGTGCATAATGATTTAGCGGAGGATGCCAGCGAAAAAAATAATCAGTGATGTGATTCCGTATACCCTTTTGCTGGACCTATTTTTCAATGAGCAACCTGGCAGTGGTGGAAGAGTCAAGCGGCGTTAGAAGTACCTAAACTGTTTGTTTATTTATTTCAGGCATGTGGTGCTGCGACGTGAATCGAGAGCGCACTCAGACGTCCAGGTGTTGAAGAACTCGACGAGTTTTGATGACTGTAAGTTTCATGTTTCGTCTGTTCGCAGAATTTAGAGGACCAGCCATAGAATGCGTTCAGCTTCCCATGGAAATTCGGGAATGACCTATGCCATATGAAAAAAACGTAAAACGCTGATTACAAATATATAGACCAAACGGGAATGACCTATGCCATATGAAAAAAACGTAAAACGCTGATTACAAATATATAGACCAAATCTTCTAGATGGATTTCCTAAGCGAGTTTTGTCCGACCAAAACTCGCGTGGTCGGTTTCATGTAGCGCAGGCTTAGCTGGGATAACAGTTGCGACGGCTGCGTTGTGAGTGGTAGCGTTCCCGCTTCAAAGTAATGAGGTCATGGGTTCGATTCTCGGCCACGCCGTGTTCTTTGCATTTTGCAATTTATCGTCAGTGTTATTCTCAACTCTGTTATTATTTATTTTTATTATTTTTTATATATTTTATTTTATTTTTTGTTCTCATGTTTATTCTCATCTCCACCACATTTTTGAATAATCGCTGGAAACAACTGTTATTTACGTTTTCAAAGCTATTTGAAGGTGGAAAGCTAATCAGCTTTGATTTCCACGTAAAGTATGCCAAAACTGATATCAGATCCGTGATCAGCATCTTATGTAACGCCCCACCCCACACGAAATGTTTGGGCAAGATTTCTAGATTTGACCCCACCACTCGCACTTTCCATAAGAGACAGGAAATTCGGAAACCGATGTCAGATTCGTGGTCAGCACCTTAAATAGCACCACTAGCCCAAGTGTAGGTGAAGTCATTTTTTTCGACCTCTGACGTTGCGACGTTACATTAAAGCCAACGAATCTTGCCTGCTCCCTGACGATGTTTTTTATGCAATTTTATATGGAGTGTCATTGTGCTTTTCCAGCAGACGAACTTGTTCAGGATGAAAGGGTGCTGAAGATAACAAATTTTATTCTTTTCATGAATGGAGTCAAAGACGTACTAACTACCTGCTAAGGTTGGCCACCGATATACCAACATTCTTTATTAATGAAGGAAGAATGCGAAAAGATGTGTAGGCGAAATGTGCTGCTCACAAACTGAACTCTACTCTTTCTGCTTCACTTTTTTTTAAAGGCTAATTGCGTGGGAGCTCGATGCCGCTAAACTTGATGGAGCTGGACTCGTTAACGTCCGTCTTTGTACTCGGTCTTCTTGACGTTCAGTTTGAGTTCAAACCGCTCTAAGCGATCACACCATCTTGCTCCTGTCGCTCGAGTTCACCTTTATCTTCGCATGCGATCATCGCGTCATCAACATAAAGCAATTTCTAACAATGGAAGGGTCTGAAGCGTATGTCCGAATGAGGCGAGCGAGCCATATATGAAGGATCTACACCCCTCAATTAATATAAAAGTGTGTCTTTTTTGCCAAGCCGTTAAATAAGGCACCGACTTCACAGGAACTTCAATGACCTCTTACCAAGGGGAAGGAGGTGTTTGAAGTTACTGTGGAGTCGGCGCCTCACGAGCACTGAGGGTCTGTTGTACGCTCGAGGTGACACTGCTGGCAAGCTTTTCGGGGCGCAGTGGATAGTGGCGTTGCGTATTGTGAGGGGGTCGGTGGTTCGGTTTTGCTGCGTTGCCGTATTTTTGCATTTCAGCTGACTCGCTGAGAACTGAGGGGTCCTGACGTCTACATGGCTTTCAGGAGTTCTCTGCTTATTTTCCAGCTGTATGCTGTCCAGAGTAACTTTCTTACGACTTGTTAATTACTGATCGGGTTTCAACCAAAAGGCAATGAGAAAGGTATTCAACGTTTTGACGTTCATTACCAGTTATACAAGGCACAAAGTCATGAAGCAGGGCTGGTCACAATACGGGCAACGTATAGAAGCTACAGGGTATCGCAGTTTGCTTCCCTACATGGACCTATGACAAAACCATCCTGCTAAGATTTTCAGAGGGACCGGGATGCGACGTATAAGCAGCCTCGAATCCGATGTAAGCGACCAGCTTTTCACCATGAGGATGGCATAGGATTCCGTAAACCAGAAGAAGCCCACGCCGGGTGGCTGAATCTGGCCGGTGGCACCCAAGCGTATAATCAGAATATTCAAGGCCTTCTCTCGGGTATAGTAGCTTGAATTGCCGTGTGATTCGAGAAGCCAGACCATGAAGTAGAATACAGCTAGCGGGACGAAGACATGCTCAAAGGACAGTATAGCAGAGTAGCATAGAAGGAGAGAAGAGCATGCTCACTACAATTTCATTGCCTTTTAGGTAAAAACCGGTCAGTAATAAACAAGTCATAAGAAAGCACTAGCACTACTCTCCACAGCATACAGCTGGAAAATGAGCAGAAAACGCCTGAAAATTGTGCTAACGCCAGGACCCCTCAAATCTCAACCTGCTAGTTGAAATTTCAAAACACTGCAGCGCGGGAGAACGGCACCACCGACCCCCTCGCGTGAAGCTACGTCACTATCCACTGCAACTCGAGCCGTTCGTTAACGCTAGCGGGCGTGCAAGAAACCCCCAGCGCTCGTGAGACGCCGATTTCATAGCTATCCAATGACCACCTAATCCTTGGGTTCAGCGAACTGGCAAAAAATGGACACACTCTTATACTAATTGGGGTGGGGATTCTTCCTATATGACTCGCTCTCCCCGTTCAGACATACGCTTCAGACCCTTCCTTTGTAAGGGACTGGCTTCAGAAGACCTCGGGTGTAAACGGCGTATCCCCCGGAAAGCTCCGGAGGATTTTACATGTGGGCATTTTCTGACGTTCCGGGTGATACCGTTTAGCTGCGATCGGAGTCTGGATTCAGACGCGTCAGTCCGATGAGAAGGTCTTGGCGACCCGACCAGAAAGAGGACGTTTCCTACATACCATATCTAACCTTTAGTTTATCTAACTCAAATCGTGTGGGGATGAGGATAAGCATCGGGGTTGCTAGGGCCCCTTCTCTCTTGTCGAGTATTGCGTGCACGAGTCGAACACCGGTAAGAATATGTGTTTATCTGCATAACGATGGATAAAAGGAAAGAAGGAAAAGTGGAAAAACGAAAGCAAAAAAGATCATGGTCCGAAACTAGAAGGGAGGGGGAAGGGAAGGCATCCCTCAAGTGGAGAACCGGGCGAGCGGGCTGAGCCACTCGCAGCCGAAGGGAAGGTTGGAGTCGGAGTCGTCCGAGTCGTAGAGAACCAGAGCCAGGGCCAGAGCTAGAGCCAGAGCCAGAGCGTCGCAAGTCGTCCTTCGGTTGCTTATGTTAGGTTGGTGCATAAGTTCTCGGACATTTGATTCCTCCTGAATTGAAAGCGCATTTTCCCGCCAAATTTCTCACATGTATCAACGCCTAAATGACCGATCGATAGAGAAAGGAAAGGGCTACAAAGCTTTACTTCTGCGTTGTTAACGTCAGCTATTATGGCTAAGCAATTCATCCCAACTGAGACGCATATTCGGCACATCATGTTATTCCTGCATCAATGTGGCCTCAATGCCAACGAATCGTATCGTCGCCTGAAGGATGTTTACAACGAGAGTGCTCCTGCTCGAAGTACTGTGTACCAGTGGTTCTCGAAGTTTGCAGTTGGTGAATTCTCCGTTGAAGATAATGAACGAGAAGGGCGCCCGATGACACTGGATTTGGACGGCCTCCGAAGTAGAGTGGAAGCGGACCCATACCAAACCACTCGCGAACTATCAAGCACTCTTGGTGTTAGTCACTCAACAGTCGCTCGAGGATTGAAGTCGATTGGCAAGGTGCAAAAACTGGGTCGCTGGGTACCTCACGACTTGACACAACATGACATGGATCGCAGAGCCGATGTTGCTCTGTCTCTCCTTACCCTCAGACGTACTCACGGATGGCTGGACAACCTTGTCACCGGGGATGAGAAGTGGATACTCTAGTTATCACCGGCGTGCACAGTGGGTTGACACAACTGGAGAGGCAGGGGACGTTCCGAAACCCGACCTTCACGTGAAAAAGGTGATGCTATGCATTTGGTGGAGCGTTCTTGGCGTAGAGTACTGGGAGCTGCTGGACGAAGGGATAGCAGTGACGGCAGAGGTTTACGTCAACCAACTGAGGAAGTTGAGGGCCCACGAGGAGAGCAAGTGAAGGTGTATGGTGTTCAACACGACAACGCTAGACCGCATATTGCTAGAGCGACGGTGGCTGAGTTGGCGGACTACGGATGGACCGTTCTTCCACATCCACCTTACTCACCAGATCTCGCTCCTTCTGATTATCATTTGTTTTCAAGCCTTCAACGCTATTTGGACGGCCAGCAATTTAAGAACCGAGAGGATGTCAACGAGGCACTGCTCACATTTTTCGAATCACAACCGGTCACGTTTTGTAGAAAAGGCATCCATGACTTACCAGCACATTAGCGAAAGACAATTAATGTAACGGGTGGTTACTTCAAATGATTTGATATTGTTGTTCGTATGTTGTGATAATAAATATTTCATGCTCCAAATGTCTGAGAACTTATGCACCAACCTAATGTATCCATGACATTCCGTCCTTCCTTCTCGTCGTTCCACGTTCTATTTTCCTGTGCCGGGTCGTGGTGGCGTCTCGTAATCAGATCTATGATGACGGCGTGAATGAACCGTGTGATTTTTGCATATGTATGCTTCCACGGCCTGTTCCGACATGAGCCCTTTTCGGTCGCGCGGTTGCTTTCGGCCTGTCTAATTCTATCGTCAATGAAAGTTCGCTCGTCCACGTTAGCAGTCTCGATCATATAACAGTCAGATAGCTTACATCGGGTAATGGCATCCATGACTGCAACAAAAAGAAATAGGGGAAGAGCAGAAGCCTGGTGTACCCTTTGTCGAAAAGTAGAGTAGTCGAACACACTCTAGAGTTTAAACATTTAAACATTTATTGCATGTACACTAAGTACATGAAACAAAACGCAGCTAAAAGTGTTGTAAGCCAGGCAGATCCTTGTAAAAGAGATGTTAGTGCCATAGTGAAAGGAGAATGAAACAAATGGAATACAAACAGAGAACAAAACGCAAAGGATTAACAGATTCATAGCAAACCGCCAATACTGTCCAGAGCCGATGAAACTATCTAGGTTTATCTTAGTTTTGTCTTAAGTTTTGAATTATGTTCTTCAAATGGTTGACCCCTCGAACTGAAGGAAACTTTTTCGTAATTTTGGAGTACTCCATACTGGCGCGTACTGTGAAAAACTTGGCTCTTAGGATAGATCGCGGTCTATCTGCATTCACCTTAACACTACTGCCTCTGGTGCTGGAGGAAAGAAAATATAAAGAATCGGAAATATTCGCCTTTATTTTAGCTAATAATATGTTGAAAAACGTGATGAGATCGAACATATATCTTCTCTCCTGTAATGATTCCAGATTTAACATTTTATTCCTATCTGTACCTGAGGGTATACAATATACCTTTGTCCTTTTCGAATTTCGAATAGTCGAATTTCGAATAAATTCGAATTTTGAATATTCGAATATTCCACTATTCGAAAAAGTCCAATATTCGAATTATTCGATTATTCGAATATTCGAGAAAGTCCAATATTCGAATTATTCGTTTATTCGAATATTCGAAAGTGGCCAATATTCGAATATTCGTTTATTCGAATATTCGAAAGTGGCCAATATTCGAATATTCGTTTATTCGAATATTCGAAGGCTTCGAATATCGAATATTCGAATAGTCGAATATTCGAATATTCTTTATTAATCTCTTAGCAAGTTAGTGGCACTCTTCTTCGAAAACCAGGGGAGTCTGACCTTATGATAAAAACGATGTTTGAGTTTCGCGCCTCGCTCAAAGTGCGCCGAATTGTGTGTACGTAATCTGACAAGAGAAGTCAATGAACTTCCCGTGGAGATTTCCAAAATGACCTATTGCTTGTTATAAGGGTGTGTCTAAGAAGCACCGTAGTGGTCTTCAAATGTCCTGCGGGCATGGTCTTCAAATGTCCTGCGGGCATGGTCTTCAAATGTCCTGCGGGTAGGTCAAAAATTACAAAAAACTAGCACTTCAGTGCTGGCTGATAAGGCGAAAGTGACGCCTTGAATGGCCTTGAAATACTCAGAAATTAACATGCAGATGCTATAGAGCTTTAATTATAGTTAGATGTTAGAAATCTGACAATTTATTAGGTCAAATGAATCATTCACTGCAGTCGGGGGCGTGGATAGCGGGGAGAGGTCCAGATTCGAATCTAGGAGAGTTGTTTACGGATTGCTGTGCGATTTGGTAAATGTAGAACATATTCTCATTTTAACCATATTTACGAACATGATCGAAATGTTTTGCTTCAGTCCATCTCTGGGATGTGCTGATCAGTCTTCGGGTTCCTATAGAGAACGTTTCTCTTGTAAATTTTACTAATTTTAGCATCTCATATAAAATGCATCATTTTGACCCACTCCGTAGTATTCGTAGCATTTGCATATAACACCAAATACAGTACTAACAACTAAATTAATTAGTCACCTTCTTCACTGACGAGCCTCGGGGTGACTAATTATAAGCATGTTTTGTATGAAGGCAGAGGCGAAATAAGACATGTTTAGTGTTGTTGTTACCATTGTTTTAGTTATTACTTGTTTTAGTTGTTGCTTGTTTTCCACTTGTGTTTGTTATAGTACAGAGTGATTTAGAGTTCATATACCCATGTTCATGTATACCCCAGGTTATTTCTAATTCTACTTCGTTGTCTAGTCATCGAATTTAAAACTGTTTGAGTATTAAAATTTACATATATGATTAACTTATTCTATTGGTCTTCTTGCAGCCTATTCTTCCTCGGCCACTCTCCCGCACTGACAGGGGGGGAGGCTTTGCAAACGTAGGTACTTGTATTAATCCCCATGACTTCGTAAGTAGGTAATAAAATTTCGTACAAATGTTGTCCTGATGGTTGGCTGAGGTTCTGATCACGAAGCTGGCAAACGCGTTCGGTGTTACCGTCGACCGCAATAGGCGACGGTGAGTATGTGCGAGAAAAGGTGCAGAATAACCGGCCGCGTTGTACTATTGTGACTCCAAAAGTGGTATGGAAGTCGATTTTTTCGCCCAAACATCGCCTGTACTGTTATTTTGGATGCTGAGCACGAATATGGTATCCAATTTCGACAATTTGGCCGCTTACGATATTTCATAGTGTGTTCGTGAGTAAGGATGGGGTTGTCATGACCACTGATTTCGTCCTTTCCTCGTCTTAGGAAATTATTTAGGCTGCTGCCACGAATCTGTCATTTCTTTTTCTAAATTATCCATTTTTCGTGAACTACATTCCATCTCAAAGTCGAAGACTGGAAAGCAAGTCTGATCACATATGTAGGTGAAGGAAGCGATTCTATGTACTCAAACTGATAAACTTGATAACTCATGAAAATGTGGAATCACGCGATCACGCGAAAACGTTTACTAGATTTGCGATCAGCACCTCAATTAGCCCTCTAGACGACGTTTGGGCGAAACCTACTTTCGGTCTCCGGAGTTGTGGGAGTACAAGTCCCTAAACCTTCGATTAGCAGAGAGTGGTGGGGAGGCGATGGGCAGCAGGGGTGTGCGTTAGATTTTTTCGGTAAATTTTTAACGACCATTTTTTTAACGAAAGATTTTCCCGTTAAAAAGGTAAATTCGGTAAATTCGTTAAATAAAATGTCCCTTAGCTGCATTCAGTTTTAAACCACTGGGGTGCCTCTCGGACAATCCCCCACAGTGCTCAATAGGTCACTTATAAGATTCCCACGGGAGGTTCATTGACCTCCCTTGTGAGTTGACGCGAAGTAAGCGCTGCAAGCACGGCCCTCCGCTGCGCACCTGCTTCCTTGTAAACGGCCGTCGAGCGTGCTGTGGCCATACACGTGAATCGCAAGTGATTAGGATTATGTCTGTACACAGATATTTTTACCTTCAGTATACTACGGGAGAACCTTCGTTTTGTATTTCTACCCCAGTTACAACAAAGGAACGATAAGAGCCGAAGGGGCTGCGGTAGGGAGGTAGAACTTTCAGGAGCCTAGAAAGCTCCTGCTTTCTGCTAGTAAAGACGTTGAAGAAGAGAGGAAGAGCAATGGCTATGGAGTACAAGAGCCAGTCATACTCCGTTTCCTATGAAAGTGAGCCATCCCCATTTTCGCTCTAACACTGTCCAAGTCGTAGTGTCTTGTCCGATTAGATTCCAACGCGGGTCCGTTTCTCTTCAACGGAGCTAGAACACAAACTGAATGCCATTCATGAGACTCCAGTGCGCCCTTTCTGCACCAGATCGCCTTTGTGTCATTTCTCCGCCCATGATAATCATTCTTTTACGACCTGGAAGCTTCGCTATAACATAAGGAAAGATAGCAACCTATAGAGAAAGACATATAACAATCTAGCTCTGCCTACCCAAGGTATTTCTCTCGTCTCGGTGCACGAATTCTTAGGGAAGCAAAGCGTGCTTCATTGCCATTATACCGCTGTTATTGTCCTTTGGTCTCGTAAAGGAAATGGATGGAGCAGCCATCCATTTCCTTCACAGTGGGTAATAAAAAATAATTAAATGTCAACCACTGGGTGACGGCAGTAAATAATAGTGTTCATTTGATTATTCGAAATTCGACTTTTTGAAAATCGAATATTATTCGATCATTCGAAATTCGAAATTTTGAAAATCGAATATTATTCGATCATTCGAAATTCGAAATTTTGAAAATCGAATATTATTCGATCATTCGAAATTCGAAATTTTGAAAATCGAATATTATTCGATCATTCGAAATTCGAAATTTTGAAAATCGAATATTATTCGATCATTCGAAATTCGAAATTTTGAAAATCGAATATTATTCGATCATTCGAAATTCGAAATTTTTTCCCAAGGACAAAGGTATAGTATACAACTGTAGCTGAATCCCAGGGCACGGATCATTAACTTTCTAGTAAAGCTATTTTGAACAGATTCCAATCTCATGATGCTCTTCTTAGTGTGAGGGGAGAAAACGGTAGTTCCGTACTCCAAAATAGGGCGAACATACGTTTTGTACGCTTTTATGAGTAGGCACGGATCCTTGGTAACCAATGTTTCGAAAAGCATAAATAGTCGTTGTTCCGCTTTGTTTGCTATAAACGAGCAATGCTGCTCGAAACTGAGCTTTCCGTCAATTAGGAATCCTAAATCTCTTGCCAAACTCGTTTGATTTATAGCGCTTCCATCAATAGTGTACGGGCGTGGAGACACCCTCCTACCGAGACGAAGTACAAAAGTTTTGTTCAGCGCTAGTGGGAGATCCCAGGCAGTCGACCAAGAGCAAATGGCGTCAATTGATGTCTGAACAGCCGAGGAATCTTCCTCATTCGAGAGTTCCTTATAGATTTTTAGGTCGTCAGCAAAAAACTTGCATGTTACACCGCAGCTTTCGATAACTCTGGGGAGTTCATAGGTGTAAATATTGAAGAGCACTGGTGATAACACGCTACCCTGCGGAACCCCACTTGTGCAAGATCTTGCGAGAGATAATGACTGACCAACTCGCACCTGGAACGATCGATGATTCAAAAATGATTCAATCCAGGCTACAATCGTGGGATGAATTCCGATGTGACGCAGCTTCAGGAGGAGCTTTTTATGATTGACCTTATCAGATGCCTTACTGAAATCAAAATAGACCACATCCACACTTGTCTTTCTGTCAAGCGAGAGAGTCCAGTCATTCAGTGATTCAAGCATTTGAGTAACAGTCGATCTGTTTTTCCTAAATCCATGCTGGCTATCCGATATCACTTGAGACCTTTCTAAATGCTCTACAATGACCTTTTTTAACAATTTTTCAAAAGTTCGACAGAACACCGAGGTTATGCTGATAGGCCTGTAATTGCATGGATCGTTAAGGGGCGACCTTTTAGGTATTGGTAATACAAAAGCATGCTTCCACCTAACTGGAACTTCCCCTCTGAAGAGACTAAGATTGAAAATGATGTGCAATGGCGTAATCAGCGAAGGAGCCACCTTCCTGATAAAATAGCAAGGCACTTCATCCGGTGTGTCCGCGGACCCTTTGATTTCTGAGAGTAGCTTGTAAAACACGTTCTGATCAGTCCAAGGGCAACTTTCCGTTGCGGGAAATGAACCAATAAGTTCCAGGGCGTTGTCCCCCACGTTGGAATGTTCAACATATACGGACTGAAATATACAGGGTGCGCCAAAATTATGGCGACAGCACATGCGCAAACATTTTGACCTTTTATTCGGAGCGCGTGCTTTTTTTCGTGCTCTCATTGTTTTTATTGAGCCAATTAGTTTATGCTTATCTCAGTCAAACATATCAATAAGTCGTTTTTCAAGATAATGAAACGTTCGTGCCACCGTTCTTAAATCATTGAGCTTTA
Organism: Heligmosomoides polygyrus polygyrus; assembly: GCA_947396885.1. NCBI lineage: Eukaryota > Metazoa > Nematoda > Chromadorea > Rhabditida > Heligmosomidae > Heligmosomoides > Heligmosomoides polygyrus. The sequence continues at coordinate 38,002,220 of OX377206.1, forward strand.
CCGTCAAGGCTTCTCGGCACGCTACATTCACCACCGTCTTGGAGTTCATCAAAATATTATGAACAGGTCCATCAGACGCTAAGAAGACCTGGGAACCGAGGATGATAGATCCGGTCGGGAAAGACACGTATCTGTGACAACTACGGACAACATTAGGAAGGTAAGTGAATGGATCCGGAGGGAGCCGGCGCGCTCGGTCCGCCGGTTGTCGGGAAAAATGGAGATCAGGGAGAAGTCGTTGAGAAGAATCTTCCGTAAACTGGGACTTAAGGCCTACAAGAAGACCCACGTGCATCCTCCTGGACCTTCAAACAGGAAGGGGTTCCAGCTCACACAGCAAGAATGCTGCAAGACTGGTGCAAAGGCAACTTTCCGCAATTCATCGGCTTCCACTAGTGGCCAGCTAACTCTCCGGATCTGAATCCGATGGATTACACGGTCTGGCCGTCTCTGGAAGCCAAAGCCTGCGGAAAACCTCACCGCCCCGTGGATCCTTTGAAGGAAGGCGTGGGATGAGCTCAACGCCCCTTACTTGCGTGCCGACGTCGATGCTTTCCCGAAGCGCCTCAAAGTCTGTATCGACGCCGATGGAGATATCTTCGAATCTCAATGTTGCATATAGTTTACAATAAACTGATAAACATTATCGCATCGTTGGTTTCTCGAAAGTACCGCATTTTCTCTCTCGGCGAATTGAATACCTTGTCGCCATAATTTTGGCGCACCCTGTATTTGCTAAGCACTCTGCTTTATCCTGGTCCGAAACAGCTAGTCCACCATCTCGTTTTAGAAGTGTGGACACCTTTACTCTCTTTTGCAGTCTCTTCCTAATATATTTGAATAGACCATACTTATTTCCACTTTCAATTATTTTTCTTTCGATAACGCAATTGCACTTATGCAGTTTGTTGTCAAATTTCATTGAAGCTAACTTGTAGGCCTGCCAATCTGCCAAAGAATTAGAGAAAGTAGCTTTTTTAAACAGAACTAATTTTTTGTCAAAGAGAGAATGCAGATATTTTGGAATGTGCTTTTTAGAGACTCTCACTTTGGAGAGAGGTATAAACAACGAAATGCAATGCTGTAAAATAAACACGAACGTTTCATACATGTCGTTTACTGTTGTCACTGAGCTAAAAGATCCGTGCCAATCGATACCGTTAAGGTATTCACTGATCGTATGATAATCAGCTTGTTTGAAGTCCCTTCTAATAAAATACTTCTCAGTAGGTTCACTTCTGTTGAGGAAAAAATCGATTACAGCATGGTCACTTGATCCGAGAGGGGGATTAACCGTGACCTGCGTGACTAACGAATCATCATTAGAAAATGATAGGTCCAGGGTGTGCTTTCCTCTAGTTTTCGACTTCACTAACTGCGAAAAGCCATCGTTGATCATGGTGTCAAACAAGGTTTTTGCTATCCCAACATGAGGAAATCCTGTGCTACTCCAATCTATTTCAGGGAAATTGAAGTCTCCCATGAGTAAGCTTGCACAATTGCAAGCAGACAAGTCGCCGAGACACTTTATCACTTTCTCACAGTCCGTAACCTTGCAGTTGGGGATTTTGTAACAAAGTACAATCTACATTTAATTTACCCTATAATTGCATCCACTGCAATTATCTCATAACCACCTCTTACTGATTCGATGAAGACAAGAACAGGGAAAAACGTACGCTTGATCAATAACGCCACTCCTCCACCTTTTCTCATTTCACGGTCACATCTAAAGACTTCATAGCTTTCAGTTACAACACCTAGCAAGGAACCCGCATCAATTTGAGGTTTCAGCCAAGTTTCCGATAAAGCAACGATGCCATAGTCGAATTTAGCTAGATGAAACCTCAATGCTTCATTATTTTTACATAAGGAACGAATATTAGTGGAAAAGGATCTGACACACTTGGACTGGCTCCGAGGAGTCAGTTGCTGTTTCCCGACCCTGGGCATGTATTGGCTTCGCTGGACATGAGGTGATCACTGGAGGATGGACACGCGGAGGTAGTCGACGGCACAGCATTTTCGCACGTTGCATTAGAATCAAGAACAGCAGACGATTTGGCTCTAGCTTTTCTAAGAGCGCTGAGACGTTCCCTCTCCAGTCTCGGGAGCGAGCGGCGAATGTAAACTCCCGAAACTGGGAAGGTTTTCAGCCTTGGTGCTCTTTTCAACAACTCTCTTTGAAAGAAAGAATTAGGCAACACAACTTTTAGTAACCTAGCGTAGTCGTTCTTGGGCTTTCCCATTCTGTATATCGTAACAGGCATACATTCGATCGACAAGAAGTCAAAGATCCTTTTGACACAATCAAGATCAAATGATATTCTATTAACAGCACTTGAGTCACGAGATTCTGAAACTCCTGCAATAACAACAGATCTCACTCGCTTCTTTTCCTCACAACAATAGTCATCAGGAAAAGAGGTAGCAAGAGCTTTGACTGGACTAGCTTGCCTACTTTTAGCAAGAGCTTCCTTAAGCGTCTCTACTTCTCTGGCGAGGCGGCTTTTCTCCTGTTTCACGTCTTAGCTGAGCTTCCAACTCACGGTTCCTTGGCATGAGCTCTTCAGTCCTAGCAGCTTTGTCCAACAGGTGTCCTAGGACCGTTTTCAGGTGCGCCGGGAGTTGAGCGTCGTTGACGAGGAGATCGATCGCATCAGCCAGCGAGTCGTTTCCCATTGGAGGAGAAGACTGACAAAACCTTTTGACCGGACGGCCCTGAAGCTTTCGAGACGAGAGAGGAGTGTTCTCACTAGCCATTTCAAAAGATACGAATCTTATTCACCGAGTAGGGTGGCAAGTACGATATGTAAACTTGTGTTTTCCTGCCACGAGAAAACTTGCGATCTATCGATCCCAGTCAGCCGGACGAAGGCGTCCTCACCCAAGTCGAATCAACGAGCTAGCACTGTGACAGCCAGGCGGTAATCCAAGCAGCGTTAGGTAGTCCACTGTACGTATAAGGTCGAAGGTAGAGTCGTCGAATTAGTAAATGTTCGGAATAAGAAGTCGACGACACAGAATATCGGCGCCGGGGATGGGAGAGCAGCCACACGCGGCGCGGGCACACGCGACGAATGACACGAACGACGAAAGTTCCTCAGGGACTCCATGATTCGCAATGCGTACCATATCACATCACGCGGTACGCGGCCAAAGGCCTTCTACAAGTCGAGGAAGGCGATATGCACTGGTTTCTGTTCCTCGCGGTGCTTCTCTAACAAGAAAAGGTTCCCAACCCATGGTGAGCTTTTGCGATGCCATTTTGGCAAGATGTAGGGCCCTATGAGTGGAGTCCATAACCACAGTCAGTGTTTGCTGAACGCTATTTTTAAGACCTGAAAAGGAGGTCTGCAAGCGTGCGCGCAACTATTACCAACCCCTACGACACCCAACCAGATGTGCCTCAGTGGCGCAGCCGGTAACACTGTTGACTCATGGGTACGCACCGGCGGGTCTTTCAGTTCGAGTCCATTATTTTTGCACGTATTAGTTTGTTGTTATTACACTTTCTTATGATCACAGGAGTCAATTTTAGATCACCAATGCTTACAAAAAACCAAAGTATGCATATCTGTACCATATCACTTCTCTGCAAATAAAAAGTCTTATAATTATTAAATTAAAAGTCTTATATTTATTATTTCCCTTCCAGTCAACAACTATGGTACAAAACTATCAAACAAGTAAAACACAAGCGTTTCTCACGCCAGAAGCATCTTACAAAAGCTAGTGAGGAATAATTTTCTCCCTGGCAAGGAATTACCACTTCTTTCGTTGAACGCGTAATCTGTGGGTGTAGAAAAGGGTCCTAGGTGAACATCGACGTAACATGAAGGCGCAAATAGAGAGCCTTGGTTTGTTGTAAGCATTGGTGGTCTAATATTGACTCCTGTGATCATAAGAAAGTGTAATAACAACAAACTAATACGTGCAAAAATAGTGGCAGCACTCGGACTCCAACTGAATCGCATAACCTCACCATTGTGAACACCGTTCTCCGAAAGCGCGGCTCCCACCTCATCCCATACTATAGTGGGAGCTCCAGGTCTCAGATAGACTTTGTCCTTGTGAAGGATCGCGACCGAAGCATTGTCACAGACGCGAAGATCGTGCCATGTGGGACTGTCGCTCCACAGCATCGACCGCTGGTCTGCACTTTAAAGATCACACCTCGAAGGTTGTGAAGCAGAAAAGCGTTGCAGTGCAGCTAGAATAAAGTGGTGGCGAATGAAAGAGAACTAAGCAGCTTTAGATTCCCGCGTTCGGTTACCGACAGTCACGACTGTCGATGAAACTTGGAAGAAAGCAACCGACGCGATACGCCAAGCTGCAAGGTTGGAACTCGGCACTACGAAGCCTGGAAGACGCAAGGTCGACAAGCAGGCATGGCCGTGAACAGATGACGTGAAAGCAAAAGTGCGAGAGAAGAAGTCGCTTTATCACGCGTTTCTCGGCGTAAAGACGGCCGATAACTGGCGGAAGTACCAAGAAGCCAAGAAGGCTGCAAGGAAGGCCGTGGCTGTTGCGAAAGCCACTCATTATGGTGATGTCTACCGGAAGCTCGAGTCGCGCGATGGTGAGCGGTATTTGTACCGATTCGCTAAGAACCGCCATCGCCAAACCGAGGATATTGAAAAAGTTTTTGGCATCAATGATGAGAGCGGCCATCTTCTGACAGACCGCAAAAAGGCGCTGAAGCGATGGCATGATTACTTTAAGGAAATTTCCACTATGGAATTTCCTCACCCGGCCATCCCTTCTGTGGGTTCTGTTCACGGTCCCGTTCACAAGATCACCGTGGAGGAAACAGAAGCGCCTCTGAAGAAGATAAAGCCTGCTAAGGTGACAGGGCCGGGTGATCTGGCAGTCGATGTCTGGAAGTCGAAGCTCTGGTATCCTGCTGAGTAGTTGGCTGAATTCTTCAACCAGGTAGTAAAGGAGAAGAAAGTACCGGAGTGCTGGCACAACAGTACGACGATTGGAAGAAGAAGGGCAGTCCTGCAGACTGCTCCAATTACCCTCCGATTCGCTTTTTTTCGCACAGCATGAAGATCTTCGAACGAATCCTCGATAGACGAATTCGCGAAATCGTCAGGCTCTCCTACAACCAGTGCGCCTTCGTAGCTGGTTGTGGGACCACTAATGCCATACACGCCGCCCGCCTCATGGTGGAGAAGCATCGCGAGAAACAGAAGCTAGTGCATATCGCCTTTCTCGACTTGGAGAAGGCCTTCGACCGCGTACCGCGTGAGGTTATATGGTACGCCTTGCGACAACACAACGTACCTGAGGAACTCATAGAGTGGGTGCGGGTGCTCTACTCTTGCCCAAAGAATAGAGTACAAGCTGCAGCTGGAACCTCAATGGAGTTTCCAATCTCTGTTGGGGTGCACCAAGGTTCTGCGCTTTCTCCGCTCCTCTTTGTTGTCGTCATGGATGCCATTACGAGAGATCTTCAGAAGCCTGTCCCATGGTCATTGCTCTATGCTGATGACGTGATGCTCGCTTGCGAAGATAAAGATGATCCCGTGCAGCAGGTGCAAGCTTGGTGCGACCGCCTGGCGATGTTCGTACTCAAATTAAACGTCAAGAAGACCGAGTACCTAACGACTGACGTAAACGAGTCCGGCTCCATTAAGATTGACGGCACTGAGCTTGCACGCACTTCGGTGTTTAAATACCTGGGATCAGCAATAGCGTTTGACGGCGGTCTGATGGTTGAAGTGAACTCACATGTGAGTGCAGCTTGGTCCAAGTGGCGTTCGCTGACTGGCGAGCTCTGCGATAGGAAGATACCAGAGCACCTGAAGTCGAAGATCTACAGAGCAGTCGTGCTGGCGGTAGCAATGTACGGCGCTGAGTGTTTGCCTGCGACTAAGCAAGTTGAAACGCGCCTCAGCGTCATGGAGACAAAGATGCTGCGCTGACGGCTGGTGTTACCCGCATGGATCGCATCAGGAATGATGCTATTCGGCAGAAGTTCGGTGTCGCGCCGATAGCGGACAAGATGCGCGAAGCTCGCTTGTGATGGTACGGCCACGTTCTGCGTGGAAAGGAAGACAGCGTCCGCAAGATAGGCCTTGGGTTGGAAGTGTCAGAAAAGCGGCCTAGAGGACGCCCAAAGCAGCGTTGGTCGGATACGTTACACATGGACATGAAAGTAACTGGCGTCCACCCTGATCAAGCGCATGACCGTGAAAGGTGGCGTCATGACACCAGAAAAGCGGACCCCGCGACGACGCGGAACAAACGCTGAAGAAGAAGAAGAAGACTCGGACTCCAACTGAAACCTCCAACTGAACCCGCCGGTGTGCTCCTATGAGGCGGCAGTGTTACCGGCTGCGCCACCGAGGCAGTTCTCGTTGGATGTCGTAGGGGCTGATAATAGTTGAGCGCACGCTTTCAGACCTCCTTTTCAGGTTTTTAAAGAAGCGCTCAGCAAAAACTAACTGTGGTCCTGGACTCCACTCACAGGGCTCTAAACCCTGCCAAAATAGCATCGCAAAAGCTCACCATGAGGTGGCGATGTCCGTTCCTCCACGTGGTGCCACTGGAAACTGTTCGCTTCTGCGAGCTAAGCTAATCACGGATATTCGAGTACAGGCGACAGGCCCTATGTAGTGACAGGCCGGCCTTCGAAAATCCCGTGTTACATCACATGGTTGACGTTAAGTGAGTATCGAGATAATGCTACGGCGTCCGCGGGAGCCGACGCGCACTCGCAGAGCGCGGCGAGTGTGAGAAGTATGCGAGGCTCCCTGGTGCGAGGAGGGCATCGGGGGGGGGGGGGGGGGAAACTGAGCTAGTCCGAAAGTCCCGTAACGTAGGCAAGACACGCGTAGCTACGCTAAATGTGGGTACGTTGACGGGCCGCTCGTGCGAGTTGGCAGAAGCACTGGAGCGAAGACGAGTCGACTTATGTGCGGTACAGGAGACCAGGAGACGAGGTGGTTCTGTTCTAAGTCGAGGGACATAGGCCGAGAGGCTTCCTGCGCTCCACTCTGTGCGGCAGTCCCAGGACCACCAGCGGAGTTGGTGTAATCGTCTCCGAACGTTTCCGAGACGCGATTATAAGCGTGGAACGTTTTAATGACCGCTTGATGAGGTCGTAGTCGCTGCTGAGCAGCGCATGTATCATTTCTTCTCTGCGTACGCTCCGCAGGCAGGCTGCTCTGAGAGAACCAAGGATGAGTTTTGGATCCTGCTTGATGAAAAGACAGCAGAGGTACCGTCAGAAGACGCTGTCGTTATCGCAGGTGACCTCAACGGTCATGTGGGGACTGCGAAAGATGGTTGCAGCTGTCACGACGGTTTTGGATATGGAGCGCGTAACGCTGATGGTGAGCGAATCCTTGAGTATGCGGACTCGCATAATCTCACCATCGCGAACACAATGTTTCGAGAGCGTGACTCCCATCTCGTGTCTTTCTATAGCGGGAATACCAAGACGCAGATTGATTTTATCCTTGTCAGGCATCGCGATCGAAGGCTGGTTACAGATGCGTAGGTTGTGCCGTACGAGGCTGTCGCCACACATCACCGTCCGCTGATATGCACTCTCAAGTTCGCCCCTCCGAGGCTGAGGCATGTCGAGCGATGCGGTCCACCGAGAATCAAGTGGTGGCGATTGAAGGAAAACGCTGCAGCTTTTGTTCCTCGTATTCGGTTACCGACGGTGACAACCGTCGACGAAACATGGAAAGATGCAACCGATACGATTTTACAAGTTGCATGCTCTGAATTAGGCATGACTAAGCCTGGGCGCAGCAAGATCGAGAAGCTGGCGTGGCTGTGGACTAACGACGTAATAGAAAAAGTCCGAGAGAAGAAAAAAATTATATCACGCGTTCCTGCGCGACAAGACTGCAGACAAATGGCGTATGTACCAGGAGGCGAAGAAAGCGGCAAAGAAGGCCTTAGCCGTTGCAAAAGCCGTCCATTATGATGATCTCAGCGATAAACTCGAGACGCGCGATGGTGAACGACATCTTTATCGACTTGCCAAGGCACGCCATCGTCAGGCCGAGGACAACGAGAAATTCTTGGGCATCAACGATGAGAATGGCCATCTACTGACGAACCGCAAGAGGGCTATGAAACGATGGCATGACTACTTCGAGAGAATTTCAACAGAAGAGTTTGCCCATCCGCCCATCCCTTGCGTCCCTCATACGCACGGTCCTGTGCAGAAAATCACTGTGGAGGAGACGGAAGCGGCTTTGAAGAAGATGAAGCCAGGCAAAGCAACGGGCCCCGATGATATAGCGGCCGACCTATGGAAGTTGAGGTGCTGGAGTCCTGCTGAGTGGCTACGAAGTTTTTCAACCAGGTTGTTACGGAAAAGAAGGTACCTGGTAGTTGGCAGGAAAACACGACGATCCCGATATGAAAGAAGAAGGGTAGTCCTGCGGACTGCACGAATTACCATCCAATTCGCTTGCTCTCGCACAGCATGAAAATCTTCGAGCGAATTGTAGATGGACGTATTCGCAATGTCGTCCAAGTTTCCACCAATCAATGTGGCTTCGTAGCGGGCAGGGCACCATCGATGCCATACATGTTGTTCGTCATCGCGAAAAGGAGAAACCGCTGCACCTAGCTTTTCTCGACTTAGAGAAAGCATTTGATCGTGTACCGCGTGAGGTTATATGGTACGCCTTGCGACAACACAACGCACCTGAGGAACTTATAGAATGGGTGCGGATGCTCTACTCTTGCCCAAAGAGTAGAGTACAAGCTGGAGCTGGAACCTCAATGGAGCTTCCAATCTCTGTTGGGGTGCACCAAGGTTCTGTGCTTTCCCCGCTCCTATTCGTTGTCGTAATGGATGCCATTTCGGGAGACCTTCAGAAGCCTACCCCCTGGACCCTGCTGTATGCAGATGACGTAATGCTTGCAAGCGAGGAGAAGAGCGAACTCGAGCGACAAGCGCAAGCTTGGTACGACCGCTTGGCGATTTTCGGGCTCAAGCTAAACGTCAAAAAATCTGAGTACTTGACGACAGACGTAAACGAAGCCGGGTCCATTGAGATCAATGGCACTACGCTAGTACGAACGACAAACTTCAAGTACCTTGGATCTGCAATTGCGTCTGATGGTAGTCTGACGTTCGAGGTGAACTTGCGCGTGAGCGCAGCGTTATCCAAACGGCGCTCGATGACAGGCATTCCGTGCGAAAGGAAGATACCAGAGCGCCTTGAATTGAAGATTTATAGAACCATCGTCCGACCAGTAGCGATGTATGGAGCTGAGTGCTGGCCTACAACCAAGGAGGTTCAGACTCGCCTCAGCGTAATGGAAACGAAAATGCTGCGCTGGACGGCTGGTGTTACGCGTCTGGTCCGTATTTCCGTATTCGCAACGGTGAAATACGCCAGAGGTTTGGTGTCGCTCCAATTGCTGACAAGTTACGTGAAGCTCGCCTTGGGTGGTATGGCCACATTCTTCGAGCTAGAGGTGACACTGTTAGGAAGATTGGCCTTAACATAGATGTGCCCGGAAAACGGCCTAAAGGGCGGCCGAAGCAGCGTTGGTTTGATACGTTGCATGTGGACCTTAAGGTTGCTGGTATTCATCCCGATCAAGCATTTGATCGCGTTAAGTGGCGTCATCACACCAGAATAGCGGACTCCGCCTCGAAGCGGGACAAACGCTGAAGAAGGAGAAGAGGAAAAACTCACCATGATTTGAGCGGCGGCGTTGTTTAGCGGGTGCAACGCAGTGCGTAGCAGCCCGCTCAACACTGTCGGCGACGTCGCCGACAACAGCGTCGCCGAAGTATAACATAGGCCTATCAATAGACAAGCGGCGTGTATAGCATCATTGCCACAGCCAGTTACGAAGCTACACTGATCGTTGGAAAGCTCGACGATATCACGAACTCATCCATCGACAATTCGATCAAAGGGCTGCTTGCTAATCGAAAGCAAGCGAATCGGTGGAGCATTTTGCAGGACTGCCCCTTCTCTTCCAAATAGGATTCGTCCTGCTTTTGTGGAGCATTCTGCACTGCTGGAGCATTCTGCAGGACTGCCCTTTTTCTTCCAAATAGGATTCGTCCTGCTTTTGTGCCAACACTCAGACGCTTTCTTTGCAATAACTTGATTAAAGAACTTCGTCAAGCACTAAGTTGGGTGTCAAACCTTTCACGTCCACAGCTGCCACATCGCTGGGCCAACTCGGTTACGCTCGCCTCATCTTCTTCAGAGCCGTTTCTGTCTCCTCCGAGGTGAGCTTTTGGACGGAACTGTGGGTTGGAGCCGCTTAAGAGATGGATGGATGCGACAGTGACGGCCTTCTTTGCAGCTTCCTTCTCTTCTTGGTACTTCTGCTAGTTATCGACTGCATTTTCGCCGAGAGCGACTCCTTCTCCCGCACTGTTGCTTGCAGGGCAATGCCGCCCCCTCTCCTTGCATACCTATATAGTAGGGGTAGCGGTTAAATAACGCTACTTCGGGACACATTTCCAAAACTAATACGAACCATTATAAAGGGATCACACATGGATAGAATCAAACGAAGGCTTCCAACTCAAAACCAGCATGGTTTAATGGCCAGCGGCGTATCTCTAGTCAACGAAGGCTAGACATCCCGCAAGAGGTTAAAAAGAGGTTGAAACGCGAACGCTAAATTCTGCCGAGGCCAAAATGCACTGTACATTGACAAAAATGCAGAAAACGCTATCCGCAATGCAGACGCCACACCCGGAACCGATCCCTTGACCGCCATCTCTCAAGCCCACCGAGCTATCCACTCGGCCATTCAGTCGCTGTGACTCTGCGGGTGAATGCCTCACATGAATGTGCCTTCTCGCTTCTACTAGGAATTTATCAAATCCCGCGTTCTAGCAATGATTGAAGCTCTAAACGTGTGGGGCGAACATCGCTGCCCGGAAAGCAGAAGATGCGGGTTCGAGTCCCGCCTGGCGCAAGAGTTTTGATCGCAACAAAACATCCTGTAAGAGCATGAAGCTCTAAACCTTTTTCAGGATTATTTCTGAGCACGACAAGGGTATTCCAGGCGTCAGTTTTGTGTTATTGGCCCCCACTGAGGCGGTACAGTTTTTGCCATTTTTGACCTATCTAAAGGTCCGCAGCAAATTTCGAAACCACTATGGTGCTTCCCAGAGAATACCCTACAACCTGTATATAGGTCGCTTTGAGCAACTCCAAGGTCACCTCTTGGGCCTTCCTCGTAAGTCTCTCAATCAATTTGGAGTGCGAGACCCTATCGAAGGCTTTAAAAAGTCGAAATAAATAACGTCGACTCCCTTACGATCATTCAGGGATGCAGTCCAATCATTAGGGCATTCGTGCATCGCTGTCACTGCTGATCTTCCCTTTTGAAAGCCATGTTGTTTTGGTGGGATTAGATTCATAGAATGTGTGTCAAGGTGCAGAACTATACGCTTCTCCAATATTTTTTTTCAAAAAGTCGTGCAGAGGCAGAAGTGATATTTGCAGGTCTGAAATTAGCGGAGACAGTGTGGGGAGGCTTTTGAGAGTGGGAGTGACGTAGGCCTGTTTCCGCCTAGTGGGAACCTGCGTTCTTGTGAGACTCAAACTAAGCAAGAATTTGAAAGGCTCAACGATAACGTGTGCCATCTTTTTAATAAAGAACAATGGTATTCCATCTGGAGTAGTCGAGTACGATCGAGGCTTTTAAGCAGCTCAGAGAGCACTCATCTCTGGAGAAACAACCGTAGTCCATCACGGGAAGGGTAGAGTTGGAAATATGCTGATGGACTCCGACTGGGACTACAATGATGACGAGGATGGAAGCTCAACGAGTGGGAACGAAGTTTACTTCGGCACCTCCGTTATAAGCGCTGACCAGGTGTGATTGCAACATACATATAGTGTTTTCTCACCGCATAATGCCAATTTTCAGTCAACTTTCTTTATGCCATGAATAAAACATGTATCCTGAGATATGTTTCCAACTTCGAATATCCTAATAGACGTAAATGCAAGCCGCCATCAGCCGTTCGCTCAAAATGTGCGAAAAATGAGATTATAGGTCCTCGTCGAAGGCAGGTCACAACAAAAACACCTCAGCGACGGGAACCGAATCCATGACCCCAACTCTGTGAAGCGAACACTCTACCACTGTGTCGCTGCCGCTACTGTCAGCGTTGCCAACCGCACCTCTGGTTGCGCAACACTGGCAGCTTTCGCCGACCACAATTCGCTTAGGAGATCATTTAGCAGGTTTGGTCCACATATCTGTGATCAGCGTCCCGAGCTCTTTCACCTGATATAGGTCTCAATCCGTTGATACATGGGAAGCTGACGGCATTCCCTGGCAAGTCATATTTTTAAAACACTAAAAGATTTAGTAGCGACGTCTGTGACAAGTTTTCTGCATCCCGACGTATATAGCGCGAAGTCTATGGCATGTTTTCTGGATCCTGATATACGTAGCACGACGTTTATGACATGCCTGGATCCCATCGTATATGAGACGTTACGTGGCCAAGAGCCAAGACGTCTGTGACAGGTCTTTGCATCCCAGCGTGCGTGGCTCGAAGTTTATGACACTCTTCTCCTTTCTGACTTACGTGTCACGATGTCTGTGATACGTTTTCTGAATCCCGAGGTACCTGACAGGACGTCTGTGACACGCCTTCTGAATCTCAATGTACGTGAGACGACGTCTGTGACATTCTTCTGCATCCCGACGTACGTATCACTGTCTGTGACAAGTTTTCTGAATCCTTATGTACGTTGCACGGCGTCTCTGAAACGTTTTTTGAATCCCGACGTGCGTGGCACGAGGTTTGTGACACTCTTCTGTATCCCCATGTACGTGGCACAACTTCTGTTGCACGTCTTCTGGATCCCTACGCACATGGGACGACGTTGTCACCATGTTTCTAACACGCCTCCTTAATTCCGACGGACGTTGTACGACGTTTGTGACGCTTCTTGTGAATCCGTGGGCAGGCGGCATGACATTTATGACACTCCTTCTGAATCTCGACGTATGTTGCAAGACATCTGTAACACGTCTTCTGAATTTTGATGGGGAAGTTACTTGATGAAGACAAGTATCAGTGAATAACAGGTGAACGGACCCCACATTTTCTTTTAGGATAACTTATCAGCCTTTTGACTGTTTCAATGTGGTCAGCTAGATCGTTTCGCGTATCCCTCGTCTCGTTTTCCCCACTTTTTTAAACTGCAAAAAAGTATTGTGAGTTAAATGTAGATTGTACTATGAAATGATTTTTTGTCTAAAAATTTCTCAAGCTTTCTTTGTCTTCTCTATACACTGAAAAAGGTTATGCGGAAACATCGGCAAGGACAGTGGCGAAAATATTGCATTGTAAAATAGTCCTTGTTTGACAGGTTGACGACCTTGCTTATGTTCCTCCCCGATAAGTTTCGTAGCTATTGATTGGTCATGGGGTATCAGGAACTTCGATGGATTGGGCGCAGACCGAGCGGAGATGTCTCCTATTTTTAGAGAGCTCAGGAGATGCGATTCTTCTGACGGGTCGAGAAAGCCCCATAGAGCTGCATTAATGTGGTGACTGCACTGTGTTAAAAAACAGCATTAAAATGGTTCAAAATTAGTTTGTCAGAACTTGAATTTCTGATCTGCTACTTAAGTTGGAGCGATTCAACCAGTTTTATTTTGTTTTTTGTTTGTTATCTGTTTTTGGGCAAAACTATCCATTATCCGTTACCTGGATATCAAAATGTTGTTATTCGCTCTCCCTGCTCTTCAACATGAACTGCTCTTTTTTAATGTTTGTAGGGTGGAAAATCTCAACATTAGCTCGGCCTGCTATCCGCTGGGGAATCTACCGATAGCGAATGCGTACGAAAGGGCTGAAGGCCTGCAACTTTGGAGCGAACTACGGCTGTGATCGCGCGTCCCGCTAGCGGCTGCCGCTTCTGTTTGAGCTGGAGCCGGCCGGCTGTGGTCGTCATCGACAAAATACACGATACAGTCAGTGTGCGCTCAAGTGGAAGTGCGCAGCACATGGAGCGTGTAAACGTCAGAGAGATGAGGGTGCCAGAGCAAAACGAGGGAGGTGCGCTTACGCAGGAGAGGCGTCAAGTCTCTATTATCTCTGAGGTCTACAGATCAATGGTGCTATCTAATGCTAGCGCGCCGTTATGATAAATCTGGCAAACGTCGTCGATCCGTGAAGTTCGTTATCGGTGAGCGCGAGCTAATCTGGGTGCCAAACTTCCTATCACAATCCTGTTCCCCCTTTCATTAGATGCATTTCAGCAGAGTCGAAACTCGAGGCCGAGTATATTCGACGGTTTTTGGGCCAACTCAGCCCGCTGGAGGAATCGCGACTTTGTGAGCTCAAGTATGGCCTTCAAGCCCACCACAAGGTAAGATCCCATTCAGTGTTTTCTCTGACTTCAGATGTTTGAAAAGATGAGGTTTTGATGAATATGTAGCAGTGTTATTTCTTCAACAATTTATTACACTTGCATAGGTTTTTGCGCCTATTAAGCTCGGGTGCCAAGAGGCGAATACTAAGCTTAAGTTGCTACCTGGCTGTTCTGTCTTTTCGTTACTTTGGTATATAAACGCGTACAACTGGTACGGTCATGTTAAGATTACTAGGTGTAGCACTGTAGCATTTAAGGATTCTTATTGGTGATGTGTACAATCGGAGTAGTCGGCTTAGTTCCGAAGTCGACATGTAGTCGTGTAGGGATAGAATATTAGGTAGCAGCTATCCTTTTATAGTTTCCTTCATCACTATCCATTTTCGTATCCTTCTTATCCTTGTCATTCATCGACCTAACTGACAACATTGCCGCTGGTGATCGATCTTCCCCCTATTTCTCCCGTAGTGACCGACTGGTCACTGAGAGAAATGATCGCTGCCTTTTTATGTAAGACCGATGGAGGTTCACTCCCCTAGCTATTCCTCCACCCCTCTTCTTCCTAACTACACTTCTTTTATAAAACACGTATTTTCTTATTACCCTTTTCCTATGTTCAGCACGTTATCACATTTTTACAACGATTGTACTGCGTAGATCTCTCTCTTCGTTCCACATAGGTTTTCGTCCTGTTGGTGGTTTTTTTTTTTTACTTTCGTTGTACTTTCGTTGTGGAACGCCTCTTTCATCCTGATTTACCATCAGAAACTACTGTAATTAGAATGATCATTAGGTTAGCAATTCCTCTGCCTATTCGGGTTTTATCCTGGCTCTAAAGAAGATGCTTCCGAGAGACGAACGAAGTCTGTTTGACTGCATTGGTTACACAGCTTGAGGAACTTACTGTCATTTTCCCCAAATACGCTTAGCAGCAGTTTACCCTTTTCGGAGCAATATTCAGAGTGGACAAGAATTAGTGTTAAAACAACTGCCCCATTCAAGTCCAGAAAAACCCGTAGGATGTCTACATAATGACTCCATTGCAACTGAGAAATATGAATAAAGGATATAAGACACCGTAGTCAATTTCTTTGCGGGATGCGCGACGCATTCTACTCTTACGGGTTATTGTGGAGGCATTCTGAATGCGTACTTGGCCAATACAGTGACTTGAGGGGTCAGTCGATGGACAAGTCAGTGCATTATCCTTCCCGGACAAGCCTGTTACCAACACATCGAGCCTAAAAGAATGGAAGGCTTGGTTGACCTGGAGGGGAAATCCGATCCAAGAACGTTGAATCGGAAAGCATGCGGCAGTCGGCACATCCGACTGCACTAACACGCGCCTAGAAAGAAAAAACACAAACAAGAAGGTTAAAAGTGGTTTGTTTGACATGTGCACTGGACAGTGTTATGACTATCGACCAACTATTGGAGAAGGAATGGGCACTATTGTACTTTCAGGACTCCGAAGATCGAGGAGAAGTCGAAAAATTGTTTCGCCCAAACCTCGCCCAGGGGGGTATGTGTATTTGGGGTGCTGATCACAAAGGCTGCCGAGGTCAAAATCACAAATTTCGCCCAAACTTCACCTAGGGAGGCGGGGGGGGGGGGGTTATTTGAGGTGCTGGTCACGAATCTGACATACATCTATTTTTCGTATTACGCTGGAGTACAATAGGTTACGATAGGTACGGGTGACTAGGGTCATGGTCACCAATTTCGCCCAAACTCCAGGGTAGGAAAAGTGATTACAGGAATTATAAGGGTATATGGGAGTATATAGACTATTGACGTCGGATATTAAATGGCATTGACGGTCGACCATTATTGATTGATTTTTCGTTTCTGCAGATTAAGCACTTCGGACTGGGACTCTCGCGATCTGTTTTTTGAAACGTAGAATGGGTAGGAGAATAAACCGCGTACATGAGGTAGATGGTGGACAGGTTTCATAGGAGCATTTTTGAAGATGCTACCCTACCAAATCTGGTCATACTATTCTGTATACTAAAACCAGTGTTGTACTATAATCAGAGTAGAAGGACCTAAAAAGAAAAAAGACGGAGTTAGGTTCTTTTAGAATTTTAGTAAACGATCCCAAGATTTAAGAAGGCGAAAACCCTTTGTGTACACAAAAAAGAGGGTCAAAAAAGAGGAACGAACAGTTTATTTTAAAACACGCAACAGAAACAGTAACGATTGAGACGATGCGGTGATGATGGTGATGATGATGATGATGATGATGATGATGTGGAAACAAGTGTGCCGGTGTTCCCATCCTAGCAACATTGAGGCTGGGTGGTGGAAGGAGTCGTAAGCGTGGACTAATACGTCATCAACTAGGCAGCAAGATGGGCGAAGACTCTTCCACGGCATAGGTGATGAGCGAACACGATGACGATGTGAATGTGGTGCTAGGACGCGATGAGAACACGGGGCAGATCGACTAATAGGTAGTGAAGTTGAAACGGCGCACGCGCAACCTACATAGAAGACAAACTACACATTCTGGAAGAACATGTTTACACCTACGCGGCTGACGGGACAGAAACGGTACTCGCAAGGATGAATGCAGCGACCCAAAGTCCGATGACCTTTTCTCACTAGGGAGTCCTGCCCACGGACTCGGACGACTAGCTAGGGGCTTGGCGGACAGGGAACGCTTGACACGGCCCATAAGAACACCATGTGGGAGCGACACCTTTTTAGAATTCCGCGACGCGCTGCGGTCCGCCGCGTCGACTCCGCCAGCATACGGTGGCCACTTTCCGAACTATGGGCAGGGTGTTCTAAGTATTCTCGGGGCTCGGGAACGAAGCCACCAACCAGACGTTTGGCGACCGATAAGCCGCTGAACGTCTGGTCGGAGGCTTCGCTCCCGAGATGCATTCGTAAATGCAATTATGCTACACAGGGCGGATACTGAACCGCTACTGTCTCGCCGTCTGTGCCTTCCTGCTTGTGCTCTTAAACCTTCCGTCGTTAAACGAGCAGTCACGAGGGGCAGGAAAGAGAGTTGACAACAGAGTGGAGAGATTAAGTGAAGAGATTTTATTCGTTAGTTTCTCAATCCTTCATTCTCCTTTCTTTAAGTTCGCTATTGGTGGCTTTGAGTCAACTCATTGCCGTTCTCTACGCATCTTTCTAGAAGATGCCCGAGGATTGTCTTTAGGTAGGCCGACATGGTAGTGTCATTCATGAGTCGATCGATAGCCGTGACCAATTCTTGATCTTCGATGGACATAGCAGGCGATGGATTAGGATTCGGCCTCGATCGCTTCGTCTTCTGAACAAAAATACCAATATGGAGAGTTTCCATGACACACAGACACAGTCAAGACCCTCAAGGGTAGTAATAAGGAATTTTGATCGACTCCTGGAGTCGATCAAAATTCCAAGTCCGCTCGCTTGCTTTTTTGGACGGTAACGTTGATAATTGATCGATCAGTGAACAATATCACGACGGAAACAATACTTGGGAAATTCAAAGACCTTTTGCTGTGGGTTAGGCCTATGTCATACCATCGCTCACCCCGAGCGAAGCCTAATGATAGGCTCCCATATCGACTCATCGCTTCGCGCGATCGATATGGGAGCTTATCATTAAGCTTCGCTCGGGGTGAGCGGTGATATGACATAGGCCTTAGACGAATAAGTGAATCCCCAGCCACAATGGAGGTCGCTGACGGTCGAATCAACAGAGATTAATAGGCTTCTTCATGTAGTAGGAATAGTCGGCTCAGAGGTCGCAGAACATAGCCGTCCGCCGCCAATAAATGCGGGCGTATCTTGAGATACTGGGACAAAACCGATCTAAGCTAGCCTTAGGCTTTTGTATTTGGAAAGGTTGTCAAAGGTGTTATGTCTGAAAGTCATAGAGTAAGAAACCCATACTTTAATGTGTTAACTGCGGTTACCATCAACCACCATGGTTATCTATGGTATAACTATGATAGCCTACGTTTTATGGAAGCCGAGTGTGTAGTCGGGCTTGCTATAGAATTGAGTGATCACTTCAGGTCTTCGCGGTTTCACAATTTTTCCTAAAAAATGACGTAGGTAGTGGCTTAGCAAATCCACCAGTTGGTTGCATGTATGGCCATGAATTCCTGCCACCTCACCTTCCCATAAGGCAAGTTATCGAGCAGGAATGCGGTGTTTTCTGGGAGAAGGAGAACGCGAAAATAAGGCTTCTGGCAATGTAGAGACCATTAGAGTCAACACGATCCGTCCATATGTAGATGTGTGCAGCGGGAGGGAGCTGAGAAGCAAATGACGCTGTAGACTGATCAAAGTTTGTTTCGAAAGTTGTTCATGCTTTAGCATGTTGATGACTGTGCGATTATCGCGTGTCTGGTGCGTGGGACCAATTTGTTTTTGCAACGTCGAGAGTTGTTTGTTATTGCAAGCGGCTACTTGCGGAGAGGCTCAGTAAATCAGTAACTGAAGTTTTTTGTGAATCACGCTTCTTAATGTCAAATGTCAATGTCTGGAGATGAGATACACATAGCGTCATATAACCTTGATGTCCAATCTCAATGTCTGGAGATGAAGAACATATAGCATAAAAAGTTTCTTCGAAAGATTGAATCCAACTGGAAAAATAATTTACAAGACTACATTATGTCACACGGTCCCACAAGGTGTGTCCCGACATCGTGTCACACTGCAGTCAACGTGCCAATGGATGTTTGTGTTTTCGATAGTTATCCATTTCGCAGCTACCATGACAGACAAAGGCTGTCATTGAAGAAAGCATTGCCTCGTCGTACGACTATAATGTGACGCTTATTTGTTGACTGGCCATGAATGTTGCTCGAGAGTGGTTTGAAGTTAATGAACTATACTAGCATTGGGCTGGTTTTAAAAACTATTTCATTCTGTCTCCTGCGTTCTATTTGAATACATTAAGTAACCTTAAAGATACAAGAGGAATTTTGTACCTCCAGTCAGTTAGATTTCCTCTACACGAGCAAAAACACTTTTATTACGACGTAACAATCTAATTATGCACGACAAAAGAAACACGACATAAAAAACTATAGGATGCAGGGGCAAATCCGGGTCCGGTCGAGTCGTTTGTTTGGCGGTGAGGGAGGGCGAAGAAGAATCGACAGAGGGAGACGATCCGACGGGGACGAGGCGACGGAGGTTCCTTCAGCAGCGACCTGGTAGGGACTTACGACGGATCACCCAAAAACCAAAAACTTCTGACTGAGTGACGCCTGCAGCCATGGGGGCGCGTGTTCCCGCCGTTTGCGGCCGTCCCGCCATTGACTTATCGATATTTTGATCCCTCGGCACACGGCACTCGCGCTAAACCTGCGGCCTTTTATTTTGTTTGGTTGTTTAGCTTATTGTCTGGCTTCTACTACAATTACCTCTAGCTCTATCTCTTCAGCGCCACTCTCGAAAACATAAGGCACGATCTAGAATGGGAAAAGACGGGAGTGAAGATCGACTGCCATCAGCTGCACCATCCTCGCTTCGCTGACGACATTCTGCTCATAACACAGAGCATAAGCAAAGCGGGGCGAATGGTGGCCGCCTTCGATCGTTTGAGTAGGAACCATGGGCTGCAGCTGAGTCTTGCGAAGACGATGTTCATGAGAAACGGACGAGTTTCTGATGCCCCATTCCCCTCAACGGAACGATCATCAATGAATGCTCTAACTACGTGAATCTAGGTCGAGAAGTCAACATGGCCAACGACCCTATGCTCGAGCAGGGCAGGAGGAAAAGAGCGGCTTGAGAAGTCTTCAAGAGCATCGAAGAAGACGAAGAACGTTCGATTCCGTGCCTACCTACTCGATTGCACTGTTTTTCCTGCGCTAGCATACGTCCACATAGACAAAAGTGGAGTGACCAAGCACAGCAATACAGAATCCCAACCTCCGGATCCGAGCCCCTGACCCTTTTCCTGGAAGTCTGCCCCCGCAGCCACCGGGCCGTCCAGTTGCTGCCGCATTGGTGCGGAGTGGCGCAACCTATTGCTAGGCATATGAAAATTATGTGGGCTGACTACTTAGTGCGCTTCACAAACACCCATTGGACGAGAGCCGTCGCCAACTGGATTCCACAGGATGCCAAAAGAACACTACGACGCACACCAACGCGTTTGTCGGACCTCCTCGTGAAAGCCCTGAATGACCGAAATGTCCTTCCGGCGAGGGCGATTCATTGGAGCACTCTGGCACCCAACAGGGTCGAATGAAGACACTGCTGGCGCCCGCGTGAGCAATTCTGTGATCAACAGAACGACAGGTGATACAGGCGATACTCTACATGCTCACAAACAGTATGTATCAGCGGCAAATTTTGTTATGAGTCTGATTGTAAGTTGTAAAGAAATGATATTCCTCCCCAAAGTTTTCAGAAATGAAAATAGGATTATTTCTACGCAGTCAAAGGGCTAATGTTGGTATTCCTAATGCTTTTGTAATGTGCCGTGATTAATAATAAATAAATAAATAACGTCTTTTGACTTTTAATGTTTGCTTGTTTTTATCTGCTGATGAGCTTTGACTTCATAGGATTAGCTTATGAAATACAATTTATCGAAAGCAGTCCAATCCTGATGCACTTACAGTGAAATTTTTTCTAAAGCGTGTTTTATAAGAGGTTACAGCTTCCGTCAGAGATGTCAACATCTCTGTTGTAAGTTGGTCTCAATACGTGTAGTATGAAGTGCAAAGCTGGTTTCATCGTTATAGGGAAAGCTGCCTAACGACGCGCATCTGTTGCGGTTTCTGCGAGCGAGGGATTTCGATGTCGGAAAAGCAAAGGAGCTAGTCCATAATAGTATCATATGGAGGAAGCAGCATAATGTTGATAGGATTTTACATGTAAGTAGTTGGATTTCCCAAAGTGTTCGTACACTTTAGCCTTTATTAATGAGGCTTTTTGAGTAAGATTACGTTTTCATCATTTCAGGAATGGACTGCGCCTTCTGTTTTAACGCAGTATTTCCCTGGGTGTTGGCATCATAGTGACAAGGTGTGCTAGATTTTATTGTAGTAGGAGCTCTGCTTGCAGTTACCGGAGTTCTATCACCCCTGAGCGAGAGGAAATAGGTGTTTTGAGAAAGTAAACTGAAGGCTGCCATTTCGCTGCTTTTGTAATTTGCTGTATAAGACCTAATTTTCTACAACACACGTTCATTAAGGAAGGAAGGCCAGTTTTCTTGCTACGACTTGGTAATCTCGATATGAAAGGCATGCTTCGTTCTTGTGGGTTAGAGAACATTGTAAAACTGACACTCTCTGTCTGCGAAGAGGGTCTCATTAGAACGGCTGAGGCGACGAAGCAAATCGGGACTCCAATTAGGCTAGTTCTTTCCCGTATTTCGTTTTTTTTTTCTCTTTTCGACAATTAGATCTCTTGAAGGAAGTCGAATAAGCAGTGTGTTGTATGACAACATCGAACTTTCAGCACATGGAGTCTTCTAGTCGACTTGGAAGGGTTAAGTATGCGACATCTCTGGCGTCCTGGTGTGCAGTCTTTGTTGCGAATCATTGAAATCGTTGAGGTACAATTATTTGCCCCTTTATCACTTGCTTTTCGTTCTATTCTGTCTTCCTTTTGTAAAGAGGCCCGATAGACAAGGTCACAGCGCGAGCATGCGAAGTAGCTGTGAAGAAATAACGTCTATTTGTGAAGTCTGTGCACTGGCCACAACATTATCTATTCCTGTGATTCCCTTCTCAAACGGTCCTAATCCGGATAGGAATCTGTAAGATCGATAGGTATCGATTAACAGATCTACATTGAGTGCTCGTTTCGAGAGGTCTATGGAGAAAATGCGCGAATCTCACGGTGTGCGTTGGATGCGGAGAAAATGCCCGCAAAAAGCGAAGAAAATGCCAGCAGCAAGCATTTTCTCCCTAGTTTCGGGCACCGAAACAGACGCGGCGCGTTTCGGGTACTTTCTCTCGTAATCGTTTCGCCGCCTATCGTGTTCGCATGATTCCGTCATTAAACGGGCAATTGGGCAAAAGGTAATAGTGTTTGCTGGTATCGGTGTTGGTTATTCGATATTTTGTCTGCTAGTCATAGTATCTGCGTGATTCCCACATTTAACGGGGGACCCGAATCAAAGTCGATATCTTCAACCGACATCAGTCGACGTTATCTGTAATGCATCGTGATCTCCATCTAGCGTTCTTCGTCTTAACGTGTTTTTTTACGAAGTGGAGGGCCAGTTTCTCGACTGCTTGCATGTTGCAGTGGAGTGATTGACACGTTCGACATGACCAGCGTGTAAATGCATAACAAAGTTTCTTGCACCTGCCTGCTTCAGACAATTATAAACGGCGGATATCAGGACCGGCTCACCGTAACCGCAGTGCGGGTCGCGCCGAGACTTTGCTGTCTGCGCCCTCCTAGCTCAGAGATCGCGCGTCCGCATCCACGCTGCGACGTCCGAACGATGTCTTGTGCGCCCGCGATGGGACCCTGTTCAGGTGGGTCGTAGTGCAGTAGGTAGAGGGTTTGCTTCATGCGAGGAATGTCGGGGGTTCGGTTCCCGGACGCCGCGGCGTTCTTGCACTTCAGCTGAGTATCTCAGATCTGGGAGGCTTCTACGTCTACACGACGTTGCGCGTTTTTTGCGCATTGTTTCAGCCGTATGCGCTTCGCCGCTCGAAGAGCGCAGAACCCAGCCGCGGACTTCTCCTGAGCGACGAAAGCAGTTTCCATACGAGCAGGTTGTATGGCACACACCCTGGAGTCCCTTCCTTAGCCTGGCTCTGCGCTCGAAGAGCGCAGAACCCAGCCGCGAATTCCCCCTGAGCGACGAAAGCAGTTTCCATACGAGCAGTATTATGGCACACACCCCGGAGTCCCTGCCCTAGCCTGGCTCTGCGCTCGAAGAGCGCAGAACCCAGCCGCGAACTCCCTCTGAGCGAAGAAAGCAGTCTCCATACGAGCAGCTTGCATGGCACACACCCTGGAGTCCCTTCCCTAGCCTGGCTCTGTGCTCGAAGAGCGCAGAACCCAGCCGCGAAGAACTCCCCCTGAGCGAGGAAAGCAGTCTCCATACAAGCAGCTTGTATGGCACACCATGGAGTCCCTTCCCTAGCCTTGTTCTGCGATTGCACAATGGACGTCTCACCCGACGCCTAAGGTTACGGTGAGCCAGTCCTGATATCCGCCGTTTATAATCTTGTGCCTGCTTCGCTAGGTTATCGGGATGTATACAGGTGTTTTTTTTGTTGTTGTTGATGAGGCAAGACTACCTTGTTACTATGACATAGGGATGTTGCCTTTTCCTGTTGTTTTCAATGTCTTCCTTGCTCTACTCTTCAGCTTCATCATGGCCCGTATGCATACCTCGCACCGACCCACGCCGCCGGGAAATGGGGAGTGAGTACCGTACTTCCGCGAAGCAGACCAAGCTGGGAACTCTGGAGCTCTAGCGGGAAATTACGTCCCCCTACTCGGTGATAGGGGAAATTCAGATTGGAGCGGAGACGTTACTAATTGGAGCGGACATGCCGCTGTTAAGACGATGTTTTCAACATATGATGCCTCCACATAAGAGCAGCAGAGGAGGGACAAGAGGACGACTTCGTCGGTGTTTTGGTATATGTGATGCTTAGTGAAGCCTTTTTTTGAGCAGCAGTGTTTAGGGGGGGGGGGGTGTTCGACGTTTCCGTCATCCAATAAGTAAAACACACTTTCTGAGGGACACACTTTTAAGGAGTGTCCAAATGTTCCAAATGTAGAGGATTCCTCATGTTTTCGTTTTGTTTTTGAGAATAAGAAACACCTACTAAGGCTGATGGTTGGACTACTCATATGTATGTATTCAATGTGAGCATAGAAAAGTTTAGCTGGATTGTTTTCTTTTGTGCTAGTGCTTCTATACTGCGCCGACCTGAGAGTAAAGAGAAGTGGAGGGAAAACGTCTTTATTGGGCGTGTGATATATATCGAGTGATTGCATGTCGATCGGTGAGGACCTCCCAACAGAATGGCGGGGCGGAGATGAGGAGCCATCGTCGCCGTCGACGATACTGCCGGCAGCCAACACGAAGAGTATAATCGGCTAGGCGTCGGATCTATATCTGTTGTTGGCCGATTGCCGTTGATAGCGCACTGTAAAAATGGGATTCGTCTTCATAAAATATGGTCAAATTAGTGCCCGAATGTAAGGTAGGTTAACCAAACAGAATTTACGTCTCTTTGCCTGATGGCTCCCTTGTCCTCTGCTTGGGCACAGCAGGAGGTTGTGGGGCAAAATGAAGCTTTGGCAAGTAACCCACAATCCTCCTGATGCACCGCCTTCAGGCAGCGGCAACAGAGGCCCAGCTTGGAGACCTGGATGACCCTGGCAATGACGTTGCTGTAATTTGGACACCGGACAGAGCTGTGGCCGTCCTTGTGGGTCTCTGCACTGCAGAAGACGCAGGTGGACTTCGGATTCCACTTCTCCGCCAGCAAGCTGGGCGCGGGCTCCATGCGATTCAAGCGCACGCCCATGTTGGCGGTGACGTTGAATAAAGACCCGATCTTCTAGTGGAATCCTCATACTGCTTGGACGAGAGGTTGGAGGAGCGGGTTCTCCGGCTCGTTCAGCTCCAAGCTGTCGAGAGCCTTGTAGAAGTGCTCGTCGTGTAGTAACGGGTGTTGCGTATGCTCGATTGGGATCGGTGATGGCTATTTGTGTGGGCTGGATGATAAGCTGTGACCTGTGTAGTGGTTTTCAGTGTTGCTTTTGGCACTAAGAATATTTCATCGGCTATTACCCGTATCATTAAGCAATTGCCAATGGGCCCGACCAGACGTGTGCGACGTGTGCTAGATGAGCGGTCGTTTTTTATCCGCTGTTGACCCCGCGCGATGTACACTCGCGTCTAAAGCGACATGGTAGTGACGAGTTTTCCGGGGCGAGGTTGGACGAGTTCTCGCACCGTATGCAGGCGATCGTTGCGGGACCCAAGTGCTCCAATCAATCACCAGGAATACATCGAACGCTTCTCAACCTTCATTTCGCTGTTGGAGCTATTTAATATCACTTTCGTGCAATTCCTACGAGTAGGCTTCTATACTCAGCAGGAATCTATGGAAGTTGCATTGAAAAAGGAGACGAATGCTAGGAATGGGCGGTAACAATACGAGCATGGAGGTGGAAACAATAGAAAACCTCTAATTCACTAAAAATGTTTGCAAATGTTTGAACTGTTGGGATGGGCATGGACTTCTCTTTTCCGCTTCCACTAGAGAAGTGTCTATGGCTCACATGTTATATTTGTTTTGAGGAACTGTCTGCCATACACCTGTCCACATTGTTCATTGATGGTGGAAATTCCATTTAACCGGAGTTCTGCAGTAGATGCTTGAACGATTTTCTTAGTCTGCTATAACGAACTATGGCAGTTGGGGGGCCACCTTATAAAAAGTGTCACTAACATGAAAAAAGAAACGATGGCACACCTATCATAAAGAAAACAAGCAAACAATGCTATAGCTTTGTTCTGTGCTCTAGATTTGGGCAGGGGAAGGGATCCCAGGATGTGGCTGGAGTGACGCACCCGTGTTAAAATTGCCTACATCCTAGAGTTCCCTCCCTTGCCCAATACGGAAGCAGACAAAATACGTATCTGTAATCGAAGATAGGAGATAAGACTGCATTTACATTCGCTGTAGTAGCTACTCGCCACACCTGCACCCCATGGTATGCTACGGTGACCCCCTCCCCTAACTACCATAGCGCCCGAACTACTTTAAAGCAGAAATCTCGATTGCCTGAAGCTGCTCCACAACTTAGTTCCAAGCTTACAAGAGCAGCTGAAAATTAAATACCATACTCCAAATAACAGTGGATTTGGTCTTTTGCGCTCTGAAGCAACGTTTGAAACCTTTTGTGGCTAACGCTTTCCTTCTGTACTGGCATCACCCACGACGTTGTAGCTGCAAGGAGCACAGCAGCAGAATCTTCTTCGATTTCGAATCAAAAAATGCCCTAATCGTTTATGGATGAAGAAGGGCCTTTTCCTTTCCGTTTGCAGGTCCAAAAGCAACAAAAGAACATAAAAATGGATCTATTTAAGAACGTCGGAAAATCGTGCCAGGAGAAGTGTTCTACCGCTTTTAATCCGCACTTAAAACTCTTTCTTTGCCTTGATGGAACCTCAACAAATGTTTCTGTTTAGCCATAATAGTAAGAAGCAAGCACAGCGGAAGTAAAAAGTGAAATCTGTACTTCCTTGGTTTTCAGCTTCAGAAATCATTTCCTGGTACTCCCTGGGGCTATCTCTACTAATAATCCTACTTATCGGGCTCCATATTCTAACACTACTAGAAAGAACGAGCATTCCCACCTTTGATCGAGTCACGGAACAGCTCAGCCCGACGAGGTCCTGTTCTGGTGCGACCGCGTCGCAGCCGCCGGCCGGTCCCGCGACGACCGCCTGCACACGGTACGAGAACTCGTCCAACCCTGCCCCGGAAAACTCGTCACTACCATGTCGCTTTAGACGCGAGTGCGATGTACG
Source organism: Heligmosomoides polygyrus polygyrus (assembly GCA_947396885.1). NCBI lineage: Eukaryota > Metazoa > Nematoda > Chromadorea > Rhabditida > Heligmosomidae > Heligmosomoides > Heligmosomoides polygyrus. The sequence continues at coordinate 38,029,082 of OX377206.1, forward strand.
GCGTGTAACTGTCCCGCGTTAGCTCCTAGTTGCGCAATTAATTTTTTGAAATGGTCGGTTCGATACCGACTTTGAAAAAATTGGTAGAATGCAATCAATTGCGCGTACACTCGCGATGGCTTTTTTGCTGTTTATTGTGTGGCGTTTAATGTTTCTATATACATACATGTGTATAGTGTGGCCCCTTACGCGTTCACATTTGAGTCCGTAGGGTCTTTACGGGAGAGCTGATTAGTTTCCAAATAGTCGTAGCTGCTAAGGCAGTCAGTGAGTACGCTGCCTCTATAATTAGTAGCATGCTCATTGGTCCTGCTAGTTAAGTGGCTACCCATCAGGGATGAGCGGATTAACCGTTATCCGGTTTCCGGGGGGGGGGGGGTTGGCCTATCCGTTTTGTTGTTCGTTATCCGGCAATTTTGGGCCGGATAACGAACAACAAATTAGCTGATACCCAGGTTTGGACGTGGTATTGGATAGCTGTGTAGAAGCTTCACATTCATAGGAGGGATCGCGAGAAACAATAGAGGGCATTTTAATCTAGAAGGGTGAGGTGACTTCAGGCACAGGTGACGTAGTTGGAAAGACGTCTAACTTCCATCTTTCCAGGGTCGTTCATTTATACCATATATCTATGGAACCTACTATGGATTGATTTGTTAATGAGTTTGTCACCACAAGTCATGTGCAGACCAAGAACGCGTACGAGCTGCCTCGAATATTACTTACGGTCACAAGTGGAGGGCCTGGCACATCCCAAGATGATTTGCTTAGTGCCGAATTAAGCGCCCTCTTCCACGATTGCAGTAGGTAGCATGCAACAAAGGTATTTTAGTTTTTACTGATAGACTGTTGTAACGCATTAAACACATGCCGCTAAGCAGCAATGAATACAAGCAAAATGGGCACAGGTTCAATCTAAATGAGTGGAGAAAGCTACGCCCCTACAAATTGTTGAAGTGTGTTTATATTAGAAACGATTTTCTGAAAGCATTTTCTGTACGCTGGTACTGGTGGTACCTCCTTAATGTTAAGGAACTGATCCTCTCTATTAAAAATCAAAATAGCGCAATTGAACTGTATTAAACTGATTCCTCGCTGCGGATGTTGCAGCTTCTTTTAATTTAAGATTGACTTTCAGGGGCATTCTACTTCCGCTTTTCTGGTTTTCATATCTCTCTGCATTAGGTCTGCACAATGGCTTGTTGTGGCTAGCCTGTAGAAAGCTGGTATTTCACCCGTTCTTCTTAGATCTTGGGATAGCGTCGAACAAGAGTATCGATCTGCGTGAAGCTGCGAAACCAAGATTGTTATGCAGACTTTATTTGGCTGAGTCGGCCTGGCATAGAAAAGTCAAGAGGCGCTGGAGGAGCCATTCAAGGATCATTCTATTTGGTCACAGCCTTAATTCAAAAAGAAAACCTGACGATTGATCAGTAGAACAACCCAACAATGGAAGCTTACAAAATGCCGGCAAGTTGCTGTTCAATGAACGAAATGTGAGTGAATAAGAAGTGAATGATTCTCACATTCTCTCCCTCCAAAGGCGACTTATAGATGTTTCTATACTGCTAGTTGGGCTGTTTTGAGCATCCTTTGTCTCGTTCTTCCCATTCGTTTTAACGGCAAAAACATGAAAAATTGTAAATTGTACTATGGAAATGTGTTTGGATGAACAAATTCTCAATCTCTCCTTATCTTTTCCAGACTTTGATTAAGGTGATCGTGGCGAAACATCAGCAGAGTAGAGCTTGCAAAGCAGTTTTAGTTTTACAGCTTAGTGGTCTTGCTCGCGGAACCTGGTGAAGGAATTGTGGTTCACAAATCGAACTGAGATCAGTTTGAATGGCAATGAAGAAGCGTTTCTTTTTAATGAAGTTCTGTGAGAATCCCATAGGGCCTTGTTAAAATGACTGCACTATGTTTCAAAAAACCCCTTAAAGTCGTTAGAAAAGTTTTATTATTTGACAGCAGTTGCGCTTCATGTTTGCTGTTGAAACTAGAGTAGTTTAAGCCCAGTATTATTTTTGTTGTTTGTTCGTTATCCGTTTTTCCGTTATCCGGCGATTCTTGGGCAAAATTATCCGTTATCCGTTATCCGGATTTCAAAATTTTGTTATCCGCTCATCCCTGCTACCCATAACACCGCTACTGTTTCAATGGCCCCATTGTTAGCTTCCATTGGGTATTGACAGTATTGATCAGGTGATCTATATTGGGTAGGCTGATATTACCGATCGTTGATCGGCGAAAGGTATTTGGTTAGATGAGTGTTCATTGTTTTACATTCGTTTTCAATGTACAGTTCAAGCCAACCGTTGATTGGTGGAATACTTACTACTCCATTTGTGCAGGATATTAATGATGAGGTATTTGCTGTCATTGCCGGCGTAGTCATGGATAAGACTGTAAGGATTGCAAAAGTTTTCGCCATTGGAGGTAATGGACGCGAGTGATGAACGCCACATATCAAACGCGCCTTCTTTTGAACAACGAGGAAGTTTCTCCCCTCGCGTGTTTGTTGGGACTGGTGTTGCGGCTTTGTCTGTTGGTGTAAGTTCTTCTGTAGGTTTTTCGTCGCTTCAAATTTTGAGAGGATTCATCTTGTTCAGTGGTCGATGGATGACCTTGTGATTAGGCATCATTATTTTTGCTGACCTTACGAGGCCGTCCGCTGAGATTATTATCTTTACAGTTCTGCCATAGGACCAGGATCCTCTTGGTATCAGGTCTTGCTCGATTATCACAATCTCCCCTATTTCGGGGCTACACCTGCTCTAATGTCTAGGTTGCTTAAAGTGTTTTTGTATTTCTCTCAGAACTATTCGGAGTTCCAGCAGTCCCAGGATTTGTTCGCTGAGTTTTCGAAGAAGCGGGTTGCTTCCATCGCTTGTTGCCGAGATTGTAATTGAGGATGATTCTTGGATCTTCAATTGCGTGCGAAATCGATAGGCCTATTTTTGTGATTTTGCCCGTGTTCAGTTTTGTTAATGGCCTTGTCTTCAGTATAGCTTCTTCTTCTTCAGCGTTTGTCCCGCTTCGTGGCAGGGTCCTCTATTCTGGTGTCATGACGCCACCTTGGGAGCTTGTAGTGCGAGAAACGAACAGATATGGCGCAGACAAGAATTCGAACTGGCTGGACACGGACATTCCGGAGATGAAGCGGTTCATTGGATTGTGCCTAAAGATGGGACAAGTACGTCTGCCGTTACTGCGCGACTATTGGAGTACTAGCGAACTGAGCGAAACACCAGTAGCAGCACCAGTGATGACGAAAGCAAGGTTTGAAACTCTTCTACGAAACCTACACCTGGCAGATAGCTCGAACTATGATGCGCAAGACCGTCTGTACCAAATAAGTCCTTTGCTAAAATTATTCAATGCCGCAAGTGGAAGCCTCTTTAGGCTGGAAGACGTGTCTGCATTGATGAATCGCTGGTTCCATTCAGAGGAAGGTTGTTGTTCAGGCAGTATATCCCGAGCAAACGTCATAGATGCGGAATCAAGGTCTTCAAGTTATGTTCTGAGGGTGGATACACTTGCAAGATCAGAGTCTATGCTGGCAAGGACTGCGCAAGAACCGGAACTGTTGCCGAAACTGTCGTCATGGACTTAATGGAAGAATACCTGGACCAGGGCCGTGATTTGTTCGTGGACAATTGGTACACTGCAATTTCTCTCGCCCAAACGTTGATTAAAAGGAGTACGAATTTTGTAGGAACATGCAGACGAAACAGGAAAGGCCTACCGCTCGATGTCGTTCGAACAAAACTCAAAAAGGGCCAGAGAATCGCCAGACAGAACGCAGATGGCATCGTTGTAATGAAGTGGAAGGATAAACGTGACATCATTATGCTTTCTACTATACACGACGATGGAATAGGATCATCATCGAAACCCCATATGGTAGAAGACTACAACAACGCCAAGCTGTTCGTAGACACTAGCGACCAAATGGCCTCCTACAGTCCGTTTGTCAGGAAGACAAGCAAGTGGTACATACGACTCTTCTTCCACATTGTGACCCAAACTATTATGGTGAATGCATGGAAGCTGTACCAAGACAACGTTGGCAAAATACGATTCAATGATTTCAAGAGGAAAATCTTCGTATCTCTTCTATCACAGGATAACGTACGCACAACAAGTCGCCGTCATCAACTGGAGCGTGCCGGGCCAGCAAAAGTAACGAGGAAACGCTGTCACGGCTGCTACCATACCCTGACAAAGGACAATGACTTGAGGACCGCGTGCAAGAGGGCTCGCCAAGTAAATACACGCTGCAGTAGATGTCAAATTCATTTTTGTCTAGAATGTTTCAACACCGTTCACACGTAGTGTACTGTCTAGAGAAGTAACCGAAATATGTTAGTAATGTTTTGTCGAAGCTGTAGAAAAACTTTGATTTAGCCTATCACTTTGTTATCCTCATTCTGACATCATTTCAAGAAGATCAATAAACTGTTTCCATCACTCAGTCTAAAAAATGTGTATAGTAAAGCGAGGGTATCGTTCCCTATATTATTTGACTTTCCTCGATTTTTACCAAAGTATTTCTTTACCCATGACTGCTGGAGCTTCTTGATGCTATAGTGAATAAGAGCACTGGAAAAAACAAAAAAGCTTCAGTTTGAAAGAAAATCGAGTTGCAAAGTTACGCAGCAAAAATGCTGTGTATTGTCCCACGCGACCGCTTGCTTACGCAGCATAAATGTTGCGTATTGTCGTCAATGTGTTAAGGCGCTCTGGTATCTTCTTGTCGCAGAGCACGCCAGTCAACAGCGCCACCTGGATCAAACTGCACTCACGCGTGAATTCACTTCGACCATCAGTTTGCCATCAGACGCGACTGCTGATTCCAGGTACTTAAAGACCGCAGTGCGTGGAAGCTCGATGCCGTTAACCTTAATGGAGCTGGACTCAGTAACGTCCGTCGTTAGATATTCGGTCTCCTTCACGTTCAGTTTGAGTCCAAAAGCAGCCGCCGGCCCACCTAGCGTTGACATACGAGTGAAACAATAATATTTATTACTAAAAAACACAACAAATAAACAATGTTAGAAAAAAATAGGAGGGCAAGAGTGTGGAAAAGTAGGGACGGAGAGGATTGACGGGATCGCGAGGCAGCGGACTCGCAACGCTCGCGGGACGGCCGGAGAAGACGTAGCCAGGCATTCGGCGGCGGACCGTTTATACACCTTTGCCCATGTCGTCAATCGCTGGTGAAAAGTCACCTCTGCCGCAACTCAAAAGAATCTGTTTGCCCTGTCCTAAACGATGACCTAGTCTACTCATCCTTCACCTATTGGCTATTGCAGCCATTCTTCTACTCAAACCGCTCCAAGCGATGCTTGCGCGCAAAACCCTGGTGTACACCGACAGAGATGGGAAACTGTACCCGTCCATGACAGCTGTACCCGTCTTTCGTAGCACCTTCGTGCCCATTAAGGTCACCAGCAACTATGATGACATCTTTCGACGGTACCTCTGCTGTTTTCTCATCAATCAGGTTCCAAAACTCATCCTTGGCGTGACCGGAGCAGCCAGTCTGCGGAGCAGACGCAGAGAAGGAGTGAGAGTCGCTCCTTAGCGGCGACAACGATCTTCATCAATCGATCGTCAAAGCGTTCGACGCTTACAATCGAGTCACAAAAGTGTTCGGAGACGGTTATTCCGACACCGATTTTGGCCCAGGGACTTCCACATAGAACGGCATTGAAGCCACGTCCCTATGTCCTTTGACTTGCGGCACGACCACGTCGTCTCCTGCACCGCACAGAAATCAACTCTTCTACGCTCCAATGCTTCAACCAACTCGCACGAGCGGCCCGTCAACGTACCCACATTCAGCGTTGCCACGCGGGTCCTGCTTACGTTACGGGACTTTCGGACTAGCTCAGTTGCCCCCCGATGCCGTCCTCGCATCAGGGACCTTCGCATACTTGTCACACTCGCCGGGTTCTGCGAGTGGTGCGAGTCGCGTCGGCTCCCGCGGACGCCGTAGCACTATCACGAAAAACTTGCAGTGTCATGAACCATGTGATGTGACATGGGTATTCGTTGGCCGGCCTGTCACAAGGTCCTGTGGCGTGCAATTGAATGTCCGTGTTCGGCTTAGCTCAAAAAGCGGGCAGTTTCCAGTGGCACTACGTGGAGGAACGGACATCGCCACCGTCTTCAGTATAGCTTCGATTACTGTTACTGTACACATTTCGGTGAAGCTTAGTCTTTTGCAGATTTTTTATAGATTTTTTTGACAGAGGCTACTAATCAAACATGGTGGCTATGACTTGTTCCCCATGTTTGAGATGTGTGTCGCAGTCGGTACGAATCAGTTTTGGGACGCCTCTTCTTGATAAGAAGCGCATAAAGCTGTTTAGGAATGCCCCGGTTAACATGTTTTCAACGGCTTCGAGATGTACCGCTCTAGTCGTGAGGCAGGTGTGCAGGGCTACTACATTCTATCCTGAGCTTTTGAATAAATAGACCCACGAAGTCGCATCCCGTATGTGTATTTTGTCCCGTCCCGCATCCCGCAGTGTGTATTTTGTCGGTGGATATGTTGCACGATCAAACGTACCAATTCTCATTTCTCCGGAATATAAATTGGTGACTTGGTATCTGTAGGATCAGCCGCATTTTGTAGACGGGATTCAGATATCTGATTGATCCCTCGTTCTTAATAATGCGTTTGTCAGGATACATTGGATACAAGAAAAACTCACGTGTCTTTGCTCATGAGTAAAAAGTATTAGGTTGTCCGGAAATAAATGAGCGTTTGCAACTCGAATATTCAAATTAGCATAACTCAGCTCAGGAAGAACATTATCTATCAAAATAATAATCATTGGAATCAGTGCCTCTTTGCCAACAAGACACTGGTTTACCTATGCCGGTAGCCTAGAAATTTGGCGTTTTGGATGAATGTGTTGAAGTCATTTTCGACATCATCTCTGTTGCTGAATTTTTTGCCCTTCACAGGACGATCTAAATGCTTGAAACAATGATAATTGGTAGGGGACAGATCTGGTGAATATGCTGGATGTGGCGATGTTTGTGTTGAGGAAAGAATGATCACATGCTACAGTGCCAATGATAGTTGATATAGAGTGCCATTGTTGTTGATCTGTGACTATCAACTAGTCAATCAGGCGGCCCTGTGGGCCCTATATAAGGCTGTCGTTCTCACACCGGTAGTTCAGTGTTCGTCTATCTAGTAAACCTGTCTACACGCCGTGGCGATCAGGACCTGCAATCGACTCCGCGATGCCGTCAACACCGTCAACAGCCACCCCTCCACCTTCCACGTCGTCAGAAGCCGCCCCTCCGCCATGGTTGGCAGCAATACTGTCAGTACTCCAACAGCAGAACCAGCAGATGGTTTCTATGATGGAGAAGCTGCTGGAAAACAAAGCTGCTCCAACCACACCGCCTGCCATACCCCTCCCCGCACCCGACCCATACGGCGACTTCGTCAGAGACCTACCCACCTTCTGTTACGACGACGATGACAATACCACTTTCAAGGACTGGTTCAGGCGATACGGACCAGTCATCAATGATCGAGGTTCGTCGCTACCTGACGAACGCAAACGCAACCTGTTGCTGGACAAGCTCGACAGACACGCATATAAAACCTATTCCGACTACGTTCTACCACAAGAGCCACGACATATCGACCTGGCTGCTACTGTGGACAAGCTGACCGAGCTATTCGGACCGAAGCAGACGTTGATTCGACGACGTTTCGAGTTCCTGCAGTCAACATTCGAGCCGTTGACTACGTCACACGTCCCCTATCGAGACTTCAGCAACAAAATAAAGAAGAAGTTCGAGGATGCTTCAATGAAAGACGTCGATGACGACTCTCTAAAGTGCCTAGTATTCTTATCAGGACTAACCGACCCGTCCCACTCTGACGTCCGGCTCCGACTGCTGAATCGTCTCAACTGCTTGAAGGAAGACGATGCATCACCCTCCCTAGACGACTTCGTAAACGACTGCGAAACCTTCGTCGCCCTCAGATCTGACAATCGCACGATGGAATCCAAAGAGGTGAGTGCGGCACATTACACCAAGCCAAGCGAAATGCATAGACGGCGTCCATCTCGGAACGTGATGTTCCGCCACCGATCGAAATCACGAGAGCCACGTCAGGAACCAACTTCGACTTCTACCACCAAAAGGATACGTTTTTCTTCAAAGAAGTCGAGATTCTGACAACGAAATATTCGTTGCAACAACGCGTCATCAGCGACACAGAATGCACGCACCTACCTGAAAGTGGAAATAAACGGATTTTCCACTAGGCTCCAGCTGGACACTGGGTCCGACGTAACCATGATTTCGCGTCGAACATGGAGCGAGATAGGATCCCCAACCATCAGTCGTGCTGCTGTACCGGTCAAGACAGCCGACGGATCACCAATGCACATCATTGGACTATTCAAGGCAAACATCACCATATTCACCAGAGAGCCACAACGGGACAAGGAAACTGCTACGTCACCGAGGCAACTGACCTACTCGGACTAGAATGGTGCGTCGAAATGGAACAGTATCGCCAGCTTAAGGAACAATTCCACTGTCGACTAGCCACAGCCGCACTCAATGACATCCGGAACGAAACGGTCGCCTTCATAAAACGTAGTTTCGCTGAAGTATTCCTGCCTGGCCTTGGACATTGCACAAAGGCAAAAGCAAGCTATTTCTTAGACCTGACGCCCAGCCTGTCGATCGTCAGAGGAGTCCTGTACCCTTTGCTTCCCAGTCCAGCGTCGATATGGAAATCGACAGACTTCTCGCTGAAAATGTTCTGTCGCCAGTTGACCACTCCAACTGGGCAGCTCCTGTAGTGGTCGTGAAGAAGAGCAATTCGTCTCTGTGCAGACTTCTACACTGGACTCAACAACGCTTTGATGCTCCATCTGCACCCGTTGCCTACGACCGAAGAAATATTCACGAAACTCAACGGTGGTGAGGTTTTTTCTCAAATCGATCTAGCGGATGCCTATCTTCAGATCGAAGTGGAAGACGAATCGAAGGAGCCACTCACCATAAACACACATCGCGGTCTGTTCCGCTATAACCGCTTGCCGTTCGGGATGAAGTCAGCTCCCGGAATCTTCCAACAGATTATCGACTCAATGATATCCGGACTTCATGGAGTGGCAGCTTACCTGGACGATATCATCGTAACCGGAAGGACAACGGAAGAGCATCGTAAAAACTTGGAAGCACTATTCAAACTTGGAAACAAATCCACGATTACGGATTTCGTATTCGACTGCAGAAGTGTCATTTTATGATGCCAGAAATCAATTATCTCGGCGTCATCATCGACAAGAATGGACGTCGCCCTGACCCGGTCCATCACTGAAATGCCACGGCCCCAAAACGTGGCACAACTCAGATCATTCCTAGGAATGATAAACTACTACGGCACGTTCGTCAAAGAAATGCACAGTCTACGTGCCCCACTATACGCACTGCTCAAGAAAGATGCTGAATTCAAGTGGTCACTTGAACAAGAAGAAGCCTTCAAGCGAGCCAAGGAAGTTATTGCCTCGCCTCTACTCCTCACCCCACTACGATCCCAAGTTGGAAATCGTGGTAGCAGCTGATGCATCCGACTACGGCATTGGAGCAGTAATCGCACACCGGTTCAAGGACGGCACAGAAAAAGCTATATGTCATGCTAGCCGACGTCTGAACGAATCGGAGAAAAAGTACGGCCAAATAGAAAAAGAAGGACTTGCACTGGTCTTCGCCGTACGCAAGTTCCACCGCTACCTGATGGGACGACACTTCACACTGCTGACGGACCACAAGCCACTATTGACTATTTTCGGAAGCAAGCAAGGTGTTCCGACTTACACCGCTAATCGACTTCTGCGGTGGTCGCTGGTTCTGATGGGCTACGATTTCCAGATCGAGTACAGACGGACAGTGGACTTCGGTCAAGCGGATGCGCTGTCCCGACTGATCGCGAAACAATCACAGTCCACAGAGGACCTTGTAATCGCCACGGCAACAAGAGAAACCGAAGCGGCCTGCCGTTCCGTACGAAAAATCCTGCCCGTTCGTATGGATAAGATCGCTGAAGAAAGCGCCCAGGACGAAACTCTTCGTAAGGTGATGGACTCCGTCCGAGTGGATTCTTGGCCACCAAAGCCATCGCCTGAAATCGCACGTTACGCCAGCCTTCGTCAATCGTTATCGTTGGATCACGATTGTCTCTTCTTTGGACCCCGAATCGTCATTCCGAAGAGCCTCCAGGGTCGAGTATTGGATCTGCTGCATGATGGACATCCCGTAACCACGAGAATGAAGATGCTTGCCAGATCTTATGTATACTGGACTAATATCACTAAAGACATCGAAGACTGCGTGCGAAGATGTCGAAGCTGTCAAGAAGCAGCAATGGAGCCTATAAAGGCGACTCTTTTCTCATGGCCAATGGAAACGGAACCGTGGACAAGAATTCACATCGACTTTGCTGGACCTGTCAACGGGAAGATGTTTCTCATCGTGGTCGATGCCTTCTCTAAATGGCCTGAAGTGATCGAAATGAAATCGACAACGGCTAAGGCCACAATTCACCAGCTTTCCCGACTCTTCGCTCAGTTCGGGAATCCGAAAACACTAATGTCTGACAATGGAAGTCAGTTCACCTTAAGGGAGTTTGCCGACTTCTGCGAAATCAACGGCATCGAACATGTCCGATCGCCGCCGTTTCACCCTCAATCGAATGGACAGGTCGAGCGCTTCGTAGACACTTTCAAGAGAACGATGCGGAAGTTGGAGAGCCCGGAAATGGACGCAGACGCACTTCAAAAATTCTTGGCAGTGTATCGGAGAACGCCGTGTCCATCATCACCAAGCGGACGATCCCCAGCCGAAAACTTTTTACAGAGGAAGATTCGATCACCATTGTCTCTGCTGACCACACCAACAACTCGGAACACGCCGAGAAACTACCCCATGGATGAGCAATTCAACCGCCACCACAGAGCTAGACCCAAAACCTTCGCTCCAGGCGAAGTAGTATGGGTGCGCGAGTGCGGAAGGCACCAAAGCAAATGGACACCAGGGAGGATCGTTTCTCGTCATGGCAACGCTGTATATGATGTACTTGTGGATGGCACTATCCAGAGACGTCACACAAATCAACTGCGTCACAATATCCAGCAAGACGTCGGTGAAACAACAGCCAATTTGGACGATCTACTCATGGACATGTTCACAACTACGTCATTGCCTACGACAGCCACTACAACGGAGCAGCTGGCAGCGTCGGAACCAGGGAATGGATCGGAGCCGGAGACGACGGTACAAGCAGAACAACGACCTCAACGCGAGCGACGACCACCGTGCCGACTATAAGTGGACCCATCATTGCGATCATATACATAGGTTATCAGATGAATCAGTTGTGTTGTTTCAACTTTACAATGTTCATCTTAGGAGGGAGGTGTTGAGGAAAGAATGATCACATGTTACAGTGCCAATGATAGTTGATATAGAGTGCCATTGTTGTTGATCTGTGACTATCAACTAATCAATCAGGCGGAGCTGTGGGCCCTATATAAGGCTGTCGTTCTCACACCGGTAGTTCAGTGTTCGTCTATCTAATAAACCTGTCTACACGCCGTCGGATCTTCTACAGTTTGGTATCCCAATTCATCCAATTTCTGAACAATTTTTGAAACGTGCTTACGCGCGTTGCCGTGCGGTAGGATTGGGCCTCTTCGATTGGCCAAAGCCGACTGTTTTTCAATCAACTCACTTCAGTTTTGGCACGGTACTTCTCCGCTGTGATAGTCGCTCCAGTCTCCAAGAACTTGTTCTGGACTATACCAGCCATTGTCCACCATGGTCTTCTTCGAATGGAGACTCAGTTTCAGCATTTCCTTGGGACTCTCATTCTTGTCCAGCCATTGTGCAGAGCGACGACTATTGTCATAAAGAATCCATTTTCCGTCGCGTGTGACAATCCTGCCCAAAAAGGGTCCCTTAGATTGCGCAGCCTTAACGAAACACAGGTGTCCTGACGCTTAAGCATCTGCCTTGTGGTCAGTTCGTGCGAGATTCATTTATCTAATTTTTTCTTTTCCGATCGCATTCAAGTGGCGACTGATAGTGCTGCCGTCAATGCCGAAACGCTGTGCTAGCGCACTCACAGTTCGACGCGAATTCGCCTCCACCATGGCTTTGAGTGAGGAGTGATGGCGGCCTACCTCGGTCTTCATCTTCGAGACTTTCATCTCCAGGGGCCGAATTCATCAACGACTTACGTAACTTTAACGGAGAATTGTAAGCTTATCAAGCGATATGGTGAGCGATAAGCCGCGTTATTTGAGCTTTTAACGCGGCTTATTGCTCACCATATCGCTTGTTAAGCTTACAATTCTCGGTTAAAGTTACGTAAGTCGTTGATGAATCCGGCTCCAGATCGAAACCTTTCGAAGCCGTGGCGAATTATGCGTTCCTTAACAAAATCCTCCCCAAATGCAGCGTTGATGTTACGGGTCGTTCCAGCTGCACTGATACCAAGTTTGGATTCGTAGAAGAAAATTTAACGAAATTGTGTTAAAAAATCTGAAACGGCAAAGCTTAAAATTTGGAAAAATTTATGTTCTAAACAAAATTCGAAGGCATGGGTAAAGAGAGCATGAACTTGGATTTCCAATGGTGTATAGCACTACAAGATATAAAACATACTTTAATGGAAAAATGTACTCCAATGATAGCAATGGAAAACGCTCATTTATTTCTGGACAACCTAATAGTTGTCCAGGGACTTCTATGTTCGTGGGCGTGACACATTGCTCCACGCTGAACTTGGAAAGTTTCTTCACGTTGAGCTTTAGCGAACGAGTTCTATTAGTTAGATCGACCCAATTTTTCAAGCCCTTCCCGATGAAGCAAACGAGGAGGAGGTGAGATGGAGATGAGGAGCAGGGATGGGCGGAAATTTTGAAAATTTTCCCAGAAAACAGAAAACAGAAAATCGCTTTCGTCAGAAAACAGAAATCAGAAAACAGAAAGGCCAAAAACGCCAGAAAATCAGAAAACAGAAAACAGAAAACAGAAAATTTCGAAATTATCACATGACCTAATTATTTTACCCAAAGATCCATATTTCCAGTAGCAAATGCTTTTGTATGACTAGAAATGTAGTCGTAGACCAGCGTTTTAATTTGCGCGCGTTTATAAAAATTTCTATTATACTTCAGTGCACTGCAATCAGCAAGTTTAAACGTGGACTGATAGAACCTAGGAATCTCGACCCTTGAAGTATACAACATTACTCATAAGCTCTGTTTCACCTCTAACGCCTCAATTAAATAATGGTCCCACTAGTAAGAAACTGGCCTTTTAGAGTACCGAACACGATGAAGGCTCAGTGATCACTGTTTGCATCAACTCAATTGCTAGAGTTTGTAGACACACTCTCGCAACATGCTCAAAAGCTGTGCAGAGATTTGCTGGTATTACTGGCTCCGCCAGAATCTGTATTCCTAGTTCGTTGCGTTCCTCGGGAATACCTTTCCTTGTAAGTGGCCTAGCTGAAAATTTTCAGGCCAACATAAATGCTCTTTACAGCACCTTACTACTTAGCCGACTAAAGATGTGAATTTCACAGAACAACACGAGATTGTGTCTGAGGAGGCTGTCAGCACAATAGGTCTTGGGCGGAGGTGCTTTCTTGAATGCGTAGACACCATACAATGAAGACCGAGCATATACCCTCTCCATCACATTATTATTATTATTATTATTATTATTATTATTATTATTATTATTATTATTATTATCCTCATATCTACACACCATATTACATCTCAGCGGAAGATCAGAAGAACCGCCTTGGTGTACAGAGGAGTGCACGGCATTAGCAACAATCGCGCGATCTGCCTGATGCTCGCAGTCTACAAGCTGTTTAGTCGAGTAATCCTGAATAGGGACAGTCATGCGAACAGGCAGGATTTCAGAGAGGATTCCGCACGATCCTCCACACACACCATTACGAAGCTCATCGAAGTGTCGCGAGAGTACAAGCTGCCGCTGTGCCTTACGTTCGTCGATCTGAAGAAGGCATTCGACTCTGTCGAGACTGAAGCGGTCCTCGAAGCCCTGCTCACTCAGGGCGTTCCTACTCTGTACGTCAGAATCCTTCGAGAGCTGTACAGTGGATTCACGACAAAGGTTTCGCCATTCTACAACAAGTCGTTGCCAACGTGAACAGAGAGGTTCGATGAGAGGGTATCCCCGGTTCTCTTCAGCGCCACCCTCAAAAACATCATTTGCGAACTAGAATGGGAAGACACGGAAGTGAAAGACGACGGATGGCAGCTACACCACCTAACACCGAGCGCTAGCCAGGCGGAGCGAATGCTGGCCGACTTTGATCGTGTACATATGTGGGAATGTTGGACTGCAGCTGATTCTTACGAAGACGATGTTCATGGGGAACGGACGAGTTTCGGATGCCTCATCCTCGCTCAACGGAACGAACATCTTCGAATGCTACAGATACGTGTATCTGGGTCGCGAAGTCAACATCACCAACTAACTAGCGCCGGAGTTGAGCAGGAGGAAACGAGCGGCTTGAGGAGCTGTCAAGAGTGTCGAAAGAGCAGTGGAGAAGACGAAGAACGTCGGGGCTCCGTACCTACCTTTTCGACTTCACTGTTTTTTCTGCCCTAACATACGGATCAGAGACCTGGGCTCTACAAAAGCAGGATGAACAAGCGATCAGCGTCGCGCAGCGTGGAATGGAGAGGACGATGCTCGGGGTGACACGACTCACGCAAGTGAGAGAAGGCCTCGAGACTTCCGAGCTTCGCCGACGTTCGAAGATCAGAGATGCTGCCGCATGACCAAGGTCGAAAATTAGGTGGGCCACGTAATGCGCTTCGCAGACACCGACTAGATTCCGTGGGATGTCAAGCGAACACCAGGATGCCCAATAACGCGTTGGTCGGACTTCTTCGCCAAAGCCCTGAACAAACAATATGACGCTATTCGTGTACCACGAGCGAAAAGGATCCATGGAGCACCCTGGAGCACCCTGGCACGCGGCATGAACGTATGGAGACGCTGCTGGTGCCCACCCTACCCTCAGTAACTCTAGGACAAGTGGTTAGTTAATACATAATTAAATGCCCCTCAGAGTACTAATTTTATAGTTTTAAAATAAAATTTTTAGTGATCGTAGACGGTCCAAACTACTACTAAAATCGAAAAGAATACGAAGCCAAATTATGAAAGTCTTAAAATGCCCTATGATATACTCCTATACTCCTTGCCAGCAGCACTTACACAATCAATCAAGCAAACAAAGAGGCATAGTTCATGAGCATATGGCGCAATTACTACATGAGCACATCCAAAAAACGCCACATGCTTACCATGTAAGATACTGTAGAAACACTATTTTGGAATAAAGCTCATTATTCTACGATACATTTTGGATTCTTTTTATTGGATTTCTGTAATAAAATTTTGTTCGCAACTCCATTTTCTGTTTTCTGGCCAATTTTTGGCCATTTTCCCAGAAAACAGAAAACAGAAAAAATTTGCCCAAAATGGCCAGAAAATCAGAAAACAGAAAACAGAAATTCCGCCCATCCCTGATGAGGAGGCCGTCTTTATTGGGCGAGTGATATATATCGAGTGCTTGCACATGACGGTCCGTGAGGACCCCTCAACTGAAGGGAGGGGGGGGGAGAGAGAGAGAGAGAGAGAGAGAGAGAGAGAGAGAGAGAGAGAGAGAGAGAGAGAGATAAAGCCATCGTCGCTGTCGACGATAGCTTCTATTTACTGAGGTGCACAGTTTTTGAACCATTTGGTTAAATAATTAATACTTTTAAGGCTGAATGTTGGAGTGGACATTTTATCCTCGAATTTCTACCGTAGAGATCTGGTTTCTCTCCGCACAGTTATGACTTTTCGATGTTATCTTCATGGATGTTGAGAGTAGTGCACATGTCAAATTGTTTGAAAAGCTTATCTGACCTGCTGTCAGCAAATAAAAGCTCATAAACAGCATATCGTTAATTGTCGAATGGAGCCGAGGAGAAAATGCTTGCTAGTGCTTGTCTGACTCCCAGCTCCATCTCGTTCAACTAGTTTGTATATGCCTTTGTCTAACTAGGAGCCAAAGCTTTGTCTTATGCCATGCAACGCATAGATAGTGTCTTGCTTAACTCATGGGCAGTACCACTATGGATCTCACTTGGTCATTATTGCGAGCTGATTTCAAAAACGAAGTATATATAATGTGACATAATAGCGTTTCAGACTTCGTAGCGAATCTAATGTCCAGTTCCAAATATATCCTGACATCTTTCGTCATTCTTCGGCCGTCCCTTCACCCGCAGTAGAAAAAAGCTGATATTTTCTCCGTGATTTGCAACGCTTCCTCTGTACATGCTTACGAAACATTTCGAGAAAGAAAAGTTTAGAAAGTTTCCTGACCGTACATTTCCCGAGGTGCATCGCAGGAAGGGGCGTTTGTCCCCGCCGGGTAATTACTGGGGGAGGGGGGGGGGGAAGAGCGCGGGAAGTCCGCCGCGCCGGGGCGAGGTATGCATACGAGCCCAGGCCGTGCAGTATAATTTCTCGCAATGCTTATCAGCAGGGAAGGCCCTCAAGCGTATGTCTAAACGGCGGCAATGGATAGCACTCAAGAATCTCTACCCATCATATAATAAAAAGGCATGCTTTGTTTTTGCTGAGTCTAGGACCTAGGGACCTTTCAAGTTCCGCACCGTCAGTGCGTCTCATGCGTTGGTTTAAGAGAGGAGGCTTGTAGGCTCGGCTGCAAGCGGATTGGTGGCGCAGGGGTGAGTGACGCTGTTTCATAGGGGGGGGGGGGGCAGGTGTCAAATTCCCGTACCTTGCCGAGTTTTCACATTTTTATTTTTCATTCATTGTTGATATTTATCGCCTTCCCAACTTTTCGTGGGCCTATATTTCACAATAGGCTCCCAGATGCGTGTTGAGTAAGAGGTTCTTAGTAACTGCCCTTCCTATATCCTTTTGTATTTCGCAACAGATTTTTGAAACGATCCTTGACTAGATGTAGTGTGAACCTTCCCAACTATCGACATAAGTGGTGTGGCGGCAATGTGGGGCAACTCATGGCAACGCGACAGGAGGTACACCCGCCTCCTGCTGGCGACGAGGCGTGAAGAGATGCAGCCGATGTTATGCGGACCGGAAAAATTTTGTTTTGCGTTTAAAAGGTTTGGTAAGGCAGTCGTTAGACTCTCGGTGAAGCCTTGGAGGTTGGGGGTGGGTGAGCAAGGAGGTGACAGGAAAATTGCATGCCCCTCGGCTAGGCGCGTGGTCTTATTGCGTACCCCCTGACCGTCTCGCAGCTCATCATGGCATCAGTCCGTTTTCGAAAGGAAAATGAGAGCAACAGTTACGTTCGAGAGCACTCAAGGAAAATGTCTTGAGCGCGTGCCCGAGTGCCGAAGATTCTGTAGGGAGATTGTCCACCTTTCATTCATTGTCACTGATGGGTTAACATACCAAGGAACGGGGACAGTGCACAGGTACAAGGAACTAGTAATGAACACATTAAGGGCTTTAGAGGTGATCAAGAATGTGGCAGATTCGCAACACTATGCAATTGACCGATCTGTACGTACTCACGAATCTGACAAAGCTGGATAGCATAAGATGTGACAAACAGCATATTATGCTGACAGTGCTGCGCTGTTCGAAAACGCGCTAGTCTTCACCTATAGCACGCACCCCGGTGCAAAATTGTAGGTTCACCTCCCGATTTGTACCATTAGTACCTGAAGAACCCGCTGCCGAGACTAAATGATGTCACCATTGTATTCCTCACTATGGAAAACTTCTATTGAAGAATTCTAAGCAGGTTGTGTTATTCATGCGGAACACCACGAACTTCTATTGAAAATTTAACGAAAGGAGTAGACCGAATGCAAAATATAAGTTCACTTCATAAAAAACCAGGTTAATCACAGAAGTACCTACAGGTAAAGTAGGATTAGTACTTCGTCACATCACCTTTGTTCTAAACAACATCGAAAATTTTATTTGGCATACTACTGGCAAGGTTATCAAGTAACAGTTTGCTCTACATTGGTCCATGCATCAAGTATGGCGTTCTTCAGATCAGAAGCCGAAGTGTAATTGCCTCAATTTTTTGTACACTTCGGGTACAAGAGTGTCCCACCAGTTCTCTGTCGGGTTGAGATCTGGAGAGCAACTGGTCCACTTCAAAAGTTGAATTCTGTTGGAGTTAAGCCAATCTGTAGTTGACTGTGATACGTGTATGGATGCAGTATCTTGTTGGAAAATAATGTTGTGGCTACAGAATCTCCTGAAATATGGCAGAAGGTGGTCTCCGAGCAATTTCTAGTAGTTTTCACTATTCATCATACACGAGACGAACTCCAAGGCAAGTCCGTATTCAGAAACGCAGCCCAAAACATGAGCCTTCAACCGCCAAAGTTGAGCCTAGAGAATTCTCGCTCCTCTTTCCTCAGATCTTTCCCGTAGTATAAAAGAGGTGGAATTTTGATGGGCCTGACGGGTATAACACACACATACACACGCATACATACACACACGCACACACACTGCTCCTTTATACATAGTAGGATGTAGCCTGTAGCATATTGTACTATGCCGTTCTCCTGTTCTCCTCATTGGGATGCGAGTGCGAGCGCCAGCAACCCTCTTTTCGTCTCACGAGGAGCACGAGAAGCGCCATATCTTTTCTTCAGAGCTTTTATCTAGCGCATTGGTGGGCATCCTAGTGTAGTCTTTATTGTGTAGCGCATATTTACAGAATGCAATTTATTACAGCAATCTAACAAAGTCAATCAGAATAGGTATAAATGGCAGAATCGGCGATAACGTCAAAGACGGGGTCGAATGGTAGGGCACAAGTCGAAAAGAGTCCTGGTGCCCGATGTCGTGCGGTGAGGTGTTCGGCGGTTTCGTTGATTAACTGTTCGAGTGATTCTTTCCCCCTCGATGCACATGTGCAGTGAAGGGCCTTAAATAGAAGTGGATTAGCAAACGGAATGTTCTAATGGCATCTAGGAATGCTGCAGCGTTCTTCTTCTTCTTCAGCGTTTGTCCCGCTTCGTGGCGGGGATCGCTATTCTGGTGTCATGACGCCACCTTTCCCGATCCAGCGCTAGATTAGGGTGGACACCAGTTACATTTAAGTCCATATGTAAAGTGTCAGCCCACCGCTGCTTCGGGCGCCCTCTAGGCCGCTTTCCTATTACCTCGAAGTTAAGGCCTATCTTGCGGACGCTGTCTTCCTTTCCACGCAGAACGTGGCCGTACAATCGCAAGCGAGCTTCGCGCATCTTGTCCGCTATCGGCGCGACGCCGAACTTCTGCCGAATAGCATCATTTCTGATGCGGTCCATGCGGGTGATTCCAGCCGTCCAGCGCAGCATCTTCGTCTCCATGAGGCTGATGCGCGTTTCAACTTACTTAGTCGCAGGCCAACACTCAGCGCCGTACATCGCTGCTGGCCGGACAACTGTTCTGTAGATCTTCGACTTAAGGCGCTCTGGTATCTTCTTGTCGCAGAGTACGCCAGTCAACGAGCGCCAATTGCACCAAGCTGCACTCACGCGTGAATTCACTTCGACCATCAGTTTGCCGTCAGACGCGACTGCTGATCCCAGGTACTTAAAGACCGCAGTGCGTGGAAGCTCGATGCCGTTAACCTTGATGGAGCTGGATTCAGTAACGTTCGTCGTTAGATATTCAGTCTTCTTCACGTTCAGTTTGAGTCCAAACCGCTCCTAGCAATCACACCAAACTTGCACCTCTCGCTCGAGTGCACCTTTATTTTCGCTAGCGAGCATCACGTCATCGGCATAAAGTAATACCCAGGGGACGGGCTTCTGAAGATCTCGTGTGATGGCATCCATGACGACAACAAACAACAAAGAGGAGTGGGGAAAGCGCAGAACCCTGGTGTACCCCGACAGAGGTGGGAAACTCCATCGAGGTTCCAGCTGCAGCTTGAACTCGACTCTTTGGGCAAGAGTAGAGAATTCGCACCAACTCTATGAGCTCTTCAGGAACTCAATGTTGACGCAGGGCGTACCATATCACTTCACGCGGTACGCGGTCAAAGGCCTTCTCCAAGTCGAGAAAGGCGATATGCACTGGCTTCTGTTTCTCGCGATGCTTCTCTATCAGGAGGCGGGACGTATGTATTGCATCAACGGTGCCACAGCCAGCCACGAAGCCACACTCATTGCTGGAAAGCTGAACGATGTCACGAATTCATCCATCTACAATTCGCTCGAAGATCGTCATGCTATGTGAAGGCAGGCGAATCGGATGGTAACTGGAGCAGTCTGCAGGACTGCCCTTCTTCTTCCAAATCGGAACCGTCATACTTTGGCGCCAACACGCACGTACATTTTACTTGGACTTCCATAAATCAGCTGCCACGTCGTCGGGCTCAATCACTTTGGATGGCCTCATCTTCTTCAAAGCCGCTTCAATCTCCTTCACGGTAATCTTCTGCACGGGACCGTGGGGTTGGAGCCGTTGAAGAGATGGATGGATGAGGAAATGCTACTGTAGAGATTTCCTCAAAGTAGTCGCGCCATCGCTTCAATGCCTTCTTGCGGTCCGTAAGAAGATGGCCGTTCTCATCATTGATGCCGAAAAACTTCTAAATATCCTCGGTCTGTCGATCCCCTGACCGTCTCGCAGCTCATCATGGCATCAGTCCGTTTTCGAAAGGAAAATGAGAGCAACAGTTACGTTCGAGAGCACTCAAGGAAAATGTCTTGAGCGCGTGCCCGAGTGCCGAAGATTCTGTAGGGAGATTGTCCACCTTTCATTCATTGTCACTGATGGGTTAACATACCAAGGAACGGGGACAGTGCACAGGTACAAGGAACTAGTAATGAACACATTAAGGGCTTTAGAGGTGATCAAGAATGTGGCAGATTCGCAACACTATGCAATTGACCGATCTGTACGTACTCACGAATCTGACAAAGCTGGATAGCATAAGATGTGACAAACAGCATATTATGCTGACAGTGCTGCGCTGTTCGAAAACGCGCTAGTCTTCACCTATAGCACGCACCCCGGTGCAAAATTGTAGGTTCACCTCCCGATTTGTACCATTAGTACCTGAAGAACCCGCTGCCGAGACTAAATGATGTCACCATTGTATTCCTCACTATGGAAAACTTCTATTGAAGAATTCTAAGCAGGTTGTGTTATTCATGCGGAACACCACGAACTTCTATTGAAAATTTAACGAAAGGAGTAGACCGAATGCAAAATATAAGTTCACTTCATAAAAAACCAGGTTAATCACAGAAGTACCTACAGGTAAAGTAGGATTAGTACTTCGTCACATCACCTTTGTTCTAAACAACATCGAAAATTTTATTTGGCATACTACTGGCAAGGTTATCAAGTAACAGTTTGCTCTACATTGGTCCATGCATCAAGTATGGCGTTCTTCAGATCAGAAGCCGAAGTGTAATTGCCTCAATTTTTTGTACACTTCGGGTACAAGAGTGTCCCACCAGTTCTCTGTCGGGTTGAGATCTGGAGAGCAACTGGTCCACTTCAAAAGTTGAATTCTGTTGGAGTTAAGCCAATCTGTAGTTGACTGTGATACGTGTATGGATGCAGTATCTTGTTGGAAAATAATGTTGTGGCTACAGAATCTCCTGAAATATGGCAGAAGGTGGTCTCCGAGCAATTTCTAGTAGTTTTCACTATTCATCATACACGAGACGAACTCCAAGGCAAGTCCGTATTCAGAAACGCAGCCCAAAACATGAGCCTTCAACCGCCAAAGTTGAGCCTAGAGAATTCTCGCTCCTCTTTCCTCAGATCTTTCCCGTAGTATAAAAGAGGTGGAATTTTGATGGGCCTGACGGGTATAACACACACATACACACGCATACATACACACACGCACACACACTGCTCCTTTATACATAGTAGGATGTAGCCTGTAGCATATTGTACTATGCCGTTCTCCTGTTCTCCTCATTGGGATGCGAGTGCGAGCGCCAGCAACCCTCTTTTCGTCTCACGAGGAGCACGAGAAGCGCCATATCTTTTCTTCAGAGCTTTTATCTAGCGCATTGGTGGGCATCCTAGTGTAGTCTTTATTGTGTAGCGCATATTTACAGAATGCAATTTATTACAGCAATCTAACAAAGTCAATCAGAATAGGTATAAATGGCAGAATCGGCGATAACGTCAAAGACGGGGTCGAATGGTAGGGCACAAGTCGAAAAGAGTCCTGGTGCCCGATGTCGTGCGGTGAGGTGTTCGGCGGTTTCGTTGATTAACTGTTCGAGTGATTCTTTCCCCCTCGATGCACATGTGCAGTGAAGGGCCTTAAATAGAAGTGGATTAGCAAACGGAATGTTCTAATGGCATCTAGGAATGCTGCAGCGTTCTTCTTCTTCTTCAGCGTTTGTCCCGCTTCGTGGCGGGGATCGCTATTCTGGTGTCATGACGCCACCTTTCCCGATCCAGCGCTAGATTAGGGTGGACACCAGTTACATTTAAGTCCATATGTAAAGTGTCAGCCCACCGCTGCTTCGGGCGCCCTCTAGGCCGCTTTCCTATTACCTCGAAGTTAAGGCCTATCTTGCGGACGCTGTCTTCCTTTCCACGCAGAACGTGGCCGTACAATCGCAAGCGAGCTTCGCGCATCTTGTCCGCTATCGGCGCGACGCCGAACTTCTGCCGAATAGCATCATTTCTGATGCGGTCCATGCGGGTGATTCCAGCCGTCCAGCGCAGCATCTTCGTCTCCATGAGGCTGATGCGCGTTTCAACTTACTTAGTCGCAGGCCAACACTCAGCGCCGTACATCGCTGCTGGCCGGACAACTGTTCTGTAGATCTTCGACTTAAGGCGCTCTGGTATCTTCTTGTCGCAGAGTACGCCAGTCAACGAGCGCCAATTGCACCAAGCTGCACTCACGCGTGAATTCACTTCGACCATCAGTTTGCCGTCAGACGCGACTGCTGATCCCAGGTACTTAAAGACCGCAGTGCGTGGAAGCTCGATGCCGTTAACCTTGATGGAGCTGGATTCAGTAACGTTCGTCGTTAGATATTCAGTCTTCTTCACGTTCAGTTTGAGTCCAAACCGCTCCTAGCAATCACACCAAACTTGCACCTCTCGCTCGAGTGCACCTTTATTTTCGCTAGCGAGCATCACGTCATCGGCATAAAGTAATACCCAGGGGACGGGCTTCTGAAGATCTCGTGTGATGGCATCCATGACGACAACAAACAACAAAGAGGAGTGGGGAAAGCGCAGAACCCTGGTGTACCCCGACAGAGGTGGGAAACTCCATCGAGGTTCCAGCTGCAGCTTGAACTCGACTCTTTGGGCAAGAGTAGAGAATTCGCACCAACTCTATGAGCTCTTCAGGAACTCAATGTTGACGCAGGGCGTACCATATCACTTCACGCGGTACGCGGTCAAAGGCCTTCTCCAAGTCGAGAAAGGCGATATGCACTGGCTTCTGTTTCTCGCGATGCTTCTCTATCAGGAGGCGGGACGTATGTATTGCATCAACGGTGCCACAGCCAGCCACGAAGCCACACTCATTGCTGGAAGGCTGAACGATGTCACGAATTCATCCATCTACAATTCGCTCGAAGATCGTCATGCTATGTGAAGGCAGGCGAATCGGATGGTAACTGGAGCAGTCTGCAGGACTGCCCTTCTTCTTCCAAATCGGAACCGTCATACTTTGGCGCCAACACGCACGTACATTTTACTTGGACTTCCATAAATCAGCTGCCACGTCGTCGGGCTCAATCACTTTGGATGGCCTCATCTTCTTCAAAGCCGCTTCAATCTCCTTCACGGTAATCTTCTGCACGGGACCGTGGGGTTGGAGCCGTTGAAGAGATGGATGGATGAGGAAATGCTACTGTAGAGATTTCCTCAAAGTAGTCGCGCCATCGCTTCAATGCCTTCTTGCGGTCCGTAAGAAGATGGCCGTTCTCATCATTGATGCCGAAAAACTTCTAAATATCCTCGGTCTGTCGATCCCCTGACCGTCTCGCAGCTCATCATGGCATCAGTCCGTTTTCGAAAGGAAAATGAGAGCAACAGTTACGTTCGAGAGCACTCAAGGAAAATGTCTTGAGCGCGTGCCCGAGTGCCGAAGATTCTGTAGGGAGATTGTCCACCTTTCATTCATTGTCACTGATGGGTTAACATACCAAGGAACGGGGACAGTGCACAGGTACAAGGAACTAGTAATGAACACATTAAGGGCTTTAGAGGTGATCAAGAATGTGGCAGATTCGCAACACTATGCAATTGACCGATCTGTACGTACTCACGAATCTGACAAAGCTGGATAGCATAAGATGTGACAAACAGCATATTATGCTGACAGTGCTGCGCTGTTCGAAAACGCGCTAGTCTTCACCTATAGCACGCACCCCGGTGCAAAATTGTAGGTTCACCTCCCGATTTGTACCATTAGTACCTGAAGAACCCGCTGCCGAGACTAAATGATGTCACCATTGTATTCCTCACTATGGAAAACTTCTATTGAAGAATTCTAAGCAGGTTGTGTTATTCATGCGGAACACCACGAACTTCTATTGAAAATTTAACGAAAGGAGTAGACCGAATGCAAAATATAAGTTCACTTCATAAAAAACCAGGTTAATCACAGAAGTACCTACAGGTAAAGTAGGATTAGTACTTCGTCACATCACCTTTGTTCTAAACAACATCGAAAATTTTATTTGGCATACTACTGGCAAGGTTATCAAGTAACAGTTTGCTCTACATTGGTCCATGCATCAAGTATGGCGTTCTTCAGATCAGAAGCCGAAGTGTAATTGCCTCAATTTTTTGTACACTTCGGGTACAAGAGTGTCCCACCAGTTCTCTGTCGGGTTGAGATCTGGAGAGCAACTGGTCCACTTCAAAAGTTGAATTCTGTTGGAGTTAAGCCAATCTGTAGTTGACTGTGATACGTGTATGGATGCAGTATCTTGTTGGAAAATAATGTTGTGGCTACAGAATCTCCTGAAATATGGCAGAAGGTGGTCTCCGAGCAATTTCTAGTAGTTTTCACTATTCATCATACACGAGACGAACTCCAAGGCAAGTCCGTATTCAGAAACGCAGCCCAAAACATGAGCCTTCAACCGCCAAAGTTGAGCCTAGAGAATTCTCGCTCCTCTTTCCTCAGATCTTTCCCGTAGTATAAAAGAGGTGGAATTTTGATGGGCCTGACGGGTATAACACACACATACATACGCATACATACACACACGCACACACACTGCTCCTTTATACATAGTAGGATGTAGCCTGTAGCATATTGTACTATGCCGTTCTCCTGTTCTCCTCATTGGGATGCGAGTGCGAGCGCCAGCAACCCTCTTTTCGTCTCACGAGGAGCACGAGAAGCGCCATATCTTTTCTTCAGAGCTTTTATCTAGCGCATTGGTGGGCATCCTAGTGTAGTCTTTATTGTGTAGCGCATATTTACAGAATGCAATTTATTACAGCAATCTAACAAAGTCAATCAGAATAGGTATAAATGGCAGAATCGGCGATAACGTCAAAGACGGGGTCGAATGGTAGGGCACAAGTCGAAAAGAGTCCTGGTGCCCGATGTCGTGCGGTGAGGTGTTCGGCGGTTTCGTTGATTAACTGTTCGAGTGATTCTTTCCCCCTCGATGCACATGTGCAGTGAAGGGCCTTAAATAGAAGTGGATTAGCAAACGGAATGTTCTAATGGCATCTAGGAATGCTGCAGCGTTCTTCTTCTTCTTCAGCGTTTGTCCCGCTTCGTGGCGGGGATCGCTATTCTGGTGTCATGACGCCACCTTTCCCGATCCAGCGCTAGATTAGGGTGGACACCAGTTACATTTAAGTCCATATGTAAAGTGTCAGCCCACCGCTGCTTCGGGCGCCCTCTAGGCCGCTTTCCTATTACCTCGAAGTTAAGGCCTATCTTGCGGACGCTGTCTTCCTTTCCACGCAGAACGTGGCCGTACAATCGCAAGCGAGCTTCGCGCATCTTGTCCGCTATCGGCGCGACGCCGAACTTCTGCCGAATAGCATCATTTCTGATGCGGTCCATGCGGGTGATTCCAGCCGTCCAGCGCAGCATCTTCGTCTCCATGAGGCTGATGCGCGTTTCAACTTACTTAGTCGCAGGCCAACACTCAGCGCCGTACATCGCTGCTGGCCGGACAACTGTTCTGTAGATCTTCGACTTAAGGCGCTCTGGTATCTTCTTGTCGCAGAGTACGCCAGTCAACGAGCGCCAATTGCACCAAGCTGCACTCACGCGTGAATTCACTTCGACCATCAGTTTGCCGTCAGACGCGACTGCTGATCCCAGGTACTTAAAGACCGCAGTGCGTGGAAGCTCGATGCCGTTAACCTTGATGGAGCTGGATTCAGTAACGTTCGTCGTTAGATATTCAGTCTTCTTCACGTTCAGTTTGAGTCCAAACCGCTCCTAGCAATCACACCAAACTTGCACCTCTCGCTCGAGTGCACCTTTATTTTCGCTAGCGAGCATCACGTCATCGGCATAAAGTAATACCCAGGGGACGGGCTTCTGAAGATCTCGTGTGATGGCATCCATGACGACAACAAACAACAAAGAGGAGTGGGGAAAGCGCAGAACCCTGGTGTACCCCGACAGAGGTGGGAAACTCCATCGAGGTTCCAGCTGCAGCTTGAACTCGACTCTTTGGGCAAGAGTAGAGAATTCGCACCAACTCTATGAGCTCTTCAGGAACTCAATGTTGACGCAGGGCGTACCATATCACTTCACGCGGTACGCGGTCAAAGGCCTTCTCCAAGTCGAGAAAGGCGATATGCACTGGCTTCTGTTTCTCGCGATGCTTCTCTATCAGGAGGCGGGACGTATGTATTGCATCAACGGTGCCACAGCCAGCCACGAAGCCACACTCATTGCTGGAAAGCTGAACGATGTCACGAATTCATCCATCTACAATTCGCTCGAAGATCGTCATGCTATGTGAAGGCAGGCGAATCGGATGGTAACTGGAGCAGTCTGCAGGACTGCCCTTCTTCTTCCAAATCGGAACCGTCATACTTTGGCGCCAACACGCACGTACATTTTACTTGGACTTCCATAAATCAGCTGCCACGTCGTCGGGCTCAATCACTTTGGATGGCCTCATCTTCTTCAAAGCCGCTTCAATCTCCTTCACGGTAATCTTCTGCACGGGACCGTGGGGTTGGAGCCGTTGAAGAGATGGATGGATGAGGAAATGCTACTGTAGAGATTTCCTCAAAGTAGTCGCGCCATCGCTTCAATGCCTTCTTGCGGTCCGTAAGAAGATGGCCGTTCTCATCATTGATGCCGAAAAACTTCTAAATATCCTCGGTCTGTCGATGGCGAAACTTTGCAAGTCGATACAGATACCGCTCACCATCGCGCGACTCGAGCTTCTCGTTGACATCTCCATAATGAGTGGCTTTTGCAACAGCCACGGCCTTCTTTGCAGCCTTCTTGGCTTCTCGGTACTTCCGCCAGTTGTCGGCCGTCTTTACGCCGAGAAACGCGTGATAAAGCGACTTCTTCTCTCGCACTTTTGCTTTCACGTCATCTGTTCACAGCCATGCCTGCTTATCGACCTTGGGGGGCAGTCGTTCGGGAACCGTGCTGCCCGCCGCCCACTTCCCGCCCTGCCCGCGCCGCCCTATTTGGACAAGTTTGCTGCGCACGCACGACCGTCGTTAATTGGTGTGAAGCCGTCCAAAAGCCCAACAGCTGGTGGGAGACTATTGGGAAGCGCATTTCGGGGAACTCTGATGTCATTTTCCAGTCGGTTCGGTTATGGAGGCAGTTGAGGGAAGACGAACGTCGCTCTTCTCTCTAGATTTTTTCAGTTTTCGCCACAATTCTTTAAATTTTCAACTAGAGACTATGGGCGATTCCGGTCAGGAGTTCTACATTGAAGGCTTATTCGTAATTGTGCGCAAAATCGGCTCACCGCCCTCTCTTCTCAGACAATTCCTCTTTTGTTGAAGAACTTTCTAGTGGATGGTCGAGTTGTTGTCATGACATATCTCGTTAAGATGTTGCTGTACTTGTCGGAAAACGCGGAGGACGCCTTAGTACTGAGAAATATGGCGGGACCTGAAGAAAGCCTGAGCGCTGCAGCTGAAAACTCTTTTCCTCCAAATACAAAACAAGATGAAGGTGAACAAGATTCTAACTTCTGTCTCAAGAACGAAATCAGTTCAGAATAGAGCTACAGGGCCAAGGGACGTGATTAGAAATGCGATGCGTCCATGATATGGCAAGGACTCGGACATCTTGTCCTCGGCGCGCCCCTCGCCCCGCCCCTTTCTGAGGGCGGTGTATCCAATGACTCTCCGCCGTCGACCTTCCTTCGCCCAGGCTTCGTAATGCCAAGTTCCGACTGTGCAGCTTGACGAATCGCGTCGGTCGTCTTTTTCCAAGTTTCGTCGACAGTCGCTACTGTCGGTAAGCGCACGCGAGAAATCACAGCTGCTTCCTTCTCTTTCATTCGCCACCACTTGATTGCGATCTCTCACAAGGACAAAGTCTATCTGAGTCTTCGTACTCCCACTGTAGTATGAGATATGGTGCGAGTCGCGTTTTCGGAAGACGGTGTTCGCTATGGTGAGGTTATGCGATTCCGCGTAATCAAGAATGCGCTCACCATCGGCGTTACGTGATCCGTATCCGAAACCACCATGACAGCTGTACCCGTCTTTCGTAGCACCTACGTGCCCATTAAGGTCACCAGCAACTATGATGACATCTTTCGACGGTACCTCTGCTGTTTTCTCATCAAGCAGGTTCCAAAACTCATCCTTGGCGTGACCGGAGCAGCCAGTCTGCGGAGCAGACGCAGAGAAGGAGTGAGAGTCGCTCCTTAGCGGCGACAACGATCTTCATCAATCGATCGTCAAAGCGTTCGACGCTTACAATCGAGTCACGAATTCGTTCGGAGGCGATTATTCCGACACCGCTTTTGCCCAGGGACTTCCACATAGAACGGCATTGAAGCCACGTCCCTATGTCCTTTGACTTGCGGCACGACCACCTCGTCTCCTGCACCGCACAGAAATCAACTCTTCTACGCTCCAATACTTCAACCAACTCGCACGAGCGGCCCGTCAACGTACCCACATTCAGCGTTGCCACGCGGGTCCTGCTTACGTTACGGGACTTTCGGACTAGCGCGGGCGCCGTAGCACTATCGCGAAAAACTTGCAATGTCATGAACCATGTGATGTGACATGGGTGTTCGTAGCCCGGCCTGTCACAAGGGCCTGTCGCCTGCATTCGAATGTCCGTGTTCGGCTTAGCTCGCAAAGCGGGCAGTTTCCAGTGGCACCACTTGGAGGAACGGACATCGCCATCAGGAATGCTACAGCGTTATCACATTACAATGCTTGTGAGAACGATAGTGTTTGTGTTCTGACAAAACATGAATATCAGAGAACTCAGTATCTCCTTTACTTCACATACGGCGGAATCCCGTTGGTGATGGCTCTCTCACGGGTGTTTGCGAATGTCATTGCGTTCCCTGCCCACCTGATTCTCGACGACTTGGCCTATGCGACAGCGTCTCTGATCCTCGAACGCCGACGAAGCTTGGAACTCCGGAGGCATTCTCTTGCTTGCGTGAGTCGCGTCGCTCCGAGCGTCGTCCTCTCGATTTCCCGTGGCGCGAAGCTGATTGCGCGTTCATCCTGCTTTCGTTTAGCCGTTTCTCTGAGGGTATTTTGGCGCAGGAAGAACAGTGATTAGATCAGGTTGGCAGGGAGCCGGAAGTTCTCCCTCTTCTTCACGATGTTTTCGCCGTTCTTGAAAGCTCCCCAAACCGCTCTTTTTCCGCTACCATGCTCCCGTACAGGATCGTTGACCATGTTGACATCGTGAAATCCCGAAGAAGGCAAAATCTTTGTCGCGAATCCATTGTTCAACGCCCTGTGTGACCAGGGCTTTGATGACCGCCACAGTTTCGACAGTGTCGAACGCCATCTTCAGATGAACGAACGTAAGGCACAGCGGCAGCTTATACCCCCGCCATACTTTGTTGAGCTTCGTCATAGTGTGTGCGGTTGAAGCGTGCTTCCTGCTTGTTCGCGTTCGCTTCGCCCAACGTTCTGCTGATCTATTCAGAATGGCTCGAGTGAATATTCTGTAGATACGGACAGCAGGGAGATCGTGCGATGGTTCGGAACCACCTCGCTTCGGAGGCGCCGGTCAGGCAATGCTTGCGATTGAAGGAATTGGCCTCCGGAGGATTCCTAGGTTCATGTAGGATCTTGGCGTTGAAGTCGCCGACGATCACCTTGTAGGAGATGTGGTTTTCTTTGTGGGACTTCTCAAGCTCCGCGTAGAAGGCTTCGACTTCTTGGTCTTCGTAGTCGGACTTTATGGCATACGCGACGGAAACAGTCAAAGCTGGTACGGAGCCACATCGCTTCAGTCGGGAACATCCAATTCGGCTTGTCAGAGACTAGTACGAGTCGATGCTCATGGCGGAGTGCGTGTTGACGAGGACACCAATGCCGCCTATTCCTCTGCTGTTACATGTTTGGGAACAGTTCTCTGAAGTCGCAGTAGTGTGAAGTGTCTAGATTTGCTACTCATTGCTAAGGATACCCTTATTTTCGAGTGGACCTTAGCTATCGGTATTTGGTCTACTTAATTATTTCAATGCATGCGTTTTTCATTTCAGCATATATACGCAATGACATTGCAGGCTCACTATCCGGAGACGATGGGGCAAGTTCTCATTGTCAGGGCTCCTCGAGTTTTCCCGGTATTGTGGACACTGATATCTCCGTTCATCGATGAGAATACGCGCAATAAGTTCATGATCAATAGTGGAGAAGTAGTGAAGGATGAGATTAGCAAATACGTTGATGAACAATACATTCCAGATTTCTTAGGTTGGTTGCACTATATCATTAGTTTGATCGAGGGCTTTTCCGTTGTCCTCCAGTAGTGGGTTTTAGGTGGCACGTGCCTGGCGAATTGTCCGGCAGGTGGTCATATACCGAAGTCTCAATATCGACCGGTCGAAGACATTCCCGACGACGCTGATGTCTTGAGTTCGATGTACACGAAGGCGTCCGTGACCAGGGGCTATCCAATAGAGGTATATTGAGGAATTGAAACATTAGATAAAAACTCCCTGTTTCTGTTTCTATTCAAGCAGTGGATTTCGTTCAGGTTGTTGTGACCATCTCTTCACCTGGCTGTGTGCTCACATGGGATTTCGATGTTCTAAAAAGTGACTGCGAGTTCATAGTGTATCATACTTCCAAGGTTTGTATTGCACTTCGTCATTTGAGCGACTTTTAAAGCTGTTTTGTTTGGTTTTATATTCACACTAGAACTGAAAGCCTTTTGTGATACATGTCATCAATGCGCTTCTCAGAGATTTTACATTCTCGTTTTGTTTTCTAAATGTAATGCGATTCTTACTAGTCTTGTTCATATTAGTCAGGATGTGGAGAGATACGAAAATACTTAGTCAATTGAGACTTCACATTTATGCTCAGCAAAGCATGCGGAAAGTTTCGAGAGGAGGGCGAGGCTTTGCAACTTCTTTTTGCCTGTTAAAATCGCTGAAGGAGTTGTAACTGGTAGCCTAGTAGCGTGGAGCTGCAGAACCAAGATTGTTTTCCACGTTTTATTGGGCTGACGATTTGGTTAACCGCCTTCAGAGACTGGAGAAGACAAGCGGGATTTTGTAAATGGGTAAATTCCAGGCATTTGACCGAGGAGAAATCACATCAATAGCTATCTGGCGACAGGTTGGACTGCTTGTAGAGCCGAGGTTAACGTAAATTATCAAGTCATCCGCGAACATTTGGCAAACAACGCCAAATGGTCTGAAGTGGGAAAATCCCGAGTGTTTGAAACTGAAAAGTACGTAGAAAGAGCACTAACTAGAGGTACCCTACTAGGGGCGGCACCTTTGGACGCAGAGTACGAGCCATTTATAATCACTTCAAATGTTCTGTCCTTTGAGTGCTCACCTATACACACGACGATGCGTTCGTGAACGTCTGCTGCTCTCAACCTGTGAAGTAGTTTGGACAAAACCATTGACTTTGACGAAATCGAAAATATACGGTGTCTACGCACACTTTGCGATCAAAAGGCACTGTCCAGTCGTTTAAGCCCTCAAGCATCTGAGTTCTATAGATTTACCTTTGACAAAACCATGCTTTTGTGGGATAAGAGAGTGCTCATAAAGTTGTTGGATTGATTCTTTTTCTCACGATCTTTTCAAAAATCTAGAAACAAAGAAGTGAGACTAATAGGTGTGTAACTGGACGGATCATCATAAGGGTTTTTCTGGTACAGGAGGTGGCGAGCTATATGGGGAGGCACTTTCTGAATAAATGAGAAGGATAACCCATTAGGATTTAAGCACGACTTTCTATTCCACCTAGAGAGGACCTCGAAAGATTTTGTCACTGGAGAACCATAGCGAGTCAGCCGTAAAGGACACTTGGGTACAACATTAAGCAAAACAGGACAGTCGTCGTCGAACCTGTACACACTAGCAAACTGAGCACCGAGGGCTTCGGTGTTTAAAATATCATCTATTGTTCTATTTCCATCCCCTTCTCTAAGAGAAATAAAAGAAATGTATTTTTAAGCTTGTTTCTTATCATATCTAAGAAAAGCGAAGGTTTTCCGGATTCAACTACCTTTTTTCCCAATATTGAAGCTGTATTTCGTGAGTTTTTTTTTTGGTGGCGATGTCAGTTCCTACCGTGCTGCCACTGGAAACCGCTCTCTAAGCACGGTCAGTCGAGTGCAGGCGATAGGCATTGTGACAGGCCGGCCTTCGAAGACCCATGTCACATCACATCGTTGATGACGTTACATGAATATCGAGTTACTTCTACTTCGTCCGCGGGAGCCGACACGCACTTGCAGAGCCCGGCGAGTGTGAGAAGTATGCGAGGGTCCCTGATGCGAGGGCGGCATCGGGGGGGGGGGCAACTGAGCTAGTCCGAAAGTCCCGTAACGTAAGCAGGACCCGCATGGCAACGCTAAATGTGGGTACGTTGACGGGCCGCTCATGCGAGTTGGCAGAAGCACTGGAGCGAAGAAGAGCTGATTTCTGTGCGGTGCAGGAGACGAGGTGGTCGTGCCGCAAGTCAAAGGACATAGGGACGTGGCTTCAATGCCGTTCTATGTGGAAGTCCCTGGGCCAAAAGCGGTGTCGGAATAATCGTCTCCGAACGTTTTCGAGACTCGATTGTAAGCGTTGAACGCTTTTACGATCAATTTATGAAGATCGTTGTCGCCGCTAAGGAGCGACTCTATCGCTTCTTCTCTGCGTATGCTCCGCAGAGTGGCTGCTCCGATCAAGCCAAGGAAGAGTTTTGGAGCCTGCTTGATGAAAAGGCCACAGAGGTCCGTAGAAAGATGTCATCTTAGTCGCTGGTGACCTTAGTGGGCACGTGAGCGCGACGAAAGACGGTTACAGCTGCCATGGTGTATTCGGTTATGGGTGGCGTAACGCCGATGGTGAGCGTATCCTTGAATCACCATTGTGAACACCGTGTTTCGTAAACGCGACCTCATTTCATATTATAGTGTGAATTCCAAAGCGCAGATTGACTTCGTCCTTGTGAGGGATCGCGGCGAAGTCTTGTCACAGACGCGAAGATCGTGCCATGTGGGACTGTCGCCCCACAGCATCGACCGCTGGTCCGCACTTTAAAGATCACACCTCGGAGGTTGAAACAGAAAAGTGTTGCAGTGCAGCTAGAATCGAGTGGTGGCGAATGAAAGAGAACTAAGCAGCTCTAGTTTCTCGCGTTCGGTTACCGACAGTCACGATTGTCGGTGAAACCTGGAAGAAGGCTACCGACACGATACGTCAAGCTGCAAGTTCAGTGGTCGGCACTGCGAAACGTGGACGACGCAAGGTCGAAAAGCAGACATGGCTGTGGACGAACGATGTGAAAGCAAAGGTTTAAGAGAAGAAATCGCTTGACGATATGTTTCTCGGCGATAAAGCAGCCGAAAACTGGCAGAAGTATAAGGACGCGAAGAAGGCTGCAAAGAAAGCCGCCGCTGTTGCGAAAGCCACTCGATATATCTCTAGCGACCCGCAAAGAATCGCCATCTCCAGACCGAGGACATCGAGAAGTTTTTCGGCATCAATGATGAGGAAGGCAATCTTCTAACAGACCAAAAAGGAGTTGAAGCGATGGCGCGTCTATCTTGAGGAAATTTCCCCTAGGGAATTTCCTCGTCCGGCCAACCCTTCTGTGACATCTGTGCACGGTCCCGTCTGCAAGATCACCGTGGAGGAAACAGAAGCGGCTCTGAAAAAGATGAAACCCGGCAAGGCGACAGGCCCCGATGATCTGGCAGTCGATGTCTGGAAGTCGAAGTTCTGGTATCCTGCTGAGTAGTTGGCTGAATTCTTCAACCAGGTAGTAAAGGAGAAGAAAGTACCGGAGTGTTGGCACAACAGTACGACGATTCCGATTTGGAAGAAGAAGGGCAGTCCTGCAGACTGCTCCAATTACCGTCCGATTCGCTTGCTTTCGCACAGCATGAAGATCTTCGAGCGAATCCTCGAAAGATGAATTCGCGAATTCGTCAAGTTCTTCGACAACCAGTGCGGCTTTGATTGTGGGACTATTGATGCTATACACGGCGCCCGCCTCCTGGTGGAGAAGCATCGCGAGAAACAGAAGCTAGTGCATATCGCCTTTCTCGACTTGGAGAAGGCCTTCGACCGCGTACCGCGTGAAGTGATATGGTACCTTGCGACAACACAACGTACCTGAGGATCTTATAGAGTGGGTGCGGGTGCTCTATTCTTGCCCAAAGAATAGAGTACAAGCTGCAGCTGGAACCTCAATGGAGTTTCCAATCTCTGTTGGGGTGCACCAAGGTTCTGCGCTTTCTCCGCTCCTCTTTGTTGTCGTCATGGATGCCATTACGAGAGATCTTCAGAAGCCTGTCCCATGGACATTGCTCTATGCTGATGACGTGATGCTCGCTTGCGAAGATAAAGATGATCCCGTGCAGCAGGTGCAAGCTTGGTGCGACCGCCTGGCGATGTTCGTACTCAAATTAAACGTCAAGAACACCGAGTACCTAACGACTGACGTGAACGAGTCCGGCTCCATTAAGATTAAAACGGGACTGAACATGCACGCACTGCGGTCTTTAAGTACCTGGGATCAGCAGTCGCGTCTGATGGTTGACGTAAACTCACGCGTGAGTGCAGCTTGGTCCAAGTGGCGTTCGCTGACTGGCGTGCTCTGGGATAGGAAGATACCAGAGCACCTGAAGTCGAAGATTTACAGAGCTGTCGTGCGACCGGTAGCGATGTACGGCGCTGAGTGTTGGCCTGCGACTATGTTGAGGCGCGCCGCAGTGTCATGGAGACGAAGATGCTGCGCTGGACGGCTGGAGTCACGCGCATGGACCGCATTCCAAATGATGCTATTCGGCAGCAGTTCGGTGTCGCGCCAATCGGACAAGATGGGCGAAGCTCTCGTGCGATTGTGGGTCACGTTCTGCGTGGAAAAGAAGACAGCGTCTGGAAGATAGGTCTTAACTTCGAAGTAATAGGAAAGCAGCCTGGAGGGCGCCCGAAGCAGTGCTGGGCTACATATGAACTTGGAGGTAGCTGATGTCCACCTTGATCTAGCGCTGAATCGGGAAGGGTGGCGTCATGATACCAGAATAGCGGACCCCGCTACGAAGCGGGACAGACGCTGAGGAAGAAGAAGATTTCGTGAGCTTGTTTAAAACTTCTTATCAGGATTTGTTAATCGCCTATGCTTTTCAGTAGTGGAGTTTGCTCACTTTTCTAGCCAATC
Organism: Heligmosomoides polygyrus polygyrus; assembly: GCA_947396885.1. Taxonomy (NCBI): domain Eukaryota; kingdom Metazoa; phylum Nematoda; class Chromadorea; order Rhabditida; family Heligmosomidae; genus Heligmosomoides; species Heligmosomoides polygyrus. Next base: position 38,064,995 of record OX377206.1, read on the forward strand.
TTTGGAACGAGTTCTGGGACAGACCATCGAGATATTTATTTATTCAGTATGTTGACACCGACACACAATGAGATCAACAAAACTATTCCAAAAGTGAAACCAAGGAAGCTGTGACAAAATGAGTGAAAGGCAAAGAAACCGTAGTAACGAAACTGAGATAACAATGCCACGAACAATAATGAATTAAATAATAAACTCAGCAACATGCATTTTAAACGTATATAACTCAGTGAAAATTGAGGAGAACGAAGAATTTGAAAGGCAGGCCGAACCGGGAAACTTTGACCTGGCCTTTGTATTAGCAGATGAGATTGTAAATTTCAGAGCTACTTATATAGTATGGGAATTTACTGGAATGAAGAAATCAGAAATACGGGTCTCTATTGATTTCTTAAAAATCTTAAAAGCCGTCAGGAGGTCAAAGCGATTTCTTCTTCATTCCAAAGAGTGAATTCCCAAGGCTGCCCGTTTCTAGCAGAAGAGCTATGAATTTCGCTATAGGGAAGTCCGAAACAGCGAAGGAAAAGAACTCTTTCAATGCAAGAATATCCTTCTTTTTGAATGGAGAAAAGATTGTGGTATTGCTCTCCAGGATGGGGCGATTGTACATATAACTTAAACGCTAAATGTTTTGATTACTTCTGTGCCGAACAAGGTTGTTAGTTGGACCAGTATTTATTGAGCGGCCTAACGTTTCGACCCGTTCGTCGTCTTCGGAGGCCTAAAAGTGGCTTGAGGATTCGGATGTTGCTATCTATCCGACCAAATGCCTCATCGACTCTAACCTTTCGGATATTGTCTTGAGGCATAGCAAGAAATCCCAAACCCATGAACGATAAACTCACCCGCTGATCCACCGCGTGTGCGCAGCGACGCCGCTGCCGCAGTTAGTCGACAGATGGTGACAGACTCACTATATTGTTCATTCTACACTATATATACTGTGTATACCAGTGTCATTTTTAACCACATCCTTGTCACCACCGGTCGCTCTATAACTCACAATGCGAAATAAACGGCATAAAGTCATCGGTGACCGAAGGACACTCATTTCGATTGTTCATTCGTGGATTTCGTGAAAGAATCCAGAACGCCTCCAGCGCTTTTCTAGACGAAATATCTGTCTCGATGGTCAAAATCGTGCACTTAACGTCAAAGTCGTTTCCGCCATGTTCCTCCACTTTATGCTTGCCCAGAGGATTCGTTAAGATACCCCGCCTTTTGCACGCTAGTTGTTCATTAACACGAATAGCAAGTACCCTTCCGGTTTCCCCAATGTATGTCTGGCTGCGTGTCCGGCATTCAAGCCCATAGATAACCCCAATTTTGGCGCAATCCCCTACTTTCCCGTAAGGACATACAACACAGTTTTCCGTTACGCACTCCCTGTCGTAAAGCCTATTTCGAACCAGCTGGCGTCTGATGCTGTCGTTTGGAATGCTGACTAAGACAACATCATCCTTCAACTGGGCCCGTCTTATGCTTCGTTGTAGAGCGGAAGTGACGTAGCCTCCGAAAACGACGAACGGGTCGAAACGTTAGGCCGCTCAATAAATACTGGTCCACCTAACAACCTCGTTCGGCACAGAAGTAATCGAAACATCTAAATAATACCGAGGTTTTACGAAGAGAGAACTTGGAGAATATTAAACGCTAAAGTAAAACGTTTTGATCACATGAATGCAAAACCTTGAAAATATTATAGACTCTACGATGACCTTTACCTGAGATAGACTTGTAGTACAAATCGAAGTTCACTGTTATAGGAGACACCTAACTCATTCATCTCCTTAACAACGTTAAGAGGAAATCCTGACAAAGTACAGAGTGCGGCAAAATTATGGCGAAAGGTATTCAAATCATGGAAAGCGAAAATACAGGGCTTTCGAGAAACCAACGAAATTATAAAGTTTATTAGTCTATTGCGAACTATACACAACTTTTAGATTCGAATATTCTCCATCCGCGTTGATACAGGCTTTGAGACGCTTCGGAAAGGCATTGACGGCGGCACGCAAGTATGGCGCGTTGAGTTCATCCCACGCCTTCTGGGGAGCTTCCTTCAAAGAGTCCATGGAGCGGTGAGGTCTCTGGCAGGCTTTGGCTTCCAGAACTGCCCAGGCGGTGGAATCCACCGGATTCAAATCCGGAGAGTTGGCTGGTCACTCGTGGAAGCTGATGAAGTCCGAGAAGTTCCCTTTGTTCCAGTCCTGTACCATTCTTGCTCTGTGAGCTGGAGCTCCGTACTGTTGGACGGTCCAGGAACGGTTTCCAAAGTGAGCACTAGCCCAAGATAACAGTTAGTCCTTCTGAAGATCCAATTAGTTCTCCTTGATCACCATTTTTCGCGACATCCGGCGGTCCGAGTTCCTGTGAATTCGTCCACGTACCTTCCTGATGTTGTCCCCAGTTGTCACAGATACGTGTCTTCCTCGTCCAGATCTATCATCCTCGGTTGCCAGGTCTTTGTAGCGTCTGATGAATCTATGTAGAACACCTTGATGAACTCCAAGACGCTACTGAATGCTGCGTGCTGAGAAGTTTGACGGTAAGGTTCAATGATTGAAGCACGGTGGCACGAACGTTTCGATGTGTTGAAAAACTACTTATTTTATGCTTGGTTGAGATGAGCTTAGACATCTGCATTCAAGAAATTTGGCATAGGTAACACGGTATAGGAAGGGAATACTGATTGTAGGCTGAATTGAATGGCATAATGGTCAGAATGGCGTGAGGAGGCAGGATGTGTACATTGGGGCTAGTGGAGAATTTGTCTGAAACCAGAATCATCGAGAAATGTAAGAAAATCAGCTGCAGCATGGCTTAGAGATGTGCGATTTTGTCAATCTATATCAAGGTTGAGGTCACCTAAAATTGTCGACTCGCCACTTACCGCAACCAGGGAGGAAATTGGTCTAGAAGACTATCATCTTCATTTTTATCGAACTAGGAGGACGGTAGATAACAACAAAATGGATTTTGCCGAGTTGAGCTTTTGGAGAAGGAACTTCCACACAAAGCACATCAGATTTCACGGGACTACTGCACTGTATAATACCAGAGTTTATAGTATTGCGAAAAACAACGCACCCCACCACAAAACAAAAAATGGTGAAAGTGAAAAAAAATTATTAAATGTTACTACGGGGGTTCATCATGTAACATGAGAGAGGGGGCGGTCCACCGCGCACAGCTAAACATTTCCTGAACCCCCGTTGTTGAGCTCAGAAACGTGCCTAAGCTGGCCACGATAGACTACACTCGCTCATAGACTTAAATTTATTTTTCTCTTTCGCCAGTCGCCTTAAGTCGTACTCCATCTTTCTCTCCTCAGTCATACTCCTACGTACAAAAACGTCGGAGTAGCCAGCAGTGCGGATGAGTAAGGCATTCGCTAAAGCTCGCATCCAGTAGGATCGAGACGGGAGTACTACCTTGAACAAGCGCGAGGCGCTAGGCTTAACCATCCTATATAGCTCAGCCGGTTCACAGTCTACCTGTAAAACATCGAGCACACCCAAAACTTTGGCTTTGAGCTCTGCCCTACGCTAAGAAGGCGAGAGAATTGCAGGCGACTCTTCGAGGCCAGATATGACGATACTCCTTCCTCGTTTTTCCGCCTCAGCGTAATCTGAAAAATCTCTCGAGATCTTCTCGCTGAGTACGCTCAACATCTGCAAAATGACATGATCGGATACCCGATCCGTTATCTTCTTTAGCAGGCTTTCTGTGGACAGCGTTCGAAGATCAGGGTCCTGCACACCAGACTGCGCATCCAGAGCTTAACAACCACAGGAACCTCCGCAACACTAACAACAGTCTTACGACGGGTTACCCTGGTCATAGCGAAATTGACCTGATCAATCTGTTGACAAATAAAACACCTTAAGCGACTAATATGAATAAAAAAGAGAGAAGCAGAGGAACTGTGGAGCGAGAGGGAACAAAGGCAAGGCTACAGCTGGGATGACAACTTGTTTGTCAGTAAAAGTAGCAAAAAAGAGAAAAGAAGGTCTAAAAATAGAGTGCAACACGGGGACAAGCACAACGCCGCCGCTCAAGGTGAGTGGAGTGGCCCTATTATTTGCGCCTTTATATGTGCTAGTTTTTATTTTAGTCAACAGCTATGGTACAAAACTATGAAACAAGTAAAACACAAGCGCGTGTCACATCGGCAGCATTTTGCAAAAGCCAGAGAGGAACAATCTTTCCTGGCAAGAAATGACCGTTTCTTCTTCGCTCTAATCCTTGAGTGTAGAGAAGGGTCCTGGGCGAACATGGACGTAACCAACTGTCACTCACGAAAAAAAAAACTAACACATATGAAGGCGCAAATAGACAGCCTTGGTTTGTTGTATGCATTGATGGTCTAAAATTAACTTCTGTAATCATGATAAAGCGTATGATAACAATAAGCTATATGTGCAAAAATATTGGCAGTACGCGGGCTCTGACTCAAAAGCTCGCTGGAGTGCTTCTATGAGGCGGCACTCCAACCGACTGCGCCGCCGAGACATATCGCTGGTTGTCATAGGGGTTGATGAGTGTTGCGCACACATTTTCGCACCTATTTTTTACGTCTTTAAAAAAGCGTCCAGCGAGAGCTGACTGAAATTCTGGATTCCGCTCAAACGGCTCTACATCCTATCAAAATAGCATCGCAGAAGCTCACTTGGAGTTGGAAACCTTTCCTTGTGAGGATGTGAAGTGGATGTTGCTTGCGTGCTATTCGCGCAAAGTCAACGGTTGAGGCCGGGAAAAGACGGATCATAACTCTCTCATTTGGGGTCAAGGACGATCATATTCTGCTGCTGGTGGTATGTTGAAGGGTTCATTTATTAGGAACTTCTGACATGTGGTTCTGTTCTCGATGTTAGGAAATGCTACGTACAACTGGATTGGGTGGCTGCCAAGTCTAGAGCAGAACGGAGGGAAGTTTTCTTCCTGCATGATACGCATCCACATGTCGCGAAGTCGACTCGAATAAAGGTGTGCAGCCATCCACCGTACAGAGATTTCCTCTAGGACTACCATTTGTTTCAATCCTTGTGTTATCACCTGAAAGGGCGCCACTTTGTATATGAGGATAAGCTTGAAACGGATCTTTAACTAGTATTTGATCGCAAATCTGCTGTGTCCTATTACGACTGAATCTACATATTGCCTGGACTTTGGCAACAAGTCCATACCGATGGATGGTTGAAAACTAATTTGTATGTTTAGAAAGTTTTGCGAAAAAAGGCAAGTGTAAAATGAATTAGTTAACATTATTTTTACACCAACTAGTTGTGAATTCGTTGTGTTCAAATTTTTTATTTAGGTTATTCAAGAAGCTGCTGTTCCGCATTCGCCAACGATGATGAATCCTGTTGAAATGGTAACCGCAGCCATTGCTAACAACCCACTTCCGGTAATCTTGTCAGATCCATCACTCACACTCGGACCTGATCTCACTATTGAGGAGAAGCCGGTGGTGTTCCAAGAAGGAGATTCGATGCAGGTTTGTGCGGTAGAGAATTTCAAAAAATTGTTCACGCTATCAGTCTTTCGCTTTTATCTTTGCCTAAAATACGAAGCAGAAGGAATCGATTATCTGCCCGGCGGGACAGTTAACAGACGCCTATTTACTATCTACTTTTTACTATTTATTACACGATTGTATTCGTGTTGTGCAACAATGAAAAAAGCAGCAAAAGCAAACAAACAGCAAACAATAACAATCCGCAGAATGATAAAAATAAACAAATAAACACATAAAAATAAAGATAAAGATAAGGTAAAAAATAAACACACAGAGCAACTGCGTTTGAAACATATAGCTCAACAATTATGATAAAGCTCTACAAAACATTCAGATCAAAGCAGTTTCTCAAAAGCTTCTGGAGAGGTTGAAAATAAAATTGGATAAAAAAGAAAGATTTTTTATTTTAATTTATTTAATTTTTATTTATTTATTCGTTAGTTATACAAGTGCTCCGACACGCCTGTCGCCGTGCCTCGCACTTGCGCGCTTGGCGCGATGTTGCAGTATCACTAAGCTAAGGACAATCACATCGAGCTAGTTGCTCTACTTGTACAGCCTTCTTCCTTACCTAGAAGTACAAAAGGCTCGCAGTACGTACAGTGTGTAGTATGGTAAGGCGATCTATTGGTTCCTCCTACTGGTCCGCCCTTAGTGAAATGGTTCCCCATTACTGGTACTGGTCCCCCTCAATGATCCACCCTTAGCGGACAACGTCTTCGGCACACCTTCCGAATCCCGAGGCACATTGGACGACGTCTTCGGCACGTCTACCTGAATTTCCAAACACGTTGAGCGACGTCTTTGGCACGTCTTCCAAGTCCCAGGCACGCCATGCGAAGTATTCCGCACGTCTTCCGAATCCCCTGGCACGTAGACGACGTCTGGGTGTTTTCCGATATTTTCGCGCTTCGTAATTTGATCAGTATCGATTGACGGTAATCAATACTACAAAAACGAACTTCAGATTCGTGTTGTGCGACCTCGACTACTCCCAGGGCTGAAGTTTCCAGGCAGGTAGAAGACGTCTACGTAGTTTCCGCTATTTTCCCGCACCATAATTTGATCAATATCGATTGATGGCCATCGATACTTCAAAAACGAACTTCAGATTCGTGTTCAGCGACCTCGATTGCCCCAGGGCCAAAATCCCAGGCAGGGAGAAGACGTCTGGGTGTTTTTCGCTATTTTCGTGTCGTAGTTTTCTCCCCATTTCCCCCCCCCCCCCCTCCCTCCCCCCCTCCCCGAATTTTCCCCCTATTTTGTAATTTCTGCGGCGGCGCCGATTGATAGTATGACTCATCGCTTAGCGCGTAATTGTAGAGTATGAAAATCATAATTATATAAAAGTGTATATACGAAATTATAAAAATATAAATTTTAAATATATATAATTTAATTTATAAATAAATAAAATATAAATCTAAAAGTAAAATAATAATATAACTAATAAATAAATGAATAATAAATAAACAACTAAATAAATGAAAAATCATTTTTATCCAAATTTGTTTTCAACCTCTCCAGAAGTTTTTCAAAGGCTTTGAATGTTTTGTAGAGCTTTATCATAATTGTTGGACTATATATTTCAAACGCAGTTGCTCTGTGTGTTTATTTTTGTTTTTAAATCGTACCATATGGGCTAAAATAAAGTTATGATATGAGAATGGCACACTACAGTGATCAAGATACACTTTCCATCGACAAAACGATAGTGAGCAGGCCTAGCAATGCAGGACCCCCACCTCCGGATACGAACCTCCGACCCCTTTCCTGCGAGTCCGCCCCATATCCAGTCGGCCATCCAGTCGCTGCCGCCTTGCTGGTGAGTGGTGCACCTCAATGTTCCACTTCGGGTTGTACGGCTAACAAGCAAATTGTGAAATCGCTGTAATTCCGATATTGTTCCAGCCCCAAACCTTTTGAAGGTTAGTTTCTAACCATGACATGGCAGTTCCAGACGTCGGTTTTGCTTTCTCGGCCCGCACTGAAGTGATACGGTTTTTTGCAATTTTTGACCTACCCAGATGTCCGCAGAAAATTTGAAGGCCACTACAGTGTTTCTCAGACAATCGCCTACAACCCTCAATAGGTCACTTTTAAATTTGCCACGGTGAGATCGTTGACCTTCATTGTAAGATAGCTATTTCTTATGGACACATATGGACGTCCAGGAATTTATGAAAGCGCTGTATCTTGACGGAAGGGTGTGCTTTTTGTGAATCTTGCTTCATGTGTGGATTGAAGACAGGACAGGATTGAAGACAGGAGTACCATATTGAAAAATATGCCTTGCAAAACCCCGTATGCTTGAAGAAGCGGTCCACAATCCTTGGAGGATAGCGCTCTAAAGACATTTAAACGTTACCCTCATAGCCTTATTCGCAATCATCACACAGTGTTTGCCAAAACATATATTTGTGAAGAAAGTGCGTTTAGACTACTAGAAACTCGAGGTCTTTTACCTCGTTGGTACTGATGAGAGGAGTATTGCTAATGGTGTACTAATGATGCGGACGGCCTTTGGTAGCGATGTGAAGCACTGTGAACTTCACTTCAGACAGCGGCAATTCCCATACCAAGGACCATTCCTGAACCTTCCCGGTAGCTTCCTATAGTTTCTTAATCCTCATCGTTCGATACTGGACACTAAATCTCAAACACAGAGAGCTACTCACATCTTGTAAAAATGGTCATGCAGAAAAAACTAGTCACATTACCTGTAAGAAATGTCACCTTATTTGTTTGATTCGTGGAAAACACCCTTCTCCTTTGCAGACCATCTTACAGCAACAAATACATCTTTTATGTTTTGCTTCAAACCTGTTCCGGCCTTCTCCAATATAACCCTTGGAGAGGGCACGTTATTTGGAATAACGTGAAATAGTGTTTTCTCGAGACTCCAGTGTCCGTGCGGTCCCAGCACGCGGTCCCACGCGCCAGGATTACGAGAGAAAATGCCCGAGCCGCGCCGCGTCCGTTTCGATGCGAGAAAATGCACGCAATTAGGGGAGAAGATGCTCGCAACCAGGGAAGAAAATGCCCGCGACCAGGGAGAAAATGCCCGCGACCAGGGGAGGAAATACCCGCGACCAGGGGAGAAAATGTCCACAGCCAGGGGAGAAAATATCTGTGGCTACTGAACGGTTTTAGATAGGGTCCACTACAACAACCACTACACCAACACATATGGTAATCACGGGGACAGGGATACGGTATTTTTCTCATGCCGTCGAGTAGAGGGCATGAAAAATCGTGGGCGTGGCAACTGAAACTGTGGCACCATCACTTGGATTCCCAAGCAGACTTGATGAGCTTACCGTGATAGAGAAGCTTTGGAGAATACGAGGAAGGATTCTCGTTACACAGTTAACAGGCATGCTCAACGGTTAAATTAGTACCAGCGGTGTTTTATGTGAAAAGAACACTGAAAGGAACGAAAGAAGCGTTTTCGCCCAGATCTCAATTTCTAGCAGGTAAAACTAGAAAACAAGCACATCAACGGAACCTGTAACTTAGAATTACTTTTCGAAGCATTGAGCTGCGGAACTGTAGGCCACCTCAATTGTTGAGCTTGTTTTTAAGCCACATGAACACCACATGGAGTGAACAGTAAGGTACATGCACTTCAAAGTCATGAGAAGTAGAGAATGAAAAAATGGCAGAACTTGTTTGAGAATTTATTTATAAATTGGTTTTTAGGTTTTACTGACCAGGGAAGGGATTCAGGCGTAGGTCTGAACGGGAGAAATGGATAGTACTGGGAGAATCTCTACACTTCATGTAGTAGAAAACCATGTTTCGTTTTTGCCGAATCCTTGAAGAAAGAGAGCTACGGGCCCTCGAAGGCGGGGTACAGTAGCGCACCGTTAGCATGTGCCCACGTGCATGGGTGCGCGCGCTATTGTATGGGACGCGGCGAAAGGCTCTGCGGCAAGCGAGTTGGTGGCTCAGCGGGGTTCGGGGTTGCTTCGAAGTTACTAGGCCGGATATTCAACTCTTGAGCTATGCACTATTTGATCAACACCCCAGATTCGTGATTAGCACCCCATGACCTCGACAGCCCTAGTCACCCGTACCTGTTGTAGCCTACCGTAATCGGCATAATTTTCAAAAACGGATGTCAGATTCGTGATCAGCACCCCAAGTAACCCCTGGGGAAGTTTGGGCGAAATTTTTTTCGACCTCTCCTCGACCTCTGGAGTCGTGAAAGTACAATAGCGCCTTGATGGCTGATTTAAATCAGCTTACTTCCTACACATCTCCTACACATTTATTCCACTCTAAATTCTCAAATAGGGGTTTACTTTAAGCTGTGCTTCAGTCATTTATCCCATTTCTTGTATTATACAACATCTTGTGTTTTTCAGCGAATGTTAAACAGTGACCTCAGAGCAGGCACGGGTTACAGCAGGTGCAGGTGACTAGGGCTGTCGAGGTCATAATCATCGATTTTGCCCAAACTTCTTCCAGGGGGGGGGTATTTGGGTTGCTGATCACGAATCTAACATTCGTTTCTGTAATTTCGGCTGATTACGGTAGGTCACAGCAGGTACGGGTGACTGGGGCTGTCGAGCTGACAATCACAGATACTGCCTAAACTTCTCCCAGGGGGTTATTTGAGGTGCTTATCACGAATCTGACATCCGTTTTCAAAATTTATGCCGATTACTGTAGGTCACAGCAGGTACGGGTATCTAGGGATGTCGAGGTTATGGGTGTTAACCACGAGTCTGGGGTGTTGATCACGAATCTGATCCTTTTGACAATATAGAGTGAAATAATTGTGTAGGAGATGTGTAGGAAGCAAACTGGTGAAGGAGGTAGCGGTTATGAGAAATGCAAAAGTAGTGCATGGCACGGGACCGAACCTACGGTCCGGTATCTTTGAAGCAGCCCCGCACCCTGCTGAGCCACCAACTCGCATGCTGCAGAGCCTTTAGCCGCGTCCCATACAATAGCGCGCGCACGCATGCATGTGGGCACGTGTTGGCGGTGCGCCACTACACCCCGCCTTCGAGGGCCCCTAGCTCTCTTTCTTCAAGGACTCAGCAAAAACGAAACATGCTTTTCTACTATATGAAGGGTGGAGATTCTCGTAGTACTATCCACTTCCCCCGTTCAGACCTACGCCTGAGACCCTTTCCTGGTGAGGTTTCACTGACAAGGGAGGTCAATGAACTTCCCGTGGCAATTTTAAAAGTGACCTATATAGGGTTGTAGGGCGTTGTCTGAGAAGCACCGCAGTGGTTTCCAAATTTCCTGCGGACATCTGGGCAGGTCAAAAATTGCAAAAAACCATTTCACTTCAATACGGGCCGATAAAGCAGAACTGACGCCTGGAACTGCCATGTCGTGGTTAGAATCTATCCTGCAAAAGGTTTGGGGCTGGAACAATAGCAGAATTACAGCGATTTCACAATTTACTTGTTAACCGCACAGTGACCGAAATGGAACATTGAGGTGCGCCGCTCACCACCAAAGGCGGAGCGACCGGATGGCCGAGTGGCTGTGGGGGCGGGCTTGCAGGCAAAGCGTCGGGAGTTCGAATCCGGAGGTGCTGCTCCTGATTTGCTGGTCTTGTTCCATCAATTTTTGTCGATATAAAGTGTATCTTAAACGCGGTAGTGTACCATACTGACATTATAACTTTATTTTAACCTCGATATAAACACAAAAATAAACACCCAAAGCAACAGCGTTCATAATACCAAATTCGATTGGCCATTGAGGAGGAGCAGGCGACTTTTCTTTGCCTACGAAATAGATAACTTCAGAACTCCAAAGATCGAGGAAAAAATAATATTTTTTAATTTATTACTATTTATTATTTATTATATTCTTATTTTAATTAATTAATTAACTATATTTATGTTTGATTTTTTTTTCGACACCTCTTCGACTTTTGGAGAGAAAGTATAACAGTACCAATCTGTCTTCTTCATCCTCAACCAACCATATTGCTAGTGATTTCACGGTCGTCACATACAGCAACCTCCTCACTACTACAGGAAGGCTTAATACCACCCACATCATTGTCATCGTCCGGCGACCAGTCTACATCCTGCGCTTCGTTCAAGTTAAGCTAACATCACGAACGAGAGAGCAGGCGACTTTTCTTCGCAGTTCCTCGGTAGCATTCAAGGGCCTGTCCCAACTACAAAATAGATAATATTCTTTACCTTGACCGTCTTCGTTAGGCATTGGTCTGTTAGCACTACTTCATGACTCCAAAAGTGGAAGAGAGATAAAAAAGATTTATCTCTATTTTTCATTGTTTATTTATTTATTTATTTATTATGTATTAATTACGTATTATTGTTTTTTTATTTTTATTTATATTTTTAATTAATTAATTGATGTATGGGCGCGTGTAGCGCATTCGGAGGAGGCGCGACTGCCGCGTGCACCCGATACCAGGTTCCTGGTTCGGATTTCCCGCCCGGGCCAATCAAGCCTTCCATCCCTCCGGGGTCGGTGAATTGGTACCAGACTTGTCTGGGAAGGATAAAGCGCTGACTTGTTCATCGGCTGGCCACCGCAAGTCATTGTATGGCCAAATACGCATTCATGTCGCCTCCACGACATCCCGTAGAAGTAGAATGCGCTGGCGCATCCCCGAAGGGATTGAGTAACGCCGTCCTTTATTCTTTATCCTTTTTAGTTGATGTATATATTATTTATATTTGATCGATTGTGATCGTCCTTCGACACACTATACGATACCCCCCCCCCCCCGAATTGATATCAATTGTATAATTCAATGTTTTCTCCGCGCCGAGTTATTGGTTGTCTTGTTAACTGCCTTCCTCCGACTACTCTGCCCCTATTTGTAGGGAGATCGCCGTAACAGATGCCTTTCGGGGCATAATTCAAAATGCTATGTATGGGGATACTGATTGTGCTGATGAGGAGGAAACAGTCCGGGTAGTTTTTTTTGTTTGATGTTTATTGCATTGATATCTCTCGTTCGTGATGTTAGCTTGACTTGAGGGAAGCGCCGGATGTAGACTGGTCGCCGGACGATGACAATGATGTGGGTGGTATTAAGCCTTCCTGTAGTAGTGAGGAGGTTGCTGTATGTGACGACCGTGAAATCACTAGCAATATGGTTGGTTGAGGATGAAGAAGACAGATTGGTACTGTTATACTTTCTCTCCAAAAGTCGAAGAGGGGTCGAAAAAAATCAAACATAAATATAGTTAATTAATTAATTAAAATAAGAAGATAAATAATAAATAATAAACAATAATAAATAAAAAATAATATTTTGTCCTCGATCTTTGGAGTTCTGAAGTTATCTATTTTGTAGGCAAAGAAAAGTCGCCTGCTCCTCCTCAATGGCCAATCGAATTTGGTATTATGAACGCTGTTGCTTTGGGTGTTTATTTTTGTGTTTATATCGAGGTTAAAATAAAGTTATAATGTTAGTATGGTACACTACCGCGATTAAGATACACTTTATATCGACAAAAATTGATGGAGGAAGAGCAGCAATTCAGGAGTAGCACCTCCGTATTCGAACCCCCGACGCTTTTCCCGCAAGCCAGCCCCCCACAGCCACTCGGCCATCCGGTCGCTACACCGTTGGTGGTGAGCGGCGCACCTCAATGTTCCATTTCGGTCACTGTGCGGTTAACAAGCAACTTGTGAAATCGCTGTAATTCCGCTATTGTTCCAGCCCCAAACCTCTTGCAGGTTAGATTCTAACCACAGCATGGCAGTTCCAGGCGTCAGTTCTGCTTTATCGGCCCGTATTGAAGTGAAATGGTTTTTTGCAAATTTTGACCTACCCAGATGTCCGCAGGAAATTTGGAAACCACTGCGGTGCTTCTCAGACAACGCTCTACAACCCTATATAGGTCACTTTTAAAATTGCCACGGGAAGTTCATTGACCTCCCTTGTGAGTCTTTCTGATGAAGCCTTCATTTTTGATCAATCATTTCCTTCTTTACTAAAACAGGATTTGAACATAGATATTTCAACATTCATTGCTTTTCAAGTGATTTTCATCTGATACACCGTTGGTATCGTAAATACTTGTTGTGCCCTTTTTTTATTAAAGTTTTTCTCAATATAGGATTTCTATTTTGATTCGCTTTGCTGCTGTTTTTCTGACATTTCCACATATCTGAATAAAGGATTTAAGTATCTGAATGGTTAGTTGCAACCTAGGTTTTACCAAAAACGCTATTAAAATGACCAGAACCTACGGTGTAGCACCTTGCCAAAAATCTTTCAAGCCACCTTCTCGAAGTATAGAGTGTTTTTCGAACATGAAATTTTGCGATCAACTTCTTATTAGAGCTTCGGTTCGAATGAAGCGTTGCGGATACGTCCGGTGAAGGCCCTTCTACGAGTTTTCCACAGTTTCAAACTTTTCTTAGCTTCCTAAGTGGTGACTACCGCTCAAAGTTGTTTTCTTTATTACGACGCCTTTGCTACTCATCACATGATGGTGTGCTATAGATTCTTCTCGTCGACCCTGGAATTTTCTCCCTTGGTTGCGGGCATTTTCTCCCCTGGTTGCGAGCATTTTCTCCCCTGGTTGCGGGCATTTTCCCCCTATTTCGGGCATTTTCTCCGCACGCAACGCGCCAGACACGCGATTTGCCGCGCGGTCGTCAGTGGGTTAAAATCATCGCAATTCCGACGAAACCTAGTTTTTACAATTGTTCTTACTGGGCACTATCCATACTTTGCTATTGCCAGTGCTGCTAGTATTTGTTTGCTGTCTCTTAAAACCCAGTTTGATGGTTGAGTAAGGTGCAGCTTAGTAACATTCTTAATTTCACTAGTTCATCTCAGGGTTCGCACTTCTGCTCACGTTCCGGCACCTACATTTTGCAATGGAGGATTCCAGAGGTAATGTTTGTTCCTTGTCGCCCGAATTTCGTATCTCTTGATTGACTTTACATATTTGTTTATTTATTTATGCACAATAAAATGCGCTTAAGGAATGAGAGTTATCAGGTAAGGAACCTATCAACTGATTAAAAACAGTTGAATGAAAAGAAGGAAGAAAGGAACGAATCATATGAAGGAGAGGTCAAAGGAAATTAATTCGAGACATCGGCAAATATTTGGCTGGAAACTAAGTGCCCGCCCCAAAAATGATATAGGGAGTCTCAAAAAATGTATACACCGTTTGAAAGGTGATAACTTTGTCCATAGTAAAGGTACTGTAGAAGTTAAGGGCTCATATGAAAGCATAAGAAAATAGAAATTTTCTGACATATGAGGGGCATGGAATGCGCCATGCACTCGTCTGAAATATTCCATTTTACACTCGATTGATTGTGTTTCGCTTGAATTCATGTTTACAATCTCTTCACAAAGTGGCCGTTTTAATTGATTTGTGCTTATTTTAAAATTTAAAGCTTCATTACACATTATAGCGTGTGAAAAATTGAGAGTATTATAAAAAATAAAGGTATGATCCTGCCTGAAATCTTGCATTCCAGACTCGATTGATTGCGCATGAATGCTTGTTGCAATCTTGTTGCCTTGGTCACATTAACCTGTGTTGTGCTTTTTTTAACGTTTAACATGTATTCAAGTGAAACACAATCAATCGAGTGTAAAATGGAAAATTTCAGAGGAGTGCGTGGGGCATTCCATGCCTCTCATATGTCAGAAAATTTCCATTTTCTTAATCTTCCATATTAGCCCTTAACTTCTTCAGTACCTTTATTATGAACAAAGTTATCACCTTTCAAACAGTGTATACATTGTTTTGAAACACCCTGAATACCATTCGAAAGATAATGATTTGCTCTATCAGAAAGCAGGTTTCGCTTTTCCTACACTTCGATTTTTGCACATTTTTAGGTCAATAAAATGGAAGGTCAACGAAGAAGAATGACCTTCGCCGACAGCTTCTTCCCTCAGCTTACGTTTGAAATCTTTTGCACAATGATTATAAGCCGTTCGAAAGTCAATGATTTTTTATACAAGAACCGGTGTTGGTTTTTCGTTCGTTCTGATTTTCGTCAAGTTTCTGGGCATTGAATTGTAGAGTCCAGAAGACATTTTTCTACTCTTGTTTAAATTTTTTGGACAGTTATTAGTGTCAGTATCCTCTGCCACACGAGGTTTGTAGAAGGATCTTTATTAATAGCCTGACGTTTCGACTTTCCCGTCTTCAGAGGCCTAGAAGTGGAACATACGTTTGTACTTGCGTTTTACTCCACCAAGCGCCTCAGCTACCTTAGCATTTTCGGCCCACCCCTGGAACCACTACGGATAGCCCAAATGAAGGAAACGAACTCATGCAGAGGATCCACCACAGGAGCTGAAGATCGCCCTGGTTAAGTAGTCAGTAGAGGCGAAGGCGACACACTGACAGGGAGCTGTCTCTGACCGCTCACTTAGAGTTCACATTGAGGCACAAACGGGAAAGTCACTCTTAACAGAGGGGCACTCATTTCGGGTGTTCATTTCTGGATTTTTCGCTAAAAACAAGAACGCCTTCAACGCCTCCCTAGCCGAGATCTCTCTCCAACGGCCAGAACACTACACCTTACCTCATAGTCGTCTCCCGTATGCGCATCATTCTATGCTTACCAAGCGAACTAGTTAGCAATCCACGCCTTCTGCTGGTTAGCTGTTCCTTCACGCGTATTGCCAGAACGAACCCTTCCTGATTCTCCAATATATTTAGCGTTACAGGCCAAGGACTCGATTTCATGAATTACTCCGATCTTTGAGCAATCCCCCAAACTGACACTTGAACAAGTAACGGAGTTCTCCGATATGCACTGTTTATCATAGAGTCCATTCCGAACTAGCTGCCGTTTTATGTTGTCGTTAGGAATGTTCACTGAGACAACATCGTTCTGCAACTATGCGTCTACAATAACTCTTTGGATATCAGCAGTAACTCTATCGGAGACGAAGTGAATCAGGGAAGGTAGCTTATTTGCTCCAATTAATGCTCTAAAAATAACGAAAATCAAAATGAACGAAAAAACCAGCAAACGCTCTTGAGCAAAACATCTTTATCCAGCTGTCTGTGATGTTGTGCTGAAGAGCTCAAGCGTAAACAAAAAGAGGGAGCTATCGGCAAAGGTAATTTTTTGACTTTGCACTTTAGCGATCTAAAAATTGACAAAGATCGAAACGGGAAAAACCGAAGCATACCTTCTGATAGAGCAAGTCATTCCCTTTTGAATGATATATCACAATGGGCAAAAGATTTTCAGCGAAATCCTACTATAAAAGGGTTAGTCCATCTGTCTGGGTGTGTGTGTGTCACAAACCTGTGTGGCCCTGTGAAACGTGTCCAACGTGTAAACGTGACCGACACGTGAATGGATAACCTGTTAAAATGACACTAACGTGCAAACGCTAGAAACTGGCGAAATTTGACGGCATGGCCTGATTCGACAAATGAATGGCGGATTCCGCTGGAAGGCCAATATCGATTAATACTTCCGATCGTTCGGTCGGCGCTATCGGTTTTCGCCGAGATTTGACCGATCGAGGTGAGGATCACGTGAGTATGTTGGCCGATGGATGGACTTCACTTCGAGTTCGGGTGGAAGTATTCGGTCAAACGATCAATGTCGAGTGATATTATCGATTTTCCTACCTTCGTTATCGTTTCGCCCAAATATGACCGATGGGGTGAAATGTGATAGCATGAGCAAGTGAAAAATAATCATACCAATATCGATCAATATTATCGATTTTTCGACGGGCGTCATATTATATACAAGGACTGGCGTCTCTCCCTCTGTCCCTGTCCATTCATCCGACCGACCGAGGCTTACAGCCTCTGAAGGAGATTCGGATCTCGATCGGCATGATTGGTCTTCGATACTTGAATAGTTGGCCGATGGACAGACTTTTCAATCCTCTATAGTAAACGGAGAACGCATCTGTGTCTGTGGGGGTCGTTTCTCTGCCGTCATACAAAGGAGTATCGAGGCTGGGTGGGATAATAGGAATTTTCTGACGCGGGATCATCTATAAGTTCATCATTGTCGATCAATCGACGAACATCGATCGATTTTATCAATTTTTCTGTGGTTTAGTTATTCCGGAGTCAGAGTCGCACAAATGCGTGGAGAAGCTGCGTGCCAACTATTTGAGGACATTACCCTCCCCTTTTCTGTGTAAACTCAGTTCCTGTTCACTTTTGTTTTTGACTATTTGCTTTCAGTTCCATGATGGCTGATAACGCTAGGAATAACGTCACTCCTCATTGGCAATAATGCATGCATAAAGAATCTCACTCTGGATTTTCTGATGTTGGGAATCTTCTTT
This sequence comes from Heligmosomoides polygyrus polygyrus, assembly GCA_947396885.1. Classification (NCBI taxonomy): domain Eukaryota; kingdom Metazoa; phylum Nematoda; class Chromadorea; order Rhabditida; family Heligmosomidae; genus Heligmosomoides; species Heligmosomoides polygyrus. The sequence goes on from OX377206.1 coordinate 38,082,787, forward strand.
CCCTAACAATCCAGAGCAAAGCCTACCAGCTAAAGTTAATGCGATCTCTTTCGGATCAAGAATCAGAGATTATGACACTAACAAACTGCAAGCCAAAGTTTTTGATCAAGCACTGGAAAACATTTTCTCAATAATGGCAGCAAGCAGATTTATGTAAATACTATCTTAAGACTTAACGTTAGACTGCCCACTAAGCCTAACTGGAGTGTAGCCGTCCTAGTTTGCGATTCGCTGAAGTCGAGTTTCAGGTCTATAAGAAGAATTTATGGAGCTTTCTGCAACATGTATATCTGTAAATTGCAAAGAATGATATTGAGTTGCTAGCGATCCCAAAAAGGACAATTCTGGAAATTTTAGTGCAAAAAAAGGTCGAGCTTATTTAATTTTGCTAGGAATACTGAGCTACTGCGTGGGTCAGTTTTATCAAGAGGCAACATCTGAATCCATTTCGCAATGCGAAGAAATTTTTTCTTTTAATTTTTTTCATTTTTAGCTCACCGCATTATTTAGCTTGATGTTCTGTAGAGATAGCTAGCTTGTACTTCCTTTGTACGGCCTAAAAATACGGTGTGTACTCGGCATCAATTTCGGTTCTCCTTTGTGCATTTTGAAACAAAAAGAAATAGGTCGCTAAATATACGACGGTAGAACACAGTGTCATACCGGAAAATACTAAACCTTTCTGTAACTCTTCATAGGATGGGGATAGTCAAGTTTCAGGGAACATCTGTACACCAGAATCTTGGTGAAAGTCCTTGGAAGTACTGGACCTTGTTTCTCTTATTTTAAACTTTTTGGTGACCGAACTCCAGATCTGGGACCTGTATTCTAGAAACGGGATAACATACGCTTTGTACAACTTAATCATCATTTATGAATTGTTGCACGGAGCCCTCATGTACCACTGGTTACCTGCCGTCCCGTCGATCATGGACTTGCTCGAGCGGGCGCCAGCAGCGTCTCCCCGTTCGTCTCTGTTGCATGCCAGACAGCTCCTATGGACCTGCCTTGCTCGAGGGACACGGAGAGCGTCACGTCGTTGGTTAATGACTTTCACGAAGAGGTCCGACTTACGCGTTTGTGGGCATCCGTGTGGTCTCTTGACATCTCGCGGAATCCAGTCGGTGACGGCTGCCGTCCAGCGGGTGTCTGCGAAAGTATTGCATTGCCGCCCACTTGATTTTCGACGATACGGCCCATGCAGCTCCGTGTCTAATCTTCGAACGTCGACGAAGTTCGGAACTCCTCAGACCTTCCCTCACTTGCGTTAATCGTCAATTGATTGGATCAAATTGTAGTCATGTCGGATATTGTCGCTGCCTCTGTTGCTCTCGTTGAAGGTGTGGGCTCGTCTGCTCGACTCCAGAAGGCCATAATCGAGCTGAATCAAGCCATGGAGGTCCCGAAATGCGTTAAAACGGTGATTGAGGAGGGGGCGAGGCAGCTTGGAAATCTGATAAAGGAGAACAGTCAGCTACGCCAGGAAAACTCTCGAATACCGCTCCTGCTTCGAGAGAACCTACTAAGCTCCATGAGAAAATTTGTCGTTTAGTAGGACGTCTGAAAACTGAGCCTGCTGATAGTTTGATCTCCGCACACAATGTCCATTCTGAGCATGAGTCTCATCTTTGTCATTAATTTGGACGTCTCAGGTCGTTCTAGTAGGTCATATTCCGGAGTCTCGCGACCGTGTTATGAAAAATCGTCTGAATCATGGCTTTTAACAGGTCATGAACATATTGTCCTTTCTTCATATAGAATGTTAGTGGTATTACCAGGTGGTTCTCGTCTTCTCAAAGTTGTTTTGCCTAGACATGCTTCCAGAAGCTAGCTGTTAGGAGAGCGTCCTACCTTCGCTCTTGGGAGCATTCCTTCGGGAGTCGCTCACTATGGCCGAGTTGGAGCGGAGAAAATATCGGGGTGACCATTCAACCGTTTGTGATGATGCTCGCTCTGATGCGAAGTGTACTGATGCTCTTTTAAACTGAATAGGGTTCCTCAATCCCCTCGTATTTCTGTTATTAAGTGCTTGTTCGCTAATGTGAGGTCTCTAGCTTGTAATGCAAACTATATAAAACATGTGCTCAGTGAAAATTTTAATGTGTAGATCTTTTGTGAAACCTGGCTCAAACAAAAACATTGCATATCCTCGTTGCTTGGTGATCTTAGTCTGGAGTTCTTTACCATTGGTTGTGACAGGTGCAAAAAGGAAGGGGAGGAGTGGCAATACTGATTAGAATAAGTTTATCTATGAATCGATCATTTCTGAATGCGTTCCAAATGGATATGAACTTCTTGCCATTGGTGTCTATACCTTCGTGAGCAGTTTTAGAATAGTAGTTGTTTATAGAACACCTTCCTGTCCTTCTTTAGTCACAGAACAATTAGTCAACACCATGAGCAATTTGGTAGCTTGTGAAAAATCTGTTACCTTAGTTGGAGACTTTAATGTGCCTGAAATCAATTGCGAGGATATGAGCTCTATGAGCAATTCACCCTACTCAAGCTTTTTGGACTTCGTCAAAAGTCATGATTTCACACAAAGGGTTAATTTTCTAACAAGAGGACTTGATACTCTAGATCTCTTGTTTTCCAATGATCAGGATTTAGTTATCGAAGTACGCATTTCACCTTGAATTGAAAACAGTGACCATTTCAGCATCTCATTCATGATCAACGATGGTACCGGCGAGACTGTTATTGTTTACAAAAGACTGCATTCGAAAGGAGATTATACAAAAATATGCGATTACTTAGCTTCAGTAATGTGGATAGAGTCGTTGGAAACGGTTAATGATGTCTACAGCAAATACGAGATGTTTTTGGACAACATGTTTCATGCGATTAGTATATTCATTCCGTGCGGAAAAGCTGTTGTTGGAAAAACAAGTTTACCTCAATATCTGAGAAATATGCTGGACAATCGTGCACGCCTCCTTAATATTGGGCGACAGTCAAACTCACTTCCGACTGGGATAAATATAGAGATCTCTCAAAAAAAATGTCTAAAAAGATTGAGAAATATAACACTCGCTTAGAAATACAGGTTATCGACTCAGGGGATAGGGCTAGTTTTTATCCACTGTTGCGTAAGAATCTGAAGCTCACTGGTGGAATAGGTGTTTTGGTAAATGGAGATAAAAGAGCGGTATCAAATATTGATAAAGCTAACCTGCTAGCAGACCATTTTTCTCAGATGTTCATAGTTGATGATGGTAATATGCCATCATATGAATCAGTCGTACTGCACGTATGCCGTGTCTTGGTTTCAGGAAAGGGAAATTTATGACATAATAATAAAGTGGAAGAAATCATACAGTTTGACACCAGATTTCATACCGTTGTTTTTTTTTTTGTTCAAAAAGTTGCACACGTTATTGCTAAACCATTAGCTTATCTCTATAATCAGTCTCTCATGTTTTCGGAGATTCCAGAAAGATGGAAGCGATCATTTGTAACACTTCTTTTGAAGAAGGAACCTGCTAAAGAACCAGCAAATTATAGACCAGTCAGCGTGTTATCCTTTTTTGGTAGAGTTTTCGAAAAGATTATGAAAAATTGTATTGTGGAGCACGCAGAGAAAAACTTCTTAATTCCTGAATCCCAACATGGGTTTGTGGAAGGAAGATCCATAGTAACAAAGTCATTAGAGAGTTTCAACGATTGAACCAGCTTAATCGACGAGAAGAAGTGTTGCGACGTGGTTTTTTTGATTTCTCTGAAGATTTCGATTGAGTGAGCCATTCTAAATTAATGCTCAAACCAAGAAAGACCGGATTACATCCTCTTTTACAGAAATGGCTAGGTGAGTGCCTCATCGGCAGATCTTTGCAAGTGAAAGTTTAAAACTCGTTTTCTACTATTAGAAATGTAACTAGCGGAGTTTCGCAGGAGAGTTCTGTCACCCATTCTATTTTCTATATTCACTGCTGAACTCCAACCTACTATGTGACTGAACTAACTTTTTGTGACTAACTGGTATGCAAGCACTTTGCAGACGATTTATAAATATACTGTGAATTTGTTGAAGATGATTCTCAGTGTCTTCAGCAAGCTATTGATATCGTTGAAAAGTGGTCTAATTCGGCAACTACCGTTAGCAGCAGAGAAAACCAAACTGATCAGAATTGGAAAATCGAATTCTCTTTCCAATTATGAGATAGGTGGCCTATCTATAGCTGTTACAGATAAGATTGTTGATTTGGGTTTTCATTACAACAACAAACTAGAATTATCAGAGCATTATAGATCAATCTGCAGAAAAGCGCTTAATAGAACTTACCAGATATCTAAAGGGCTGTGTACTACGAATAAATCAGTTTTGCTGCAGGCGTATAAGTCGTTTGTGAGGTCAATTGTCAAAAGCGAGACAGTCTTGTTTTCGCCACATAAGAAGAAGGATATTCAAAGGATTGAACGTGTGGAAAACAACTATACCAGCCAACTAGTGATAAGGTATAATGGATTCTTTCATTCTCGAATTCCTAGAGTGGAAATACGCAATAAATTTCTTGGTCTTGAGCTCACGAAGGTTGTTGACAGATGTGTGCTGGGTGTTCAAAATTCAGTCGGGGCAAACACGAATAAGATCGACGAAATTTTACATGCTCATTGCCTCCAGGACCAGAGGAACTAACTACAAAATTTGGTACTCCAAACCGAAATCAGGAGCTAGGCTCACTTTTTTACTGTTAGGGGCGGGTCTGCATACCTGGCATTAAAAAGTGATTTACACCCCTTTCCGAAAATTTTTGAACATTTCAAACGAGTTGCTAAGAAGGCTCTCCTGAACTGCTAATTGTATGTTTATTGTTTCTGATGTTTTGAATTGTTATTTGTTGTTGAGTAGTGATGTCCCATTAGTTGTCACACGGCATAATCGTGTAACTTCGAGCGTCAACCTCTCGATTCCTCGTGGCACAACGCTGATCTCGCGTTCATTCTGCTTTCGTTTGGCCCAGGTCTCTGATCAGGGAATGCCGTCAGCTTTCCATGGAACTTCGGATTGAGACGTATATCACGTCAATGAGCTCGAGACGCTGATCACAGATATGTAGACCAAATTTGCTAAATGGATCCCCTGAGCGAGATGTGGCCGGCGGAAGCCTGTCTTCCGTATGCTAGGCGCGTTCAATCAGCGTTGGGCAATCGATATATTTTCCATCTGTGGCCACAGCCTTTCTTTAACGATTGGACATAGAGTTGACTGAATTCTCCCAGAAAGAAGCTGGCCTGCTGCTGATCCATTCGTTGACTGGGCACTGAACTTCTTGACGTTGCGAGCATCGTTTTTTTTTCTGAGAAAGTGAACAAGACTTCTGAATGCTGCATAGTTACAAGGGATGATATGTGGTCAATAGGCAGGATGTGCCACAAATTCGATAGACTCCTTCCTCATCGTCTCCTCGCTCGATGCGGTCGTGCATTATCCATTAAACACGAATAGTACCGAATCTCAGGTACTCCTCAAGCAGCTTTCGCCCACGACTCACGAACCGAAATGAAGCAAATTCTTCTTCCCATGTGGGAACGGCTTTGGATTTCATTCTGGTCTTGCTGCCTCGGAAGCCACTGGATCAACCGTGTGGTGTTATCGTACATGCACCACTTCTCTTCCTGTGCCATAATCGTGCTTAATCACGCAGCCGTTCTTGAGCGGTTGAAATTATTATGACAGGTGACCATTTGCTGTCGCTTCTGAGACGGAGTCAGTGCATGCGGGATCCATTCTGGCAAGATTGCCCGTCTTCTTAGTTTCAGGTAACGGTGAACAGTGCTACGTGGAGTACTGATAGCCTTCGATATCGCCCTTACGGTTCTGGCAGGTTGCCTCCTGCCTGCTGCAAGCACTCGCCGTTCGTTCGGTCCGATCGGTCTTCCAGGATTCTTCTTGTCCGTAATGCTGTACATTCCCTTCCTGGGAAGATTGTACCAAGTTTCACACTTGGCTTTGCTGCAGACGTCTGGATCTAACAAACCAACGATAGCCTTGTGAGCAGCGCACGCAGACAGTCCAGAACAAAAGTGATGAAGAAGCAAGTCGCGATACGTCGATTTCTGCTTCTTTTTCAAGAAATTGCCAAACTGCGGGCAGTAGGCCGATAGAGTTAGAATATGCGACTGGGAAATATATTCGAATCGCATTGTTGTGCCAAGAGAACGAACGTAAGACACAGCGACAGCTTATACTCCCGCCATACTTTATTGAACTTCACCACGGTGTGTGTGTGTGCGGTCGAGCGTGCTGAATCCTCTCCGAAATCCTGCTTGTTCGGATCGCTTCGTCCAACGTTCTGTTGGTCCTATTCAGGATGACTCCAGTGAATAGCCTGTAGACTACGGACAGCAAGCAGATCGGCGATGGTTGTCAATTTCGTGCACGTCTCCCTTATTGTACAGCAAGACGGTTCTGCTAGTCTTCCACTGAGATGGAACCTTGCACTCCTGCAGGTAGCGTACAAAGAGCCGCGATAGGGGTGTTAGGCGGAATATGTAGTTCAAATGTCGGGCGGCACGGCGTTATGAAATCAATCCGTGTCGATTGAGCTGCGCAAACGATCGATATTGGTAGCATTTATAACGTTGCGCCTTTCCTCTATGGAAATATAAATCCCACCTTGACGAGTATTGGCGGGAGGTTTTCCAGGTGTTCAGCTCTGATCCTGTTTGGACTGGGTGCTGACGACATGGGGTGTCGGATCTCGGTGGGGAGAACAGAGGGGACGACGCATCCATCCTGCGGAAGATGGCATTGGCAGCTGGCTATCGAAGAAATAGAAGTCATGGATGACTTGCACCATTGCCCTTACGGAAAAAGTGACGGCTTCATCATGACGTCGGGGAGCGGTCATCTTGGTTTTGAAGTGGTCGAAGTTCTGGCGGGCATTGCAGCACTTACCCACTTCAGCAGCTTCAGCCACTTCCATTCTTATTTTTCGGAGGCCTCCTTTACCGTCTCTCTGCATACCTTCGCAAGCTCCGACATTGCTTGCTATTTGCCTGATTCCCGCGATTTTTTCACGCTGGTGTATCAGCTGGAGAGTTTCTGGAGGCAGGCGTCTGTTGGTCGTCTTCGACTCACGGATCCCTTAGCATTGTCGAGAAGGTGGTGCCCTAGCGTTTGTTTACCTCGTCGATGTTGTCCGTGACGGTATCTTCCTAAAGGCGGCGATAGAGATGAGCACCAATCTTTTGTCATACATCTATAAGAGTTATTAAACATTTTGCTGATTATCGACTGGTCACCGCAACACATGTGTAGAACAGGAAAACGTGCAAGCTGCAGCGATGATTTAGTTGGAGGAGGAGGGCTAGCGCACCCCAAGAAGAATTGTTCAGCGTCGACCCTCGCGTACTACTTTTGTGGTTCCACTACTGCAGTGTTGGATTTGACTGCATGCGGCAATGATATTCTATGGTAAAGCATTCAGCGAATACATCAGTATGGTAATGAATATGAGGAAAATGGGAACATGTTTAATCCAAAAGAGCAATGCTTCTACAACCATGTATATGGAGGTACTTTTATAGTTTACGCATTTCTAAAAGCGCGTTCATTATATTGAGGCATTTATCTCTTTTGTGGTGCAACTAAACCATACTAAAATTAACTTTACATCGTGGGTGTATCAAAACATGCAGATTGGTTCTAATTTGTAATTTTTGTAGTGTAAGTTCTCTATGATATAACACAAGGAATCATTCCCTTTAGAGATGCGCGGAATATTCTGTCTCTACTCACTGGATTTCACAATTCTTTGGATGAATGTCCTTTTCTTTGGCCTACACAATAGTTTGCAGCGGCTAGTCGATGAAAAAGCTAGTATATTATCCATCCCAGATAATCCCACATTCAAGTGCCTTCGATCTGCATACTGTCGAACAACAGTAATGGTCCTCATCAAGCTGCGAAGCCAATATTGTTATGCAGACTCTATTAGGCTTTCGTTTCAGCGCAACCGACTTCTTTATAGCCTGAAAAGTATTTACAGCGCAGGGTCGGAGAAACCACTTATCCAAGTATCAATCTATTTGCAGCAGCTATAACTGAAAAGAGAAGTAGGCGACCGCTTAGTAAAACAAACCAAATTGACCTTGCGGAAACAGACACAAGGCGGGCAAGTTGCTGTCGCATCAACACTGATGTGAGTAAATAAGAGGTGAATGAGTATCACTTCTGTCTTCCTCCATGGATGATTTATGAGCCCTTCGTCTATTTTCATATGATCTGTTAGGTTGTCTTATTTCGTCTCGTTTTTCCTCACTGGAAATTTATAAATAATAAAATAAATAAAGGACGGCGTTACTCAATCCCTTCTGGGATGCACCACGCATTCTACTTCTACGGGATGTCGTGGAGGCGATTTGAATGCGTATTTGGCCACACAATGACTTGCGGTGGCCAGCCGATAAACAAGTCAGCGCTCTATCCTTCCCAGACAAGTCTGGTACCAATTCACCGACCGCGGAGGGATGGAAGGCTTGGTTGGCCTGGGCGGGAAATCCGAACCAGGAACCTGGTATCGGGTGCACGCGACAGCCGGCGCCTCCGACTGCGCTAGACGCGCCCCTGGGTATTTATAGAATGTAAATCGTACTATGAAGTTATCCTTAGAAGAGCAATCTTTCCAACTCAGCTTGTCTTCTAAGAGCACTCAAGAGCGTGTTTATGCCGAAACGTCAGCCGAGTGGCAAAAATATGTCATTCCTGAACAGTCTTTGTTTCGAAGCTTAACGGTCTTCCTAGTGTTCCTCCCTGGTAAGCTTGGCTGGTACTAATCCACAGACCTTGGCGAAGTAGGTGTTTTGGATGGCTTGGACGCAAACTGAAGTTGAAGATCGATTTGGAGTGCACACCAAACGGTTTTTCTTACCTACGGATCCAGAAAATCCCAGCGTCGTCAATGTAGTACATGGGGATGACGATCGCAACTGACACTTTACGGTTGCCCCTCCCGACTAGGATAGATCCAGTTATGCCTTATAATTTGAAGGTGCCTGAAATCATGATCTGCTGTCGAAATTGGAGCAACTTAAACCCAGTTTTATTTTTGTCATTTGTTTGTTATCAGTGTTTCATTGTCCGGCCCTTTTTGGGCAAAATTATCCGTTATCCAGGTCTCAAAATTTTGTTATCCGCTCATCAGCAGTGCGTTCGCTGCAGGTACAGATTGTCATCCTAGTCCTCAATCTGTGCAGCCTGACTAGGCGCTGAGATTTTAGCAGCCTCTCGGTTGTTCGAAGGGACGGGCGGAGCTTTGCAGACGGCCTCTATTCGCCTTACGATGTACTTACAGTCTATCGAGTGCAAGCTTTTGACCGGCTGCGCCGACATGCAGGATACCATCTGCACAGACACGAACACACCCACGCATTCTGCATGAACATGCCACGCCCACACGGAAGATATAAGATGACCTGCCACAGCAGGAGCAAGGAGTCCATCCACTACATTCACCTGCGCCTCTGAGCAGTACACGGTCGCATCTGGTTCGCGATTCATTCCCCTATCCACCACCCGGGGATGCGCCACGTGGGCCGCGACAAAAGACCCGACATCCCTCTAACAAGTGAGTCCGAAGACTCTTTAACGAGGGAGATCCATGGAACGTTTGTGTGGACCCAAAATAATGGCAAAAGCTTCTCGGACGATTGGGTCAGTGTGCGCTCCAGAACCTAGGTCGATATTGACGAGAAGCTCAAGGTCACGATTACTACTTACGTGTTTTTTAGAACCTCGTGGTCAATCGTAGACCTCGCCTGAGGAGGGAGATTATTGGTGAAGAACACAACTCTTTGACAAACTTACAGGGATATTCCAAACTGATGCCCACTTTATCATTTTGTGACTGGGAAACTGCATGGCGGATCCCTGTTCTATTAGATTCATCATAAATAGATTCCGTACACGTTAATATCGTATGCATACCCTTAAATCTTAACAATGGGTTGGAAGATTACAGAAGTAAACAAGAAGCAGAAGAGATCACACCTCCCTGTGGATTTTCGTTCAGACAAGAATAGAGACTGGAGAATGAGTTTATTACGTTTATACTATTATACTTTATATCTGTCTCTCTGTCACGTATAATCGTATCCAACGAGTTGAATTCTTCTCAGATCCAAGCATTGAAGCTATGACTACCAATATAATGGTTTCAGATTCCGGGCCAGCATACTTCCTCGTTTGACTTCAGCATTGGTAGTCACAAGTGCAAATTAATGTATTATCATGAATTACTGGACTCGGCAGACTTCAGGTAATAGTTAACTGATCAGCATTTCTTTTGTTTCCGGCATTTCAAGGTCAAGCTAACCTGCTGTTCTAATGTGCAAAACCAGGGCGCTGTTCTGCTAACAAATCAGATTTGTCCAGCATCCGTCATGAAGATTGCAACACGTGTCATGCTTGAGCATGCGTCTGTGTTTATGGGCGAAACGAAACGAGTCTACCGCGGTGCGGGTGTAAAACGAATGGAAATACTAGAATTCTTTATTTTCCTTCTTATTCCCCTTTACCAAGAGAGGTGTGTTCAACATATGAGTACGGTTCCTTTCAAGCATAGTCACATCATTTCATATCGGGCTCCAGGTTTCTGCTTACGCTTCATAAGGGGGTTGACCTTGGATATCTCGTGCTCTGAAAGTTTCGAGTTCTTTTTCGTTCCATAGTTGTATTTCCATGTTTTTTTCAACTTATTCAGAATTTGGAGATTTTCCTCCACTCTTCTAATTTGCTAGGTAGGCGTATTAGAAGGTGATTACTGTGTATTCCAGACGTCTTCCAATCCCCTTCTTCCCAGTAGGCAAATTGCATTGGACGGAGTGGAATATGTCCTCACATAGGCATGGTACGGAACCATTTGCGCCTTCAAGTTAGTGGGAGTGATATCAGTGACCTTCATCATGTCCTGAAGAGCAGCCATGCGCACACAACTTCACACTCCCATGTTCACCTCGTTTAAAATGAAGGGCATATGGAACGGTACCTTTCCGCGGTCTTCGTCGCGACGAGGCGCGTTGGGTTGCGCTCTACGCCTCTTATTTCTTAATCTCGCTATCTGTATATGATGTTAGGCTTTCTTCTGCTTGTGTTTCCTCACATGTTTAATATAAAACTAATAAGGAACCATGGTGATGCGGGTGAGACTGGTTACTTATCTCTTCAAAACTTTAGTTTGGGCTACCCTTTTTTACGTTTTGCGAAGAAACATGGTTAAATAAGCATGGGTGCGGCGTTCCAGACATGTCTGCTTCTTTTGTTTTTCTACCATTGAAAGTGGCAGTAGCTGGTGTAGACTAAACAACGCCCGCCAGTCAAGTTAATCCTAATTGTAGCTCATGAGTCTTGAGGCATTCGACTCTTCACATTCACTGAACGACATTCGTTAGTCAAGTTAATTCTAATTGTAGCTCAGAAGTCTTGAGGCATTCGATTCTGCGCCCCGACACTCGTATGATTGTGTGCAAGAGCTAGCAAAAGAAGGAGCTTTTCACCTATCTTACTCAGAGGGGAACATGTAGAAAAGCGGGGCAAACCTTTACATAGTGTGGCCTTTTCCGGCTACGAATTGCATAGAAAGGTCCACTGATAGGCTGGCAGGTTCAGGATGTTGTCATCGTCAAGTAGGGTACGTTCAATTCTGCAACCATCGTCATATAGTTAGCGTTGAAATGCCCATACATAGTGTTGTGGCCTCTTCCTCCCCCCCCCCCCCCCCCCCATCGTTAGGACCGATTCGAACGACACATTAACCAAGACATTAATGATCCAGTTCTTATCGCAATGTTTAACTGTTGTATCTTCAGAGGATCAGTGGCCTCCTTGGAGTCGTGTCGTAGTTCGTTCAGCTCAATTGTTCCTCCATCTAATCCAGGTACACCGTGTAGCCTTGTACGTAAAAAAAACACTAAATAGAGATGTTGTCTTATCGTCGTGCTAAGAAGCTATTTTTCTATTTTCTACTCCAATTTTCATTTTCGATGTAGATATATTGTCACGTCTTCATGGTTCCAAGCATCTAGAATACAAATGAATGCCTCAATAGGCGATTGGTATTGATACATTGTGTAACTTGTATGCTGTTGACAACAACAACATTGTCTACATGGTTTCTGTGATGGACGGGTTGTGACGTTATGTATTTTACGTCAAAATTCTTGGACAGAATAGGAAACTACTCCTTATTTTGAAAGGATAATATTGGTACTTGAGTTGAGTGCGAGGAATGGTTTCGAAATTAGTCATCAAAGTTGTTGTTGCGCATATTGCTGGAGTTGCTAGAAGTTCAGGCAGGCTGTTTCAAAATCTCAGTAATGATGTAATCGTTCGCGTTTTCTCTGAATTGTTGCTTCCACGTTATCGGGCCACTCGCCGTGGTTCGCTAATGTATAGACATATGGCCCATATGTACTGTAAATCACCGGTACGTGATACCGGCTATAGGTTGTTAGTGGCCTTTAATCGTTTTTCCTAAGCAATTACTCTTTGTAGAGTCTCTGTTGTTGTTTCTGTCATCGGGTCGGATGTCATAACTCATTTGTGAAAATTTTCTTGTTCTTACCTCTCATTGTTGGGGATATGCTCTGTAGCATAACAGTTTTGTGAGTGTGCTATTCTATAACTTGTTCTCTCTAGCATTGCTTAAACGAAACATGGAACGATGGGAGGGTTGCCGCTTCCTGCGCACTACTGATCCGTATCTAAACTATGGAGAAGAACAGCGTGATCAGTACCCGCAAGTTGTGCTATTTGTGTGAAGTTGTTGCACCTCTTCTGTTCATTTCTGAAACTCAGAGACGATTGATGGCTCGTAGATATGCTTCGAGCATTTTGCGCTGCGGCTAGTTATTGTTGTCGTAGGTTTTGTGGGCGTAAAATGTCTAAAATATTAGCTGTAGAGGGATCAATGTACTATTTCTCTCAGAAGTTGTATGTTATTTTGTTACATAAATGCTGTCTCATGTACATCGAAGAAAGCAGGTCAGACTACCAGTGTTGTAGCTGTTTGCTCCTTGATAATGGTAGCGTGCCATTTTCAATCTGTGTTGCGTCGTCAATTTCATATTCTATTTTACACTCCCTAGTTTCTCTTTTTCCTGATAATGTTTGCTCACCGTTAGGCATGAGCGATCATAATAGCATTAGATTTTACATAAGATGCGAGGCTGTCGCTCCAACCCCAGTTTATCGCAGATTATATTCCCAGTGTAACTATGATAAAGTGTGCACAGCTTTAGCTCAATTGAGATGGAGGGAGCTTCTTGAGTCCAGAAATAGTGTAAATGAAAAGTACGAGCTTTTTCTGTTCATACTTCAAACATGCGTCGAAACATACGTCCCTTTCAAAATGGTTTCGTCGTTAAAGTCCACCATTCTTCCCAAACATTTGCAAAATATGTTATCTCATCGTGAATGCTTGTTTGTTGAGGCAAGGCGTAAACTGGAACTGGGAACTGGAACTTATACAAAAAATACAATGAAAATTTTTCGGCCCATCTAAAAAAATACAATAAGTGTTTAGAGAAAAAAGCTATTGAGTCTAATAACATTCGTAGGTTTTACACGTTCATTAATAGCAGAATTCGGGAGACGAGCTTGGTCAGTTCTCTTGTTGAGGGAGGTATCATAGCAACCTCCGCTGTGGAGAAAGCTAACGTTTTAGCAAATCAATTTGAGAAAATCTTCCAAAGAGATGACGGCAGAGTTCAGCATTTTGATCCAGATCCTATCGAGTCGATGAAGGATATCCCGTGGTTTGCTGCTAATCAACTCTATGAGCTGCTTAATAAGTAGCCTAACTCTTCGTCGGTTACTCCAGATTTGGTACCTTTATATTTCATTAAGAAAGTGGCTGCTGTCATATGTGGTCCCCTTTCTTACATTTTTAATCAATCATTTATGTATAGCGAGATTCCTCAACGTTGGAAGCACTGCTTTATCACCCCAATTCTTAAAAAAGAGCCAGCCACCAATCCTGGGAACTACCGGCCGGTGAGGTTTACATCTGTATTCTGCAGACTTTGAGAAGATACTTAAGGAGCACATGCTTATCCACATTCAAGCCATTGGGATTATCTCTCCGAATCAGCATGACTTTTCCTCTGTTAGGTCTGTTCAAACCAATCTCTTAGAATGTCACATGACTGGACGGAGAGTGTGGACAGGAAACACAGATGTGATGTCATTTACCTCGACTTCGCCAAGGCATAGAGTGTCTCACCAAAAGTTGGTTTTCAAACTAGAGAGATATAAGTTCCACTCCATTGTAATTAAATGGATCGCTCAGTATCTCACTGGTAGGGCATTTCAGGTTAAGGTTGATAATTCTTTTTCAAGCGTAAGGTGGGTAGAAAGTGGTGTTCCACAGGGAGGGGTACTCTCTGCTATACTTTTCAATATCTACACTGCAGAGCTTCTAAATACTGTGCAGCAATGTGATGTCACTATGAAAATGTATGCTGATGATGTCAAGATCTTCAGAACTATGACAGGCCCCGAGGACGTTTGTTTGCTGCAGGGCGCAATAGATTTGTTGGCGAGTTGGGCAGACAAATGGCAGCTTCCTCTCTCTCTACAAAAAACTGTTGTTTTGCAAATAAATTCCGATACATCAACCCATCCTTATACGTATACTATAAACGGGTGTACGTTATCAGCTGTGAACTCTGTTAAAGATCTGGGCTTTCGTTATGATAATAACTTAGATTTTGGGAAGCATATCCGAGAAATTTGTAATTCAGCCATGCTACGAACGTCAAACATCTTTAGGGCTTTATCTACTAAGAATAAATTCATTCTACTTAAGGTGTATAAAACCTACGTGCGCCCTATTGTTGAATCTAGTACTTCTGTCTTCTCTCCTTATAAGAAAAAGGACATATGCAGAGTGGAGAAGGTACAAAACAATTTCACTCGCAAACTTCTTCGAACAAATAGCTTCTTATATTCGCGAGTACCAAAGGCTTCACTTAGAAACAAATATCTCGGTATATCGACCCTGGAATCTAGTCGCAAACTATTCGATGTATGTCTTGTACATAAACTGCTACATTTCACACCTGCTTCTGGGCCTTGTAAATTCTTTAAAACGAAAAAATCTCTAACGCGAGGAGAACCTGATAAGTTATCTCTTTCTCGTCCCAGAACCCGACTGCGAGCCACGACGTTCACATACAGAGCTGGTAGTTTGTACTTAAAAAATGCTAAGCACATTCAGTCTCCCTTAACTCCGGGACAAATGAAAAGCCGTGTATGTGCTGCCTTGCTTAGGAACGAAATTTCTTAAAATGTATATGACTTTGCATGCTGGCGTTGTTGTTAACTGGTTCTTTGTTCTGGATTTTTTTTTCGTTTTGGATAGTTTTACGTGCAGTTGTCGCTGTACTTTGACTGCTTTTCAACGATTGCCTTATGCAAGCGTAATAAGCATAAACATAAACATAAGCTTTCTGTTAACCTGTGGTGGTGTGCATTCCTCCACGGATGCCACTGGAAACTGCCCATTTTTGCGAGGCGAGCTAAACAGGGACAATAAAGTGCTGATGACAAGTTCTTGTGACAAGCCGGCGTACGAATATCCGTTGTCACATCACATGGGTGATGGTGCTCTATGTTTCCCGAGGCAATGCGTTCGCAGGAGCCGACGGGCACTCAGGTGTGGAAAGTATGCGAGAGTCCATGATACGAGAGCGGCAACGGGAAACTGTGTTAGTCTAAAAGTCCCGTAATATAAGAAGAATCCTCGTGGCAACGCTGAATGTAGGTACTTATCGGGTCCTTCCTGCGAGTTGTAAGAGGCACTAGAGCTAAGAAAAACTCACTCATATCCGGTCCAGGAGAAGATGCAGCAAGTGCAGCAACATAGGCCGATGCCATGAGTCTGTATAGCAGTCCCAGGACCGCTAACGTCCCAGTCCCAGGACCGCTAAAGTGAGGGTCATTGTCACTGCGGAATGGTGACGGTGTATTACTTGTTCTCGGAATATGCTCTGCAGACTTGCGGCTCCGAAAGAGGTTCAGTAATGATACGTTGAACATGTAGAACGTTCTTGACTTCATGCCAAAAATGGCAGCCCAGAGGGGCGTTTGATTGGGTAGTATACAAATTGCGAAACTTCGAGTCACCTTCACGCCTCTGAAGACGACGGAAACGGTCGAAATGTCAGAATTAAAATAAATATGCCACCTACCGACCTCGTTGGCACTGAAGAAATAACGAAAGTGAACACCGATGTCGAGGTTTCAAAGTGAACGGGCATGGAGACAACTATCATGTATAATTTTTCGAGCTCTTTAAAGGTGGAAGGATAACAAATTTTGATTTTCACCTAAGGTACGTCTAAGACGGTTGCTAGATTCGTGATCAGTGCACCAACTAACCCCTATACACAACATTTGGGCCGGATTGGTGTTTCTGACCAGGGATGGGCGGAACTTCTCTTTTCTGTGTTCCGATTTTCTGGCCATTTTGGGCGAATTCTTTGTCCGTTTTCTGGGAAAGTGGCCAAAGCTGGCCAGAAAACAGAAGGTAGAGCTGCGAACAAAATTATGTCAAAGTCCAATTAAATGGAAACGGAAAGTATAGAACCACGAGCTCCATGGCAAAATAATGTTTCTACAGTGTTTTAGATTGCAAGGATGTGACGTCTTTTAGTTATGTTCGTGGAGAAATTACACCACGCACTCATGGTCCATGCGGCTTTGTTTGCTTTATTAATTGTGTGAGTGCTGCCGAAATGGAGTCCCTTCATAGGACATTTCTTGCCTTTCGCAATTTGGCTCCGTATTCTTTCCGATTTCAACAGTATTCTGGACCATCTAAGATTACTTACTACTTTATATTAAGACCACATAACTAGTGTTCTGAGGTGCTTTTAACTATTTAGTTACATAAATTCTCAACAGAGAACGGTGTCTGAGCATTGAAATTGTTTCAAATGGTATACGACAGAGCTAAGTCGTACATGAATCTATTAGGGGGGGGGGGGGCAAAAGTATATCTCGTGACTGCAGTCTGGTTTCGTGCTTATCGTATTTGTATGTTTGTATGCTACCTACTGAAGGCCACCTGAGAAGTTACCACTTCCGCCCTTTCCAGAAGCATGCCAAAACCGCAGTCTGTCTCACGCCGAAACCCCAGCCTGACGAGTCGACCTGTGTCGCGCAAATCTCTCCCGATTCCCAACCCCGAGTAGCCTGGTCTCAAGCAGTTCTGGAAGGATGGGATCAGGAAGTTCGCTGAGCGATGGCAGCAAGTCATTGACCTTAATGGCATACACATTCCTCAGCACCGTTGATTTGTAATTGAGTTATGAAGAGATAAAGAATTTTTTTCAACCCTAATAGAACCCGTTCGAAGTCATACTACACTCATAATTTGCTCACTTCTTCGAATCTAGAACGCAAACAGAGATTCTTTGTTCCGGAAGTGAAACCGTATCCAGTTATCACAAAGAACGGGAGAGTAATGAAAAGATTTTTTCAAAGAGCGTAATGTTAAAGACGCTCTTGAAAAAACTGATGTGAGAGCACTCCGTTAAGGATATTAGTTATGCACTACGTTAGCGGAATCAAAGGTGACTGAAACTTTTCTGTATCTTATTAATTTTCGTACCAAAAACTGTGCAAATTTTAGAGTTAGAAAATCACTTTTGTCTCTGCAGGAAATGATCATTGTGGCTAACCTGCCAACAATCTTCAGTTTTCGAAGCGGAGATGGAGACTAATCCTACCCACAGTTATTCCAGAACGAGCGGTTTCACTTGCTAGCTTTTATTTGAATTCTAACTACACTATTATTTCAATATACAGCCAGTAAATAAAATTAAATCTTGACTCATAGATCTTAGGAGTCTCGTCATTTAGACATGTGGCCTTAGGGTAGTCGTGGGTTAGATTATTTCCCAAAATTGTCGGTCAGTTAGCCCCAATGATCGCTTCCTGCAGAGAATTCGGCGAAGCTGCTTTTTTAAATCTGAACCTTGCTCAAGTTGAAGCCGCTGCATTGAGTGAAACAGATTGAGTAGCCAGATAAAGATATAAAATGACTCACAACGATGTTCTGTTGCGATCAAAACTTCTAGCCCCAGGCGGGAGTCGAACCCGAACCTCCCTTTGACCGGGCAGGAATGCTCTAGGCCATTACAATACCGCCCGCGTCGCGCGGTCAAAAAGACGGTTTGCGAACGAAAAATCCGTCGCAAACCGTCTCTTTGACCGCGCGACGCGGGCGGTATTGTACACCAACCGGCGCCGTTTGATCGAACGCAACATCCACACCAGGGGTGTGCGCTGACTTGCCGCCGGGAATTTTTTTACCGCAAATTTTTAACGCGGAAATTCGTTGGTAAATTCCGTCAAATTCGGTAAATCCGTTAATTTTTTAAAGTTTAATATTCCCTTAAAAACAACTGGTTTTAAGCGCTGTAATGTAAAAAAAAACGTAAAGCTTTTCACCGAAACATCGTCACATTCAGAAAAACTATATCATCTTCATTTTATCATGCATACGTCATCCTAAAGCAAACAAGGCAAGCGGAAGCCTAACAGTGCACAAGTGTAACGATCTATATTGTGAGTGCTTTAAAAAAGATAGAAGCTCAACTAAAACTCTAAAACAGCTTTATTAAACTCAAAAACATTTCTGGAACATCCGACATTTAATCGAATATTGCTATATTTCTTTTTGGATTAACAGTTTAACTGCTTTTTGAAATTATCACAATTATCATAGTTTCATTCGATGAAGGAATGATTTACATCTCACATTACCACTTTTTGGACTATTAATCTGTACTTTGGAGCAAAGCCAGGCACTCCAGAAAAAAGAACGAAATGTGACATGATAGCGAATTTCTTTCCCTTCTTATGAGGGAAAACAGCTTAAGGCCGGGGCATACTTCCATCGCCGCGATGCCGTCGCGGCGCTCAGTTCATGGCCATTCCGCCGCACGCGGTTGAATAGCCAAAGGAAACTTCGCCGCGGCCGCCGCAACAGTGACGATCGGCATGCGCGATGGCTTCCCGCGCTCATCGCGGGCATGGCATACTTCTTCGCACCACGCGCGGTGTTTAGCGTTGGTCCTGGACGGATAGCCGTCGCGCTTCCTTGCAGAGCGATGGACGATGCGATGAGCGCAGAGGGATTCAAATTCTTTCGCGTCGCTCCGCAAAATTCGTCGCCGGGATTCAGCAACGGGAAGTATGCACGAGGTCTAACCAGGATACTATCTCAACGGTAGGTCGGAACGGCGCAAATGTTGTATATGGGCAGAACCGCATCTCCCTGGGAAGTAACAAACTGCAGGTATCTCGACCCCAATACAATTCTGTGCAAAGTTAGGGCGACAGAAGTCGCCTGTTGCCGCCCTGTTGATTCACGTGCTCCACAGCTGACGGGCTCGCGCGGGATGAGGGCTGGTATCGCGGATCAGCGCAGTGCACAGGTGGCGTAGTAGGGAAGAGCTCGGGCTCGTGAGCGAGGGGTGGGGGTTTGGATCCCGCAGACTGTGTTTCCTTTGCACTTTTGCAAAATCCATGTTTATCATATAGGTAATCCACCTAGGGGTATTTATAGTGTGTTATAGAGGATGTTTACATATACCATATGCTTCAACCTACAGATTAGCTAAAATGTTCACTTCTGTGTCACTTATTTTAAGCCTATTTTGTGTGAAGCTGTAGTTATGTAACGATAGATATTTCGTGGCACTAGTTTAATGTTCCGACTCCGCCAACAAGACTTCAGTCAAAATTTTTTTTTTGCTGAAACTTCTTTCTCTACCTGCCGTCACCGGCAGAAACTTTAGGAATGTAATCCTGTGCCCTCCTGTATTTATATAATCCAGCCGAATCGTGAAGAATGGATATCAGATTTGTGATCAGCACCCTAAATAACCCCACTAGACGAAGTTTCAGTGAAATCGGTAACCTGCCTGGACCACCCTTGTTAACGGTATGGGTGGCCTCCGACGGAATCGTAAAGAACGGATATCAGATTCGTGACCACCATCCCAAATAACCCCCCCCTAGACGAAGTTTCAGCGAAATCGGTAACCCTGCCTGGACCACCCTTGTTAACGGTATGGGTGGCCTTCGACGGAATCGTAAAGAACGGATATCAGATTCGTGATCACCATCCTAAATAACCCCCCCCCTAGACGACGTTTCAGCGAAATCAATGACTCTGCCTGGACCACCCTTGTTAACGGTATGGGTGGCCTCCGACGGAATCGTAAAGAACGGATATCAGATTCGTGATCACCATCCCAAATAACCCCCCCTAGACGAAGTTTCAGCGAAATCGGTAACCCTGCCTGGAACACCCTTGTTAACGGTATGGGTGGCCTCCGACGGAATCGTAAAGAACGGATATCAGATTCGTGATCACCATCCCAAATAACCCCCCCCCCCCTAGACGAAGTTTCAGCGAAATCGGTAACCCTGCCTGGACCACCCTTGTTAACGGTATGGGTGGCCTTCGACGGAATCGTAAAGAACGGATATCAGATTCGTGATCACCATCCCAAATAACCCCCCCCCCCCCTAGACGAAGTTTCAGCGAAATCGGTAACCCTGCCTGGACCACCCTTGTTAACGGTATGGGTGGCCTTCGACGGAATCGTAAAGAACGGATATCAGATTCGTGATCACCATCCCAAATAACCCCCCCCCCCTAGACGACGTTTCAGCGAAATCAATGACTCTGCCTGGACCACCCTTGTTAACGGTATGGGTGGCCTCCGACGGAATCGTAAAGAACGGATATCAGATTCGTGATCACCATCACAAATAACCCCCCCCTAGACGAAGTTTCAGCGAAATCGGTAACCCTGCCTGGAACACCCTTGTTAACGGTATGGGTGGCCTCCGACGGAATCGTAAAGAACGGATATCAGATTCGTGATCACCATCCCAAATAACCCCCCCCCCCTAGACGAAGTTTCAGCGAAATCGGTAACCCTGCCTGGACCACCCTTGTTAACGGTATGGGTGGCCTCCGACGGAATCGTAAAGAACGGATATCAGATTCGTGATCACCATCCCAAATAACCCCCCCCCCCCCTAGACGAAGTTTCAGCGAAATCGGTAACCCTGCCTGGACCACCCTTGTTAACGGTATGGGTGGCCTTCGACGGAATCGTAAAGAACGGATATCAGATTCGTGATCACCATCCCAAATAACCCCCCCCCCCTAGACGAAGTTTCAGCGAAATCGGTAACCCTGCCTGGACCACCCTTGTTAACGGTATGGGTGGCCTTCGACGGAATCGTAAAGAACGGATATCAGATTCGTGATCACCATCCCAAATAACCCCCCCCCCTAGACGACGTTTCAGCGAAATCAATGACTCTGCCTGGACCACCCTTGTTAACGGTATGGGTGGCCTCCGACGGAATCGTAAAGAACGGATATCAGATTCGTGATCACCATCACAAATAACCCCCCCCTAGACGAAGTTTCAGCGAAATCGGTAACCCTGCCTGGAACACCCTTGTTAACGGTATGGGTGGCCTCCGACGGAATCGTAAAGAACGGATATCAGATTCGTGATCACCATCCCAAATAACCCCCCCCCCCCCTAGACGAAGTTCCAGTGAAATCGGTAACCCTGCCTGGAACACCCTTGTTAACGGTATGGGTGGCCTTCGACGGAATCGTAAAGAACGGATATCAGATTCGTGATCACCATCCCAAATAACCCCCCCTAGACGAAGTTTCAGCGAAATCGGTAACCCTGCCTGGAACACCCTTGTTAACGGTATGGGTGGCCTTCGACGGAATCGTAAAGAACGGATATCAGATTCGTGATCACCATCCCAAATAACCCCCCCTAGACGAAGTTCCAGTGAAATCGGTAACCCTGCCTGGACCACCCTTGTTAACGGTATGGGTGGCCTTCGACGGAATCGTAAAGAACGGATATCAGATTCGTGATCACCATCCCAAATAACCCCCCCCCTAGACGACGTTTCAGCGAAATCAATGACTCTGCCTGGACCACCCTTGTTAACGGTATGGGTGGCCTCCGACGGAATCGTAAAGAACGGATATCAGATTCGTGATCACCATCCCAAATAACCCCCCCCCCTAGACGAAGTTTCAGCGAAATCGGTAACCCTGCCTGGAACACCCTTGTTAACGGTATGGGTGGCCTCCGACGGAATCGTAAAGAACGGATATCAGATTCGTGATCACCATCCCAAATAACCCCCCCCCCCCTAGACGAAGTTCCAGTGAAATCGGTAACCCTGCCTGGAACACCCTTGTTAACGGTATGGGTGGCCTCCGACGGAATCGTGAAGAACGGATATCAGATTCGTGATCACAATCCCAAATAACCCGCTAGACGATGTTTCAGCGAAATCAATGACTCTGCCTGAACCACCCTTGTTAACGGTATGGGTGGCCTCCGACGGAATCGTAAAGAACGGATATCAGATTCGTGATCACCATCCCAAATAACCCCCCCCTAGACGACGTTTCAGCGAAATCAATGACTCTGCCTGGACCACCCTTGTTAACGGTATGGGTGGCCTCCGACGGAATCGTAAAGAACGGATATCAGATTCGTGATCACCATCCCAAATAACCCCCCCCCTAGACGACGTTTCAGCGAAATCAATGACTCTGCCTGGACCACCCTTGTTAACGGTATGGGTGGCCTCCGACGGAATCGTAAAGAACGGATATCAGATTCGTGATCACCATCCCAAATAACCCCCCCCTAGACGACGTTTCAGCGAAATCAATGACTCTGCCTGGACCACCCTTGTTAACGGTATGGGTGGCCTCCGACGGAATCGTAAAGAACGGATATCAGATTCGTGATCACCATCCCAAATAACCCCCCCCCCCTAGACGACGTTTCAGCGAAATCAATGACTCTGCCTGGACCACCCTTGTTAACGGTATGGGTGGCCTCCGACGGAATCGTAAAGAACGGATATCAGATTCGTGATCACCATCCCAAATAACCCCCCCCTAGACGACGTTTCAGCGAAATCAATGACTCTGCCTGGACCACCCTTGTTAACGGTATGGGTGGCCTCCGACGGAATCGTAAAGAACGGATATCAGATTCGTGATCACCATCCCAAATAACCCCCCCCCCCCTAGACGAAGTTCCAGCGAAATCGGTAACCCTGCCTGGAACACCCTTGTTAACGGTATGGGTGGCCTCCGACGGAATCGTGAAGAACGGATATCAGATTCGTGATCACAATCCCAAATAACCCGCTAGACGATGTTTCAGCGAAATCAATGACTCTGCCTGGACCACCCTTGTTAACGGTATGGGTGGCCTCCGACGGAATCGTAAAGAACGGATATCAGATTCGTGATCACCATCCCAAATAACCCCCCCCCCCAGACGAAGTTTCAGCGAAATCGGTAACCCTGCCTGGAACACCCTTGTTAACGGTATGGGTGGCCTCCGACGGAATCGTAAAGAACGGATATCAGATTCGTGATCACCATCCCAAATAACCCCCCCCCCCCCCCAGACGAAGTTTCAGCGAAATCGGTAACCCTGCCTGGAACACCCTTGTTAACGGTATGGGTGGCCTCCGACGGAATCGTAAAGAACGGATATCAGATTCGTGATCACCATCCCAAATAACCCCCCCCTAGACGACGTTTCAGCGAAATCAATGACTCTGCCTGGACCACCCTTGTTAACGGTATGGGTGGCCTCCGACGGAATCGTAAAGAACGGATATCAGATTCGTGATCACCATCCCAAATAACCCCCCCCCCCTAGACGACGTTTCAGCGAAATCAATGACTCTGCCTGGACCACCCTTGTTAACGGTATGGGTGGCCTCCGACGGAATCGTAAAGAACGGATATCAGATTCGTGATCACCATCCCAAATAACCCCCCCCTAGACGACGTTTCAGCGAAATCAATGACTCTGCCTGGACCACCCTTGTTAACGGTATGGGTGGCCTCCGACGGAATCGTAAAGAACGGATATCAGATTCGTGATCACCATCCCAAATAACCCCCCCCCCCTAGACGAAGTTCCAGCGAAATCGGTAACCCTGCCTGGAACACCCTTGTTAACGGTATGGGTGGCCTCCGACGGAATCGTGAAGAACGGATATCAGATTCGTGATCACAATCCCAAATAACCCGCTAGACGATGTTTCAGCGAAATCAATGACTCTGCCTGGACCACCCTTGTTAACGGTATGGGTGGCCTCCGACGGAATCGTAAAGAACGGATATCAGATTCGTGATCACCATCCCAAATAACCCCCCCCCCCAGACGAAGTTTCAGCGAAATCGGTAACCCTGCCTGGAACACCCTTGTTAACGGTATGGGTGGCCTCCGACGGAATCGTAAAGAACGGATATCAGATTCGTGATCACCATCCCAAATAACCCCCCCCCCCCCAGACGAAGTTTCAGCGAAATCGGTAACCCTGCCTGGAACACCCTTGTTAACGGTATGGGTGGCCTCCGACGGAATCGTAAAGAACGGATATCAGATT
Source organism: Heligmosomoides polygyrus polygyrus (assembly GCA_947396885.1). Classification (NCBI taxonomy): domain Eukaryota; kingdom Metazoa; phylum Nematoda; class Chromadorea; order Rhabditida; family Heligmosomidae; genus Heligmosomoides; species Heligmosomoides polygyrus. Next base: position 38,107,286 of record OX377206.1, read on the forward strand.
CGTGATCACCATCCCAAATAACCCCCCCCCCTAGACGACGTTTCAGCGAAATCAATGACTCTGCCTGGACCACCCTTGTTAACGGTATGGGTGGCCTCCGACGGAATCGTGAAGAACGGATATCAGATTCGTGATCACCATCCCAAATAACCCCCTAAACGAAGTTTCAGCGAAATCGGTGACCCTGCCTGGACCACCATTGTTAACGGTATGCGTGATATATCTATATGTAAACATGCTCTATAACACACTATAATACCCTAGGTGGATCACCTATATGATAAACATGGATTTTGCAAAAGTGCAAAACAAACGCAGTCCGCGGGATCTAAAACCCTGACCCCACGTTCACGAGCCCAAGCTCTTCCTTACTACGCCACCTGTGCACTCCGCTAATCCGCGATACCAGCCCTCATCCCGCGCGCGCCCGTCAGCTGTGGAGCACGTGAATCAACAGGGCGCCAACAGGCGACTTCCGTCGCCCCTAACTCTGCGCAGAGTTGCATTGGGGTCGAGATACCTGCAGTTTGTTACTTCCCAGGGAGAGGCGGTTCTGCCCATATACAACATTTGCGCCGTTCCGACCTACCGTTGAGATAGTATCCTGGTAAGAGCCCACCAGATCAGGTAGACTAGCGGAGTACATTCCAATGCCTTACATCTTGGACTAAATTACGGGAACAAGGCATGAGCGTATCTTCTTCTTATTCCTCTGGCGATCGTCTATTCTGAGAGCTTCCATATCTCTAGTCCAAATTGTCTCATGTCATGTGGGGAATGTCAGCGCGAGGTACTATTCCAGTGGAGCGCGCTTTCACACTGGAGCGCACCATCTCCGCCTCCTGATGTGGGCATGGATGTTTTAATGAGGTTGAGGACCACGAACGCTAATAGCAAGTTATCAGAGAAGATCGAAACAATCACTTCTAAACTGAGATCGGTAATATGTTTCCTTCTCCATTCGATAGATAGGAACATGATTTTATACGAAAAAAAGTTAAATTTTCCGGTAAATTTGGGAATTTACCGGAAATTTTCGTTAAAAGAATTTATCGCGAAAATGCCGGTAAATCCGTTAAACCGGTAAATCGTTAACCGGTAAATGCACACCCCTGATCCACACCTCGTGGGACCGATCAGCACCCACCCGTATCCGGGATGAGCTGGCCGCTGATATCAGCATGGGACCAGTTAAGCTGATGCTCTTGATAGAAACGATTCAAATCAGCTTCTTTAAGCCTCATTTGATTGGTATCGAGGTTGTAAGCTGTCACAACTGTCAAGCTGTCAGGCTGTTTCTATCAAGACCATCAGCTTGACTGGTCCCATGCTGATATCAGCTGCCAGCTCATCCCGGATACGGGTGGGTGCTGATCGGTCCCACGAGGTGTGGAAGTTGCGTTCGATCAAACGGCGCCGGTGGTGTAATGGCGTAGAGCATTCCCGCCCGGTCAGAGGGAGGTGCGGGTTCGAGTCCCGCCTGGCGTAGAAGTTTTGATCGCAACAAAACATCGTTGTGACAGCTTACAACCTCGATACCAGCCAAATGAGGCTTAAAGAAGCTGATTTAAAAGGACTCAATTCGGGAATGGCGCCATGCTGAGCAGCACTTTCACAGTTAGTACCAATACACTAGCTCATATCTCTATATCGCGTTACGTGTTTAATGTGCTGTAGAGTGTCACTTGTCCAGAACAGTGAAACTTTTAAACAGCGTAGCTTCAAAGGCCTACGGTAGATTTTGATGTATCTCGCGCTTTCATTTGCATGTCGCAGTCGGACACGCTGGCTAAAGTGTACTCTGTAATTCAATTCGTTTTATTTGTTTGTTTTTTATTTATTTATGCACAGTAATGTGCGCTAAAACAACGAGAGTTACTAGGCTGCGACAAACACTGTGAAAAAACACTTAAATGAAGAAAAGATGAAGAAACGAAACAAACATATGAAGGTCAGAGCAAAACAGCAATTAGGCAGAGATATTGGCAAACGGATGTCCGGAATTGGCAATTGATGAAATCGAAAAAGGCTATGTTACTGTTCACTTCTTTGTTTATAACTACTGGTTTTAAGTTCTATGACGGAAGGTGACAAGACAACGCCACTCCTCGTGAGCAACACTGCATGCACAAAGAATCTAACTCTGGATTTTCGGATGTTATTATTCCCCATTCCTAATAATCCAGAGCAAGAGCTGCCAATTATAGTTAAGGAAATCTCTTTAAGATCATGAGCACAACTGAACTATCAGCGAAAGTTTAAATTTCAGTTTCAGTGAAGTACTGGAAAACTGTTTGCCAGTAATCACAACAAACAGGTTTTGTATGAAGGCCATCCCATGAATTAACACAAAACTGCTCGAAAGCATACTTGAAGTGTGGCCATCCTCGTTTACGATTGGCTGAAGTCGAGGTTTAGCAACAAGAGGAGTCTAAGCCCTAAGCCTTCTGCGACCTCTTTCTATCTGTAAATTGAAAGGAATGAAACTAAGTTGCTTTGAAAATTTCAATTAGGATACATCTGAAATTTCTAGAACATGAAAAGGATCGAGCTTCTCTAATTCTGCTCGGAACACTGAGCTATTGGGCGAGTCAACTGTATACGGAGCTAAACTCTGAATCCATTTTGCAAGAAAAAATTATTGAAAAAGCCTGAAAATACTTAGCCCTTCGTTGTAAATCGGCATATTACGAGGACACTCAGGGTCCGGGAAACATACATCAAGACCTTGGTGAAAGTTTTCTGGATCTTTTGGCTTTATTTTGAAGCCTTTTGATAGCGGGGCTCCGGATCTGAGATCCGTATTCTAAGACTGGGATAACGTAAGCTTTTACAACATAATCAGTAGTTGACCTTAATGGGCACGCAGGTGCTACGAAAGACAGGTGCAGCTGTTATGGTGGTTTCGGATGTGGGTCTCCCCACAGCATCGACCACTGATCTCCCCTCAAAGATCGCCCTTCTGAGGCTGGAGCAGGTTGTGCGATGCGGTGCAGCAAGAATCAAGTGGTGGTGAATGAAAGAGCTGTGATTTCTCGCGTACGGTTACCGACTGTCACGACTATCGCTGAAACTTGGAAGAGATGAACCGACGTGATGCGCCAAGTAGCAAGGTTGGAACTCGGCACTGCGAAGCCTGAACGACGCAAAGTCGACATGCAGAAACGGCTGTGGACGGACGATGAGAAGGCTAAGGTTTCCGAGTTTTTATCAGTTGATAACTGGCAGAAGTATCAAAAGGCGAAGAAGGCTGCAACGAAAACCGTGACTGTTACAAAGGCCGCTCATTACGGAAATGTCGACGAGAAGCAGCGAGAAGCTCGAGTCACGCGTTGGTGAGCGGTATTTGTACCGAATTGCTAAGACAAGCTTTCGCCAAGCCGAGGATGTTGAAAAGTTATTCGGCATTGATGATGAGGACGGCCATCTTCTGACAGACTGCAAAAAGGCGTTGAAGTGATGGCATGATTCCATTGAGGAAGTTTCCGCTATGGAATTTTCTCATCTAGCCACCCCTTCCGTGGCTGCTGTCTACATTTCCTTTCACAGGATCACCGTGGAGGAAACAGAAGTGGCCTTGAAGAAGATGAAGCCCGGACAGGCGACAGGCTCCGGTGATCTGGCAGCCGATGTATGGAAATCGAAGTTCTAGTGTCCTGCTGAGTGGTTGGCTAAGCTCTTTAACCAGGTAGTAAGGGAGAAGAAAGTACCGAGTGTTGGCACAACAGTACGACGATTCCAATTTGGAAAAATAATGGTAGTCCTGCAGACTGCTCCAGTTACCGTCCGATTCGCTTGCCTTTGCACAACATGAAAATCTTCGAGTGAATCCTCGACAGACGAATTCGTGGTGGAGAAGCATCGTGTAAAACAAGTGCCGGTGCTTATTGCCTTTCTCGACTTGGAGAAGGCCTTCAATCACATACCACATGAGGTTATGTGGTTCGCCTCGCGACTGTATTACTGTCGCAAAATTAATCACCGAAACGGACCGATTACTTCAAACTGCTATAACTCAGCTTAAACACAACTTTATTAATCGATGCAAAAGCCACCAGAATCTTTTAATTTTTCCCAGCGAACCGGTAATAAATCTAATCCTTTACAATAAAAACTAAGATCACAGGAATTAACGAAATCAAGGAGGGCACATTTAACGTCGGCCAAATTAATGAATTGCTTCTGACGCAAATGAGAATCAAGAGCTCGAGAAGTGTGATAGTCAGTGGTGGGAAAGGTTGGGAGAATATGGTGGGTGAGGGCGAACTTCGATGCCTAAATGGGTCGATTTTCGTTGAGTGATTTGTGAGGTTTGTGGCCTTGCGTTGTCTTGCAACAGCAGCGGCCCTCCTCTATTCACCACCCCCGGCCACAATTTTCGCAACTCCTCATACATTTGGTCTAAATCACAACAGTAAGGCTCTGCTGTGACTGCCTGACCAGGTTGTAAAAAGTTTCAATGGATTACACCTTTATATCCACCACAAAATGAGCATAACTTTTTAGGGTGAACGTCGAGTTTAGGAGAGGATGTTGGAGGAACATCCTTATCTACCCAGACAAATCTCCGCTTCCTGTTATCGTAAAGGACCCATTTTTCATCCACTGCTATAATACGACTTAACAAAGGGCCATTTTGGAGCGAACTAGCGGGTCGGAGGAAGTGGCGAAACATGTCAGACGCTGCTCTTCGGTCATGCGCAGCATGGTCAAAGGTCCAAGTGGCGATCGCTGATTGGTGTACTCTGCGATAGAAAGATACCGAAGCTCTTGAAGTCAAAAATCTATAGAACCGTCGTCCGGCCGGTAGCGATGTACGGTGCTAAGTGCTGGATGCGACAAGGGAAACGGAATGCCGCCTGAGCGTCATGGAGACAAAGATGCTGCGCTGCAGCTGGAGTAACGCGCCTGGACCGCATACGAAGAAGTACCATTTGGCAGAAGTTTGGTGTCGCTTTGATAGCTGAAAACATGTGCGAAGCTCGTTTCGATGATATGGCCACGTTCTGCAAAGAAACCAGCGGCAGCATGACGGACCTTTGACTTGGAACTATCGGGAAAGCGACCTAGAGGACGCCTGAAGCAGCACTGGTCGGATACGTTATACATAGAGATGAGCGTAACTAGCGTCCACTCTGATCAAGCGTTTTTAGGGCCAAAAAAGGCGGGAAAGTGGAGAGGCAAACAACATATAGGTTAAATATGGGTAACGGGCGACTAGCTCCTCCTAAAAAGCATAGAAAAGATTAAATATAGTAGTCTTAACGATTCTAAATAAGATCTACAGAAAACTTTTTGAATCCTTGTAAGTATGGAACATGTCATATTTGTAACTATTTTTTAAAACCACGTAAAATAGCTTTAAGTATAATTTTTCATCATAATCAAAGTAAAGTAAGGAGTCAATAAGATTCGAGTCAATAAGTCTAACCAGGAAGTCATTGTACTCTGAGCAAGTGCGAGAAATTCTGAGTTTCACCATAAATGACCACTACCTTATTAGTAATCCTGGTAAAGGAAGAACTATGAGGAAATTTATTAACATTAAAATCAAAATAATCGGTTTTATTGTGTTGCCTAGTAAGCACTTTGGTATGTAAAACAATGTAGACGCTTAAGTAAAAAAGTTACCTTCGTAAATGTCGTCATTAGTGATTTCTAACTTCAAAATATTCTGATAAGTGTCTAAAAGTAGGTTGTTAAGCCCATTTAATTCAATATTATGAATAATCAAAACATCATCCATATATCTAAATATATGGGTGAAATTCTTTGGCATAATAAACAGTCGATGTAGAGTTTTTATATACTAAAAGGGATAGTGTCAAATCAGCTATGACCGGACTAGCATTGCCCCCTTGAGGAACACCAGTTATTTGTTTGTAAATTTTACTACCAAATTTACAACAGCTGTTGTTTAATAGATATTAAAGCATATATAGGGTATCTTGCTCCACAAGACGTCGCTTGCTGAATGCTTTGCATACTTTGCATGCTATTTGCATGCTTGAATATCTAGAATTATTACAATCTGAGGAAGTGTCGCTATAAAACACCTTAGTTCAATTAACGATGAAAAACTATTTACCTGAGTTTTTGAAGCAAGTATTAATAGTCTCAGGTATGCTTTCAATAATAATGCTATGTGGAATATTAGTGAACATATCCGTAAAGTCGGCAGAAAACAGTTTGCTATCAGTGTTATTAATACAGCAAATATCTCTAGAAATATTAAAATCGTCTATAGACCAAAAGTTTTTGATACAGTTGAGGTTATTGCGTACGCTAATTGCATAGTTTTTGAAATGATTCTTGAAGTGTGAAAGAATTTTCATAAGATCTATTGCTAAGGGTTTTATAGAACTGCTGGATGCACCTGTAATAAACCTAAGTGTTGTAGGCTGTTTATGCAAATTTGAATTACAGTATATTAATGGAACATTAGTTTTACTTTCTTGTTTTAGGTAAGGAGTTGTTTGGGTTTTGTAATTATAGTTTGCTCATATTCCCTAGAAGCTATATATACACTGTTATTAGAATAATTGTTAAACTTTTCAATTTCAACACGAACAAATAGAAGTTTGTAAAATAGAAGTTTTTACAAACAAAACCATAATTGGAGGAAGCTTCGTCAAAAGGATTTGAGTACGTATTCATTTTTATCACTATCATTAGTACAATAAATTAAAGGTCTAGTTTTTGGATTGAAAAAAGAACTAAAAATAGTTTCAATATTTATGAGAGTACCAGTATTAAGCCTGTTTCTGTTCTTTATTTTAAGAATAATTTGTCTAAAAAAGGATTTCCATATTTCAATGATAATTTTTAGACAAACTTTAGGCTTGGGTCTAAATGCAGTGCCTTTACTGAGTATATTGTAGATAGCAGGATTGTTGCGAAATATATTTAAATCACCCGTTACTACATGTTTATGGTGAGGGCTAACATAAGCCAAATGTTTGTGGCAAATGCAAGTAATTTGCGAAAATTCGCTGTTGGACATTACGAAAAAATCGGTTATAATTAAAATAGCTTTGGAAATCGGGTTAGTGTGTTTTTTAATTATTCTAAAAGGTCTATAGTTCATGTTGATGTGATGCCTTCCAATATTAATAACATTGCGATTATTAATGGCTTTGTTTGAATTGTACGAGTTTAAGAATTCTGTGTAAAACGGTAATTTTACGTTCATGTACTGATTGCTGTTGTACTCAAACTTACATAACGTATCTTGCTTAAATTGAAAACAACAAAGAATGCTTAGCAAAAGTATTTGTTGCTTATTGGCAAAACGACCAAAATGATCGTATGCAATCTTAATAAGAAGAGAACGTAATCTTTTTTCTTGGATTTTAAGTATCTATAGAGACCGTAACTATTGTTGTTAGCATTATGTACAAATTTTTCCATATCTTCAATAACATTACATCTATTGAATGTTGTATTAAACTTTCTATTTTTCTTTGGTCTATAGCTTCAGTCTTTAACTAATTGTAAGCTAAAGAAAGGGTGATTAGGCTTGTGATTAAGGGGGTTAGGAGTTTGAGAAATATTACGATAGCTTTTAATGTTATCATTAAAATCACAGGTGTAAGCAGTCACCAGAAGTTTAATCCAAAACAATTAACCTTCCTTTAAAATGTTCACATCCATGTTATTTGGAAGGTTATCCAAGATAATAACCTTAATTTGTCTGTTAGGAGAAGAGGAATTAAAATGTATGAATATTTTCAGAATATTTTAGAATTTTTTCTCTTATCCTTATTATTGATATGATTATAGTGTTCTTTAATCCTGGTCCTGAGCTTACGCCTAGTGAGCCCCACGTACTGTTTATCACAGCTGCAACAGGTTAAGCAATAAATGCATTTCTTTGAGTGGTAGGTTGTACCAAATTTGATAAAGTTGTACTTGCCGTCAGCCTTTCACTTATGTACTGTTTTTGCCCCAAAGTATATTTGGGATGTATAGGTTGCTATTTGTTTTTTGGCCTGAGATCAAACCCCAGGGACGGCCAGGTACCTAGTTAGTGAGAAGGTTGCCTTAAGGCTTTGGATTTGGTGTCTGAACGGGGAAAGCAAGTCATAAGGTGAGAATCCCCACCTCTCAATTGATATAAAAATGTGTTTATTTTTTGCCAATCGGTAAACCCAAGGAGTAGGGAGACCTTGAAGTTACAATGGAATACGGCGCCTCACTAGTTCGGGGTCTTGTACGCCCGCGATACCCCAAGCGGCTTGGGGCGCAATGGATTGCTTTGCTATGTATAAACGCTCAACACCAGTGATAGACAAGCACTAGTCACAATACGGACAGCGTAAAGCCTACAGGCTTCTTACAGTGAGACGTTGACCAGTGATGCAGTAGTCCAGGACTGAAATCGCGCTGTGCCTTCCTCTATGTTTATGAGCTCACAGCCGCTGTTGAAGACGTACCCTTTCCTCCGAAACAAGAGTTTCACCCGAAAACGTTATCATATGTCCACTTTTTGCTTGTCTGTCACGTCTATCAGTTCATCTTGCGGATCCCAATCCTCCTGTTCTTCCACCACTACCAGCTGTTCGTCTTTGTCAACTTCAAGTTGACGTTTGAAATCCTTGAGTATGTTGGCCATCCGTTCGGCCAGCTTAATTTCTCCTGAAGGCTCCTTGTCTAAAAGTATGTCACACTTCAGCATGAGCAGGTGGATCAGCACTCGAGCATAGGCGGACATTGTTGGTATTAGGTTTTAGAGAACCTTCAGCAGGCCTCTGATTTCTAGGTGACAGGCAAAGATGAGGGAAAGAGTGTATCAATGACCGTTGAGGTCAATATGCGTGATCCACAGACCTAGTTTCACATTTTAACCCTTTCTGATGTCAAATCCTGGCCTCTTTTGAAAATCCGAGCAGGATGGTTTTTACTGAGGTCATTGTCCCATGTAGGGAAATAGACTGTGAGGAGCATGTAGCTTTTATGTGCAGCCCGTATTGTGACCAGTGCTGCTTCATGCACTTTATACCTGTGTTTAACTGGGTATAACTGGTGTTGAACATTTATACATCATCTTGATGAATACCACAGCATGCAGCTGGAAAATTAGGCAAACAACTCTGAAAATGGTATAGACGTGAGAATCGTTCCAATCTCAACCAATCCGATGAAATGTCGGGTGAAATGCAAAAACACATCAACGCATGAGAGATGAACCCCCGACCTCTGCCGCATGAAGCAACGTTATTCTCCACTGCGCTCCGAGCGCCTACCCGCAGGGGTACCGCAAGCGTACATGACCCCCGAGTTCGTTAGGAGCTGATTCCATTGTAAATTCAAGGCCTCTTTTCTTTGTGTTTGACGACATGGCAAAAAGGAACTCATTATTATACTAATTGAGGGGTGGGGCCTCTTCCTATGTGACTCGCTCTCTCCGTTCAGACATAAACTTCAGACCCTTCCCTTGTAAGCCACCAAATCCTTTTATTAGCTCTAATACACGTCCACGAGGCCAGCTGCTGCGTGGAACGGGTGCATCCTGTTGTACAAGTTCAACTTCGCCCACTTCTGGATGCAGGCGTGAGGAGTATTTCTTTTGACTCGAAGCTGTTTTGTGCATATCACGGCGTTCTGTTAAATATTCGTTTTGCCATTTGACGCAGAAATGGTTTGCCATGTGTTCTGCGAACTGCAGGTCTTCCTTTGCCTGCATTACCGTTTGCACTCCTCTTTCTTCCGCTCTGGGGAAGAGAAAATTTTACGTTATCTTGTAGGAACTCAACAGGACTTAAAGGGAGTGTTGTTAGGTCGTTTGGATCAACTTTGGTTAACGGCCGTGTGTTGACTACGGTTCGATTCATGAGGGTGTCGTTGATAGCTTTTGATACGAGAGTTTCTTTCGACCAGTGGTGTGTTTGACTGTTCCTACAGGTCACTCCCACACTCCCCTCATCCAGGGAGCTGCTGGAGGATTGAACACCTACTTGATATTGTTAGTTGCTGAATAGCACATGACAGAATTACACAGTTATCGTCCTCGATCGCGAGCGGCTGCGTTCTATTGGGTCTCGAGTATTCCGTCCAGAACCCATCGAGCGTCTGCTGTTATTCTGCTCCCCATCATTGCACTGAAGAGCAGGAAGGTATTCCTATCCTATATTGTATCCTATCGACTGTTCAGACAGCTTGCGATTTTAAAAAATTCTCTTTGTAAGTTATTTGATTCGTTCGCAGTGATGGCAAGAAACGCAGCAAATCAATCTATGTCCTCGTCGGCTCGTGGCTCTTGTATTGCAGAACGGACGAGGTCATCGTCAGCGGTAAACACAAGGGACGCTATTGAACAACTGCAATCGTTGATTGCTCGAGGAAAAGCTCTGGCATACGTCAAGCAGGTCGGGCAGCTTCTCATAGAAATAAGGATGGAGGTGAAGGAGCTCAACAGGAAGAAGTCCGATGTTTAAGCGAAGAAAACAAATCTTCGAAGAAGAAGATTACATGCTTTGATAGATCTTGAGCTGCTGAACGTAGTTCTAAGGTTGAGATAGGCACTGCCTCGAAGAATGTAGATTACGAGCTAGATAGATCTATTGTATTGTCACATGTGCCTGAATTCCCGTCACCTAAGTCATCGGAACGCTTAGCTCACGACTTTGCTTATGTGGTGGTCTTACTTGGTTTTCTTGATGTTAGTAGCAAGTTTCAGCGATTGGCAATAAGGCGCGCTCCGCGTCTGCGCTTCTCGTCCACTCAAAAGGGCGTCTATTTATGTTTTTAATTAACATGGGAGGAGAGGATGTACAGGTGGGAGCTCCGGCCAATACAGTAGGTGTGTGTGGGATGAGAATACTACGGGAGCAACTCAAGCTCATGATGGCTCTGATACCCCGCTCCTTCTACAAATAATGCTGGCCGTGTTACTTCGACACCGTGCAACAGTGTCCCATGGGAAACTGTTGAGCGTTCGCCGGAGTAACAGTCTATATTTGTTGAGAAACGTTAGGTCCCTTGTAAGAAATAGTAGTGTCTTGGTTATGAGCTTATATCACCGTAACTACGACCTGGTAGTGCTCACTGAAACGTGGCTCAGTAGCGAGAATGACCTCCTTTTCTAGGCGTAACCAGTAACCAGTATGTTGGAGTTGGATGAGATCGCATTTCGAAAAAAGGCGGTGGTGTAATGCTTCTGGTAAAGAAAACATTTTCGTGTTGCGAAGTGCTTAAGGAGTCGATGGTGGTTCGACGCCTGCTCTGGCATTGAGCGGTCGGTTTCCCACTGCGGCGGCACTTCTACACGTTGCCTGGCAGATTCGAGTATTCGTCGTCTATATTCTGCTTTGCTACGCTATGTCTGCTCACATTGGTACGCCGATTGCACCTCCTACTTCACGTGGAGCCGTCAAGCGATCCTGCCCCGAATTTTCTCCTGTTACATCACCCAGCCATCAGCCGTCATGCCTGACCGATGCCTTAAAGCAGGTCAACGAATCTGTCAATGTTCCTCCCTGCGTCAAGGCTGCTCTCAATATTCTTGTGGACGAGCTGATCACGGTCCGGCGTGAACGCGACGAACTTCTGAGAGAAAATCTGAATCTACGGAGCAATCGTAGTATTCCATCTGATTCGCCTACTGTGGATTCAAAGTGCGACTCCGCTCTCGCTGTGCAAGGAACGAAATCTACGCCGTCGGCTCCTACCCCTGCGACCGAACGAGATCTCGAGCGTCAGCGATCAATAGTGATCAGCGGGATTCCTGAATTAAATTCTCCGATTATAGGAAGACGAGCCTGGTATGATGTTCTTAGTGTTAGAAATGTTCTTTTTCATATAGGTGCGCAATGTTTTCCTGTGTCTGTTTATAGACTAGGTAAGCATGTTCCCGGTAGAAACAGACTAATGAAAGTCGTTCTTCCATCAACATATTTCCAACGCCTTTCTTTGAAATTTGCTTCTCGACTGCGCTCCTTCCCCGAGAAAGGGGTTTTCATCAGAGAATCATTGACTTATGAGGAGAGACTACGTAGGCAGGCGAATAGGTTATCTACTCCTGATAACATGCACTCTGGCTCTCGCGTTTGTGGTACCGCTCAGGGAAACTAAACAAAAATCCTCGGTCTTTTGGAAGTAATGTTAAGAGCAAACCCTCTGTTCGTTGTTTTCTTTCAAATGTTCGCTCCTTGGCGAGGAATGGACTCGCATTGGCTTCAACACTTGTGCAACAGAACGTCGACTTGGCGTTTATCACAGAGTCCTGGCTAAAGAGTTCTAACGAGCTTTCCCCATTGCTTGGTCCGGTTTTTTCACAATACTCTGCAGTCAGGTGTGACAGGTCTAATAAGAACGGTGGCGGTGTAGTAGTAATCCACAAGTCTTCTATATCTTTAAACCAAGTTTTCTCGGAAAGTGTAAAAAATTCATATGAAGTTCTTGTTGCAGACGCGCATTTTAGTCACAAAACTATTAGATTTATTCTGGTTTACAGGGCACCAACTTGTTCCTCCCTTCAGTCCCTTCAATTGCGCAAGGTTATTAGTGACTTCTCTTCTTCTGATATCACCACGGTTGTCCTTGGCGACTTCAATATACCCGATTCTTCCTGGAACCCAAATAGCGATGGCTCTGAATATTCATCGTCCCCTAGTTGTAAGGAATTTTTTGATTTATTCCGATCACATTACTTTACCCAATTTGTAACTCAGCCGACTAGGGAACACTCATATCTTGACCTGCTGTTTTGCAATTCAACTCATTTCATTCATAAGGTACAGATGCTTCCTCCAGTTCGGTTCAGTGATCACTCTAGTGTTGCTTTCCAAATACGAGTTCAAAACATTGCTGATAAACCGTTACTTGTTAGGGACTATGCCGCTGCTGACTATTCACAAATTGAAAGCTATCTGATCCAAATTGACTGGATTGGCTCATTTTCCTCTGTCAACTCTGCGGACGCGGCTTATGAACTCTTTCTTCAAGTGCTCGAGCACGCCGTATCCTGCTATGTTCCTCTCGTTAATTCTTCCAGTAGCCGGATCAAACTTCCTTCTTATTTAAGTAGGCTCATACGACGAAGAGACATGCTGTATTTTAAAGCACATGAGCAGGAAAATCCTTAAGTGTGGATACAATACGAATCGTGCAAAAATCAATTAGATAAAGCAATTACAAAGTATAATTCATATTTTGAACGCAAAATTGTGGACTCCGGAGATCCCAAAAGGCTATACAGACTGCTCCGCTCTAGGCTAAAAGACCGCATGAAAACACCTCCCCTGCAAAACGAAAATGGGTCGTATGTGCACGAAGATATTGAAATGGCTGAACTTTTTGCCCTAGAATTTTCTAAATCATTCTCTGCTGCGACAACTTGCCCCTCCGTTAACGGTGATGGCATCATCACTCGTTTTCCTAAAATGAACAATATTGGGTGGTTTTATAAAGAAGATATCTTCGAACTGCTTCATAAATGTTCCTCATCTTATTCCACTACACCTGATATGTTACCCATGGTATTTATCAAAAAAAAAATTCTTCATCTTCTCGTCTATCCGCTTGAGTACATATTCAACCTATCGTTTGCAACAGGTGTAGTTCCTAATAGATGGAAGCATTCTTTTGTCACCGCAGTTCCCAAAAAGACACCGTATAACCTACCCTGTAACTATAGGCCTATTAGCATCACGTCAATTTTTGCCAGAACTTTTGAAAAGTTACTTAAGAGGCACATTGTTAGTCATCTGGAAAAATTCAACATTGTCCCTGATTGTCAACACGGGTTCTGGAAAGGTAGGTCCACGGAGACCGCACTTCTGTCCTCTCTCAATGATTGGACTGCCTCGATTGATCAAAAGAAACAGGTACACGTTGTATATTTCGATTTTGCTAAAGCATTCGACATGGTTCCTCATGAAATACTGTTGCGCAAATTGACGCTCGTCGGCCTTCACCCTGACGTTGTACGTTGGATTCAAAACTTTTTGAGCAACAGAACATTCCAAGTCCGAGTCGGAGAGTCGTTTTCTAGCACATTTCCTTCCCCTAGCGGCGTCCCTCAAGGGGGTGTACTTTCTCCGATTTTATTCCTTATTTACACGTTCGATCTCCCTTCCCGAATCCTCTCTACTGGCGTTTCGTGCCAAATGTACGCTGACGATGTTAAAATATACCGCTCAATTGAAAATGAGAACGATATGAGTGTTCTTCAGTCGGCTATCGATTCAGTCCAAGCCTGGTCCAGAGAGCATGGCTTGACCCTGGCCCCTCAAAAGTCTAAAGTTCTAACTCTCGGTTGTGGTAGTTTTGCTCCATCCTATAAAATTGGTGATATCGAATTAGAGAGCGTCACAGAAATTCGTGACCTAGGTTTTCTATTCACCGACAAGCTGAGTTTTCTCCCTCATCTGAAAAGGATTGTAAACAGCTCTCTCTCCCGCACATACAATCTGTTCAAAGCCTTAAGAACAAAAGACTCCACCACTCTCATAAAGGCCTACAAAACCTATATTCGCCCTCTCGTGGAATCCGGAACTACCGTTTTTAACCCAACGCTCAAAAAAGGCATAAATCTACTTGAAAGTGTACAGAACAATTTTACCAGAAAACTTGTTATGAGATGTAGTGGGCTCGATTATCGCTTTATTCCTAGCAGTGTTGATAGGCGCGTGGTGCTAAATTTGCACTCTCTCCATAGTAGAAGGGTAAAAAATGATCTGGTTATGGCTTTCAAAATTCTGACTGGTATGACTCCACTCAAGCCTGAATGTTTCTTCAAATTTTTCTCATCTCGGGCTCGGGGTGGGCCCACAAAAATTAGGGCCTCTCGCTCTAGATGTAGGGTCAGGTCTGCGTTCTTCTGTCAGAGGGTTGTCCCTTTGCTAGCACCATTGATAGCCAAAGGCGGATTACTCCTTACTCTCAAATCTTTCAAAAAATTAGTTGCCCTGACAGTACCATCTTCATCTTGATCTGTTTTGCTCTTATCTTAATATCATTCGTTCGTGTTTTTCACTGCCTTTTTAGCCGTTCATGTGATTTTTTGTCTTTTGCTCTATTACTTCTTAGCTATTCGGGTTATGTTCACTTGTCGGTATTTTTTTTTCTCCGCACTACTTAAATGGCTTCTTTTTCTCACCAAAGCATGTCTATGTTCAAAGTTCTTAGGAATTTGTTTTAGGTTTGATTTCTGCTAATTCACTCCACGCTCATGTTAATGTGCGTCTCTAGATAAAGATAAAGATAAAGATGGTGAGTCGGTGTTGCTACGAGATATTAGTGTGTGACTTAGGACAGGACCTTATTGAATTTCGAGTCATATGTGTATATAGAGCCCCTGACTGTAACGTTTCAGGTTCATATGAGTTGTCCAAAGATGTAAGTGACTTTTCTGCAACAAATGTGATAACACTTTTATTTGGTGATCTTAGTCTTCCGGATCCGATGTCACATAACAGCCGTAATGTATCTAAGGGCTATGTTATACTTCGGCGACGCGTCGCCGACGCTGCGACACGTCGCCGACGTCGGTGACGGGCTGTCGGTGAGTGTCGCAGCGTCGGCGACGCGTCGCCGAAGTATAACATAGCCCTTAGATACATTACGGCTGGTATGTGACATCGGATCGGTGGCGATGTCCGTTCCTCCTTGTGGTGCCAGTGGAAACTGCTCGTTTGGTGAGCTAAGCTAAGCACGGACACTCGAATGTAGGCGACAGGCCCTTGTGACAGGCTGACCTACGAAGACCCATGTCACATCACATGGTGTATGGCAGTTCAAGTATTTCGAGATAGTGCTACGACGTCCGCGGGAACCGACGCGCACTCGCAAAGCCCGGCGAGTGCGAGAAGCGTGCGAGGGTCCCTGATGCGAGGACAGCATCGAGAGGCAGCTGAGCTAGTCCGAAAGTCCCGTAACACAAGCAGGACCCGCGTGGCAACGTTGAATGTAGGTACGTTGACGGGCCGCTCGTGCGAGTTGGTTGAAGCACTGAAGCGTAGAAGAGTTGATTTCTGTGCGGTGCAGGAGACGAGGTGGTCTTGCCGCAAGTCAAGGGACATAGGACGTGGTTTCAAGGCCGTTCTTTGTGGAAGTCCCAGGACCACCAGTGGTGTCGGTGTAATCGTCTCCGAACGATTTCGTGACTCGATTGTAAGCGTCGAACGCTTTGACGATCGATTGATGAAGATCATTGTCGCCGCTAAGGAGCGACTCTATCACTTCTTCTCTGCGTATGCTCCGCAGACCGGCTGGAGTTTTGGAGCCTACTTGATGAGAAGACAGCAGAGGTACCGTCGAAAGATGTCATCATAGTCGCCGGTGACCTTAATGGGCACGTAGGTGCTACGAAGTACGGTTACAGCTGTCATGGTGGTTTCGGGTACGGGTCACGTAACGCCGATGGTGAGCGTATTCTTGAGTATGCGGAATCGCATAACCTCACCATAGTGAACACCGTCTTCCGAAAACGCGACTCCCACCTCATCTCATACTATAGTGGGGGCACCAAAACTCAGATAGACTTTGTCCTTGTGAAAGATCGTGACCGAGACCTTGTCACAGATGCGAAGATCGTGCCGTATGAGACGATCGCGCCACAGCATTGACCGCTGATCTGCACCCTAAAGATTGCCCCTCCAAGGCAGGCCGAGCGATGCGGTGCACAAAGAATAAAGTGGTGGCGAATGAGAGAGAAGGAAGCAGCTGTGATTTCTCGCGTGCGGTTACCGACGATCACAACTGTCGACGAAACTTGGAAGATGGCGAACGACGCGATACGTGAAGCTGCACAGTCGGAACTCGGCATTGCGAAGCCTGGGCGACGAAAGGTTGACAAGCAGGCATGGTTGTGGACAAAAGACGTGAAGGCAATGGTTCGAGAGAGGAAGTCGCTCTATCACGTGTTTCTCGGTGAAAAGACAGCCGATAACTGGCGGAAGTACCAAGAAGCGAGGAAAGCTGCAAAGAAGGCCGTGGCTGTTGCAAAAGCCACTCATTATGGAGATGTCAACGAGAAGCTCGAGTCACGCGATGGCGAGCGGTATCTGTACCGGCTTGCTAAGAATCGCCATCGGCAGACCGAGGACATTGAAAAGTTTTTCGGCATCAGTGATGAGAACGGCCATCTTCTTATGGACCGCCAGAAAGCATTGAAGCGATGGAGCGATTACTTTGAGGAAATCTCTACGGTAGAATTTCCTCATCCAGCCATCCCTTCAACGTCTCCAACCCATGGCCCCGTGCAGAAGATTACCGTGGAGGAGATTGAAGCGGCTTTGAAGAAGATGAGGCCGGGCAAAGCGAGTGGGTCTCGATGACGTGACGGCTGACCTGTGGAAGTCAATGTTTTGGTACCCGGCTGAGTGGCTGGCGAAGTTCTTTAATCATGTTGTAGCAGAGAAGAAAGCACCTGACTGTTGGAGCCAAAGTACGACGATTCCGATTTGGAAGAAGAAGGGCAGTCCTGCAGACTGTTCCAACTACCGTCAAATTCGTTTGCTTTCGCACAGCATGAAGATCTTTGAGCGAATTGTCGACGGACGAATTCATGACATCGTCCAGCTTTCCAGCAATCAGTGCGGCTTCGTGGCTGGCTGTGGCACTGTTGATTCCATACACGCCGCCCGCCTCCTGATAGAAAAGCACCGCGAGAAACAGAAGCCAGTGCATATCGCCTTCCTCGATTTGGAGAAGGCCTTTGACCGCGTACCGCGTGAAGTGATATGGTACGCCCTGCGACGACATGGAGTTCCTGAAGAGCTGATATAGTGGGTGCGAATACTCTACTCTTGCCCAAAGAGTAGAGTTCAAGCAGCAGCCGAAACCTCGATGGAGTTCCCCATCTCTGTCGGGGTACACCAGGGTTCTGCGCTTTCCCCACTCCTTTTTGTTGTTTGTTGTCGTCATGGATGCCATTACACGAGATCTTCAGAAGCCTGTCCCCTGGACACTGCTTTATGCTGATGACGTAATGCTCGCTTGCGAAGATAAAGATGAACTCGAGCGAGAGGTGCAAGCTTGGTGTGATCGCTTGGAGCGATTTGGCGATTTGGACTCAGATTGAACGTGAAAAAGACCGAATATCTAACGACGGACGTCACTGAGTCCAGCTCCATCAAGGTTAACGGCATCGAGCTCCCACGCAACTCGGTTTTTAAGTACTTGGGATCAGCAGTAGCATCTGATGGCAATCTGATGACTGAAGTGAACTCACGCGTGAGTGCCGCTTGGTCCAAGTAGCGCTCGTTGACTGGCGTGCTCTGCGATAGGAAGATACCAGAGCGCTTGAAGTCAAAAATATATAGAACTGTTGTCCGGCCGGTAGCGATGTACGGTGCTGA